>OX101811.2:42541620-43741620 GCA_944452925.2 Chrysolina oricalcia
TTTAAATTTTTTTTTAAATTTTTTTTTTTATTTTTTTTTGAAATTTTTTTTAAATTTTTTTTTGAAAATTTTTTTTTTGAAATTTTTTTTTAAAATTTTTTTGAAATTTTTTTTGAAATTTTTCTTTTTGAAAATTTTTTTTTCGAAATTTTTTTTCGAATTTTTTTTAAAATTTTTTTTTTTGAAATTTTTTTTTCGAAATTTTTTTTCGATTTTTTTTTTCAATTTTTTTTAAAACTTTTTTTTTAAATTTTTTTTTTGAAATTTTTTTTTCAAAATTTTTTTTCGAATTTTTTTTTCAATTTTTTTTAAAAATTTTTTTTTAAATTTTTTTTATGAAATTTTTTTTAAATTTTTTTTTGAAAATTTTTTTTAAATTTTTTTTTGGAAATTTTTTTTTTGAAATTTTTTTTCGAATTTTTTTTAAAATTTTTTTTGAAATATTTTTTTAAATTTTTTTTTTGAAAATTTTTTTTTTGAATTTTTTTTTTGAAACTTTTTTTTTTCGAAATTTTTTTTAATTTTTTTTAAATTTTTTTTTGAAATTTTTTTTTTTTTTTAATTTTTTTTTTCGAAAATTATTTTTGAGAATTTTTTTTTAATTTTTTTTTCGAAAATTTTTTCGAAATTTTTTTTTTTATTTTTTTTTTGAAATTTTTTTTTTCGAAAATTTTTTTGAAATTTTTTTTAAATTTTTTTTTTTGAAAATTCTTTTTTCGAAATTTTTTTAAATTTTTTTTTGAAATTTTTTTTCGAAATTTTTTTTCGAATTTTTTTTTTCAATTTTTTCAAAATTTTTTTTTTTTAATTTTTTTTTTGAAATTTTTTTTTCGAAATTTTTTTTCGATTTTTTTTTTCAATTTTTTTTATGAAATTTTTTTAAAATTTTTTTTTGAAAATTTTTTTAAAAAAATTTTAAAATTTTTTTTTGAAAATTTTTTTTTCGAAATTTTTTTTCGAATTTTTTTTTTCAATTTTTTTTAAATTTTTTTTTTATTTTTTTTACGAAATTTTTTTTAAATTTTTTTTTGAAAATTTTTTTAAAATTTTTTTATTTTTTTTTGAAAATTTTTTTTTCGAAATTTTTTTTTCGAATTTTTTTAAATTTTTTTTTTGAAATTTTTTTTTCGAAATTTTTTTTCGATTTTTTTTTTCAATTTTTTCAAAATTTTTTTTTTTTTATTTTTTTTTTGAAATTTTTTTTTCGAAATTTTTTTTCGATTTTTTTTTTCAATTTTTTTTTAAATTTTTTTTAAAATTTTTTTTATGAAATTTTTTTAAAATTTTTTTTTGAAAATTTTTTTTTAAAAATTTTAAAATTTTTTTTTGAAAATTTTTTTTTCGAAATTTTTTTTCGAATTTTTTTTTTCAATTTTTTTTAAAAATTTTTTTTTATTTTTTTTACGAAATTTTTTTTTAAATTTTTTTTTGAAAGTTTTTTTCAAATTTTTTTTTAAATTTTTTTTATGAATTTTTTTTAAAATTTTTTTTGAAATTTTTTTAAAATTTTTTTTCGAAAATTTTTTTTTTTGAAATTTTTGTTTCATTTTTTTGAGTTTTTTATGAATTTTTTTTGAAATATTTTTTGAAAATTTTTTTTGAAATTTTTTTTTGAAATTCTTTTTTTGGAATTTTTTTTCGAAATTATTTTTTTGATTTTTTTTAAAATTTTTTTTGAATTTTTTAAATTTTTTTTTGAAATTATTTTGGATTTTTTTTTTAATTTTATTTTTGAAATTTTTTTTTTGAAATTTTTTTGAGATTTTTTCTTAATTTTTTTTGAAATTTATTTTGAATTTTTTTTTTAATTTTTTTTGAAATTTTTTTATTTGAAAATTTTTTTCTGATTTTATTTAATTTGTTTTTTGAAAAAAATTTTTTTTTGAAATTTTTTTTTTTTTCTATTTTTTTTTTGAGTTTTTTTTAATTTATTTTTTTGAATTTTTTTTTGAAAATTTTTTCTTGAAATTTTTTTTTGAAATTTTTTTATTTGAAAATTTTTTTTGAAATTTTTTTTAAATTTTTTTTCGAAAATTCTTTTTTTTGAAATTTTTGTTTCATTTTTTGAGTTTTATTTGAAATTTTTTTTTGAAATATTTTTTTAAATTTTTTTTTGAAAAATTGTTTTTTTGAAACTTTTTCTGAAATTTTTTTTTTTAATTTTTTTTATGAAAATTTTTTTTTTGAAAGTTTTTTTTTATTTTTTTTTTTTTGAAATTTTTTTCGAAAATTTTTTTAAAATTTTTTTTTGAAGTTTTCTTTGAATTTTTTTTTTGAAATATTTTTTGAAAATTTTTTCATTGAAATTTTTTTTTGAAATTTTATTTTTTCGAAATTTTTTTTCTGATTTTCTTTAAAAATTTTTTTCAATTTTTTTTTAAACTCTTTGAAAAAATTTTTTTTTCAAATTTTTTTTTTGAAATTTCTTTTAAAATTTTTTGTTTAATTTTTTTTTATCATTTTTAAATTTTTTTTTGAATTTTTTAAATTTTTCTTTGAATTTATTTTGAAATATTTTTTTTTGAAATTTTATTTTTGAAATTTTTTTTGAAATTTTTTGTTTAATTTTTTTTTTTAATCATTTTTAAAATTTTTTTTGAATTTTTTTAAATTTTTCTTTGAATTTTTTTTAAATTTTTTTTTTGAAAAATTTTTTTCCGAAATTTTTTTTTCGAATTTTTTTAAAAATTTTTTTTTGAAATTTTTTTTTCGAAATTTTTTTTCGAATTTTTTTTTTCATTTTTTTTTAAATTTTTTTTTGAAATATTTTTTAAATTTTTTTTTGAAAATTTTTTTTTCGAAATTTTTTTTCGAATTTTTTTTTAAATTTTTTTAAAAATTTTTTTTGAAAATTTTTTTTTTGAAATTTTTTTTTGAAATTTTTTTAAATTTTTTTTTTGGAATTTTTTTTTCGAAATTTTTTTTCGAATTTTTTTTTTCAATTTTTTTTTAAATTTTTTTTTTTTATTTTTTTTTTTTAATTTTTTTTTTGAAAATTTTTTTTTTGAATTTTTTTTTTTGAAACTTTTTTTTTCGAAAATTTTTTTGAAATTTTTTTTGAAATTTTTCTTTTTGAAAATTTTTTTTTCGAAATTTTTTTTCGAATTTTTTTTTTATTTTTTCAAAAAAAATTTTTGCGAATTTTTTTTTCAATTTTTTTTTAAATTTTTTTTTTTATTTTTTTTTGAAATTTTTTTTAAATTTTTTTTTGAAAATTTTTTTTTTGAAATTTTTTTTTTAAATTTTTTTGAAATTTTTTTTGAAATTTTTCTTTTTGAAAATTTTTTTTTCGAAATTTTTTTTCGAATTTTTTTTAAAATTTTTTTTTTTGAAATTTTTTTTTCGAAATTTTTTTTCGATTTTTTTTTTCAATTTTTTTTAAAACTTTTTTTTTAAATTTTTTTTTTGAAATTTTTTTTTCAAAATTTTTTTTCGAATTTTTTTTTTCAATTTTTTTTAAAAATTTTTTTTTTAATTTTTTTTATGAAATTTTTTTTAAATTTTTTTTTGAAAATTTTTTTTAAATTTTTTTTTGGAAATTTTTTTTTTGAAATTTTTTTTCGAATTTTTTTTAAAATTTTTTTTGAAATATTTTTTTAAATTTTTTTTTTGAAAATTTTTTTTTTGAATTTTTTTTTTGAAACTTTTTTTTTCGAAATTTTTTTTAATTTTTTTTTAATTTTTTTTTTGAAATTTTTTTTTTTTTTTAATTTTTTTTTTCGAAAATTATTTTTGAGAATTTTTTTTAAATTTTTTTTTCGAAAATTTTTTCGAAATTTTTTTTTTTATTTTTTTTTTGAAATTTTTTTTTTCGAAAATTTTTTTGAAATTTTTTTTAAATTTTTTTTTTTGAAAATTCTTTTTTCGAAATTTTTTTAAATTTTTTTTTGAAATTTTTTTTCGAAATTTTTTTTCGAATTTTTTTTTCAATTTTTTCAAAATTTTTTTTTTTTAATTTTTTTTTTGAATTTTTTTTTTCGAAATTTTTTTTCGATTTTTTTTTTCAATTTTTTTTATGAAATTTTTTTAAAATTTTTTTTTGAAAATTTTTTTAAAAAAATTTTAAAATTTTTTTTTGAAAATTTTTTTTTCGAAATTTTTTTTCGAATTTTTTTTTTTCAATTTTTTTTAAATTTTTTTTTTATTTTTTTTACGAAATTTTTTTTAAATTTTTTTTTGAAAATTTTTTTAAAATTTTTTTATTTTTTTTTGAAAATTTTTTTTTCGAAATTTTTTTTCGAATTTTTTTTAAATTTTTTTTTTAAAGTTTTTTTCAAATTTTTTTTAAAATTTTTTTTATGAATTTTTTTTGAAATTTTTTTTGAAATTTTTTTAAAATTTTTTTTCGAAAATTTTTTTTTTTGAAATTTTTGTTTCATTTTTTTGAGTTTTTTATGAATTTTTTTTTTAATTTTTTGAAAATTTTTTTTGAAATTTTTTTTTGAAATTCTTTTTTTGGAATTTTTTTTCGAAATTTTTTTTTTGATTTTTTTTAAAATTTTTTTTGAATTTTTTAAATTTTTTTTTGAAATTATTTTGGATTTTTTTTTTAATTTTATTTTTGAAATTTTTTTTTTGAAATTTTTTTGAGATTTTTTCTTAATTTTTTTTGAATTTTTTTTTTTTAATTTTTTTTGAAATTGTTTTATTTGAAAATTTTTTTCTGATTTTATTTAATTTGTTTTTCGAAAAAATTTTTTTTGAAATTTTTTTTTTGAAAATTTTTTTCTTCGAAAATTTTTATTTTAAAATTTTTTTTTCAAATTTTTTTTTAAATTTTTTTTTTGAATTTTTTTTTAAATTTTTTTTTGAAAATTTTTTTAAAATTTTTTTTTGAAAATTTTTTTTTCGAAATTTTTTTTCGAATTTTTTTTTAAATTTTTTTTAAAATTTTTTTTAAAAATTTTTTTTTAAATTTTTTTTTCGAAAATTTTTTTTTGAAATATTTTTTGAAAATTTTTTTTGAAATTTTTTTGAATTTTTTTTTTGGAATTTTTTTTTGAAAATTTTTTTTTGATTTTTTTTTAAATTTTTTTTTGAATTTTTTAAATTTTTTTTTGAAATTATTTTGGAATTTTTTTTTAAATTTTATTTTTGAAATTTTTTTTTTTGAAATTTTTTTGAGATTTTTTCTTATTTTTTTTTGAAATTTATTTTGAATTTTATTTAAAAATTTTTTTTGAAATTTTTTTATTTGAAAATTTTTTTCTGATTTTTTTTAATTTGTTTTTTGAAAAAATTTTTTTTGAAATTTATTTTGAATTTTTTTTTTTATTTTTTTTGAAATTTTTTTATTTGAAAATTTTTTTCTGATTTTTTTAAATTTGTTTTTTGAAAAAATTTTTTTTGAAATTTTCTTTTTGAAAATGTTTTTCTTCGAAAATTTTTATTTTCAATTTTTTTTTTGAAATTTTTTTCGAATTTTTTTTAAAATTTTTTTTTGAACATTTTTTTTTTGAAATTTTTGTTTGAAAATTTTTTTTTTTGAAATTTTTTTTTCGAAAATTTTTTTGAAATTTTTTTTTTAATTTTTTTTTTGAAATTTTTTTTTCGAAATTTTTTTTCGAATTTTTTTTTTCAATTTTTTTTTTAAACTTTTTTTTTAAATTTTTTTTTTGAAATTTTTTTTTCGAAATTTTTTTTCGATTTTTTTTTCAATTTTTTTTAAAATTTTTTTTTTTAATTTTTTTTATGAATTTTTTTTAAAATTTTTTTAAAAAATTTTTTTTAAAATTTTTTTTGAAAATTTTTTTTTTGAAATTTTTTTTGAAAATTTTTTTTTTGAAATTTTTTTTTCGAAAATTTTTTTGAAATTTTTTTTTAAATTTTTTTTTTGAAAATTTTTTTTTCGAAATTTTTTTTCGAATTTTTTTTAAAATTTTTTTTTTGAAATTTTTTTTTCGAAATTTTTTTTCGATTTTTTTTTTCAATTTTTTTTAAAACTTTTTTTTTAAATTTTTTTTTTGAAATTTTTTTTTCAAAATTTTTTTTCGAATTTTTTTTTTCAATTTTTTTTAAAAATTTTTTTTTTAATTTTTTTTATGAAATTTTTTTAAATTTTTTTTTGAAAATTTTTTTTAAATTTTTTTTTGGAAATTTTTTTTTTGAAATTTTTTTTCGAATTTTTTTTTAAATTTTTTTTTGAAATATTTTTTTAAATTTTTTTTTTGAAAATTTTTTTTTTGAATTTTTTTTTTGAAACTTTTTTTTTTTCGAAATTTTTTTTTAATTTTTTTTTTTTAATTTTTTTTTGAAATTTTTTTTTTTTTTATTTTTTTTTTCGAAAATTATTTTTGAGAATTTTTTTTAAATTTTTTTTTCGAAAATTTTTTCGAAATTTTTTTTTTTATTTTTTTTTTGAAATTTTTTTTTTCGAAAATTTTTTTGAAATTTTTTTTAAATTTTTTTTTTTGAAAATTTTTTTTTCGAAATTTTTTTTTCGAATTTTTTTTAAATTTTTTTTTTGAAATTTTTTTTTCGAAATTTTTTTTCGAATTTTTTTTTTCAATTTTTTCAAAATTTTTTTTTTTTTATTTTTTTTTTGAAATTTTTTTTTCGAATTTTTTTTTCGATTTTTTTTTTCAATTTTTTTTAAAATTTTTTTTAAAATTTTTTTTATGAAATTTTTTTAAAATTTTTTTTTGAAAATTTTTTTTTAAAAATTTAAAAAATTTTTTTTGAAAATTTTTTTTTCGAAATTTTTTTTCGAATTTTTTTTTTCAATTTTTTTTAAATTTTTTTTTTATTTTTTTTACGAAATTTTTTTTTAATTTTTTTTTGAAAATTTTTTTAAAATTTTTTTAAAATTTTTTTTTGAAAATTTTTTTTTCGAAATTTTTTTTCGAATTTTTTTTAAATTTTTTTTTAAAAGTTTTTTTCAAATTTTTTTTTAAATTTTTTTTATGAATTTTTTTTTTAATTTTTTTTGAAATTTTTTTAAAATTTTTTTTCGAAAATTTTTTTTTTTGAAATTTTTGTTTCATTTTTTTGAGTTTTTTATGAATTTTTTTTGAAATATTTTTTGAAAATTTTTTTTGAAATTTTTTTTTGAAATTCTTTTTTTGGAATTTTTTTTCGAAATTTTTTTTTTGATTTTTTTAAAATTTTTTTTTGAATTTTTTAATTTTTTTTTTGAAATTATTTTGGATTTTTTTTTTAATTTTATTTTTGAAATTTTTTTTTTGAAATTTTTTTGAGATTTTTTCTTAATTTTTTTTGAAATTTATTTTGAATTTTTTTTTTAAATTTTTTTTTGAAATTTTTTTTTCGAAAATTTTTTTCTGATTTTATTTAATTTGTTTTTTGAAAATTTTTTTTTTTTCAATTTTTTTTTTGTTTTTTTGAATTTATTTTTTTGAATTTTTTTTTGAAAATTTTTTCTTGAAATTTTTTTTTGAAATTTTTTTATTTGAAAATTTTTTTTGAAATTTTTTTAAAATTTTTTTTCGAAAATTCTTTTTTTTGAAATTTTTGTTTCATTTTTTTGAGTTTTATTTGAAATTTTTTTTTGAAATATTTTTTTAAATTTTTTTTTGAAAAATTGTTTTTTTGAAACTTTTTCTGAAATTTTTTTTTTTAATTTTTTTTATGAAAATTTTTTTTTTGAAAGTTTTTTTTTATTTTTTTTTTAAATTTTTTTCGAAAATTTTTTTTAAATTTTTTTTTGAAGTTTTCTTTGAATTTTTTTTTTGAAATATTTTTTGAAAATTTTTTCATTGAAATTTTTTTTTGAAATTTTATTTTTTCGAAATTTTTTTTTCTGATTTTCTTTAAAATTTTTTTTCAATTTTTTTTTAAACTCTTCGAAAAAATTTTTTTTTCAAATTTTTTTTTTGAAATTTCTTTTAAAATTTTTTGTTTAATTTTTTTTTATCATTTTTAAAAATTTTTTTGAATTTTTTAAATTTTTCTTTGAATTTATTTTGAAATATTTTTTTTTGAAATTTTATTTTTGAAATTTTTTAAATTTTTCTTTGAATTTTTTTGAAATTTTTTTTTTGAAAAATTTTTTTTCGAAATTTTTTTTTCGAATTTTTTTAAAAATTTTTCTTTGAAATTTTTTTTTCGAAATTTTTTTTCGAATTTTTTTTTTCATTTTTTTTTTAATTTTTTTTTGAAATATTTTTTAAATTTTTTTTGAAAATTTTTTTTTTCGAAATTTTTTTTCGAATTTTTTTTTAAATTTTTTTAAAAATTTTTTTAGAAAATTTTTTTTTTGAAATTTTTTTGAAATTTTTTTTTAAATTTTTTTTTTGAAAATTTTTTTTTCGAAATTTTTTTTCGAATTTTTTTTAAAATTTTTTTATTTTTTTTTGAAAATTTTTTTTTCGAAATTTTTTTTCGAATTTTTTTTAAATTTTTTTTTTAAAGTTTTTTTCAAATTTTTTTTAAAATTTTTTTTATGAATTTTTTTTGAAATTTTTTTTGAAATTTTTTTAAAATTTTTTTTCGAAAATTTTTTTTTTTGAAATTTTTGTTTCATTTTTTTGAGTTTTTTATGAATTTTTTTTTTAATTTTTTGAAAATTTTTTTTGAAATTTTTTTTTGAAATTCTTTTTTTGGAATTTTTTTTCGAAATTTTTTTTTTGATTTTTTTTAAAATTTTTTTTGAATTTTTTAAATTTTTTTTTGAAATTATTTTGGATTTTTTTTTTAATTTTATTTTTGAAATTTTTTTTTTGAAATTTTTTTGAGATTTTTTCTTAATTTTTTTTGAATTTTTTTTTTTTAATTTTTTTTGAAATTGTTTTATTTGAAAATTTTTTTCTGATTTTATTTAATTTGTTTTTCGAAAAAATTTTTTTTGAAATTTTTTTTTTGAAAATTTTTTTCTTCGAAAATTTTTATTTTAAAATTTTTTTTTCAAATTTTTTTTTAAATTTTTTTTTTGAATTTTTTTTTAAATTTTTTTTTGAAAATTTTTTTAAAATTTTTTTTTGAAAATTTTTTTTTCGAAATTTTTTTTCGAATTTTTTTTTAAATTTTTTTTAAAATTTTTTTTAAAAATTTTTTTTTAAATTTTTTTTTCGAAAATTTTTTTTTGAAATATTTTTTGAAAATTTTTTTTGAAATTTTTTTGAATTTTTTTTTTGGAATTTTTTTTTGAAAATTTTTTTTTGATTTTTTTTTAAATTTTTTTTTGAATTTTTTAAATTTTTTTTTGAAATTATTTTGGAATTTTTTTTTAAATTTTATTTTTGAAATTTTTTTTTTTGAAATTTTTTTGAGATTTTTTCTTATTTTTTTTTGAAATTTATTTTGAATTTTATTTAAAAATTTTTTTTGAAATTTTTTTATTTGAAAATTTTTTTCTGATTTTTTTTAATTTGTTTTTTGAAAAAATTTTTTTTGAAATTTATTTTGAATTTTTTTTTTTATTTTTTTTGAAATTTTTTTATTTGAAAATTTTTTTCTGATTTTTTTAAATTTGTTTTTTGAAAAAATTTTTTTTGAAATTTTCTTTTTGAAAATGTTTTTCTTCGAAAATTTTTATTTTCAATTTTTTTTTTGAAATTTTTTTCGAATTTTTTTTAAAATTTTTTTTTGAACATTTTTTTTTTGAAATTTTTGTTTGAAAATTTTTTTTTTTGAAATTTTTTTTTCGAAAATTTTTTTGAAATTTTTTTTTTAATTTTTTTTTTGAAATTTTTTTTTCGAAATTTTTTTTCGAATTTTTTTTTTCAATTTTTTTTTTAAACTTTTTTTTTAAATTTTTTTTTTGAAATTTTTTTTTCGAAATTTTTTTTCGATTTTTTTTTCAATTTTTTTTAAAATTTTTTTTTTTAATTTTTTTTATGAATTTTTTTTAAAATTTTTTTAAAAAATTTTTTTTAAAATTTTTTTTGAAAATTTTTTTTTTGAAATTTTTTTTGAAAATTTTTTTTTTGAAATTTTTTTTTCGAAAATTTTTTTGAAATTTTTTTTTAAATTTTTTTTTTGAAAATTTTTTTTTCGAAATTTTTTTTCGAATTTTTTTTAAAATTTTTTTTTTGAAATTTTTTTTTCGAAATTTTTTTTCGATTTTTTTTTTCAATTTTTTTTAAAACTTTTTTTTTAAATTTTTTTTTTGAAATTTTTTTTTCAAAATTTTTTTTCGAATTTTTTTTTTCAATTTTTTTTAAAAATTTTTTTTTTAATTTTTTTTATGAAATTTTTTTAAATTTTTTTTTGAAAATTTTTTTTAAATTTTTTTTTGGAAATTTTTTTTTTGAAATTTTTTTTCGAATTTTTTTTTAAATTTTTTTTTGAAATATTTTTTTAAATTTTTTTTTTGAAAATTTTTTTTTTGAATTTTTTTTTTGAAACTTTTTTTTTTTCGAAATTTTTTTTTAATTTTTTTTTTTTAATTTTTTTTTGAAATTTTTTTTTTTTTTATTTTTTTTTTCGAAAATTATTTTTGAGAATTTTTTTTAAATTTTTTTTTCGAAAATTTTTTCGAAATTTTTTTTTTTATTTTTTTTTTGAAATTTTTTTTTTCGAAAATTTTTTTGAAATTTTTTTTAAATTTTTTTTTTTGAAAATTTTTTTTTCGAAATTTTTTTTTCGAATTTTTTTTAAATTTTTTTTTTGAAATTTTTTTTTCGAAATTTTTTTTCGAATTTTTTTTTTCAATTTTTTCAAAATTTTTTTTTTTTTATTTTTTTTTTGAAATTTTTGTTTCATTTTTTTGAGTTTTTTATGAATTTTTTTTGAAATATTTTTTGAAAATTTTTTTTGAAATTTTTTTTTGAAATTCTTTTTTTGGAATTTTTTTTCGAAATTTTTTTTTTGATTTTTTTAAAATTTTTTTTTGAATTTTTTAATTTTTTTTTTGAAATTATTTTGGATTTTTTTTTTAATTTTATTTTTGAAATTTTTTTTTTGAAATTTTTTTGAGATTTTTTCTTAATTTTTTTTGAAATTTATTTTGAATTTTTTTTTTAAATTTTTTTTTGAAATTTTTTTTTCGAAAATTTTTTTCTGATTTTATTTAATTTGTTTTTTGAAAATTTTTTTTTTTTCAATTTTTTTTTTGTTTTTTTGAATTTATTTTTTTGAATTTTTTTTTGAAAATTTTTTCTTGAAATTTTTTTTTGAAATTTTTTTATTTGAAAATTTTTTTTGAAATTTTTTTAAAATTTTTTTTCGAAAATTCTTTTTTTTGAAATTTTTGTTTCATTTTTTTGAGTTTTATTTGAAATTTTTTTTTGAAATATTTTTTTAAATTTTTTTTTGAAAAATTGTTTTTTTGAAACTTTTTCTGAAATTTTTTTTTTTAATTTTTTTTATGAAAATTTTTTTTTTGAAAGTTTTTTTTTATTTTTTTTTTAAATTTTTTTCGAAAATTTTTTTTAAATTTTTTTTTGAAGTTTTCTTTGAATTTTTTTTTTGAAATATTTTTTGAAAATTTTTTCATTGAAATTTTTTTTTGAAATTTTATTTTTTCGAAATTTTTTTTTCTGATTTTCTTTAAAATTTTTTTTCAATTTTTTTTTAAACTCTTCGAAAAAATTTTTTTTTCAAATTTTTTTTTTGAAATTTCTTTTAAAATTTTTTGTTTAATTTTTTTTTATCATTTTTAAAAATTTTTTTGAATTTTTTAAATTTTTCTTTGAATTTATTTTGAAATATTTTTTTTTGAAATTTTATTTTTGAAATTTTTTAAATTTTTCTTTGAATTTTTTTGAAATTTTTTTTTTGAAAAATTTTTTTTCGAAATTTTTTTTTCGAATTTTTTTAAAAATTTTTCTTTGAAATTTTTTTTTCGAAATTTTTTTTCGAATTTTTTTTTTCATTTTTTTTTTAATTTTTTTTTGAAATATTTTTTAAATTTTTTTTGAAAATTTTTTTTTTCGAAATTTTTTTTCGAATTTTTTTTTAAATTTTTTTAAAAATTTTTTTAGAAAATTTTTTTTTTGAAATTTTTTTGAAATTTTTTTTTAAATTTTTTTTTTGAAAATTTTTTTTTCGAAATTTTTTTTCGAATTTTTTTTAAAATTTTTTTATTTTTTTTTGAAAATTTTTTTTTCGAAATTTTTTTTCGAATTTTTTTTAAATTTTTTTTTTAAAGTTTTTTTCAAATTTTTTTTAAAATTTTTTTTATGAATTTTTTTTGAAATTTTTTTTGAAATTTTTTTAAAATTTTTTTTCGAAAATTTTTTTTTTTGAAATTTTTGTTTCATTTTTTTGAGTTTTTTATGAATTTTTTTTTTAATTTTTTGAAAATTTTTTTTGAAATTTTTTTTTGAAATTCTTTTTTTGGAATTTTTTTTCGAAATTTTTTTTTTGATTTTTTTTAAAATTTTTTTTGAATTTTTTAAATTTTTTTTTGAAATTATTTTGGATTTTTTTTTTAATTTTATTTTTGAAATTTTTTTTTTGAAATTTTTTTGAGATTTTTTCTTAATTTTTTTTGAATTTTTTTTTTTTAATTTTTTTTGAAATTGTTTTATTTGAAAATTTTTTTCTGATTTTATTTAATTTGTTTTTCGAAAAAATTTTTTTTGAAATTTTTTTTTTGAAAATTTTTTTCTTCGAAAATTTTTATTTTAAAATTTTTTTTTCAAATTTTTTTTTAAATTTTTTTTTTGAATTTTTTTTTAAATTTTTTTTTGAAAATTTTTTTAAAATTTTTTTTTGAAAATTTTTTTTTCGAAATTTTTTTTCGAATTTTTTTTTAAATTTTTTTTAAAATTTTTTTTAAAAATTTTTTTTTAAATTTTTTTTTCGAAAATTTTTTTTTGAAATATTTTTTGAAAATTTTTTTTGAAATTTTTTTGAATTTTTTTTTTGGAATTTTTTTTTGAAAATTTTTTTTTGATTTTTTTTTAAATTTTTTTTTGAATTTTTTAAATTTTTTTTTGAAATTATTTTGGAATTTTTTTTTAAATTTTATTTTTGAAATTTTTTTTTTTGAAATTTTTTTGAGATTTTTTCTTATTTTTTTTTGAAATTTATTTTGAATTTTATTTAAAAATTTTTTTTGAAATTTTTTTATTTGAAAATTTTTTTCTGATTTTTTTTAATTTGTTTTTTGAAAAAATTTTTTTTGAAATTTATTTTGAATTTTTTTTTTTATTTTTTTTGAAATTTTTTTATTTGAAAATTTTTTTCTGATTTTTTTAAATTTGTTTTTTGAAAAAATTTTTTTTGAAATTTTCTTTTTGAAAATGTTTTTCTTCGAAAATTTTTATTTTCAATTTTTTTTTTGAAATTTTTTTCGAATTTTTTTTAAAATTTTTTTTTGAACATTTTTTTTTTGAAATTTTTGTTTGAAAATTTTTTTTTTTGAAATTTTTTTTTCGAAAATTTTTTTGAAATTTTTTTTTTAATTTTTTTTTTGAAATTTTTTTTTCGAAATTTTTTTTCGAATTTTTTTTTTCAATTTTTTTTTTAAACTTTTTTTTTAAATTTTTTTTTTGAAATTTTTTTTTCGAAATTTTTTTTCGATTTTTTTTTCAATTTTTTTTAAAATTTTTTTTTTTAATTTTTTTTATGAATTTTTTTTAAAATTTTTTTAAAAAATTTTTTTTAAAATTTTTTTTGAAAATTTTTTTTTTGAAATTTTTTTTGAAAATTTTTTTTTTGAAATTTTTTTTTCGAAAATTTTTTTGAAATTTTTTTTTAAATTTTTTTTTTGAAAATTTTTTTTTCGAAATTTTTTTTCGAATTTTTTTTAAAATTTTTTTTTTGAAATTTTTTTTTCGAAATTTTTTTTCGATTTTTTTTTTCAATTTTTTTTAAAACTTTTTTTTTAAATTTTTTTTTTGAAATTTTTTTTTCAAAATTTTTTTTCGAATTTTTTTTTTCAATTTTTTTTAAAAATTTTTTTTTTAATTTTTTTTATGAAATTTTTTTAAATTTTTTTTTGAAAATTTTTTTTAAATTTTTTTTTGGAAATTTTTTTTTTGAAATTTTTTTTCGAATTTTTTTTTAAATTTTTTTTTGAAATATTTTTTTAAATTTTTTTTTTGAAAATTTTTTTTTTGAATTTTTTTTTTGAAACTTTTTTTTTTTCGAAATTTTTTTTTAATTTTTTTTTTTTAATTTTTTTTTGAAATTTTTTTTTTTTTTATTTTTTTTTTCGAAAATTATTTTTGAGAATTTTTTTTAAATTTTTTTTTCGAAAATTTTTTCGAAATTTTTTTTTTTATTTTTTTTTTGAAATTTTTTTTTTCGAAAATTTTTTTGAAATTTTTTTTAAATTTTTTTTTTTGAAAATTTTTTTTTCGAAATTTTTTTTTCGAATTTTTTTTAAATTTTTTTTTTGAAATTTTTTTTTCGAAATTTTTTTTCGAATTTTTTTTTTCAATTTTTTCAAAATTTTTTTTTTTTTATTTTTTTTTTGAAATTTTTTTTTCGAATTTTTTTTTCGATTTTTTTTTTCAATTTTTTTTAAAATTTTTTTTAAAATTTTTTTTATGAAATTTTTTTAAAATTTTTTTTTGAAAATTTTTTTTAAAAAATTTAAAAAATTTTTTTTGAAAATTTTTTTTTCGAAATTTTTTTTCGAATTTTTTTTTTCAATTTTTTTTAAATTTTTTTTTTATTTTTTTTACGAATTTTTTTTTTAATTTTTTTTTGAAAATTTTTTTAAAATTTTTTTAAAATTTTTTTTTGAAAATTTTTTTTTCGAAATTTTTTTTCGAATTTTTTTTAAATTTTTTTTTAAAAGTTTTTTTCAAATTTTTTTTTAAATTTTTTTTATGAATTTTTTTTTTAATTTTTTTTGAAATTTTTTTAAAATTTTTTTTCGAAAATTTTTTTTTTTGAAATTTTTGTTTCATTTTTTTGAGTTTTTTATGAATTTTTTTTGAAATATTTTTTGAAAATTTTTTTTGAAATTTTTTTTTGAAATTCTTTTTTTGGAATTTTTTTTCGAAATTTTTTTTTTGATTTTTTTAAAATTTTTTTTTGAATTTTTTAATTTTTTTTTTGAAATTATTTTGGATTTTTTTTTTAATTTTATTTTTGAAATTTTTTTTTTGAAATTTTTTTGAGATTTTTTCTTAATTTTTTTTGAAATTTATTTTGAATTTTTTTTTTAAATTTTTTTTTGAAATTTTTTTTTCGAAAATTTTTTTCTGATTTTATTTAATTTGTTTTTTGAAAATTTTTTTTTTTTCAATTTTTTTTTTGTTTTTTTGAATTTATTTTTTTGAATTTTTTTTTGAAAATTTTTTCTTGAAATTTTTTTTTGAAATTTTTTTATTTGAAAATTTTTTTTGAAATTTTTTTAAAATTTTTTTTCGAAAATTCTTTTTTTTGAAATTTTTGTTTCATTTTTTTGAGTTTTATTTGAAATTTTTTTTTGAAATATTTTTTTAAATTTTTTTTTGAAAAATTGTTTTTTTGAAACTTTTTCTGAAATTTTTTTTTTTAATTTTTTTTATGAAAATTTTTTTTTTGAAAGTTTTTTTTTATTTTTTTTTTAAATTTTTTTCGAAAATTTTTTTTAAATTTTTTTTTGAAGTTTTCTTTGAATTTTTTTTTTGAAATATTTTTTGAAAATTTTTTCATTGAAATTTTTTTTTGAAATTTTATTTTTTCGAAATTTTTTTTTCTGATTTTCTTTAAAATTTTTTTTCAATTTTTTTTTAAACTCTTCGAAAAAATTTTTTTTTCAAATTTTTTTTTTGAAATTTCTTTTAAAATTTTTTGTTTAATTTTTTTTATCATTTTTAAAAATTTTTTTGAATTTTTTAAATTTTTCTTTGAATTTATTTTGAAATATTTTTTTTTGAAATTTTATTTTTGAAATTTTTTAAATTTTTCTTTGAATTTTTTTGAAATTTTTTTTTTGAAAAATTTTTTTTCGAAATTTTTTTTTCGAATTTTTTTAAAAATTTTTCTTTGAAATTTTTTTTTCGAAATTTTTTTTCGAATTTTTTTTTTCATTTTTTTTTAAATTTTTTTTTGAAATATTTTTTAAATTTTTTTTGAAAATTTTTTTTTTCGAAATTTTTTTTCGAATTTTTTTTTAAATTTTTTTAAAAATTTTTTTAGAAAATTTTTTTTTTGAAATTTTTTTGAAATTTTTTTTTAAATTTTTTTTTTGAAAATTTTTTTTTCGAAATTTTTTTTCGAATTTTTTTTAAAATTTTTTTTTTGAAATTTTTTTTTCGAAATTTTTTTTCGATTTTTTTTTTCAATTTTTTTTAAAACTTTTTTTTTAAATTTTTTTTTTGAAATTTTTTTTTCAAAATTTTTTTTCGAATTTTTTTTTTCAATTTTTTTTAAAAATTTTTTTTTTAATTTTTTTTATGAAATTTTTTTAAATTTTTTTTTGAAAATTTTTTTTAAATTTTTTTTTGGAAATTTTTTTTTTGAAATTTTTTTTCGAATTTTTTTTTAAATTTTTTTTTGAAATATTTTTTTAAATTTTTTTTTTGAAAATTTTTTTTTTGAATTTTTTTTTTGAAACTTTTTTTTTTTCGAAATTTTTTTTTAATTTTTTTTTTTTAATTTTTTTTTGAAATTTTTTTTTTTTTTATTTTTTTTTTCGAAAATTATTTTTGAGAATTTTTTTTAAATTTTTTTTTCGAAAATTTTTTCGAAATTTTTTTTTTTATTTTTTTTTTGAAATTTTTTTTTTCGAAAATTTTTTTGAAATTTTTTTTAAATTTTTTTTTTTGAAAATTTTTTTTTCGAAATTTTTTTTTCGAATTTTTTTTAAATTTTTTTTTTGAAATTTTTTTTTCGAAATTTTTTTTCGAATTTTTTTTTTCAATTTTTTCAAAATTTTTTTTTTTTTATTTTTTTTTTGAAATTTTTTTTTCGAATTTTTTTTTCGATTTTTTTTTTCAATTTTTTTTTAAATTTTTTTTAAAATTTTTTTTATGAAATTTTTTTAAAATTTTTTTTTGAAAATTTTTTTTAAAAAATTTAAAAAATTTTTTTTGAAAATTTTTTTTTCGAAATTTTTTTTCGAATTTTTTTTTTCAATTTTTTTTAAATTTTTTTTTTATTTTTTTTACGAAATTTTTTTTTAATTTTTTTTTGAAAATTTTTTTAAAATTTTTTTAAAATTTTTTTTTGAAAATTTTTTTTTCGAAATTTTTTTTCGAATTTTTTTTAAATTTTTTTTTAAAAG
Organism: Chrysolina oricalcia; assembly: GCA_944452925.2. Classification (NCBI taxonomy): domain Eukaryota; kingdom Metazoa; phylum Arthropoda; class Insecta; order Coleoptera; family Chrysomelidae; genus Chrysolina; species Chrysolina oricalcia. The sequence goes on from OX101811.2 coordinate 42,558,692, forward strand.
TTTTTTTCAAATTTTTTTTTAAATTTTTTTTATGAATTTTTTTTTTAATTTTTTTTGAAATTTTTTTAAAATTTTTTTTCGAAAATTTTTTTTTTTGAAATTTTTGTTTCATTTTTTTGAGTTTTTTATGAATTTTTTTTGAAATATTTTTTGAAAATTTTTTTTGAAATTTTTTTTTGAAATTCTTTTTTTGGAATTTTTTTTCGAAATTTTTTTTTTGATTTTTTTAAAATTTTTTTTTGAATTTTTTAATTTTTTTTTTGAAATTATTTTGGATTTTTTTTTTAATTTTATTTTTGAAATTTTTTTTTTGAAATTTTTTTGAGATTTTTTCTTAATTTTTTTTGAAATTTATTTTGAATTTTTTTTTTAAATTTTTTTTTGAAATTTTTTTTTCGAAAATTTTTTTCTGATTTTATTTAATATGTTTTTTGAAAATTTTTTTTTTTTCAATTTTTTTTTTGTTTTTTTGAATTTATTTTTTTGAATTTTTTTTTGAAAATTTTTTCTTGAAATTTTTTTTTGAAATTTTTTTATTTGAAAATTTTTTTTGAAATTTTTTTAAAATTTTTTTTCGAAAATTCTTTTTTTTGAAATTTTTGTTTCATTTTTTTGAGTTTTATTTGAAATTTTTTTTTGAAATATTTTTTTAAATTTTTTTTTGAAAAATTGTTTTTTTGAAACTTTTTCTGAAATTTTTTTTTTTAATTTTTTTTATGAAAATTTTTTTTTTGAAAGTTTTTTTTTATTTTTTTTTTAAATTTTTTTCGAAAATTTTTTTTAAATTTTTTTTTGAAGTTTTCTTTGAATTTTTTTTTTGAAATATTTTTTGAAAATTTTTTCATTGAAATTTTTTTTTGAAATTTTATTTTTTCGAAATTTTTTTTTCTGATTTTCTTTAAAATTTTTTTTCAATTTTTTTTTAAACTCTTCGAAAAAATTTTTTTTTCAAATTTTTTTTTTGAAATTTCTTTTAAAATTTTTTGTTTAATTTTTTTTTATCATTTTTAAAAATTTTTTTGAATTTTTTAAATTTTTCTTTGAATTTATTTTGAAATATTTTTTTTTGAAATTTTATTTTTGAAATTTTTTAAATTTTTCTTTGAATTTTTTTGAAATTTTTTTTTTGAAAAATTTTTTTTCGAAATTTTTTTTTCGAATTTTTTTAAAAATTTTTCTTTGAAATTTTTTTTTCGAAATTTTTTTTCGAATTTTTTTTTTCATTTTTTTTTTAATTTTTTTTTGAAATATTTTTTAAATTTTTTTTGAAAATTTTTTTTTTCGAAATTTTTTTTCGAATTTTTTTTTAAATTTTTTTAAAAATTTTTTTAGAAAATTTTTTTTTTGAAATTTTTTTTTGAAATTATTTTAAATTTTTTTTTTGGAATTTTTTTTTCGAAATTTTTTTTCGAATTTTTTTTTTCAATTTTTTTTTAAATTTTTTTTTTTATTTTTTTATTTTTTTTAAATTTTTTTTTTGAAAATTTTTTTTTTGAATTTTTTTTTTGAAACTTTTTTTTTCGAAAATTTTTTTGAAATTTTTTTTGAAATTTTTCTTTTTGAAAATTTTTTTTTCGAAATTTTTTTTCGAATTTTTTTTTTATTTTTTCAAAAAAAATTTTTGCGATTTTTTTTTTCAATTTTTTTTTAAATTTTTTTTTTATTTTTTTTTGAAATTTTTTTGAAATTTTTTTTTTGAAAATTTTTTTTTTGAAATTTTTTTTTTTAATTTTTTTGAAATTTTTTTTGAAATTTTTCTTTTTGAAAATTTTTTTTTCGAAATTTTTTTTCGAATTTTTTTAAAATTTTTTTAAAAATTTTTTTTTCGAATTTTGTTTTCAATTTTTTTTTAATTTTTTTTTGAAATTTTTTTAAAATTTTTATTTGAAAATTTTTTTTTCGAATTTTTTTTTTAAATTTTTTTTTTGAAATTTTTTTTTCGAAATTTTTTTTCGAATTTTTTTTTTCGAAAATTTTTTTGAAATTTTTTTTTAAATTTTTTTTTTGAAAATTTTTTTTTCGAAATTTTTTTTTCGAATTTTTTTTTAAATTTTTTTTTTGAAATTTTTTTTCGAATTTTTTTTTCAATTTTTTTTTAAATTTTTTTTTAAAATTTTTTTTTGAAATTTTTTTTTCGAAATTTTTTTTCGAATTTTTTTTTTCAATTTTTTTTAAAATTTTTTTTTAAAATTTTTTTTATGAAATTTTTTTATATTTTTTTTTTGAAAATTTTTTTAAAATTTTTTTTTGAAAATTTTTTTTTCGAAATTTTTTTTCGATTTTTTTTTTCAATTTTTTTTTAAATTTTTTTTTAAATTTTTTTTATGAAATTTTTTTAAAATTTTTTTTTGAAATTTTTTTTTAAAAAATTTTAAAATTTTTTTTTGAAAATTTTTTTTTCGAAATTTTTTTTCGAATTTTTTTTTTTCAATTTTTTAAAAAAATTTTTTTTTATTTTTTTTACGAAATTTTTTTTAAATTTTTTTTTGAAAGTTTTTTTCAAATTTTTTTAAAAATTTTTTTTATGAATTTTTTTTAAAATTTTTTTTTTTGAAATTTTTGTTTCATTTTTTTGAGTTTTTTATGAATTTTTCTTGAAATATTTTTTGAAAATTTTTTTTGAAATTTTTTTTTGAAATTTTTTTTTTGGAATTTTTTTTCGAAATTTTTTTTTTGATTTTTTTAAAAATTTTTTTTGAATTTTTTAAATTTTTTTTTTTGAAATTATTTTGGATTTTTTTTTAAATTTTATTTTTGAAATTTTTTTTTTGAAATTTTTTTGAGATTTTTTCTTAATTTTTTTTGAAATTTATTTTGAATTTTTTTTTTTAAATTTTTTTTTGAAATTTTTTTATTTGAAAATTTTTTTCTGATTTTATTTAATTTTTTTTTAAACTCTTCGAAAAAATTTTGTTCTCAAATTTTTTTTTTGAAATTTCTTTTAAAATTTTTTGTTTAATTTTTTTTTATCATTTTTAAAATTTTTTTTGAATTTTTTAAATTTTTCTTTGAATTTATTTTGAAATATTTTTTTTTGAAATTTTATTTTTGAAATTTTTTTTGAAATTTTTTGTTTAATTTTTTTTTAATCATTTTTAAAATTTTTTTTGAATTTTTTTAAATTTTTCTTTGAATTTTTTTAAAATTTTTTTTTTGAAAAATTTTTTTTCGAAATTTTTTTTTCGAATTTTTTTAAAAATTTTTTTTTGAAATTTTTTTTTCGAAATTTTTTTTCGAAGTTTTTTTTTCATTTTTTTTAAATTTTTTTTTGAAATATTTTTTAAATTTTTTTTTGAAAATTTTTTTTTCGAAATTTTTTTTCGAATTTTTTTTAAAATTTTTTTAAAAATTTTTTTTGAAAATTTTTTTTTTGAAATTTTTTTTTGAAATTTTTTTAAATTTTTTTTTTTGGAATTTTTTTTTCGAAATTTTTTTTCGAATTTTTTTTTTCAATTTTTTTTTAAATTTTTTTTTTTATTTTTTTTTTTTTTAATTTTTTTTAAATTTTTTTTTTGAAAATTTTTTTTTTGAATTTTTTTTTTTGAAACTTTTTTTTTCGAAAATTTTTTTGAAATTTTTTTTGAAATTTTTCTTTTTGAAAATTTTTTTTTCGAAATTTTTTTTCGAATTTTTTTTTTATTTTTTCAAAAAAAATTTTTGCGAATTTTTTTTTCAATTTTTTTTTAAATTTTTTTTTTATTTTTTTTTGAAATTTTTTTTTAATTTTTTTTTTGAAAATTTTTTTTTTGAAATTTTTTTTTAAAATTTTTTTGAAATTTTTTTTGAAATTTTTCTTTTTGAAAAATTTTTTTTCGAAATTTTTTTTCGAATTTTGTTTTCAATTTTTTTTTAATTTTTTTTTGAAATTTTTTTTAAATTTTTATTTGAAAATTTTTTTTTCGAATTTTTTTTTTAAATTTTTTTTTTGAAATTTTTTTTTCGAAATTTTTTTTCGAATTTTTTTTTTCGAAAATTTTTTTGAAATTTTTTTTTTAAATTTTTTTTTGAAAATTTTTTTTTCGAAATTTTTTTTCGAATTTTTTTTTTCAATTTTTTTTAAAATTTTTTTTTTTTTTTTTTTACGAAATTTTTTTTAAATTTTTTTTTGAAAATTTTTTTAAAATTTTTTTTTGAAAATTTTTTTTTCGAAATTTTTTTTCGAATTTTTTTTAAATTTTTTTTTTTAAGTTTTTTTCAAATTTTTTTTAAAATTTTTTTTATGAATTTTTTTTGAAATTTTTTTTGAAATTTTTTTAAAATTTTTTTTCGAAAATTTTTTTTTTTGAAATTTTTGTTTCATTTTTTTGAGTTTTTTATGAATTTTTTTTTAAATTTTTTGAAAATTTTTTTTGAAATTTTTTTTTGAAATTCTTTTTTTGGAATTTTTTTTCGAAATTTTTTTTTTGATTTTTTTTAAAAATTTTTTTGAATTTTTTAAATTTTTTTTTGAAATTATTTTGGATTTTTTTTTTAATTTTATTTTTGAAATTTTTTTTTTGAAATTTTTTTGAGATTTTTTCTTAATTTTTTTTGAATTTTTTTTTTTTAATTTTTTTTGAAATTGTTTTATTTGAAAATTTTTTTCTGATTTTATTTAATTTGTTTTTCGAAAAAATTTTTTTTGAAATTTTTTTTTTGAAAATTTTTTTCTTCGAAAATTTTTATTTTAAAATTTTTTTTTCAAATTTTTTTTTAAATTTTTTTTTTGAATTTTTTTTTAAATTTTTTTTTGAAAATTTTTTTAAAATTTTTTTTTGAAAATTTTTTTTTCGAAATTTTTTTTCGAATTTTTTTAAAAATTTTTTTTAAAATTTTTTTTAAAAATTTTTTTTTAAATTTTTTTTTCGAAAATTTTTTTTTGAAATATTTTTTGAAAATTTTTTTTGAAATTTTTTTGAATTTTTTTTTTGGAATTTTTTTTTGAAAATTTTTTTTTGATTTTTTTTTAAATTTTTTTTTGAATTTTTTAAATTTTTTTTTGAAATTATTTTGGAATTTTTTTTTAAATTTTATTTTCGAAATTTTTTTTTTTGAAATTTTTTTGAGATTTTTTCTTATTTTTTTTTGAAATTTATTTTGAATTTTATTTAAAAATTTTTTTTGAAATTTTTTTATTTGAAAATTTTTTTCTGATTTTTTTTAATTTGTTTTTTGAAAAAATTTTTTTTGAAATTTATTTTGAATTTTTTTTTTTATTTTTTTTGAAATTTTTTTATTTGAAAATTTTTTTCTGATTTTTTTAAATTTGTTTTTTGAAAAAAATTTTTTTGAAATTTTCTTTTTGAAAATGTTTTTCTTCGAAAATTTTTATTTTCAATTTTTTTTTTGAAATTTTTTTCGAATTTTTTTTAAAATTTTTTTTTGAACATTTTTTTTTTGAAATTTTTGTTTGAAAATTTTTTTTTTTGAAATTTTTTTTTCGAAAATTTTTTTGAAATTTTTTTTTAAATTTTTTTTTTGAAATTTTTTTTTCGAAATTTTTTTTCGAATTTTTTTTTTCAATTTTTTTTTTTAACTTTTTTTTTAAATTTTTTTTTTGAAATTTTTTTTTCGAAATTTTTTTTCGATTTTTTTTTCAATTTTTTTTAAAATTTTTTTTTTTAATTTTTTTTATGAATTTTTTTTTAAATTTTTTTTAAAATTTTTTTTGAAAATTTTTTTTTTGAAATTTTTTTTGAAAATTTTTTTTTTGAAATTTTTTTTTCGAAAATTTTTTTGAAATTTTTTTTAAAATTTTTTTTTTGAAAATTTTTTTTTCGAAATTTTTTTTCGAATTTTTTTTAAAATTTTTTTTTTGAAATTTTTTTTTCGAAATTTTTTTTCGATTTTTTTTTTCAATTTTTTTTAAAACTTTTTTTTTTAAATTTTTTTTTTGAAATTTTTTTTTCAAAATTTTTTTTCGAATTTTTTTTTTCAATTTTTTTTAAAAATTTTTTTTTTAATTTTTTTTATGAAATTTTTTTAAATTTTTTTTTGAAAATTTTTTTTAAATTTTTTTTTGGAAATTTTTTTTTTGAAATTTTTTTTCGAATTTTTTTTTAAATTTTTTTTTGAAATATTTTTTTAAATTTTTTTTTTGAAAATTTTTTTTTTGAATTTTTTTTTTGAAACTTTTTTTTTTTCGAAATTTTTTTTTAATTTTTTTTTTTTAATTTTTTTTTGAAATTTTTTTTTTTTTTATTTTTTTTTTCGAAAATTATTTTTGAGAATTTTTTTTAAATTTTTTTTTCGAAAATTTTTTCGAAATTTTTTTTTTTATTTTTTTTTTGAAATTTTTTTTTTCGAAAATTTTTTTGAAATTTTTTTTAAATTTTTTTTTTTGAAAATTTTTTTTTCGAAATTTTTTTTTCGAATTTTTTTAAAATTTTTTTTTTGAAATTTTTTTTTCGAAATTTTTTTTCGAATTTTTTTTTTCAATTTTTTCAAAATTTTTTTTTTTTTATTTTTTTTTTGAAATTTTTTTTTCGAATTTTTTTTTCGATTTTTTTTTTCAATTTTTTTTTAAATTTTTTTTAAAATTTTTTTTATGAAATTTTTTTAAAATTTTTTTTTGAAAATTTTTTTTAAAAAATTTAAAAAATTTTTTTTGAAAATTTTTTTTTCGAAATTTTTTTTCGAATTTTTTTTTTCAATTTTTTTTAAATTTTTTTTTTATTTTTTTTACGAAATTTTTTTTTAATTTTTTTTTGAAAATTTTTTTAAAATTTTTTTAAAATTTTTTTTTGAAAATTTTTTTTTCGAAATTTTTTTTCGAATTTTTTTAAATTTTTTTTTTAAAAGTTTTTTTCAAATTTTTTTTCAAATTTTTTTTATGAATTTTTTTTTTAATTTTTTTTGAAATTTTTTTAAAATTTTTTTTCGAAAATTTTTTTTTTTTGAAATTTTTGTTTCATTTTTTTGAGTTTTTTATGAATTTTTTTTGAAATAATTTTTGAAAATTTTTTTTGAAATTTTTTTTTGAAATTCTTTTTTTGGAATTTTTTTTCGAATTTTTTTTTTGATTTTTTTAAAATTTTTTTTTGAATTTTTTAATTTTTTTTTTGAAATTATTTTGGATTTTTTTTTTAATTTTATTTTTGAAATTTTTTTTTTGAAATTTTTTTGAGATTTTTTCTTAATTTTTTTTGAAATTTATTTTGAATTTTTTTTTTTAATTTTTTTTTGAAATTTTTTTTTCGAAAATTTTTTTCTGATTTTATTTAATTTGTTTTTTGAAAATTTTTTTTTTTTCAATTTTTTTTTTTGTTTTTTTGAATTTATTTTTTTGAATTTTTTTTTGAAAATTTTTTCTTGAAATTTTTTTTTGAAATTTTTTTATTTGAAAATTTTTTTTGAAATTTTTTTAAAATTTTTTTTCGAAAATTCTTTTTTTTGAAATTTTTGTTTCATTTTTTTGAGTTTTATTTGAAATTTTTTTTTGAAATATTTTTTTAAATTTTTTTTTGAAAAATTGTTTTTTTGAAACTTTTTCTGAAATTTTTTTTTTTAATTTTTTTTATGAAATTTTTTTTTTTGAAAGTTTTTTTTTATTTTTTTTTTGAAATTTTTTTCGAAAATTTTTTTTAAATTTTTTTTTGAAGTTTTCTTTGAATTTTTTTTTTGAAATATTTTTTGAAAATTTTTTCATTGAAATTTTTTTTTGAAATTTTATTTTTTCGAAATTTTTTTTTCTGATTTTCTTTAAAATTTTTTTACAATTTTTTTTTAAACTCTTCGAAAAAATTTTTTTTTCAAATTTTTTTTTTGAACTTTCTTTTAAAATTTTTTGTTTAATTTTTTTTTATCATTTTTAAAAATTTTTTTGAATTTTTTAAATTTTTCTTTGAATTTATTTTGAAATATTTTTTTTTGAAATTTTATTTTTGAAATTTTTTAAATTTTTCTTTGAATTTTTTTGAAATTTTTTTTTTGAAAAATTTTTTTTCGAAATTTTTTTTTCGAATTTTTTTAAAAATTTTTCTTTGAAATTTTTTTTTCGAAATTTTTTTTCGAATTTTTTTTTTCATTTTTTTTTAAATTTTTTTTTGAAATATTTTTTAAATTTTTTTTGAAAATTTTTTTTTTCGAAATTTTTTTTCGAATTTTTTTTTAAATTTTTTTAAAAATTTTTTTAGAAAATTTTTTTTTTGAAATTTTTTTTTGAAATTATTTTAAATTTTTTTTTTGGAATTTTTTTTTCGAAATTTTTTTTCGAATTTTTTTTTTCAATTTTTTTTTAAATTTTTTTTTTTATTTTTTTTTTTTAAATTTTTTTTAAATTTTTTTTTTGAAAATTTTTTTTTTGAATTTTTTTTTTGAAACTTTTTTTTTCGAAAATTTTTTTGAAATTTTTTTTGAAATTTTTCTTTTTGAAAATTTTTTTTTCGAAATTTTTTTTCGAATTTTTTTTTTATTTTTTCAAAAAAAATTTTTGCGATTTTTTTTTTCAATTTTTTTTTAAATTTTTTTTTTATTTTTTTTTGAAATTTTTTTGAAATTTTTTTTTTGAAAATTTTTTTTTCGAAATTTTTTTTTTAATTTTTTTGAAATTTTTTTTGAAATTTTTCTTTTTGAAAATTTTTTTTTCGAAATTTTTTTTCGAATTTTTTTAAAATTTTTTTAAAAATTTTTTTTTCGAATTTTGTTTTCAATTTTTTTTTAATTTTTTTTTGAAATTTTTTTAAAATTTTTATTTGAAAATTTTTTTTTCGAATTTTTTTTTTAAATTTTTTTTTTGAAATTTTTTTTTCGAAATTTTTTTTCGAATTTTTTTTTTCGAAAATTTTTTTGAAATTTTTTTTTAAATTTTTTTTTTGAAAATTTTTTTTTCGAAATTTTTTTTTCGAATTTTTTTTTAAATTTTTTTTTTGAAATTTTTTTTTCGAAATTTTTTTTCGAATTTTTTTTTCAATTTTTTTTTAAATTTTTTTTTTAAATTTTTTTTTGAAATTTTTTTTTCGAAATTTTTTTTCGAATTTTTTTTTTCAATTTTTTTTAAAATTTTTTTTTAAAATTTTTTTTATGAAATTTTTTTATATTTTTTTTTTGAAAATTTTTTTAAAATTTTTTTTTGAAAATTTTTTTTTCGAAATTTTTTTTCGAATTTTTTTTTAAATTTTTTTTGAAATTTTTTTTGAAATTTTTTTTTTGAAATTTTTTTTTGAAATTTTTTTTAAATTTTTTTTTTGAAATTTTTTTTTCGAAATTTTTTTTCGAATTTTTTTTTTCAATTTTTTTTTAAATTTTTTTTTTTAATTTTTTTTTTGAAAATTTTTTTAAATTTTTTTTTTGAAAATTTTTTTTTTTAATTTTTTTTTTGAAACTTTTTTTTTCGAAAATTTTTTTGAAATTTTTTCTGAAATTTTTCTTTTTGAAAATTTTTTTTTTCGAAATTTTTTTTCGAATTTTTTTTTTATTTTTTCAAAAAATTTTTTTTCGAATTTTTGTTTTCAATATTTTTTTAAATTTTTTTTTAAATTTTTTTTTTAAAATTTTTTTTAATTTTTTTTTGAAAATTTTTTTTGAAATTTTTTTTTTTTCAAATTTTTTTGAAATTTTTTTTGAAATTTTTTTTTTTGAAACTTTTTTAGAAAATTTTTTTTTGAAATTTTTCCTAAAAATTTTTTTAAAAATTTTTTTGGAATTTTTTTTTTGAATTTTTTTTGAAAATTTTTTCTTGAAATTTTTTTTTGAAATTTTTTTATTTGAAAATTTTTTTTGAAATATTTTTTTTAAATTTTTTTTTTGAAAAATTGTTTTTTTGAATTTTTTTTTTTGAAATTTTTCCTAAAAATTTTTTTAAAAATTTTTTTTAAATTTTTTTTTGAAATTTTTTTTCTTCGAAATTTTTTTTTTTAAATTTTTTAAAATTTTTTTGAATTTTTTAAAAATTTTTATTGAAAATTTTCTTTTTTTGAATTTTTTTTTGAAATTGTTTTTGTTTTTTTTGAAAATTTTTATTTCGGAATTTTTTTTTGAATTTTTTTTTTGAAAATTTTTTTCTGAAAATTTTTATTTTTCAATATTTTTTTTTGAAAAATTTTTTTTTCGAAAATTTTTTTTTCGAAATTTTTTTTCCGTTTTTGAAATTTTTTAAAATTTTTTTGGAAGTTTTTTTGAATTTTTTTTTGAAAATTTTTTTTTTTTTTTAATTTTTTTGAGATTTTTTCTAAATTTTTTTTTGAAATTTATTTTGAAATTTTTTTTTTGAAATTTTTTTTTAAAATTTTTTCATTTGAAAATTTTTTTCTGATTATTTTTCAAATTTTTTTTTGAAAATTTTTTTTTGGAAATTTTTTTTGAATTTTTTTTTGAAATTTTTTTTTTCGAAAAATTTTATTTTAAAATTTTTTTTTTAAATATTTTTTTGAAAATTTTTATTTTTCAATATTTTTTTTTGAAAAATTTTATTTTCGAATTTTTTTTCCGTTTTTGAATTTTTTTTATTTTTTTTGAAATTTTTTTATTTGAAAATTTTTTTCTGATTATTTTTAAATTTTTTTTTGAAAATTTTTTTTTTGGAAATTTTTTTTTGAATTTTTTTTTGAAATTTTTTTTTTTCGAAAAATTTTATTTTAAAATTTTTTTTTGAAATATTTTTTTGAAAATTTTTATTTTTCAATATTTTTTAAATTCTTTTAAAAATTTTTAATTTTTTTTTTGAAAACTTTCTTTTTTTGAAATTCTTTTTGTTTTTTTTGAAAATTTTTATTTCGGAATTTTTTTTTTAAATTTTTTTTGAAAGTTTTTTTTTTTTAATTTTTATTTTTCAATATTTTTTTTTCGAAAAATTTTTTTTTTGAAATTTTTTTATTTGAAATTTTTTTTAAATTTGTTTTTGAAAAATTTTTTTTGAAACTGTTTTTGAAAATTTTTTTTTTTGGAAATTTTTTTTGAAATTTTTTTTTGAAAATTTTTTTCTTCGAAAATTTTATTTTAAAATTTTTTTTTGAAATTTTTTTTGGAAATTTTTTATTTTTCAATATTTTTTTTTGAAAAATTTTTTTTTCGATTTTTTTTTCGAAAATTTTCATTTTTCAATATTTTTTTTTCGAATTTTTTTTCGAATTTTTTTTTCCGTTTTTGAATTTTTTAAAAATTTTTCTGAAAATTCTTTTTTTTGAAATTTTTGTTTTTTTTTGAATTTTTTTTTTTGAAAATTTTTATTTCGATTTTTTTTCCGTTTTTGAAATTTTTTAAAATTTTTTTTGGAAGTTTTTTTTGAAATTTTTTTTGAAAATTCTTTTTTTTGAAATGTTTGTTTTTTTTCTGAGTTTTTTTTGAAATTCTTTTTTTTAATTGTTTTTTGAAAATTTTTTTTTGAAATTTTTTTTGAAATTTTTTTATTCGAAAATTTTTTTTGAAATATTTTTTTTAAATTTTTTTTTGAAAAAAATTTTTTTTTGAAACTTTTTTAGAAAATTTTTTTTTTTAATTTTTCCTAAAAATTTTTTTAAAAATTTTTTTCGAATTTTTTTTTTTGAATTTTTTTTGAAAATTTTTTCTTGAAATTTTTTTTTGAAATTTTTTTATTTGAAAATTTTTTTTGAAATATTTTTTTTGAATTTTTTTTTGAAAAATTGTTTTTTTGAATTTTTTTTTTGAAATTTTTCCTAAAAATTTTTTTAAAAATTTTTTTAAAATTTTTTTTTGAAATTTTTTTTCTTCGAAATTTTTTTTTGAAATTTTTTAAAATTTTTTTTAATTTTTTAAAATTTTTTATTGAAAATTTTCTTTTTTGAATTTTTTTTTGAAATTGTTTTTGTTTTTTTGAAAATTTTTATTTCGGAATTTTTTTTTGAAATTTTTTTTTGAAATTTTTTTTTTGAAAATTTTTATTTTTCAATATTTTTTTTTTGAAAAATTTTTTTTCGAAAATTTTTTTTTTGAAATTTTTTTTCCGTTTTTGAAATTTTTTTGGAAGTTTTTTTGAATTTTTTTTTGAAAATTCTTTTTTTTTTGAAATGTTTGTTTTTTTTCTGAGTTTTTTTTTGAATTTATTTTTTTGAATTTTTTTTTGAAAATTTTTTCTTGAAATTTTTTTTTGAAATTTTTTTATTTGAAAATTTTTTTTGAAATATTTTTTTAAATTTTTTTTTGAAACTTTTTTTAAATTTTTTTTTTTGGAAATTTTTTTTTTGAAATTTTTTTTTGAAATTTTTTTTTTAGTTTTTTTTTTGAAATTTTTTTAAAATTTTTTTTCGAAAATTCTTTTTTTTTGAAATTTTTGTTTCATTTTTTTGAGTTTTATTTGAAATTTTTTTTTGAAATATTTTTTTAAAATTTTTTTTGAAAAATTGTTTTTTTGAAACTTTTTCTGAAATTTTTTTTTTTATTTTTTTTTTGTAATTTTTTTCGAAAATTTTTTTAAAATTTTTTTTTGAAGTTTTCTTTGAATTTTTTTTTTTGAAATTTTTTTTGAAAATTTTTTCATTGAAATTTTTTTTTGAAATTTTATTTTTTCGAAAAATTTTTTCTGATTTTCTTTAAAAATTTTTTTCAATTTTTTTTTAAACTCTTCGAAAAAATTTTTTTTTCAAATTTTTTTTTCAATTTTTTTTTCAAATTTTTTGTTTAATTTTTTTTAATCATTTTTAAAATTTTTTTTGAATTTTTTAAATTTTTCTTTGAATTTATTTTGGATTTTTTTTTGAAATTTTATTTTTGAAATTTTTTTTGAAATTTTTTGTTTAATTTTTTTTTAATCATTTTTAAAATTTTTTTTGAATTTTTTAAAATTTTTCTTTGAATTTTTTTTAAATTTTTTTTTTGAAAAATTTTTTTTCGAAATTTTTTTTTCGAATTTTTTTTAAAATTTTTTTTTGAAATTTTTTTTTCGAAATTTTTTTTCGAATTTTTTTTTTCAATTTTTTTTAAATTTTTTTTTGAAATATTTTTTAAATTTTTTTTTGAAAATTTTTTTTTCGAAATATTTTTTCGAATTTTTTTTAAAAATTTGTTTTAAAATTTTTTTTGAAATTTTTTTTTTTTGAAATTTTTTTTAAAATTTTTTTAAAAATTAATTTTGAAATTTTTTTTTCGAAATTTTTTTTTTGAAACTTTTTTTTTTGAAAATTCTTTTCTGATTTTTTTTAAATTTTTTTTTTGAAAAATTTTTTTTTGAAACTTTTATTGAAAATTTTTATTTTGGAAATTTTTTTTGAATTTTTTTTTTGAAAATTTTTTTTTTCGAAAAATTTTATTTTAAAATTTTTTTTAAAAATATTTTTTTGAAAATTTTTATTTTTCAATTTTTTTTTTTGAAAAATTTTATTTTCGAATTTTTTTTTCCGTTTTTGAATTTTTTTTATTTTTTTTGAAAATTATTTTTTTTTTAATTTTTTTTTCTGAGTTTTTTTGAATTTATTTTTTTGAATTTCTTTTTGAAAATTTTTTCTTGAAATTTTTTTTTGAAATTTTTTTATTTGAAAATTTTTTTTGAAATATTTTTTTAAATTTTTTTTTGAAAAATTGTTTTTTTGAAACTTTTTTAAAATTTTTTTTTTTGGAAATTTTTTTTTGAAATTTTTTTTTTAGTTTTTTTTTGAAATTTTTTTAAAAATTTTTTTCGAAAATTCTTTTTTTTGAAATTTTTGTTTCATTTTTTTGAGTTTTATTTGAAATTTTTTTTTGAAATATTTTTTTTTAAAAATTGTTTTTTTGAAACTTTTTCTGAATTTTTTTTTTTTTTTTGAAATTTTTTTTTTTTGAAAGTTTTTTTTTATTTTTTTTTGTAATTTTTTTCGAAAATTTTTTTAAAATTTTTTAAAAATTTTTTTTTGAAGTTTTCTTTGAATTTTTTTTTGAAATTTTTTTTGAAAATTTTTTCATTGAAATTTTTTTTGAAATTATATTTTTTCGAAAAATTTTTTCTGATTTTCTTTAAATTTTTTTTTCAATTTTTTTTTAAACTCTTCGAAAAAAATTTTTTTTTGAAATTTTTTTTGAAATTTTTTGTTTAATTTTTTTTAATCATTTTTTAAATTTTTTTTGAATTTTTTAAATTTTTCTTTGAATTTATTTTGGAATTTTTTTTTTGAAATTTTATTTTTGAAATTTTTTGTTTAATTTTTTTTTAATCATTTTTAAAAATTTTTTTGAATTTTTTTGAATTTTTTTAAATTTTTCTTTGAATTTTTTTTAAATTTTTTTTTTGAAAAATTTTTTTTCGACATTTTTTTTTCGAATTTTTTTAAAAATTTCTATTTGAAATTTCTTTTTCGAAATTTTTTTTTGAAACTTTTTTTTTTGAAAATTCTTTTCTGATTTTTTTTTTAATTTTTTTTTTGAAAAATTTTTTTTTGAAACTTTTATTGAAAATTTTTATTTTGGAAATTTTTTTTGAATTTTTTTTTTTGAAAATTTTTTTTTTTCGAAAAATTTTATTTTAAAATTTTTTTTAAAAATATTTTTTTGAAAATTTTTATTTTTCAATATTTTTTTTTTGAAAAATTTTATTTTCGAATTTTTTTTTCCGTTTTTGAATTTTTTTTGAAAATTATTTTTTTTGAAATTTTTTTTTCTGAGTTTTTTAATTTATTTTTTTGAATTTCTTTTTGAAAATTTTTTCTTGAAATTTTTTTTTGAAATTTTTTTATTTGAAAATTTTTTTTGAAATATTTTTTTAAATTTTTTTTTGAAAAATTGTTTTTTTGAAACTTTTTTTAAATTTTTTTTTTTGGAAATTTTTTTTTGAAATCTTTTTTTTAGTTTTTTTTTGAAATTTTTATTAAATTTTTTTCGAAAATTCTTTTTTTTGAAATTTTTGTTTCATTTTTTGAGTTTTATTTGAAATTTTTTTTGAAATATTTTTTAAAATTTTTTTTTGAAAAATTGTTTTTTTGAAACTTTTTCTGAATTTTCTTTTTTATTTTTTTTTTGAAAATTTTTTTTTTGAAAGTTTTTTTTTATTTTTTTTTGTAATTTTTTTCGAAAATTTTTTTAAAATTTTTTTTTGAAGTTTTCTTTGAATTTTTTTTTTGAATTTTTTTTTGAAAATTTTTTCATTGAAATTTTTTTTTGAAATTTTACTTTTTCGAAAATTTTTTTCTGATTTTCTTTAAATTTTTTTTTCAATTTTTTTTTAAACTCTTCGAAAAATTTTTTTTTTCAAATTTTTTTTTTGAAATTTTTTTTGAATTTTTTAAATTTTTCTTTGAATTTATTTTGGAATTTTTTTTTTGAAATTTTATTTTTGAAATTTTTTTTGAAATTTTTTGTTTAATTTTTTTTGATCATTTTTAAAATTTTTTTTGAATTTTTTTAAATTTTTCTTTGAATTTTTTTAATTTTTTTTTTTGAAAAATTTTTTTTCGAAATTTTTTTTTCGAATTTTTTTTTAAATTTTTTTTGAAATTTTTTTTTCGAAATTTTTTTTCGAATTTTTTTTTTCAATTTTTTTAAAAATTTTTTTGAAATATTTTTTAAATTTTTTTTTGAAAAATTTTTTTTTGAATTTTTTTTTCGATTTTTTTTTTAAATTTGTTTTAAAATTTTTTTTGAAATTTTTTTTTTGAAATTTTTTTTGACATTTTTTTTAAATTTTTTTTTTGAAATTTTTTTTTTGAAATTTTTTTTTTGAATTTTTTTTTCGAATTTTTGTTTTCAATTTTTTTTTTTATTTTTTTTTTAATTTTTTTTTTTGAAATTTTTTTTTTGAAAATTTTTTTTTTTGAATTTTTTTTTTTTGAAACTTTTTTTTTCGAAAATTTTTTTGAATTTTTTTTTAAAATTTTTCTTTTTGAAATTTTTTTTTTTAATTTTATTTTTGAAATTTTTTTTAAAAAATTTTTTTTCTGAAATTTTTTTTTTTTATTTTTTTGAAATTTTTTTTGAAATTTTTCTTTTTGAAAATTTTTTTTTCGAAATTTTTTTTCGAATTTTTTTTTTATTTTTTTTAAAAAAATTTTTTCCGTTTTTGAATTTTTTTTTAATTTTTTTTGAAAATTCTTTTTTTTGAAATTTTTGTTTTTTTAAAATTTTTTTTTCGAAAATTTTTTTTTCGATTTTTTTTTGTTTTTGAAATTTTTTTTAATTTTTTTTGGAAGTTTTTTTTGAAATTTTTTTTGAAATTTTTTTTTGAAATTTTTTTATTTGAAATATTTTTTTGAAATATTTCTTTAATTTTTTTTTGAAAAATTGTTTTTTTGAAACTTTTTAAAATTTTTTTTTTGGAAATTTTTTTTTGAATTTTTTTTAAAATTTTTTCAGAAAATTATTTTTTTTGAAATATTTGTTTCATTTTTTTGAGTTTCATTTGAAATTTTTTTTTGAAATTTTTTTTGAATTTTTTTTTTGAATTTTTTTTGAAATTATTTTTTTTTTTATTTTTTTTCTTCGAAAATTTTTTTTGAAATTTTTTGAAATTTTTTTGAATTTTTTTAAAAATTTTTATTGAAAATTTTCTTTTTTTGAATTTTTTTTAAAAATTGTTTTTGTTTTTTATGAAAATTTTTATTTCGGAATTTTTTTTTGAAAGTTTTTTTTTGAAAATTTTTATTTTTCAATATTTTTTTTTTGAAAAATTTTTTGAAATTGTTTGTTTTTTTTGAAAATTTTTATTTCGGAATTTTTTTTTGAAATTTTTTTTTGAAATTTTTTTATTTGAAAATTTTTTTTGAAATATTTTTTTTTGAATTTTTTTTTTGAAAAATTGTTTTTTTTAATTTTTTTAAAATTTTTTTTGAAATTTTTTTTCTTCGAAATTTTTTTTTCAAATTTTTTAAAATTTTTTTTAATTTTTTAAAAAATTTTATTGAAAATTTTCTTTTTTTGAATTTTTTTTTGAAATTGTTTTTGTTTTTTTTGAAAATTTTTATTTCGGAATTTTATTTTGAAATTTTTTTTTTGAAAATTTTTATTTTTCAATATTTTTTTTTTGAAAAATTTTTTTTTCGAAATTTTTTTTCCGTTTTTGAAATTTTTTAAAATTTTTTTGGAAGTTTTTTTGAATTTTTTTTTGAAAATTCTTTTTTTTTTAAATTTTTTTGAGATTTTTTCTAAATTTTTTTTTGAAATTTATTTTGAAATTTTTTTTTTGAAATTTTTTTTTGAAATTTTTTCATTTGAAAATTTTTTTCTGATTATTTTTTAAATTTTTTTTTGAAAATTTTTTTTTGGAAATTTTTTTTTCATTTTTTGAGTTTTATTTGAAATTTTTTTTGAAATTTTTTTTTAAATTTTTTTTTGAAAAATTGTTTTTTTGAAACTTTTTCTGAATTTTTTTTTTTATTTTTTTTTGAAAATTTTTTTTTTGAAAGTTTTTTTTTATTTTTTTTTGTAATTTTTTTCGAAAATTTTTTTAAAATTTTTTTTTGAAGTTTTCTTTGAATTTTTTTTTGAATTTTTTTTTGAAAATTTTTTCATTGAAATTTTTTTTTGAAATTTTATTTTTTCGAAAATTTTTTTCTGATTTTCTTTAAATTTTTTTTTCAATTTTTTTTTAAACTCTTCGAAATTTTTTTTTTTTTCAAATTTTTTTTTGAAATTTTTTTTGAATTTTTTAAATTTTTCTTTGAATTTATTTTGGAATTTTTTTTTTGAAATTTTATTTTTGAAATTTTTTTTGAAATTTTTTGTTTAATTTTTTTTTAATCATTTTTAAAATTTTTTTTGAATTTTTTTAAATTTTTCTTTGAATTTTTTTAAATTTTTTTTTTGAAAAATTTTTTTTCGAAATTTTTTTTTCGAATTTTTTTTTAAATTTTTTTTGAAATTTTTTTTTCGAAATTTTTTTTCGAATTTTTTTTTTCAATTTTTTTAAAATTTTTTTTTGAAATATTTTTTAAATTTTTTTTTGAAAAATTTTTTTTTGAAATTTTTTTTCGATTTTTTTTTAAAATTTGTTTTAAAATTTTTTTTGAAATTTTTTTTTTGAAATTTTTTTTGACATTTTTTTTAAATTTTTTTTTTGAATTTTTTTTTCGAATTTTTGTTTTCAATTTTTTTTTAAATTTTTTTTTTTAATTTTTTTTTTTGAAATTTTTTTTTTGAAAATTTTTTTTTTTGAATTTTTTTTTTTTGAAACTTTTTTTTTCGAAAATTTTTTTGAAATTTTTTTTAAAATTTTTCTTTTTGAAAATTTTTTTTTCGAAATTTTTTTTCGAATTTTTTTTTTAATTTTTTTTTTGAAATTTTTTTTTAAAAATTTTTTTTCTGAAATTTTTTTTTTTATTTTTTTGAAATTTTTTTTGAAATTTTTCTTTTTGAAAATTTTTTTTTCGAAATTTTTTTTCGAATTTTTTTTTTATTTTTTTTAAAATTTTTTTTTCCGTTTTTGAATTTTTTTTAATTTTTTTTGAAAATTCTTTTTTTGAAATTTTTGTTTTTTTTTAATTTTTTTTTCGAAAATTTTTTTTTCGATTTTTTTTTGTTTTTGAAATTTTTTTTAATTTTTTTTGGAAGTTTTTTTTGAAATTTTTTTTGAAAATTCTTTTTTTTTGAAATTTTTGTTTTTTTTTGATTTTTTTTTGTTTTTGAAATTTTTTTAAATTTTTTTTGGAAGTTTTTTTGAATTATTTTTGAAAATTTTTTTTTTTGAGATTTTTTCTAATTTTTTTTTTGAAATTTATTTTGAAATTTTTTTTTGAAATTTTTTTTTGAAATTTTTTTTTGAAATTTTTTCATTTGAAAATTTTTTTTTAATTTTTTCTTTTTTTATTTTTTTTTGAAACTTTTATTGAAAATTTTTTTTTTGGAAATTTTTTTTTGAATTTTTTTCGAAAAATTTTATTTTAAAATTTTTATTTTTCAATATTTTTTTAATTCTTTAAAAATTTTTTAATTTTTTTTTTGAAAACTTTCTTTTTTTGAAGTTTTTTTTAAAATTGTTTTTGTTTTTTTTTAAAATTTTTTATTTCGGTATTTTTTTTTGAAATTTTTTTTTTGAAAGTTTTTTTTTTTAAATTTTTTATTTTTCAATATTTTTTATTTGAAATTTTTTTTTTTCGAAAATTTTTTTTCGATTTTTTTTCCGTTTTCGGAATTTTTTTAAATTTTTTTTGGAAGTTTTTTGAATTTTTTTTTGAAAATTCTTTTTTTTGAAATTTTTTTGAGATTTTTTCTAAATTTTTTTTTGAAATTTATTTTGAAATTTTTTTTTTGAAATTTATTTTTGAAATTTTTTCATTTGAAAATTTTTTTTTTGATTTTTTTTTAAATTTTTTTTTTGAAAAATTTTTTTTTTAAACTTTTATTGAAAATTTTTTTTTTGGAAATTTTTTAATTGAATTTTTTTTTTGAAAATTTTTTTTTCGAAAAATTTTATTTTAAAATTTTTATTTTTCAATATTTTTTTAATTCTTTAAAAAAATTTTAATTTTTTTTTGAAAACTTTCTTTTTTTGAATTTTTTTTTTGAAATTGTTTTTGTTTTTTTTTTGAAAATTTTTATTTTTCAATATTTTTTTTTCGAAAAATTTTTTTTTCGAAAATTTTTTTTTCGAAATTTTTTTTCCGTTTTTGAAATTTTTTAAAAATTTTTTTGGAAGTTTTTTTTGAAATTTTTTTTGAAAATTCTTTTTTTTTAAATTTTTTTGAGATTTTTTCTAAATTTTTTTTTGAAATTTATTTTGAAATTTTTTTATGAAACTTTTTTATTTGAAAATTCTTTTCTGATTTTTTTTTTAAATTTTTTTTTGAAAAATTTTTTTTTTAAACTTTTATTGAAAATTTTTTTTTTGGAAATTTTTTAAGAATTTTTTTTTTGAAAATTTTTTTTATTTCGAAAAATTTTATTTTAAATTTTTTTTTTGAAAATTTTATTTTTCAATATTTTTTTTTGAAAAATTTTATTTTCGAATTTTTTTCCGTTTTTGAATTTTTTTTATTTTTTTTGAAAATTATTTTTTTTGAATTTTTTTTTCTGAGTTTTTTTTGAATTTATTTTTTTGAATTTTTTTTGAAAATTTTTTCTTGAAATTTTTTTTTGAAATTTTTTTATTTGAAATATTTTTTTGAAATATTTTTTTAATTTTTTTTTGAAAAATTGTTTTTTTGAAACTTTTTAAAATTTTTTTTTTGGAAATTTTTTTTTGAATTTTTTTTAAAATTTTTTCAGAAAATTCTTTTTTTTGAAATATTTGTTTCATTTTTTTGAGTTTCATTTGAAATTTTTTTTTGAAATTTTTTTTGAATTTTTTTTTTGAATTTTTTTTGAAATTATTTTTTTTTAATTTTTTTTCTTCGAAAATTTTTTTTGAAATTTTTTGAAATTTTTTTGAATTTTTTAAAAATTCTTTATTGAAAATTTTTATTTCGGAATTTTTTTTTGAAATTTTTTTTTGAAAGTTTTTTTTTGAAAATTTTTATTTTTCAATATTTTTTTTTTGAAAAATTTTTTGAAATTGTTTGTTTTTTTTGAAAATTTTTATTTCGGAATTTTTTTTTGAAATTTTTTTTTGAAATTTTTTTATTTGAAAATTTTTTTTGAAATATTTTTTTTTGAATTTTTTTTTTGAAAAATTGTTTTTTTGAATTTTTTTTAAATTTTTTTTGAAATTTTTTTTCTTCGAAATTTTTTTTTCAAATTTTTTAAAAATTTTTTGAATTTTTTAAAAAATTTTATTGAAAATTTTCTTTTTTTGAATTTTTTTTTGAAATTGTTTTTGTTTTTTTTGAAAATTTTTATTTCGGAATTTTATTTTGAAATTTTTTTTTTGAAAATTTTTATTTTTCAATATTTTTTTTTTGAAAAATTTTTTTTTCGAAAATTTTTTTTTCGAAATTTTTTTTCCGTTTTTGAAATTTTTTAAAATTTTTTTGGAAGTTTTTTTGAATTTTTTTTTGAAAATTCTTTTTTTTTTAAATTTTTTTGAGATTTTTTCTAAATTTTTTTTTGAAATTTATTTTGAAATTTTTTTTTTGAAATTTTTTTTTGAAATTTTTTCATTTGAAAATTTTTTTCTGATTATTTTTTAAATTTTTTTTTGAAAATTTTTTTTTTGGAAATTTTTTTTTCATTTTTTGAGTTTTATTTGAAATTTTATTTGAAATATTTTTTTAAATTTTTTTTTGAAAAATTGTTTTTTTGAAACTTTTTCTGAATTTTTTTTTTTTTTTTTTGAAAATTTTTTAAAATTTTTTTTCGAAAATTTTTTTTTTTTGAAATTTTTGTTTCATTTTTTTGAGTTTTTTATGAATTTTTTTTGAAATATTTTTTGAAAATTTTTTTTGAAATTTTTTTTTGAAATTCTTTTTTTGGAATTTTTTTTCGAATTTTTTTTTTTGATTTTTTTAAAATTTTTTTTTGAATTTTTTAATTTTTTTTTTGAAATTATTTTGGATTTTTTTTTTAATTTTATTTTTGAAATTTTTTTTTTGAAATTTTTTTGAGATTTTTTCTTAATTTTTTTTGAAATTTATTTTGAATTTTTTTTTTTAATTTTTTTTTGAAATTTTTTTTTCGAAAATTTTTTTCTGATTTTATTTAATTTGTTTTTTGAAAATTTTTTTTTTTTCAATTTTTTTTTTTGTTTTTTTGAATTTATTTTTTTGAATTTTTTTTTGAAAATTTTTTCTTGAAATTTTTTTTTGAAATTTTTTTATTTGAAAATTTTTTTTGAAATTTTTTTAAAATTTTTTTTCGAAAATTCTTTTTTTTGAAATTTTTGTTTCATTTTTTTGAGTTTTATTTGAAATTTTTTTTTGAAATATTTTTTTAAATTTTTTTTTGAAAAATTGTTTTTTTGAAACTTTTTCTGAAATTTTTTTTTTTAATTTTTTTTATGAAATTTTTTTTTTTGAAAGTTTTTTTTTATTTTTTTTTTGAAATTTTTTTCGAAAATTTTTTTTAAATTTTTTTTTGAAGTTTTCTTTGAATTTTTTTTTTGAAATATTTTTTGAAAATTTTTTTATTGAAATTTTTTTTTGAAATTTTATTTTTTCGAAATTTTTTTTTCTGATTTTCTTTAAAATTTTTTTACAATTTTTTTTTAAACTCTTCGAAAAAATTTTTTTTTCAAATTTTTTTTTTGAACTTTCTTTTAAAATTTTTTGTTTAATTTTTTTTTATCATTTTTAAAAATTTTTTTGAATTTTTTAAATTTTTCTTTGAATTTATTTTGAAATATTTTTTTTTGAAATTTTATTTTTGAAATTTTTTAAATTTTTCTTTGAATTTTTTTGAAATTTTTTTTTTGAAAAATTTTTTTTCGAAATTTTTTTTTCGAATTTTTTTAAAAATTTTTCTTTGAAATTTTTTTTTCGAAATTTTTTTTCGAATTTTTTTTTTCATTTTTTTTTAAATTTTTTTTTGAAATATTTTTTAAATTTTTTTTGAAAATTTTTTTTTTCGAAATTTTTTTTCGAATTTTTTTTTAAATTTTTTTAAAAATTTTTTTAGAAAATTTTTTTTTTGAAATTTTTTTTTGAAATTATTTTAAATTTTTTTTTTGGAATTTTTTTTTCGAAATTTTTTTTCGAATTTTTTTTTTCAATTTTTTTTTAAATTTTTTTTTTTATTTTTTTTTTTTAAATTTTTTTTAAATTTTTTTTTTGAAAATTTTTTTTTTGAATTTTTTTTTTGAAACTTTTTTTTTCGAAAATTTTTTTGAAATTTTTTTTGAAATTTTTCTTTTTGAAAATTTTTTTTTCGAAATTTTTTTTCGAATTTTTTTTTTATTTTTTCAAAAAAAATTTTTGCGATTTTTTTTTTCAATTTTTTTTTAAATTTTTTTTTTATTTTTTTTTGAAATTTTTTTGAAATTTTTTTTTTGAAAATTTTTTTTTCGAAATTTTTTTTTTAATTTTTTTGAAATTTTTTTTGAAATTTTTCTTTTTGAAAATTTTTTTTTCGAAATTTTTTTTCGAATTTTTTTAAAATTTTTTTAAAAATTTTTTTTTCGAATTTTGTTTTCAATTTTTTTTTAATTTTTTTTTGAAATTTTTTTAAAATTTTTATTTGAAAATTTTTTTTTCGAATTTTTTTTTTAAATTTTTTTTTTGAAATTTTTTTTTCGAAATTTTTTTTCGAATTTTTTTTTTCGAAAATTTTTTTGAAATTTTTTTTTAAATTTTTTTTTTGAAAATTTTTTTTTCGAAATTTTTTTTTCGAATTTTTTTTTAAATTTTTTTTTTGAAATTTTTTTTTCGAAATTTTTTTTCGAATTTTTTTTTCAATTTTTTTTTAAATTTTTTTTTTAAATTTTTTTTTGAAATTTTTTTTTCGAAATTTTTTTTCGAATTTTTTTTTTCAATTTTTTTTAAAATTTTTTTTTAAAATTTTTTTTATGAAATTTTTTTATATTTTTTTTTTGAAAATTTTTTTAAAATTTTTTTTTGAAAATTTTTTTTTCGAAATTTTTTTTCGAATTTTTTTTTAAATTTTTTTTGAAATTTTTTTTGAAATTTTTTTTTTGAAATTTTTTTTTGAAATTTTTTTTAAATTTTTTTTTTGAAATTTTTTTTTCGAAATTTTTTTTCGAATTTTTTTTTTCAATTTTTTTTTAAATTTTTTTTTTTAATTTTTTTTTTGAAAATTTTTTTAAATTTTTTTTTTGAAAATTTTTTTTTTTAATTTTTTTTTTGAAACTTTTTTTTTCGAAAATTTTTTTGAAATTTTTTCTGAAATTTTTCTTTTTGAAAATTTTTTTTTTCGAAATTTTTTTTCGAATTTTTTTTTTATTTTTTCAAAAAATTTTTTTTCGAATTTTTGTTTTCAATATTTTTTTAAATTTTTTTTTAAATTTTTTTTTTAAAATTTTTTTTAATTTTTTTTTGAAAATTTTTTTTGAAATTTTTTTTTTTTCAAATTTTTTTGAAATTTTTTTTGAAATTTTTTTTTTTGAAACTTTTTTAGAAATTTTTTTTTTGAAATTTTTCCTAAAAATTTTTTTAAAAATTTTTTTGGAATTTTTTTTTTGAATTTTTTTTGAAAATTTTTTCTTGAAATTTTTTTTTGAAATTTTTTTATTTGAAAATTTTTTTTGAAATATTTTTTTTTAAATTTTTTTTTTGAAAAATTGTTTTTTTGAATTTTTTTTTTTGAAATTTTTCCTAAAAATTTTTTTAAAAATTTTTTTAAAATTTTTTTTTGAAATTTTTTTTCTTCGAAATTTTTTTTTTTAAATTTTTTAAAATTTTTTTGAATTTTTTAAAAATTTTTATTGAAAATTTTCTTTTTTTGAATTTTTTTTTGAAATTGTTTTTGTTTTTTTTGAAAATTTTTATTTCGGAATTTTTTTTTGAATTTTTTTTTTGAAAATTTTTTTCTGAAAATTTTTATTTTTCAATATTTTTTTTTGAAAAATTTTTTTTTCGAAAATTTTTTTTTCGAAATTTTTTTTCCGTTTTTGAAATTTTTTAAAATTTTTTTGGAAGTTTTTTTGAATTTTTTTTTGAAAATTTTTTTTTTTTTTTAATTTTTTTGAGATTTTTTCTAAATTTTTTTTTGAAATTTATTTTGAAATTTTTTTTTTGAAATTTTTTTTTAAAATTTTTTCATTTGAAAATTTTTTTCTGATTATTTTTCAAATTTTTTTTTGAAAATTTTTTTTTGGAAATTTTTTTTGAATTTTTTTTTGAAATTTTTTTTTTCGAAAAATTTTATTTTAAAATTTTTTTTTTAAATATTTTTTTGAAAATTTTTATTTTTCAATATTTTTTTTTGAAAAATTTTATTTTCGAATTTTTTTTCCGTTTTTGAATTTTTTTTATTTTTTTTGAAATTTTTTTATTTGAAAATTTTTTTCTGATTATTTTTAAATTTTTTTTTGAAAATTTTTTTTTTGGAAATTTTTTTTTGAATTTTTTTTTGAAATTTTTTTTTTTCGAAAAATTTTATTTTAAAATTTTTTTTTGAAATATTTTTTTGAAAATTTTTATTTTTCAATATTTTTTAAATTCTTTTAAAAATTTTTAATTTTTTTTTTGAAAACTTTCTTTTTTTGAAATTCTTTTTGTTTTTTTTGAAAATTTTTATTTCGGAATTTTTTTTTTAAATTTTTTTTGAAAGTTTTTTTTTTTTAATTTTTATTTTTCAATATTTTTTTTTCGAAAAATTTTTTTTTTGAAATTTTTTTATTTGAAATTTTTTTTAAATTTGTTTTTGAAAAATTTTTTTTGAAACTGTTTTTGAAAATTTTTTTTTTTGGAAATTTTTTTTGAAATTTTTTTTTGAAAATTTTTTTCTTCGAAAATTTTATTTTAAAATTTTTTTTTGAAATTTTTTTTGGAAATTTTTTATTTTTCAATATTTTTTTTTGAAAAATTTTTTTTTCGATTTTTTTTTCGAAAATTTTCATTTTTCAATATTTTTTTTTCGAATTTTTTTTCGAATTTTTTTTTCCGTTTTTGAATTTTTTAAAAATTTTTCTGAAAATTCTTTTTTTTGAAATTTTTGTTTTTTTTTGAATTTTTTTTTTTGAAAATTTTTATTTCGATTTTTTTTCCGTTTTTGAAATTTTTTAAAATTTTTTTTGGAAGTTTTTTTTGAAATTTTTTTTGAAAATTCTTTTTTTTGAAATGTTTGTTTTTTTTCTGAGTTTTTTTTGAAATTCTTTTTTTTAATTGTTTTTTGAAAATTTTTTTTTGAAATTTTTTTTGAAATTTTTTTATTCGAAAATTTTTTTTGAAATATTTTTTTTAAATTTTTTTTTGAAAAAAATTTTTTTTTGAAACTTTTTTAGAAAATTTTTTTTTTTAATTTTTCCTAAAAATTTTTTTCGAATTTTTTTTTTTGAATTTTTTTTGAAAATTTTTTCTTGAAATTTTTTTTTGAAATTTTTTTATTTGAAAATTTTTTTTGAAATATTTTTTTTGAATTTTTTTTTGAAAAATTGTTTTTTTGAATTTTTTTTTTGAAATTTTTCCTAAAAATTTTTTTAAAAATTTTTTTAAAATTTTTTTTTGAAATTTTTTTTCTTCGAAATTTTTTTTTGAAATTTTTTAAAATTTTTTTTAATTTTTTAAAATTTTTTATTGAAAATTTTCTTTTTTGAATTTTTTTTTGAAATTGTTTTTGTTTTTTTGAAAATTTTTATTTCGGAATTTTTTTTTGAAATTTTTTTTTGAAATTTTTTTTTTGAAAATTTTTATTTTTCAATATTTTTTTTTTGAAAAATTTTTTTTCGAAAATTTTTTTTTTAAAATTTTTTTTCCGTTTTTGAAATTTTTTTGGAAGTTTTTTTGAATTTTTTTTTGAAAATTCTTTTTTTTTTGAAATGTTTGTTTTTTTTCTGAGTTTTTTTTTGAATTTATTTTTTTGAATTTTTTTTTGAAAATTTTTTCTTGAAATTTTTTTTTGAAATTTTTTTATTTGAAAATTTTTTTTGAAATATTTTTTTAAATTTTTTTTTGAAACTTTTTTTAAATTTTTTTTTTTGGAAATTTTTTTTTTGAAATTTTTTTTTGAAATTTTTTTTTTAGTTTTTTTTTTGAAATTTTTTTAAAATTTTTTTTCGAAAATTCTTTTTTTTTGAAATTTTTGTTTCATTTTTTTGAGTTTTATTTGAAATTTTTTTTTGAAATATTTTTTTAAAATTTTTTTTGAAAAATTGTTTTTTTGAAACTTTTTCTGAAATTTTTTTTTTTATTTTTTTTTTGTAATTTTTTTCGAAAATTTTTTTAAAATTTTTTTTTGAAGTTTTCTTTGAATTTTTTTTTTTGAAATTTTTTTTGAAAATTTTTTCATTGAAATTTTTTTTTGAAATTTTATTTTTTCGAAAAATTTTTTCTGATTTTCTTTAAAAATTTTTTTCAATTTTTTTTTAAACTCTTCGAAAAAATTTTTTTTTCAAATTTTTTTTTCAATTTTTTTTTCAAATTTTTTGTTTAATTTTTTTTAATCATTTTTAAAATTTTTTTTGAATTTTTTAAATTTTTCTTTGAATTTATTTTGGATTTTTTTTTGAAATTTTATTTTTGAAATTTTTTTTGAAATTTTTTGTTTAATTTTTTTTTAATCATTTTTAAAATTTTTTTTGAATTTTTTAAAATTTTTCTTTGAATTTTTTTTAAATTTTTTTTTTGAAAAATTTTTTTTCGAAATTTTTTTTTCGAATTTTTTTTAAAATTTTTTTTTGAAATTTTTTTTTCGAAATTTTTTTTCGAATTTTTTTTTTCAATTTTTTTTAAATTTTTTTTTGAAATATTTTTTAAATTTTTTTTTGAAAATTTTTTTTTCGAAATATTTTTTCGAATTTTTTTTAAAAATTTGTTTTAAAATTTTTTTTGAAATTTTTTTTTTTTGAAATTTTTTTTAAAATTTTTTTAAAAATTAATTTTGAAATTTTTTTTTCGAAATTTTTTTTTTGAAACTTTTTTTTTTGAAAATTCTTTTCTGATTTTTTTTAAATTTTTTTTTTGAAAAATTTTTTTTTGAAACTTTTATTGAAAATTTTTATTTTGGAAATTTTTTTTGAATTTTTTTTTTGAAAATTTTTTTTTTCGAAAAATTTTATTTTAAAATTTTTTTTAAAAATATTTTTTTGAAAATTTTTATTTTTCAATTTTTTTTTTTGAAAAATTTTATTTTCGAATTTTTTTTTCCGTTTTTGAATTTTTTTTATTTTTTTTGAAAATTATTTTTTTTTTAATTTTTTTTTCTGAGTTTTTTTGAATTTATTTTTTTGAATTTCTTTTTGAAAATTTTTTCTTGAAATTTTTTTTTGAAATTTTTTTATTTGAAAATTTTTTTTGAAATATTTTTTTAAATTTTTTTTTGAAAAATTGTTTTTTTGAAACTTTTTTAAAATTTTTTTTTTTGGAAATTTTTTTTTGAAATTTTTTTTTTAGTTTTTTTTTGAAATTTTTTTAAAAATTTTTTTCGAAAATTCTTTTTTTTGAAATTTTTGTTTCATTTTTTTGAGTTTTATTTGAAATTTTTTTTTGAAATATTTTTTTTTAAAAATTGTTTTTTTGAAACTTTTTCTGAATTTTTTTTTTTTTTTTGAAATTTTTTTTTTTTGAAAGTTTTTTTTTATTTTTTTTTGTAATTTTTTTCGAAAATTTTTTTAAAATTTTTTAAAAATTTTTTTTTGAAGTTTTCTTTGAATTTTTTTTTGAAATTTTTTTTGAAAATTTTTTCATTGAAATTTTTTTTGAAATTATATTTTTTCGAAAAATTTTTTCTGATTTTCTTTAAATTTTTTTTTCAATTTTTTTTTAAACTCTTCGAAAAAAATTTTTTTTTGAAATTTTTTTTGAAATTTTTTGTTTAATTTTTTTTAATCATTTTTTAAATTTTTTTTGAATTTTTTAAATTTTTCTTTGAATTTATTTTGGAATTTTTTTTTTGAAATTTTATTTTTGAAATTTTTTGTTTAATTTTTTTTTAATCATTTTTAAAAATTTTTTTGAATTTTTTTGAATTTTTTTAAATTTTTCTTTGAATTTTTTTTAAATTTTTTTTTTGAAAAATTTTTTTTCGACATTTTTTTTTCGAATTTTTTTAAAAATTTCTATTTGAAATTTCTTTTTCGAAATTTTTTTTTGAAACTTTTTTTTTTGAAAATTCTTTTCTGATTTTTTTTTTAATTTTTTTTTTGAAAAATTTTTTTTTGAAACTTTTATTGAAAATTTTTATTTTGGAAATTTTTTTTGAATTTTTTTTTTTGAAAATTTTTTTTTTTCGAAAAATTTTATTTTAAAATTTTTTTTAAAAATATTTTTTTGAAAATTTTTATTTTTCAATATTTTTTTTTTGAAAAATTTTATTTTCGAATTTTTTTTTCCGTTTTTGAATTTTTTTTGAAAATTATTTTTTTTGAAATTTTTTTTTCTGAGTTTTTTAATTTATTTTTTTGAATTTCTTTTTGAAAATTTTTTCTTGAAATTTTTTTTTGAAATTTTTTTATTTGAAAATTTTTTTTGAAATATTTTTTTAAATTTTTTTTTGAAAAATTGTTTTTTTGAAACTTTTTTTAAATTTTTTTTTTTGGAAATTTTTTTTTGAAATCTTTTTTTTAGTTTTTTTTTGAAATTTTTATTAAATTTTTTTCGAAAATTCTTTTTTTTGAAATTTTTGTTTCATTTTTTGAGTTTTATTTGAAATTTTTTTTGAAATATTTTTTTAAATTTTTTTTTGAAAAATTGTTTTTTTGAAACTTTTTCTGAATTTTCTTTTTTATTTTTTTTTTGAAAATTTTTTTTTTGAAAGTTTTTTTTTATTTTTTTTTGTAATTTTTTTCGAAAATTTTTTTAAAATTTTTTTTTGAAGTTTTCTTTGAATTTTTTTTTTGAATTTTTTTTTGAAAATTTTTTCATTGAAATTTTTTTTTGAAATTTTACTTTTTCGAAAATTTTTTTCTGATTTTCTTTAAATTTTTTTTTCAATTTTTTTTTAAACTCTTCGAAAAATTTTTTTTTTCAAATTTTTTTTTTGAAATTTTTTTTGAATTTTTTAAATTTTTCTTTGAATTTATTTTGGAATTTTTTTTTTGAAATTTTATTTTTGAAATTTTTTTTGAAATTTTTTGTTTAATTTTTTTTGATCATTTTTAAAATTTTTTTTGAATTTTTTTAAATTTTTCTTTGAATTTTTTTAATTTTTTTTTTTGAAAAATTTTTTTTCGAAATTTTTTTTTCGAATTTTTTTTTAAATTTTTTTTGAAATTTTTTTTTCGAAATTTTTTTTCGAATTTTTTTTTTCAATTTTTTTAAAAATTTTTTTGAAATATTTTTTAAATTTTTTTTTGAAAAATTTTTTTTTGAATTTTTTTTTCGATTTTTTTTTAAAATTTGTTTTAAAATTTTTTTTGAAATTTTTTTTTTGAAATTTTTTTTGACATTTTTTTTAAATTTTTTTTTTGAAATTTTTTTTTTGAAATTTTTTTTTTGAATTTTTTTTTCGAATTTTTGTTTTCAATTTTTTTTTTAATTTTTTTTTAATTTTTTTTTTTGAAATTTTTTTTTTGAAAATTTTTTTTTTTGAATTTTTTTTTTTTGAAACTTTTTTTTTCGAAAATTTTTTTGAATTTTTTTTTAAAATTTTTCTTTTTGAAATTTTTTTTTTTAATTTTATTTTTGAAATTTTTTTTAAAAAATTTTTTTTCTGAAATTTTTTTTTTTTATTTTTTTGAAATTTTTTTTGAAATTTTTCTTTTTGAAAATTTTTTTTTCGAAATTTTTTTTCGAATTTTTTTTTTATTTTTTTTAAAAAAATTTTTTCCGTTTTTGAATTTTTTTTTAATTTTTTTTGAAAATTCTTTTTTTTGAAATTTTTGTTTTTTTAAAATTTTTTTTTCGAAAATTTTTTTTTCGATTTTTTTTTGTTTTTGAAATTTTTTTTAATTTTTTTTGGAAGTTTTTTTTGAAATTTTTTTTGAAATTTTTTTTTGAAATTTTTTTATTTGAAATATTTTTTTGAAATATTTCTTTAATTTTTTTTTGAAAAATTGTTTTTTTGAAACTTTTTAAAATTTTTTTTTTGGAAATTTTTTTTTGAATTTTTTTTAAAATTTTTTCAGAAAATTATTTTTTTTGAAATATTTGTTTCATTTTTTTGAGTTTCATTTGAAATTTTTTTTTGAAATTTTTTTTGAATTTTTTTTTTGAATTTTTTTTGAAATTATTTTTTTTTTTATTTTTTTTCTTCGAAAATTTTTTTTGAAATTTTTTGAAATTTTTTTGAATTTTTTTAAAAATTTTTATTGAAAATTTTCTTTTTTTGAATTTTTTTTAAAAATTGTTTTTGTTTTTTATGAAAATTTTTATTTCGGAATTTTTTTTTGAAAGTTTTTTTTTGAAAATTTTTATTTTTCAATATTTTTTTTTTGAAAAATTTTTTGAAATTGTTTGTTTTTTTTGAAAATTTTTATTTCGGAATTTTTTTTTGAAATTTTTTTTTGAAATTTTTTTATTTGAAAATTTTTTTTGAAATATTTTTTTTTGAATTTTTTTTTTGAAAAATTGTTTTTTTTAATTTTTTTAAAATTTTTTTTGAAATTTTTTTTCTTCGAAATTTTTTTTTCAAATTTTTTAAAATTTTTTTGAATTTTTTAAAAAATTTTATTGAAAATTTTCTTTTTTTGAATTTTTTTTTGAAATTGTTTTTGTTTTTTTTGAAAATTTTTATTTCGGAATTTTATTTTGAAATTTTTTTTTTGAAAATTTTTATTTTTCAATATTTTTTTTTTGAAAAATTTTTTTTTCGAAATTTTTTTTCCGTTTTTGAAATTTTTTAAAATTTTTTTGGAAGTTTTTTTGAATTTTTTTTTGAAAATTCTTTTTTTTTTAAATTTTTTTGAGATTTTTTCTAAATTTTTTTTTGAAATTTATTTTGAAATTTTTTTTTTGAAATTTTTTTTTGAAATTTTTTCATTTGAAAATTTTTTTCTGATTATTTTTTAAATTTTTTTTTGAAAATTTTTTTTTTGGAAATTTTTTTTTCATTTTTTGAGTTTTATTTGAAATTTTTTTTGAAATTTTTTTTTAAATTTTTTTTTGAAAAATTGTTTTTTTGAAACTTTTTCTGAATTTTTTTTTTTATTTTTTTTTTGAAAATTTTTTTTTTGAAAGTTTTTTTTTATTTTTTTTTGTAATTTTTTTCGAAAATTTTTTTAAAATTTTTTTTTGAAGTTTTCTTTGAATTTTTTTTTGAATTTTTTTTTGAAAATTTTTTCATTGAAATTTTTTTTTGAAATTTTATTTTTTCGAAAATTTTTTTCTGATTTTCTTTAAATTTTTTTTTCAATTTTTTTTTAAACTCTTCGAAATTTTTTTTTTTTTCAAATTTTTTTTTGAAATTTTTTTTGAATTTTTTAAATTTTTCTTTGAATTTATTTTGGAATTTTTTTTTTGAAATTTTATTTTTGAAATTTTTTTTGAAATTTTTTGTTTAATTTTTTTTTAATCATTTTTAAAATTTTTTTTGAATTTTTTTAAATTTTTCTTTGAATTTTTTTAAATTTTTTTTTTGAAAAATTTTTTTTCGAAATTTTTTTTTCGAATTTTTTTTTAAATTTTTTTTGAAATTTTTTTTTCGAAATTTTTTTTCGAATTTTTTTTTTCAATTTTTTTAAAATTTTTTTTTGAAATATTTTTTAAATTTTTTTTTGAAAAATTTTTTTTTGAAATTTTTTTTCGATTTTTTTTTAAAATTTGTTTTAAAATTTTTTTTGAAATTTTTTTTTTGAAATTTTTTTTGACATTTTTTTTAAATTTTTTTTTTGAATTTTTTTTTCGAATTTTTGTTTTCAATTTTTTTTTAAATTTTTTTTTTTAATTTTTTTTTTTGAAATTTTTTTTTTGAAAATTTTTTTTTTTGAATTTTTTTTTTTTGAAACTTTTTTTTTCGAAAATTTTTTTGAAATTTTTTTTAAAATTTTTCTTTTTGAAAATTTTTTTTTCGAAATTTTTTTTCGAATTTTTTTTTTAATTTTTTTTTTGAAATTTTTTTTTAAAAATTTTTTTTCTGAAATTTTTTTTTTTATTTTTT
Organism: Chrysolina oricalcia; assembly: GCA_944452925.2. Classification (NCBI taxonomy): domain Eukaryota; kingdom Metazoa; phylum Arthropoda; class Insecta; order Coleoptera; family Chrysomelidae; genus Chrysolina; species Chrysolina oricalcia. The sequence goes on from OX101811.2 coordinate 42,591,041, forward strand.
TGAAATTTTTTTTGAAATTTTTCTTTTTGAAAATTTTTTTTTCGAAATTTTTTTTCGAATTTTTTTTTTATTTTTTTTAAAATTTTTTTTTCCGTTTTTGAATTTTTTTTAATTTTTTTTGAAAATTCTTTTTTTGAAATTTTTGTTTTTTTTTAATTTTTTTTTCGAAAATTTTTTTTTCGATTTTTTTTTGTTTTTGAAATTTTTTTTAATTTTTTTTGGAAGTTTTTTTTGAAATTTTTTTTGAAAATTCTTTTTTTTTGAAATTTTTGTTTTTTTTTGATTTTTTTTTGTTTTTGAAATTTTTTTAAATTTTTTTTGGAAGTTTTTTTGAATTATTTTTGAAAATTTTTTTTTTTGAGATTTTTTCTAATTTTTTTTTTGAAATTTATTTTGAAATTTTTTTTTGAAATTTTTTTTTGAAATTTTTTTTTGAAATTTTTTCATTTGAAAATTTTTTTTTAATTTTTTCTTTTTTTATTTTTTTTTGAAACTTTTATTGAAAATTTTTTTTTTGGAAATTTTTTTTTGAATTTTTTTCGAAAAATTTTATTTTAAAATTTTTATTTTTCAATATTTTTTTAATTCTTTAAAAATTTTTTAATTTTTTTTTTGAAAACTTTCTTTTTTTGAAGTTTTTTTTAAAATTGTTTTTGTTTTTTTTTAAAATTTTTTATTTCGGTATTTTTTTTTGAAATTTTTTTTTTGAAAGTTTTTTTTTTTTAATTTTTTATTTTTCAATATTTTTTATTTGAAATTTTTTTTTTTCGAAAATTTTTTTTCGATTTTTTTTCCGTTTTCGGAATTTTTTTAAATTTTTTTTGGAAGTTTTTTGAATTTTTTTTTGAAAATTCTTTTTTTTGAAATTTTTTTGAGATTTTTTCTAAATTTTTTTTTGAAATTTATTTTGAAATTTTTTTTTTGAAATTTATTTTTGAAATTTTTTCATTTGAAAATTTTTTTTTTGATTTTTTTTTAAATTTTTTTTTTGAAAAATTTTTTTTTTAAACTTTTATTGAAAATTTTTTTTTTGGAAATTTTTTAATTGAATTTTTTTTTTGAAAATTTTTTTTTCGAAAAATTTTATTTTAAAATTTTTATTTTTCAATATTTTTTTAATTCTTTAAAAAAATTTTAATTTTTTTTTGAAAACTTTCTTTTTTTGAATTTTTTTTTTGAAATTGTTTTTGTTTTTTTTTTGAAAATTTTTATTTTTCAATATTTTTTTTTCGAAAAATTTTTTTTTCGAAAATTTTTTTTTCGAAATTTTTTTTCCGTTTTTGAAATTTTTTAAAAATTTTTTTGGAAGTTTTTTTTGAAATTTTTTTTGAAAATTCTTTTTTTTTAAATTTTTTTGAGATTTTTTCTAAATTTTTTTTTGAAATTTATTTTGAAATTTTTTTATGAAACTTTTTTATTTGAAAATTCTTTTCTGATTTTTTTTTTAAATTTTTTTTTGAAAAATTTTTTTTTTAAACTTTTATTGAAAATTTTTTTTTTGGAAATTTTTTAAGAATTTTTTTTTTGAAAATTTTTTTTATTTCGAAAAATTTTATTTTAAATTTTTTTTTTGAAAATTTTATTTTTCAATATTTTTTTTTGAAAAATTTTATTTTCGAATTTTTTTCCGTTTTTGAATTTTTTTTATTTTTTTTGAAAATTATTTTTTTTGAATTTTTTTTTCTGAGTTTTTTTTGAATTTATTTTTTTGAATTTTTTTTGAAAATTTTTTCTTGAAATTTTTTTTTGAAATTTTTTTATTTGAAATATTTTTTTGAAATATTTTTTTAATTTTTTTTTGAAAAATTGTTTTTTTGAAACTTTTTAAAATTTTTTTTTTGGAAATTTTTTTTTGAATTTTTTTTTAAATTTTTTCAGAAAATTCTTTTTTTTGAAATATTTGTTTCATTTTTTTGAGTTTCATTTGAAATTTTTTTTTGAAATTTTTTTTGAATTTTTTTTTTGAATTTTTTTTGAAATTATTTTTTTTTAATTTTTTTTCTTCGAAAATTTTTTTTGAAATTTTTTGAAATTTTTTTGAATTTTTTAAAAATTCTTTATTGAAAATTTTTATTTCGGAATTTTTTTTTGAAATTTTTTTTTGAAAGTTTTTTTTTGAAAATTTTTATTTTTCAATATTTTTTTTTTGAAAAATTTTTTGAAATTGTTTGTTTTTTTTGAAAATTTTTATTTCGGAATTTTTTTTTGAAATTTTTTTTTGAAATTTTTTTATTTGAAAATTTTTTTTGAAATATTTTTTTTTGAATTTTTTTTTTGAAAAATTGTTTTTTTGAATTTTTTTTAAATTTTTTTTGAAATTTTTTTTCTTCGAAATTTTTTTTTCAAATTTTTTAAAAATTTTTTGAATTTTTTAAAAAATTTTATTGAAAATTTTCTTTTTTTGAATTTTTTTTTGAAATTGTTTTTGTTTTTTTTGAAAATTTTTATTTCGGAATTTTATTTTGAAATTTTTTTTTTGAAAATTTTTATTTTTCAATATTTTTTTTTTGAAAAATTTTTTTTTCGAAAATTTTTTTTTCGAAATTTTTTTTCCGTTTTTGAAATTTTTTAAAATTTTTTTGGAAGTTTTTTTGAATTTTTTTTTGAAAATTCTTTTTTTTTTAAATTTTTTTGAGATTTTTTCTAAATTTTTTTTTGAAATTTATTTTGAAATTTTTTTTTTGGAAATTTTTTTTTGAATTTTTTTCGAAAAATTTTATTTTAAAATTTTTATTTTTCAATATTTTTTCAATTCTTTAAAAAAATTTTAATTTTTTTTTTGAAAACTTTCTTTTTTTGAAGTTTTTTTTAAAATTGTTTTTGTTTTTTTTGAAAATTTTTATTTCGGTATTTTTTTTTGAAATTTTTTTTTTGAAAGTTTTTTTTTTGAAATTTTTTATTTTTCAATATTTTTTATTTGAAATTTTTTTTTTTCGAAAATTTTTTTTCGATTCTTTTTCCGTTTTCGGAATTTTTTTAAATTTTTTTTGGAAGTTTTTTTGAATTTTTTTTTGAAAATTCTTTTTTTTGAAATTTTTTTGAGATTTTTTCTAAATTTTTTTTTGAAATTTATTTTGAAATTTTTTTTTTGAAATTTATTTTTGAAATTTTTTCATTTGAAAATTTTTTTTTTGATTTTTTTTAAATTTTTTTTTTGAAAAATTTTTTTTTTAAACTTTTATTGAAAATTTTTTTTTTGGAAATTTTTTAATTGAATTTTTTTTTTGAAAATTTTTTTTTCGAAAAATTTTATTTTAAAATTTTTATTTTTCAATATTTTTTTAATTCTTTAAAAAAATTTTAATTTTTTTTTGAAAACTTTCTTTTTTTGAATTTTTTTTTTGAAATTGTTTTTGTTTTTTTTTGAAAATTTTTATTTTTCAATATTTTTTTTTCGAAAATTTTTTTTTCGAAATTTTTTTTCCGTTTTTGAAATTTTTTAAAAATTTTTTTGGAAGTTTTTTTTGAAATTTTTTTTGAAAATTCTTTTTTTTAAATTTTTTTGAGATTTTTTCTAAATTTTTTTTTGAAATTTATTTTGAAATTTTTTTATGAAACTTTTTTATTTGAAAATTCTTTTCTGATTTTTTTTTAAAATTTTTTTTTGAAAATTTTTTTTTTTAAACTTTTATTGAAAATTTTTTTTTTGGAAATTTTTTAAGAATTTTTTTTTTGAAAATTTTTTTTATTTCGAAAAATTTTATTTTAAAATTTTTTTTTGAAAATTTTATTTTTCAATATTTTTTTTTGAAAAATTTTATTTTCGAATTTTTTTTCCGTTTTTGAATTTTTTTTATTTTTTTTGAAAATTATTTTTTTTGAATTTTTTTTTTCTGAGTTTTTTTTTAATTTATTTTTTTGAATTTTTTTTGAAAATTTTTTCTTGAAATTTTTTTTTGAAATTTTATTTGAAATATTTTTTTGAAATATTTTTTTAATTTTTTTTTGAAAAATTGTTTTTTTGAAACTTTTTAAAATTTTTTTTTTGGAAATTTTTTTTTGAATCTTTTTTTAAATTTTTTCAGAAAATTCTTTTTTTGAAATATTTGTTTCATTTTTTTGAGTTTCATTTGAAATTTTTTTTTGAAATTTTTTTTGAATTTTTTTTTTGAATTTTTTTTGAAATTATTTTTTTTTTAATTTTTTTTCTTCGAAAATTTTTTTTGAAATTTTTTGAAATTTTTTTGAATTTTTTTAAAATTTTTTATTGAAAATTTTCTTTTTTTGAATTTTTTTTAAAAATTGTTTTTGTTTTTTATGAAAATTTTTATTTCGGAATTTTTTTTTGAAATTTTTTTTTGAAAGTTTTTTTTTGAAAATTTTTATTTTTCAATATTTTTTTTTTGAAAATTTTTTTGAAATTGTTTGTTTTTTTTGAAAATTTTTATTTCGGAATTTTTTTTTGAAATTTTTTTTTGAAATTTTTTTATTTGAAAATTTTTTTTGAAATATTTTTTTTTGAATTTTTTTTTTGAAAAATTGTTTTTTTGAATTTTTTTAAAATTTTTTTTGAAATTTTTTTTTCAAATTTTTTAAAAATTTTTTGAATTTTTTAAAAATTTTTATTGAAAATTTTCTTTTTTTGAATTTTTTTTTGAAATTGTTTTTGTTTTTTTTGAAAATTTTTATTTCGGAATTTTATTTTGAAATTTTTTTTTTGAAAATTTTTATTTTTCAATATTTTTTTTTTGAAAAATTTTTTTTTCGAAAATTTTTTTTTCGAAATTTTTTTTCCGTTTTTGAAATTTTTTAAAATTTTTTTGGAAGTTTTTTTGAATTTTTTTTTGAAAATTCTTTTTTTTTAAATTTTTTTGAGATTTTTTCTAAATTTTTTTTTGAAATTTATTTTGAAATTTTTTTTTTGAAATTTTTTTTTGAAATTTTTTCATTTGAAAATTTTTTTCTGATTATTTTTTAAATTTTTTTTTGAAAATTTTTTTTTTGGAAATTTTTTTTGAATTTTTTTTTTGAAGTTTTTTTTTTCGAAAAATTTTATTTTAAAATTTTTTTTGAAATATTTTTTTGAAAATTTTTATTTTTCAATACTTTAAAAAAAATTTAATTTTTTTTTTGAAAACTTTCTTTTTTTGAATTTTTTTTTGAAATTGTTTTTGTTTTTTTGAAAATTTTTATTTCGGAATTTTTTTTTGAAATTTTTTTTTGAAAGTTTTTTATTTGAAAATTTTTATTTTTCAATATTTTTTTTTCGAAAAATTTTTTTTTTGAAAATTTTTTTTTCGAAATTTTTTTTGGAAGTTTTTTTTGAAATTTTGTTTGAAAATTCTTTTTTTTGAAATTTTTTTGAGATTTTTTTTAAACTTTTATTGAAAATTTTTATTTTGGAAATTTTTTTTGAATTTTTTTTTTTTGAAAATTTTTTTTTTCGGAAAATTTTATTTTAAAATTTTTTTTTTAAATATTTTTTTGAAAATTTTTATTTTTCAATATTTTTTTTTTGAAAAATTTTATTTTCGAATTTTTTTTCCGTTTTTGAATTTTTTTTATTTTTTTTGAAAATTATTTTTTTGAAATTTTTTTTTCTGAGTTTTTTTGAATTTATTTTTTTGAATTTCTTTTTGAAAATTTTTTCTTGAAATTTTTTTTTGAAATATTTTTATTTGAAAATTTTTTTTGAAATTTTTTTTTAAATTTTTTTTTGAAAAATTGTTTTTTTGAAACTTTTTTAAAATTTTTTTTTTTGGAAATTTTTTTTTTAGTTTTTTTTTGAAATTTTTTTTAAAATTTTTTTCGAAAATTCTTTTTTTTGAAATTTTTGTTTCATTTTTTTGAGTTTTATTTGAAATTTTTTTTTGAAATATTTTTTAAAATTTTTTTTGAAAAATTGTTTTTTTGAAACTTTTTCTGAATTTTTTTTTTTTATTTTTTTTTGAAAATTTTTTTTTTGAAAGTTTTTTTTTATTTTTTTTTTGTAATTTTTTTCGAAAATTTTTTTAAAATTTTTTTTTGAAGTTTTCTTTGAATTTTTTTTGAATTTTTTTTTGAAAATTTTTTCATTGAAATTTTTTTTTGAAATTTTATTTTTTCGAAAATTTTTTTCTGATTTTCTTTAAATTTTTTTTTCAATTTTTTTTTAAACTCTTCGAAAATTTTTTTTTTTTCAAATTTTTTTTTGAAATTTTTTTTGAATTTTTTAAATTTTTCTTTGAATTTATTTTGGAATTTTTTTTTTGAAATTTTATTTTTGAAATTTTTTTTGAAATTTTTTGTTTAATTTTTTTTTAATCATTTTTAAAATTTTTTTTGAATTTTTTTAAATTTTTCTTTGAATTTTTTTAAATTTTTTTTTTGAAAATTTTTTTTCGAAATTTTTTTTTCGAATTTTTTTTTAAATTTTTTTTGAAATTTTTTTTTCGAAATTTTTTTTCGAATTTTTTTTTTCAATTTTTTTAAAAATTTTTTTTGAAATATTTTTTAAATTTTTTTTTGAAAAATTTTTTTTTGAAATTTTTTTTCGATTTTTTTTTTAAATTTGTTTTAAAATTTTTTTTGAAATTTTTTTTTTGAAATTTTTTTTGACATTTTTTTTAAATTTTTTTTTTTAATTTTTTTTTCGAATTTTTGTTTTCAATTTTTTTTTAAATTTTTTTTTTAAATTTTTTTTTTTGAAATTTTTTTTTTGAAAATTTTTTTTTTTGAATTTTTTTTTTTGAAACTTTTTTTTTCGAAATTTTTTTTGAAATTTTTTTTAAAATTTTTCTTTTTGAAAATTTTTTTTTCGAAATTTTTTTTCGAATTTTTTTTTTAATTTTTTTTTTGAAATTTTTTTTTAAAAATTTTTTTTCTGAAATTTTTTTTTTATTTTTTTGAAATTTTTTTTGAAATTTTTCTTTTTGAAAATTTTTTTTTCGAAATTTTTTTTCGAATTTTTTTTTTATTTTTTTTAAAAATTTTTTTTCCGTTTTTGAATTTTTTTAAATTTTTTTTGAAAATTCTTTTTTTTGAAATTTTTGTTTTTTTTTAATTTTTTTTTCGAAAATTTTTTTTTCGATTTTTTTTTGTTTTTGAAATTTTTTTTAATTTTTTTTGGAAGTTTTTTTTGAAATTTTTTTTGAAAATTCTTTTTTTTTGAAATTTTTGTTTTTTTTTGATTTTTTTTTGTTTTTGAAATTTTTTTAAATTTTTTTTGGAAGTTTTTTTGAATTATTTTTGAAAATTCTTTTTTTTGAGATTTTTTCTAATTTTTTTTTTGAAATTTATTTTGAAATTTTTTTTTGAAATTTTTTTTTGAAATTTTTTTTTGAAATTTTTTCATTTGAAAATTTTTTTTTAATTTTTTCTTTTTTTATTTTTTTTTGAAACTTTTATTGAAAATTTTTTTTTTGGAAATTTTTTTTTGAATTTTTTTCGAAAAATTTTATTTTAAAATTTTTATTTTTCAATATTTTTTTAATTCTTTAAAAATTTTTTAATTTTTTTTTTGAAAACTTTCTTTTTTTGAAGTTTTTTTTAAAATTGTTTTTGTTTTTTTTTAAAATTTTTTATTTCGGTATTTTTTTTTGAAATTTTTTTTTTGAAAGTTTTTTTTTTGAAATTTTTTATTTTTCAATATTTTTTATTTGAAATTTTTTTTTTTCGAAAATTTTTTTTCGATTTTTTTTCCGTTTTCGGAATTTTTTTAAATTTTTTTTGGAAGTTTTTTGAATTTTTTTTTGAAAATTCTTTTTTTTGAAATTTTTTTGAGATTTTTTCTAAATTTTTTTTTGAAATTTATTTTGAAATTTTTTTTTTGAAATTTATTTTTGAAATTTTTTCATTTGAAAATTTTTTTTTGATTTTTTTTTAAATTTTTTTTTTGAAAAATTTTTTTTTTAAACTTTTATTGAAAATTTTTTTTTTGGAAATTTTTTAATTGAATTTTTTTTTTGAAATTTTTTTTTTCGAAAAATTTTATTTTAAAATTTTTATTTTTCAATATTTTTTTAATTCTTTAAAAAAATTTTAATTTTTTTTTGAAAACTTTCTTTTTTTGAATTTTTTTTTTGAAATTGTTTTTGTTTTTTTTTGAAAATTTTTATTTTTCAATATTTTTTTTTCGAAAATTTTTTTTTCGAAATTTTTTTTCCGTTTTTGAAATTTTTTAAAAATTTTTTTGGAAGTTTTTTTTGAAATTTTTTTTGAAAATTCTTTTTTTTTTAATTTTTTTGAGATTTTTTCTAAATTTTTTTTTGAAATTTATTTTGAAATTTTTTTATGAAACTTTTTTATTTGAAAATTCTTTTCTGATTTTTTTTTAAAATTTTTTTTTGAAAAATTTTTTTTTTAAACTTTTATTGAAAATTTTTTTTTTGGAAATTTTTTAAGAATTTTTTTTTGAAAATTTTTTTTATTTCGAAAAATTTTATTTTAAAATTTTTTTTTGAAAATTTTATTTTTCAATATTTTTTTTTGAAAAATTTTATTTTCGAATTTTTTTTCCGTTTTTGAATTTTTTTTATTTTTTTTGAAAATTATTTTTTTTGAATTTTTTTTTTCTGAGTTTTTTTTTAATTTATTTTTTTGAATTTTTTTTGAAAATTTTTTCTTGAAATTTTTTTTTGAAATTTTATTTGAAATATTTTTTTGAAATATTTTTTTAATTTTTTTTTGAAAAATTGTTTTTTTGAAACTTTTTAAAATTTTTTTTTGGAAATTTTTTTTTGAATTTTTTTTTAAATTTTTTCAGAAAATTCTTTTTTTTGAAATATTTGTTTCATTTTTTTGAGTTTCATTTGAAATTTTTTTTTGAAATTTTTTTTGAATTTTTTTTTTGAATTTTTTTTGAAATTATTTTTTTTTTAATTTTTTTTCTTCGAAAATTTTTTTTGAAATTTTTTGAAATTTTTTTGAATTTTTTTAAAATTTTTTATTGAAAATTTTCTTTTTTTGAATTTTTTTTAAAAATTGTTTTTGTTTTTTATGAAAATTTTTATTTCGGAATTTTTTTTTGAAATTTTTTTTTGAAAGTTTTTTTTTGAAAATTTTTATTTTTCAATATTTTTTTTTTGAAAATTTTTTTGAAATTGTTTGTTTTTTTTGAAAATTTTTATTTCGGAATTTTTTTTTGAAATTTTTTTTTGAAATTTTTTTATTTGAAAATTTTTTTTGAAATATTTTTTTTTGAATTTTTTTTTTGAAAAATTGTTTTTTTGAATTTTTTTAAAATTTTTTTTGAAATTTTTTTTTCAAATTTTTTAAAAATTTTTTGAATTTTTTAAAAATTTTTATTGAAAATTTTCTTTTTTTGAATTTTTTTTTGAAATTGTTTTTGTTTTTTTTGAAAATTTTTATTTCGGAATTTTATTTTGAAATTTTTTTTTTGAAAATTTTTATTTTTCAATATTTTTTTTTTGAAAAATTTTTTTTTCGAAAATTTTTTTTTCGAAATTTTTTTTCCGTTTTTGAAATTTTTTAAAATTTTTTTGGAAGTTTTTTTGAATTTTTTTTTGAAAATTCTTTTTTTTAAAATTTTTTTGAGATTTTTTCTAAATTTTTTTTTGAAATTTATTTTGAAATTTTTTTTTTGAAATTTTTTTTTGAAATTTTTTCATTTGAAAATTTTTTTCTGATTATTTTTTAAATTTTTTTTTGAAAATTTTTTTTTTGGAAATTTTTTTTGAATTTTTTTTTTGAAGTTTTTTTTTTCGAAAAATTTTATTTTAAAATTTTTTTTGAAATATTTTTTTGAAAATTTTTATTTTTCAATACTTTAAAAAAAATTTAATTTTTTTTTTGAAAACTTTCTTTTTTTGAATTTTTTTTTGAAATTGTTTTTGTTTTTTTGAAAATTTTTATTTCGGAATTTTTTTTTGAAATTTTTTTTTGAAAGTTTTTTATTTGAAAATTTTTATTTTTCAATATTTTTTTTTCGAAAAATTTTTTTTTTGAAAATTTTTTTTTCGAAATTTTTTTTGGAAGTTTTTTTTGAAATTTTGTTTGAAAATTCTTTTTTTTGAAATTTTTTTGAGATTTTTTTTAAACTTTTATTGAAAATTTTTATTTTGGAAATTTTTTTTGAATTTTTTTTTTTTGAAAATTTTTTTTTTCGGAAAATTTTATTTTAAAATTTTTTTTTAAAATATTTTTTTGAAAATTTTTATTTTTCAATATTTTTTTTTTGAAAAATTTTATTTTCGAATTTTTTTTCCGTTTTTGAATTTTTTTTATTTTTTTTGAAAATTATTTTTTTGAAATTTTTTTTTCTGAGTTTTTTTGAATTTATTTTTTTGAATTTCTTTTTGAAAATTTTTTCTTGAAATTTTTTTTTGAAATATTTTTATTTGAAAATTTTTTTTGAAATTTTTTTTTAAATTTTTTTTTGAAAAATTGTTTTTTTGAAACTTTTTTAAAATTTTTTTTTTTGGAAATTTTTTTTTTAGTTTTTTTTTGAAATTTTTTTTAAAATTTTTTTCGAAAATTCTTTTTTTTGAAATTTTTGTTTCATTTTTTTGAGTTTTATTTGAAATTTTTTTTTGAAATATTTTTTAAAATTTTTTTTGAAAAATTGTTTTTTTGAAACTTTTTCTGAATTTTTTTTTTTATTTTTTTTTGAAAATTTTTTTTTTGAAAGTTTTTTTTTATTTTTTTTTGTAATTTTTTTCGAAAATTTTTTTAAATTTTTTTTTTGAAGTTTTCTTTGAATTTTTTTTGAATTTTTTTTTGAAAATTTTTTCATTGAAATTTTTTTTTGAAATTTTATTTTTTCGAAAAATTTTTTCTGATTTTCTTTAAATTTTTTTTTCAATTTTTTTTTAAACTCTTCGAAAAAAATTTTTTTTTGAAATTTTTTTTGAAATTTTTTGTTTAATTTTTTTTAATCATTTTTTAAATTTTTTTTGAATTTTTTAAATTTTTCTTTGAATTTATTTTGGAATTTTTTTTTTGAAATTTTATTTTTGAAATTTTTTGTTTAATTTTTTTTTAATCATTTTTAAAAATTTTTTTGAATTTTTTTGAATTTTTTTAAATTTTTCTTTGAATTTTTTTTAAATTTTTTTTTTGAAAAATTTTTTTTCGACATTTTTTTTTCGAATTTTTTTAAAAATTTCTATTTGAAATTTCTTTTTCGAAATTTTTTTTTGAAACTTTTTTTTTTGAAAATTCTTTTCTGATTTTTTTTTTAATTTTTTTTTTGAAAAATTTTTTTTTGAAACTTTTATTGAAAATTTTTATTTTGGAAATTTTTTTTGAATTTTTTTTTTTGAAAATTTTTTTTTTTCGAAAAATTTTATTTTAAAATTTTTTTTAAAAATATTTTTTTGAAAATTTTTATTTTTCAATTTTTTTTTTTTGAAAAATTTTATTTTCGAATTTTTTTTTCCGTTTTTGAATTTTTTTTGAAAATTATTTTTTTTGAAATTTTTTTTTCTGAGTTTTTTAATTTATTTTTTTGAATTTCTTTTTGAAAATTTTTTCTTGAAATTTTTTTTTGAAATTTTTTTATTTGAAAATTTTTTTTGAAATATTTTTTTAAATTTTTTTTTGAAAAATTGTTTTTTTGAAACTTTTTTTAAATTTTTTTTTTTGGAAATTTTTTTTTGAAATCTTTTTTTTAGTTTTTTTTTGAAATTTTTATTAAATTTTTTTCGAAAATTCTTTTTTTTGAAATTTTTGTTTCATTTTTTGAGTTTTATTTGAAATTTTTTTTGAAATATTTTTTTAAATTTTTTTTTGAAAAATTGTTTTTTTGAAACTTTTTCTGAATTTTCTTTTTTATTTTTTTTTTGAAAATTTTTTTTTTGAAAGTTTTTTTTTATTTTTTTTTGTAATTTTTTTCGAAAATTTTTTTAAAATTTTTTTTTGAAGTTTTCTTTGAATTTTTTTTTTGAATTTTTTTTTGAAAATTTTTTCATTGAAATTTTTTTTTGAAATTTTACTTTTTCGAAAATTTTTTTCTGATTTTCTTTAAATTTTTTTTTCAATTTTTTTTTAAACTCTTCGAAAAATTTTTTTTTTCAAATTTTTTTTTTGAAATTTTTTTTGAATTTTTTAAATTTTTCTTTGAATTTATTTTGGAATTTTTTTTTTGAAATTTTATTTTTGAAATTTTTTTTGAAATTTTTTGTTTAATTTTTTTTGATCATTTTTAAAATTTTTTTTGAATTTTTTTAAATTTTTCTTTGAATTTTTTTAATTTTTTTTTTTGAAAAATTTTTTTTCGAAATTTTTTTTTCGAATTTTTTTTTAAATTTTTTTTGAAATTTTTTTTTCGAAATTTTTTTTCGAATTTTTTTTTTCAATTTTTTTAAAAATTTTTTTGAAATATTTTTTAAATTTTTTTTTGAAAAATTTTTTTTTGAATTTTTTTTTCGATTTTTTTTTAAAATTTGTTTTAAAATTTTTTTTGAAATTTTTTTTTTGAAATTTTTTTTGACATTTTTTTTAAATTTTTTTTTTGAAATTTTTTTTTTGAAATTTTTTTTTTGAATTTTTTTTTCGAATTTTTGTTTTCAATTTTTTTTTTAATTTTTTTTTAATTTTTTTTTTTGAAATTTTTTTTTTGAAAATTTTTTTTTTTGAATTTTTTTTTTTTGAAACTTTTTTTTTCGAAAATTTTTTTGAATTTTTTTTTAAAATTTTTCTTTTTGAAATTTTTTTTTTTAATTTTATTTTTGAAATTTTTTTTAAAAAATTTTTTTTCTGAAATTTTTTTTTTTTATTTTTTTGAAATTTTTTTTGAAATTTTTCTTTTTGAAAATTTTTTTTTCGAAATTTTTTTTCGAATTTTTTTTTTATTTTTTTTAAAAAAATTTTTTCCGTTTTTGAATTTTTTTTTAATTTTTTTTGAAAATTCTTTTTTTTGAAATTTTTGTTTTTTTAAAATTTTTTTTTCGAAAATTTTTTTTTCGATTTTTTTTTGTTTTTGAAATTTTTTTTAATTTTTTTTGGAAGTTTTTTTTGAAATTTTTTTTGAAATTTTTTTTTGAAATTTTTTTATTTGAAATATTTTTTTGAAATATTTCTTTAATTTTTTTTTGAAAAATTGTTTTTTTGAAACTTTTTAAAATTTTTTTTTTGGAAATTTTTTTTTGAATTTTTTTTAAAATTTTTTCAGAAAATTATTTTTTTTGAAATATTTGTTTCATTTTTTTGAGTTTCATTTGAAATTTTTTTTTGAAATTTTTTTTGAATTTTTTTTTTGAATTTTTTTTGAAATTATTTTTTTTTTTATTTTTTTTCTTCGAAAATTTTTTTTGAAATTTTTTGAAATTTTTTTGAATTTTTTTAAAAATTTTTATTGAAAATTTTCTTTTTTTGAATTTTTTTTAAAAATTGTTTTTGTTTTTTATGAAAATTTTTATTTCGGAATTTTTTTTTGAAAGTTTTTTTTTGAAAATTTTTATTTTTCAATATTTTTTTTTTGAAAAATTTTTTGAAATTGTTTGTTTTTTTTGAAAATTTTTATTTCGGAATTTTTTTTTGAAATTTTTTTTTGAAATTTTTTTATTTGAAAATTTTTTTTGAAATATTTTTTTTTGAATTTTTTTTTTGAAAAATTGTTTTTTTTAATTTTTTTAAAATTTTTTTTGAAATTTTTTTTCTTCGAAATTTTTTTTTCAAATTTTTTAAAATTTTTTTGAATTTTTTAAAAAATTTTATTGAAAATTTTCTTTTTTTGAATTTTTTTTTGAAATTGTTTTTGTTTTTTTTGAAAATTTTTATTTCGGAATTTTATTTTGAAATTTTTTTTTTGAAAATTTTTATTTTTCAATATTTTTTTTTTGAAAAATTTTTTTTTCGAAATTTTTTTTCCGTTTTTGAAATTTTTTAAAATTTTTTTGGAAGTTTTTTTGAATTTTTTTTTGAAAATTCTTTTTTTTTTAAATTTTTTTGAGATTTTTTCTAAATTTTTTTTTGAAATTTATTTTGAAATTTTTTTTTTGAAATTTTTTTTTGAAATTTTTTCATTTGAAAATTTTTTTCTGATTATTTTTTAAATTTTTTTTTGAAAATTTTTTTTTTGGAAATTTTTTTTTCATTTTTTGAGTTTTATTTGAAATTTTTTTTGAAATTTTTTTTTAAATTTTTTTTTGAAAAATTGTTTTTTTGAAACTTTTTCTGAATTTTTTTTTTTATTTTTTTTTTGAAAATTTTTTTTTTGAAAGTTTTTTTTTATTTTTTTTTGTAATTTTTTTCGAAAATTTTTTTAAAATTTTTTTTTGAAGTTTTCTTTGAATTTTTTTTTGAATTTTTTTTTGAAAATTTTTTCATTGAAATTTTTTTTTGAAATTTTATTTTTTCGAAAATTTTTTTCTGATTTTCTTTAAATTTTTTTTTCAATTTTTTTTTAAACTCTTCGAAATTTTTTTTTTTTTCAAATTTTTTTTTGAAATTTTTTTTGAATTTTTTAAATTTTTCTTTGAATTTATTTTGGAATTTTTTTTTTGAAATTTTATTTTTGAAATTTTTTTTGAAATTTTTTGTTTAATTTTTTTTTAATCATTTTTAAAATTTTTTTTGAATTTTTTTAAATTTTTCTTTGAATTTTTTTAAATTTTTTTTTTGAAAAATTTTTTTTCGAAATTTTTTTTTCGAATTTTTTTTTAAATTTTTTTTGAAATTTTTTTTTCGAAATTTTTTTTCGAATTTTTTTTTTCAATTTTTTTAAAATTTTTTTTTGAAATATTTTTTAAATTTTTTTTTGAAAAATTTTTTTTTGAAATTTTTTTTCGATTTTTTTTTAAAATTTGTTTTAAAATTTTTTTTGAAATTTTTTTTTTGAAATTTTTTTTGACATTTTTTTTAAATTTTTTTTTTGAATTTTTTTTTCGAATTTTTGTTTTCAATTTTTTTTTAAATTTTTTTTTTTAATTTTTTTTTTTGAAATTTTTTTTTTGAAAATTTTTTTTTTTGAATTTTTTTTTTTTGAAACTTTTTTTTTCGAAAATTTTTTTGAAATTTTTTTTAAAATTTTTCTTTTTGAAAATTTTTTTTTCGAAATTTTTTTTCGAATTTTTTTTTTAATTTTTTTTTTGAAATTTTTTTTTAAAAATTTTTTTTCTGAAATTTTTTTTTTTATTTTTTTGAAATTTTTTTTGAAATTTTTCTTTTTGAAAATTTTTTTTTCGAAATTTTTTTTCGAATTTTTTTTTTATTTTTTTTAAAATTTTTTTTTCCGTTTTTGAATTTTTTTTAATTTTTTTTGAAAATTCTTTTTTTGAAATTTTTGTTTTTTTTTAATTTTTTTTTCGAAAATTTTTTTTTCGATTTTTTTTTGTTTTTGAAATTTTTTTTAATTTTTTTTGGAAGTTTTTTTTGAAATTTTTTTTGAAAATTCTTTTTTTTTGAAATTTTTGTTTTTTTTTGATTTTTTTTTGTTTTTGAAATTTTTTTAAATTTTTTTTGGAAGTTTTTTTGAATTATTTTTGAAAATTTTTTTTTTTGAGATTTTTTCTAATTTTTTTTTTGAAATTTATTTTGAAATTTTTTTTTGAAATTTTTTTTTGAAATTTTTTTTTGAAATTTTTTCATTTGAAAATTTTTTTTTAATTTTTTCTTTTTTTATTTTTTTTTGAAACTTTTATTGAAAATTTTTTTTTTGGAAATTTTTTTTTGAATTTTTTTCGAAAAATTTTATTTTAAAATTTTTATTTTTCAATATTTTTTTAATTCTTTAAAAATTTTTTAATTTTTTTTTTGAAAACTTTCTTTTTTTGAAGTTTTTTTTAAAATTGTTTTTGTTTTTTTTTAAAATTTTTTATTTCGGTATTTTTTTTTGAAATTTTTTTTTTGAAAGTTTTTTTTTTTTAATTTTTTATTTTTCAATATTTTTTATTTGAAATTTTTTTTTTTCGAAAATTTTTTTTCGATTTTTTTTCCGTTTTCGGAATTTTTTTAAATTTTTTTTGGAAGTTTTTTGAATTTTTTTTTGAAAATTCTTTTTTTTGAAATTTTTTTGAGATTTTTTCTAAATTTTTTTTTGAAATTTATTTTGAAATTTTTTTTTTGAAATTTATTTTTGAAATTTTTTCATTTGAAAATTTTTTTTTTGATTTTTTTTTAAATTTTTTTTTTGAAAAATTTTTTTTTTAAACTTTTATTGAAAATTTTTTTTTTGGAAATTTTTTAATTGAATTTTTTTTTTGAAAATTTTTTTTTCGAAAAATTTTATTTTAAAATTTTTATTTTTCAATATTTTTTTAATTCTTTAAAAAAATTTTAATTTTTTTTTGAAAACTTTCTTTTTTTGAATTTTTTTTTTGAAATTGTTTTTGTTTTTTTTTTGAAAATTTTTATTTTTCAATATTTTTTTTTCGAAAAATTTTTTTTTCGAAAATTTTTTTTTCGAAATTTTTTTTCCGTTTTTGAAATTTTTTAAAAATTTTTTTGGAAGTTTTTTTTGAAATTTTTTTTGAAAATTCTTTTTTTTTAAATTTTTTTGAGATTTTTTCTAAATTTTTTTTTGAAATTTATTTTGAAATTTTTTTATGAAACTTTTTTATTTGAAAATTCTTTTCTGATTTTTTTTTTAAATTTTTTTTTGAAAAATTTTTTTTTTAAACTTTTATTGAAAATTTTTTTTTTGGAAATTTTTTAAGAATTTTTTTTTTGAAAATTTTTTTTATTTCGAAAAATTTTATTTTAAATTTTTTTTTTGAAAATTTTATTTTTCAATATTTTTTTTTGAAAAATTTTATTTTCGAATTTTTTTCCGTTTTTGAATTTTTTTTATTTTTTTTGAAAATTATTTTTTTTGAATTTTTTTTTCTGAGTTTTTTTTGAATTTATTTTTTTGAATTTTTTTTGAAAATTTTTTCTTGAAATTTTTTTTTGAAATTTTTTTATTTGAAATATTTTTTTGAAATATTTTTTTAATTTTTTTTTGAAAAATTGTTTTTTTGAAACTTTTTAAAATTTTTTTTTTGGAAATTTTTTTTTGAATTTTTTTTTAAATTTTTTCAGAAAATTCTTTTTTTTGAAATATTTGTTTCAATTTTTTTGAGTTTCATTTGAAATTTTTTTTTGAAATTTTTTTTGAATTTTTTTTTTGAATTTTTTTTGAAATTATTTTTTTTTAATTTTTTTTCTTCGAAAATTTTTTTTGAAATTTTTTGAAATTTTTTTGAATTTTTTAAAAATTCTTTATTGAAAATTTTTATTTCGGAATTTTTTTTTGAAATTTTTTTTTGAAAGTTTTTTTTTGAAAATTTTTATTTTTCAATATTTTTTTTTTGAAAAATTTTTTGAAATTGTTTGTTTTTTTTGAAAATTTTTATTTCGGAATTTTTTTTTGAAATTTTTTTTTGAAATTTTTTTATTTGAAAATTTTTTTTGAAATATTTTTTTTTGAATTTTTTTTTTGAAAAATTGTTTTTTTGAATTTTTTTTAAATTTTTTTTGAAATTTTTTTTCTTCGAAATTTTTTTTTCAAATTTTTTAAAAATTTTTTGAATTTTTTAAAAAATTTTATTGAAAATTTTCTTTTTTTGAATTTTTTTTTGAAATTGTTTTTGTTTTTTTTGAAAATTTTTATTTCGGAATTTTATTTTGAAATTTTTTTTTTGAAAATTTTTATTTTTCAATATTTTTTTTTTGAAAAATTTTTTTTTCGAAAATTTTTTTTTCGAAATTTTTTTTCCGTTTTTGAAATTTTTTAAAATTTTTTTGGAAGTTTTTTTGAATTTTTTTTTGAAAATTCTTTTTTTTTTAAATTTTTTTGAGATTTTTTCTAAATTTTTTTTTGAAATTTATTTTGAAATTTTTTTTTTGGAAATTTTTTTTTGAATTTTTTTCGAAAAATTTTATTTTAAAATTTTTATTTTTCAATATTTTTTCAATTCTTTAAAAAAATTTTAATTTTTTTTTTGAAAACTTTCTTTTTTTGAAGTTTTTTTTAAAATTGTTTTTGTTTTTTTTGAAAATTTTTATTTCGGTATTTTTTTTTGAAATTTTTTTTTTGAAAGTTTTTTTTTTGAAATTTTTTATTTTTCAATATTTTTTATTTGAAATTTTTTTTTTTCGAAAATTTTTTTTCGATTCTTTTTCCGTTTTCGGAATTTTTTTAAATTTTTTTTGGAAGTTTTTTTGAATTTTTTTTTGAAAATTCTTTTTTTTGAAATTTTTTTGAGATTTTTTCTAAATTTTTTTTTGAAATTTATTTTGAAATTTTTTTTTTGAAATTTATTTTTGAAATTTTTTCATTTGAAAATTTTTTTTTTGATTTTTTTTAAATTTTTTTTTTGAAAAATTTTTTTTTTAAACTTTTATTGAAAATTTTTTTTTTGGAAATTTTTTAATTGAATTTTTTTTTTGAAAATTTTTTTTTCGAAAAATTTTATTTTAAAATTTTTATTTTTCAATATTTTTTTAATTCTTTAAAAAAATTTTAATTTTTTTTTGAAAACTTTCTTTTTTTGAATTTTTTTTTTGAAATTGTTTTTGTTTTTTTTTGAAAATTTTTATTTTTCAATATTTTTTTTTCGAAAATTTTTTTTTCGAAATTTTTTTTCCGTTTTTGAAATTTTTTAAAAATTTTTTTGGAAGTTTTTTTTGAAATTTTTTTTGAAAATTCTTTTTTTTAAATTTTTTTGAGATTTTTTCTAAATTTTTTTTTGAAATTTATTTTGAAATTTTTTTATGAAACTTTTTTATTTGAAAATTCTTTTCTGATTTTTTTTTAAAATTTTTTTTTGAAAATTTTTTTTTTTAAACTTTTATTGAAAATTTTTTTTTTGGAAATTTTTTAAGAATTTTTTTTTTGAAAATTTTTTTTATTTCGAAAAATTTTATTTTAAAATTTTTTTTTGAAAATTTTATTTTTCAATATTTTTTTTTGAAAAATTTTATTTTCGAATTTTTTTTCCGTTTTTGAATTTTTTTTATTTTTTTTGAAAATTATTTTTTTTGAATTTTTTTTTTCTGAGTTTTTTTTTAATTTATTTTTTTGAATTTTTTTTGAAAATTTTTTCTTGAAATTTTTTTTTGAAATTTTATTTGAAATATTTTTTTGAAATATTTTTTTAATTTTTTTTTGAAAAATTGTTTTTTTGAAACTTTTTAAAATTTTTTTTTTGGAAATTTTTTTTTGAATCTTTTTTTAAATTTTTTCAGAAAATTCTTTTTTTTGAAATATTTGTTTCATTTTTTTGAGTTTCATTTGAAATTTTTTTTTGAAATTTTTTTTGAATTTTTTTTTTGAATTTTTTTTGAAATTATTTTTTTTTTAATTTTTTTTCTTCGAAAATTTTTTTTGAAATTTTTTGAAATTTTTTTGAATTTTTTTAAAATTTTTTATTGAAAATTTTCTTTTTTTGAATTTTTTTTAAAAATTGTTTTTGTTTTTTATGAAAATTTTTATTTCGGAATTTTTTTTTGAAATTTTTTTTTGAAAGTTTTTTTTTGAAAATTTTTATTTTTCAATATTTTTTTTTTGAAAATTTTTTTGAAATTGTTTGTTTTTTTTGAAAATTTTTATTTCGGAATTTTTTTTTGAAATTTTTTTTTGAAATTTTTTTATTTGAAAATTTTTTTTGAAATATTTTTTTTTGAATTTTTTTTTTGAAAAATTGTTTTTTTGAATTTTTTTAAAATTTTTTTTGAAATTTTTTTTTCAAATTTTTTAAAAATTTTTTGAATTTTTTAAAAATTTTTATTGAAAATTTTCTTTTTTTGAATTTTTTTTTGAAATTGTTTTTGTTTTTTTTGAAAATTTTTATTTCGGAATTTTATTTTGAAATTTTTTTTTTGAAAATTTTTATTTTTCAATATTTTTTTTTTGAAAAATTTTTTTTTCGAAAATTTTTTTTTCGAAATTTTTTTTCCGTTTTTGAAATTTTTTAAAATTTTTTTGGAAGTTTTTTTGAATTTTTTTTTGAAAATTCTTTTTTTTTAAATTTTTTTGAGATTTTTTCTAAATTTTTTTTTGAAATTTATTTTGAAATTTTTTTTTTGAAATTTTTTTTTGAAATTTTTTCATTTGAAAATTTTTTTCTGATTATTTTTTAAATTTTTTTTTGAAAATTTTTTTTTTGGAAATTTTTTTTGAATTTTTTTTTTGAAGTTTTTTTTTTCGAAAAATTTTATTTTAAAATTTTTTTTGAAATATTTTTTTGAAAATTTTTATTTTTCAATACTTTAAAAAAAATTTAATTTTTTTTTTGAAAACTTTCTTTTTTTGAATTTTTTTTTGAAATTGTTTTTGTTTTTTTGAAAATTTTTATTTCGGAATTTTTTTTTGAAATTTTTTTTTGAAAGTTTTTTATTTGAAAATTTTTATTTTTCAATATTTTTTTTTCGAAAAATTTTTTTTTTGAAAATTTTTTTTTCGAAATTTTTTTTGGAAGTTTTTTTTGAAATTTTGTTTGAAAATTCTTTTTTTTGAAATTTTTTTGAGATTTTTTTTAAACTTTTATTGAAAATTTTTATTTTGGAAATTTTTTTTGAATTTTTTTTTTTTGAAAATTTTTTTTTTCGGAAAATTTTATTTTAAAATTTTTTTTTTAAATATTTTTTTGAAAATTTTTATTTTTCAATATTTTTTTTTTGAAAAATTTTATTTTCGAATTTTTTTTCCGTTTTTGAATTTTTTTTATTTTTTTTGAAAATTATTTTTTTGAAATTTTTTTTTCTGAGTTTTTTTGAATTTATTTTTTTGAATTTCTTTTTGAAAATTTTTTCTTGAAATTTTTTTTTGAAATATTTTTATTTGAAAATTTTTTTTGAAATTTTTTTTTAAATTTTTTTTTGAAAAATTGTTTTTTTGAAACTTTTTTAAAATTTTTTTTTTTGGAAATTTTTTTTTTAGTTTTTTTTTGAAATTTTTTTTAAAATTTTTTTCGAAAATTCTTTTTTTTGAAATTTTTGTTTCATTTTTTTGAGTTTTATTTGAAATTTTTTTTTGAAATATTTTTTAAAATTTTTTTTGAAAAATTGTTTTTTTGAAACTTTTTCTGAATTTTTTTTTTTTATTTTTTTTTGAAAATTTTTTTTTTGAAAGTTTTTTTTTATTTTTTTTTTGTAATTTTTTTCGAAAATTTTTTTAAAATTTTTTTTTGAAGTTTTCTTTGAATTTTTTTTGAATTTTTTTTTGAAAATTTTTTCATTGAAATTTTTTTTTGAAATTTTATTTTTTCGAAAATTTTTTTCTGATTTTCTTTAAATTTTTTTTTCAATTTTTTTTTAAACTCTTCGAAAATTTTTTTTTTTTCAAATTTTTTTTTGAAATTTTTTTTGAATTTTTTAAATTTTTCTTTGAATTTATTTTGGAATTTTTTTTTTGAAATTTTATTTTTGAAATTTTTTTTGAAATTTTTTGTTTAATTTTTTTTTAATCATTTTTAAAATTTTTTTTGAATTTTTTTAAATTTTTCTTTGAATTTTTTTAAATTTTTTTTTTGAAAATTTTTTTTCGAAATTTTTTTTTCGAATTTTTTTTTAAATTTTTTTTGAAATTTTTTTTTCGAAATTTTTTTTCGAATTTTTTTTTTCAATTTTTTTAAAAATTTTTTTTGAAATATTTTTTAAATTTTTTTTTGAAAAATTTTTTTTTGAAATTTTTTTTCGATTTTTTTTTTAAATTTGTTTTAAAATTTTTTTTGAAATTTTTTTTTTGAAATTTTTTTTGACATTTTTTTTAAATTTTTTTTTTTAATTTTTTTTTCGAATTTTTGTTTTCAATTTTTTTTTAAATTTTTTTTTTAAATTTTTTTTTTTGAAATTTTTTTTTTGAAAATTTTTTTTTTTGAATTTTTTTTTTTGAAACTTTTTTTTTCGAAATTTTTTTTGAAATTTTTTTTAAAATTTTTCTTTTTGAAAATTTTTTTTTCGAAATTTTTTTTCGAATTTTTTTTTTAATTTTTTTTTTGAAATTTTTTTTTAAAAATTTTTTTTCTGAAATTTTTTTTTTATTTTTTTGAAATTTTTTTTGAAATTTTTCTTTTTGAAAATTTTTTTTTCGAAATTTTTTTTCGAATTTTTTTTTTATTTTTTTTAAAAATTTTTTTTCCGTTTTTGAATTTTTTTTAATTTTTTTTGAAAATTCTTTTTTTTGAAATTTTTGTTTTTTTTTAATTTTTTTTTCGAAAATTTTTTTTTCGATTTTTTTTTGTTTTTGAAATTTTTTTTAATTTTTTTTGGAAGTTTTTTTTGAAATTTTTTTTGAAAATTCTTTTTTTTTGAAATTTTTGTTTTTTTTTGATTTTTTTTTGTTTTTGAAATTTTTTTAAATTTTTTTTGGAAGTTTTTTTGAATTATTTTTGAAAATTCTTTTTTTTGAGATTTTTTCTAATTTTTTTTTTGAAATTTATTTTGAAATTTTTTTTTGAAATTTTTTTTTGAAATTTTTTTTTGAAATTTTTTCATTTGAAAATTTTTTTTTAATTTTTTCTTTTTTTATTTTTTTTTGAAACTTTTATTGAAAATTTTTTTTTTGGAAATTTTTTTTTGAATTTTTTTCGAAAAATTTTATTTTAAAATTTTTATTTTTCAATATTTTTTTAATTCTTTAAAAATTTTTTAATTTTTTTTTTGAAAACTTTCTTTTTTTGAAGTTTTTTTTAAAATTGTTTTTGTTTTTTTTTAAAATTTTTTATTTCGGTATTTTTTTTTGAAATTTTTTTTTTGAAAGTTTTTTTTTTGAAATTTTTTATTTTTCAATATTTTTTATTTGAAATTTTTTTTTTTCGAAAATTTTTTTTCGATTTTTTTTCCGTTTTCGGAATTTTTTTAAATTTTTTTTGGAAGTTTTTTGAATTTTTTTTTGAAAATTCTTTTTTTTGAAATTTTTTTGAGATTTTTTCTAAATTTTTTTTTGAAATTTATTTTGAAATTTTTTTTTTGAAATTTATTTTTGAAATTTTTTCATTTGAAAATTTTTTTTTGATTTTTTTTTAAATTTTTTTTTTGAAAAATTTTTTTTTTAAACTTTTATTGAAAATTTTTTTTTTGGAAATTTTTTAATTGAATTTTTTTTTTGAAATTTTTTTTTTCGAAAAATTTTATTTTAAAATTTTTATTTTTCAATATTTTTTTAATTCTTTAAAAAAATTTTAATTTTTTTTTGAAAACTTTCTTTTTTTGAATTTTTTTTTTGAAATTGTTTTTGTTTTTTTTTGAAAATTTTTATTTTTCAATATTTTTTTTTCGAAAATTTTTTTTTCGAAATTTTTTTTCCGTTTTTGAAATTTTTTAAAAATTTTTTTGGAAGTTTTTTTTGAAATTTTTTTTGAAAATTCTTTTTTTTTTAATTTTTTTGAGATTTTTTCTAAATTTTTTTTTGAAATTTATTTTGAAATTTTTTTATGAAACTTTTTTATTTGAAAATTCTTTTCTGATTTTTTTTTAAAATTTTTTTTTGAAAAATTTTTTTTTTAAACTTTTATTGAAAATTTTTTTTTTGGAAATTTTTTAAGAATTTTTTTTTGAAAATTTTTTTTATTTCGAAAAATTTTATTTTAAAATTTTTTTTTGAAAATTTTATTTTTCAATATTTTTTTTTGAAAAATTTTATTTTCGAATTTTTTTTCCGTTTTTGAATTTTTTTTATTTTTTTTGAAAATTATTTTTTTTGAATTTTTTTTTTCTGAGTTTTTTTTTAATTTATTTTTTTGAATTTTTTTTGAAAATTTTTTCTTGAAATTTTTTTTTGAAATTTTATTTGAAATATTTTTTTGAAATATTTTTTTAATTTTTTTTTGAAAAATTGTTTTTTTGAAACTTTTTAAAATTTTTTTTTGGAAATTTTTTTTTGAATTTTTTTTTAAATTTTTTCAGAAAATTCTTTTTTTTGAAATATTTGTTTCATTTTTTTGAGTTTCATTTGAAATTTTTTTTTGAAATTTTTTTTGAATTTTTTTTTTGAATTTTTTTTGAAATTATTTTTTTTTTAATTTTTTTTCTTCGAAAATTTTTTTTGAAATTTTTTGAAATTTTTTTGAATTTTTTTAAAATTTTTTATTGAAAATTTTCTTTTTTTGAATTTTTTTTAAAAATTGTTTTTGTTTTTTATGAAAATTTTTATTTCGGAATTTTTTTTTGAAATTTTTTTTTGAAAGTTTTTTTTTGAAAATTTTTATTTTTCAATATTTTTTTTTTGAAAATTTTTTTGAAATTGTTTGTTTTTTTTGAAAATTTTTATTTCGGAATTTTTTTTTGAAATTTTTTTTTGAAATTTTTTTATTTGAAAATTTTTTTTGAAATATTTTTTTTTGAATTTTTTTTTTGAAAAATTGTTTTTTTGAATTTTTTTAAAATTTTTTTTGAAATTTTTTTTTCAAATTTTTTAAAAATTTTTTGAATTTTTTAAAAATTTTTATTGAAAATTTTCTTTTTTTGAATTTTTTTTTGAAATTGTTTTTGTTTTTTTTGAAAATTTTTATTTCGGAATTTTATTTTGAAATTTTTTTTTTGAAAATTTTTATTTTTCAATATTTTTTTTTTGAAAAATTTTTTTTTCGAAAATTTTTTTTTCGAAATTTTTTTTCCGTTTTTGAAATTTTTTAAAATTTTTTTGGAAGTTTTTTTGAATTTTTTTTTGAAAATTCTTTTTTTTAAAATTTTTTTGAGATTTTTTCTAAATTTTTTTTTGAAATTTATTTTGAAATTTTTTTTTTGAAATTTTTTTTTGAAATTTTTTCATTTGAAAATTTTTTTCTGATTATTTTTTAAATTTTTTTTTGAAAATTTTTTTTTTGGAAATTTTTTTTGAATTTTTTTTTTGAAGTTTTTTTTTTCGAAAAATTTTATTTTAAAATTTTTTTTGAAATATTTTTTTGAAAATTTTTATTTTTCAATACTTTAAAAAAAATTTAATTTTTTTTTTGAAAACTTTCTTTTTTTGAATTTTTTTTTGAAATTGTTTTTGTTTTTTTGAAAATTTTTATTTCGGAATTTTTTTTTGAAATTTTTTTTTGAAAGTTTTTTATTTGAAAATTTTTATTTTTCAATATTTTTTTTTCGAAAAATTTTTTTTTTGAAAATTTTTTTTTCGAAATTTTTTTTGGAAGTTTTTTTTGAAATTTTGTTTGAAAATTCTTTTTTTTGAAATTTTTTTGAGATTTTTTTTAAACTTTTATTGAAAATTTTTATTTTGGAAATTTTTTTTGAATTTTTTTTTTTTGAAAATTTTTTTTTTCGGAAAATTTTATTTTAAAATTTTTTTTTAAAATATTTTTTTGAAAATTTTTATTTTTCAATATTTTTTTTTTGAAAAATTTTATTTTCGAATTTTTTTTCCGTTTTTGAATTTTTTTTATTTTTTTTGAAAATTATTTTTTTGAAATTTTTTTTTCTGAGTTTTTTTGAATTTATTTTTTTGAATTTCTTTTTGAAAATTTTTTCTTGAAATTTTTTTTTGAAATATTTTTATTTGAAAATTTTTTTTGAAATTTTTTTTTAAATTTTTTTTTGAAAAATTGTTTTTTTGAAACTTTTTTAAAATTTTTTTTTTTGGAAATTTTTTTTTTAGTTTTTTTTTGAAATTTTTTTTAAAATTTTTTTCGAAAATTCTTTTTTTTGAAATTTTTGTTTCATTTTTTTGAGTTTTATTTGAAATTTTTTTTTGAAATATTTTTTAAAATTTTTTTTGAAAAATTGTTTTTTTGAAACTTTTTCTGAATTTTTTTTTTTATTTTTTTTTGAAAATTTTTTTTTTGAAAGTTTTTTTTTATTTTTTTTTGTAATTTTTTTCGAAAATTTTTTTAAATTTTTTTTTTGAAGTTTTCTTTGAATTTTTTTTGAATTTTTTTTTGAAAATTTTTTCATTGAAATTTTTTTTTGAAATTTTATTTTTTCGAAAATTTTTTTCTGATTTTCTTTAAATTTTTTTTTCAATTTTTTTTTAAACTCTTCGAAAATTTTTTTTTTTTCAAATTTTTTTTTGAAATTTTTTTTGAATTTTTTAAATTTTTCTTTGAATTTATTTTGGAATTTTTTTTTTGAAATTTTATTTTTGAAATTTTTTTTGAAATTTTTTGTTTAATTTTTTTTTAATCATTTTTAAAATTTTTTTTGAATTTTTTTAAATTTTTCTTTGAATTTTTTTAAATTTTTTTTTTGAAAAATTTTTTTTCGAAATTTTTTTTTCGAATTTTTTTTTAAATTTTTTTTGAAATTTTTTTTTCGAAATTTTTTTTCGAATTTTTTTTTTCAATTTTTTTAAAAATTTTTTTTGAAATATTTTTTAAATTTTTTTTTGAAAAATTTTTTTTTGAAATTTTTTTTCGATTTTTTTTTTAAATTTGTTTTAAAATTTTTTTTGAAATTTTTTTTTTGAAATTTTTTTTGACATTTTTTTTAAATTTTTTTTTTGAATTTTTTTTTCGAATTTTTGTTTTCAATTTTTTTTTAAATTTTTTTTTTTAATTTTTTTTTTTGAAATTTTTTTTTTGAAAATTTTTTTTTTTGAATTTTTTTTTTTGAAACTTTTTTTTTCGAAATTTTTTTTGAAATTTTTTTTAAAATTTTTCTTTTTGAAAATTTTTTTTTCGAAATTTTTTTTCGAATTTTTTTTTTAATTTTTTTTTTGAAATTTTTTTTTAAAAATTTTTTTTCTGAAATTTTTTTTTTTTATTTTTTTGAAATTTTTTTTGAAATTTTTCTTTTTGAAAATTTTTTTTTCGAAATTTTTTTTCGATTTTTTTTTTTTATTTTTTTTAAAAATTTTTTTTCCGTTTTTGAATTTTTTTAAATTTTTTTTGAAAATTCTTTTTTTTGAAATTTTTGTTTTTTTTTAATTTTTTTTTCGAAAATTTTTTTTTCGATTTTTTTTTGTTTTTGAAATTTTTTTTAATTTTTTTTGGAAGTTTTTTTTGAAATTTTTTTTGAAAATTCTTTTTTTTTGAAATTTTTGTTTTTTTTTGATTTTTTTTTGTTTTTGAAATTTTTTTAAATTTTTTTTGGAAGTTTTTTTGAATTATTTTTGAAAATTCTTTTTTTTGAGATTTTTTCTAATTTTTTTTTTGAAATTTATTTTGAAATTTTTTTTTGAAATTTTTTTTTGAAATTTTTTTTTGAAATTTTTTCATTTGAAAATTTTTTTTAAATTTTTTCTTTTTTTATTTTTTTTTGAAACTTTTATTGAAAATTTTTTTTTTGGAAATTTTTTTTTGAATTTTTTTCGAAAAATTTTATTTTAAAATTTTTATTTTTCAATATTTTTTTAATTCTTTAAAAATTTTTTAATTTTTTTTTTGAAAACTTTCTTTTTTTGAAGTTTTTTTTAAAATTGTTTTTGTTTTTTTTTAAAATTTTTTATTTCGGTATTTTTTTTTGAAATTTTTTTTTTGAAAGTTTTTTTTTTGAAATTTTTTATTTTTCAATATTTTTTATTTGAAATTTTTTTTTTTCGAAAATTTTTTTTCGATTTTTTTTCCGTTTTCGGAATTTTTTTAAATTTTTTTTGGAAGTTTTTTGAATTTTTTTTTGAAAATTCTTTTTTTTGAAATTTTTTTGAGATTTTTTCTAAATTTTTTTTTGAAATTTATTTTGAAATTTTTTTTTTGAAATTTATTTTTGAAATTTTTTCATTTGAAAATTTTTTTTTTGATTTTTTTTTAAATTTTTTTTTTGAAAAATTTTTTTTTTAAACTTTTATTGAAAATTTTTTTTTTGGAAATTTTTTAATTGAATTTTTTTTTTGAAATTTTTTTTTTCGAAAAATTTTATTTTAAAATTTTTATTTTTCAATATTTTTTTAATTCTTTAAAAAAATTTTAATTTTTTTTTGAAAACTTTCTTTTTTTGAATTTTTTTTTTGAAATTGTTTTTGTTTTTTTTTTGAAAATTTTTATTTTTCAATATTTTTTTTTCGAAAAATTTTTTTTTCGAAAATTTTTTTTTCGAAATTTTTTTTCCGTTTTTGAAATTTTTTAAAAATTTTTTTGGAAGTTTTTTTTGAAATTTTTTTTGAAAATTCTTTTTTTTTAAATTTTTTTGAGATTTTTTCTAAATTTTTTTTTGAAATTTATTTTGAAATTTTTTTATGAAACTTTTTTATTTGAAAATTCTTTTCTGATTTTTTTTTTAAATTTTTTTTTGAAAAATTTTTTTTTAAACTTTTATTGAAAATTTTTTTTTTGGAAATTTTTTAAGAATTTTTTTTTTGAAAATTTTTTTTATTTCGAAAAATTTTATTTTAAAATTTTTTTTTGAAAATTTTATTTTTCAATATTTTTTTTTGAAAAATTTTATTTTCGAATTTTTTTCCGTTTTTGAATTTTTTTTATTTTTTTTGAAAATTCTTTTTTTTGAATTTTTTTTTCTGAGTTTTTTTTGAATTTATTTTTTTGAATTTTTTTTGAAAATTTTTTCTTGAAATTTTTTTTTGAAATTTTTTTATTTGAAATATTTTTTTGAAATATTTTTTTAATTTTTTTTTGAAAAATTGTTTTTTTGAAACTTTTTAAAATTTTTTTTTTGGAAATTTTTTTTTGAATTTTTTTTAAAATTTTTTCAGAAAATTCTTTTTTTTGAAATATTTGTTTCATTTTTTTGAGTTTCATTTGAAATTTTTTTTTGAAATTTTTTTTGAATTTTTTTTTTGAATTTTTTTTGAAATTATTTTTTTTTAAATATTTTTTCTTCGAAAATTTTTTTTTAAATTTTTTGAAATTTTTTTGAATTTTTTTAAAATTCTTTATAGAAAATTTTTATTTCGGAATTTTTTTTTGAAATTTTTTTTTGAAAGTTTTTTTTTGAAAATTTTTATTTTTCAATATTTTTTTTTTGAAAATTTTTTTGAAATTGTTTGTTTTTTTTGAAAATTTTTATTTCGGAATTTTTTTTTGAAATTTTTTTTTGAAATTTTTTTATTTGAAAATTTTTTTTGAAATATTTTTTTTTGAATTTTTTTTTTGAAAAATTGTTTTTTTGAATTTTTTTTAAATTTTTTTTGAAATTTTTTTTCTTCGAAATTTTTTTTTCAAATTTTTTAAAAATTTTTTGAATTTTTTAAAAAATTTTATTGAAAATTTTCTTTTTTTGAATTTTTTTTTGAAATTGTTTTTGTTTTTTTTGAAAATTTTTATTTCGGAATTTTATTTTGAAATTTTTTTTTTGAAAATTTTTATTTTTCAATATTTTTTTTTTGAAAAATTTTTTTTTCGAAAATTTTTTTTTCGAAATTTTTTTTCCGTTTTTGAAATTTTTTAAAATTTTTTTGGAAGTTTTTTTGAATTTTTTTTTGAAAATTCTTTTTTTTTTAAATTTTTTTGAGATTTTTTCTAAATTTTTTTTTGAAATTTATTTTGAAATTTTTTTTTTGAAATTTTTTTTTGAAATTTTTTCATTTGAAAATTTTTTTCTGATTATTTTTTAAATTTTTTTTTGAAAATTTTTTTTTTGGAAATTTTTTTTTCATTTTTTGAGTTTTATTTGAAATTTTTTTTGAAATATTTTTTTAAATTTTTTTTTGAAAAATTGTTTTTTTGAAACTTTTTCTGAATTTTTTTTTTTATTTTTTTTTTGAAAATTTTTTTTTTGAAAGTTTTTTTTTATTTTTTTTTGTAATTTTTTTCGAAAATTTTTTTAAAATTTTTTTTTGAAGTTTTCTTTGAATTTTTTTTTTGAATTTTTTTTTGAAAATTTCTTCATTGAATTTTTTTTTTGAAATTTTATTTTTTCGAAAATTTTTTTCTGATTTTCTTTAAATTTTTTTTTCAATTTTTTTTTAAACTCTTCGAAAAAATTTTTTTTTCAAATTTTTTTTTGAAATTTTTTTTGAATTTTTTAAATTTTTCTTTGAATTTATTTTGGAATTTTTTTTTTGAAATTTTATTTTTGAAATTTTTTTTGAAATTTTTTGTTTAATTTTTTTTTAATCATTTTTAAAAATTTTTTTGAATTTTTTTAAATTTTTCTTTGAATTTTTTTAAATTTTTTTTTTTGAAAAATTTTTTTTCGAAATTTTTTTTTCGAATTTTTTTTTAAATTTTTTTTGAAATTTTTTTTTCGAAATTTTTTTTCGAATTTTTTTTTTCAATTTTTTTAAAAATTTTTTTTAAAATATTTTTTAAATTTTTTTTTGAAAAATTTTTTTTTGAAATTTTTTTTCGATTTTTTTTTAAAATTTGTTTTAAAATTTTTTTTGAAATTTTTTTTTTGAAATTTTTTTTGACATTTTTTTTAAATTTTTTTTTTGAAATTTTTTTTTCGAATTTTTGTTTTCAATTTTTTTTTAAATTTTTTTTTAATTTTTTTTTTTGAAATTTTTTTTAAATTTTTTTTTTGGAAATTTTTTTTTTGAATTTTTTTTTTGAAACTTTTTTTTTCGAAAATTTTTTTGAAATTTTTTTTTAAATTTTTCTTTTTGAAAATTTTTTTTTCGAAATTTTTTTTCGAATTTTTTTTTTTAATTTTTTTTTTGAAATTTTTTTTTTTAAATTTTTTTTCTGAAATTTTTTTTTTTTATTTTTTTGAAATTTTTTTTGAAATTTTTCTTTTTGAAAATTTTTTTTTCGAAATTTTTTTTCGAATTTTTTTTTTATTTTTTTTAAAATTTTTTTTTCCGTTTTTGAATTTTTTTTTGAAAATTTTTTTTTTGGAAATTTTTTTTGAATTTTTTTTTTGAAGTTTTTTTTTTCGAAAAATTTTATTTTAAAATTTTTTTTGAAATATTTTTTTGAAAATTTTTATTTTTCAATACTTTAAAAAAAATTTAATTTTTTTTTTGAAAACTTTCTTTTTTTGAATTTTTTTTTGAAATTGTTTTTGTTTTTTTGAAAATTTTTATTTCGGAATTTTTTTTTGAAATTTTTTTTTGAAAGTTTTTTATTTGAAAATTTTTATTTTTCAATATTTTTTTTTCGAAAAATTTTTTTTTTGAAAATTTTTTTTTCGAAATTTTTTTTGGAAGTTTTTTTTGAAATTTTGTTTGAAAATTCTTTTTTTTGAAATTTTTTTGAGATTTTTTTTAAACTTTTATTGAAAATTTTTATTTTGGAAATTTTTTTTGAATTTTTTTTTTTTGAAAATTTTTTTTTTCGGAAAATTTTATTTTAAAATTTTTTTTTAAAATATTTTTTTGAAAATTTTTATTTTTCAATATTTTTTTTTTGAAAAATTTTATTTTCGAATTTTTTTTCCGTTTTTGAATTTTTTTTATTTTTTTTGAAAATTATTTTTTTGAAATTTTTTTTTCTGAGTTTTTTTGAATTTATTTTTTTGAATTTCTTTTTGAAAATTTTTTCTTGAAATTTTTTTTTGAAATATTTTTATTTGAAAATTTTTTTTGAAATTTTTTTTTAAATTTTTTTTTGAAAAATTGTTTTTTTGAAACTTTTTTAAAATTTTTTTTTTTGGAAATTTTTTTTTTAGTTTTTTTTTGAAATTTTTTTTAAAATTTTTTTCGAAAATTCTTTTTTTTGAAATTTTTGTTTCATTTTTTTGAGTTTTATTTGAAATTTTTTTTTGAAATATTTTTTAAAATTTTTTTTGAAAAATTGTTTTTTTGAAACTTTTTCTGAATTTTTTTTTTTATTTTTTTTTGAAAATTTTTTTTTTGAAAGTTTTTTTTTATTTTTTTTTGTAATTTTTTTCGAAAATTTTTTTAAATTTTTTTTTTGAAGTTTTCTTTGAATTTTTTTTGAATTTTTTTTTGAAAATTTTTTCATTGAAATTTTTTTTTGAAATTTTATTTTTTCGAAAATTTTTTTCTGATTTTCTTTAAATTTTTTTTTCAATTTTTTTTTAAACTCTTCGAAAATTTTTTTTTTTTCAAATTTTTTTTTGAAATTTTTTTTGAATTTTTTAAATTTTTCTTTGAATTTATTTTGGAATTTTTTTTTTGAAATTTTATTTTTGAAATTTTTTTTGAAATTTTTTGTTTAATTTTTTTTTAATCATTTTTAAAATTTTTTTTGAATTTTTTTAAATTTTTCTTTGAATTTTTTTAAATTTTTTTTTTGAAAAATTTTTTTTCGAAATTTTTTTTTCGAATTTTTTTTTAAATTTTTTTTGAAATTTTTTTTTCGAAATTTTTTTTCGAATTTTTTTTTTCAATTTTTTTAAAAATTTTTTTTGAAATATTTTTTAAATTTTTTTTTGAAAAATTTTTTTTTGAAATTTTTTTTCGATTTTTTTTTTAAATTTGTTTTAAAATTTTTTTTGAAATTTTTTTTTTGAAATTTTTTTTGACATTTTTTTTAAATTTTTTTTTTGAATTTTTTTTTCGAATTTTTGTTTTCAATTTTTTTTTAAATTTTTTTTTTTAATTTTTTTTTTTGAAATTTTTTTTTTGAAAATTTTTTTTTTTGAATTTTTTTTTTTGAAACTTTTTTTTTCGAAATTTTTTTTGAAATTTTTTTTAAAATTTTTCTTTTTGAAAATTTTTTTTTCGAAATTTTTTTTCGAATTTTTTTTTTAATTTTTTTTTTGAAATTTTTTTTTAAAAATTTTTTTTCTGAAATTTTTTTTTTTTATTTTTTTGAAATTTTTTTTGAAATTTTTCTTTTTGAAAATTTTTTTTTCGAAATTTTTTTTCGATTTTTTTTTTTTATTTTTTTTAAAAATTTTTTTTCCGTTTTTGAATTTTTTTAAATTTTTTTTGAAAATTCTTTTTTTTGAAATTTTTGTTTTTTTTTAATTTTTTTTTCGAAAATTTTTTTTTCGATTTTTTTTTGTTTTTGAAATTTTTTTTAATTTTTTTTGGAAGTTTTTTTTGAAATTTTTTTTGAAAATTCTTTTTTTTTGAAATTTTTGTTTTTTTTTGATTTTTTTTTGTTTTTGAAATTTTTTTAAATTTTTTTTGGAAGTTTTTTTGAATTATTTTTGAAAATTCTTTTTTTTGAGATTTTTTCTAATTTTTTTTTTGAAATTTATTTTGAAATTTTTTTTTGAAATTTTTTTTTGAAATTTTTTTTTGAAATTTTTTCATTTGAAAATTTTTTTTAAATTTTTTCTTTTTTTATTTTTTTTTGAAACTTTTATTGAAAATTTTTTTTTTGGAAATTTTTTTTTGAATTTTTTTCGAAAAATTTTATTTTAAAATTTTTATTTTTCAATATTTTTTTAATTCTTTAAAAATTTTTTAATTTTTTTTTTGAAAACTTTCTTTTTTTGAAGTTTTTTTTAAAATTGTTTTTGTTTTTTTTTAAAATTTTTTATTTCGGTATTTTTTTTTGAAATTTTTTTTTTGAAAGTTTTTTTTTTGAAATTTTTTATTTTTCAATATTTTTTATTTGAAATTTTTTTTTTTCGAAAATTTTTTTTCGATTTTTTTTCCGTTTTCGGAATTTTTTTAAATTTTTTTTGGAAGTTTTTTGAATTTTTTTTTGAAAATTCTTTTTTTTGAAATTTTTTTGAGATTTTTTCTAAATTTTTTTTTGAAATTTATTTTGAAATTTTTTTTTTGAAATTTATTTTTGAAATTTTTTCATTTGAAAATTTTTTTTTTGATTTTTTTTTAAATTTTTTTTTTGAAAAATTTTTTTTTTAAACTTTTATTGAAAATTTTTTTTTTGGAAATTTTTTAATTGAATTTTTTTTTTGAAATTTTTTTTTTCGAAAAATTTTATTTTAAAATTTTTATTTTTCAATATTTTTTTAATTCTTTAAAAAAATTTTAATTTTTTTTTGAAAACTTTCTTTTTTTGAATTTTTTTTTTGAAATTGTTTTTGTTTTTTTTTTGAAAATTTTTATTTTTCAATATTTTTTTTTCGAAAAATTTTTTTTTCGAAAATTTTTTTTTCGAAATTTTTTTTCCGTTTTTGAAATTTTTTAAAAATTTTTTTGGAAGTTTTTTTTGAAATTTTTTTTGAAAATTCTTTTTTTTTTAATTTTTTTGAGATTTTTTCTAAATTTTTTTTTGAAATTTATTTTGAAATTTTTTTATGAAACTTTTTTATTTGAAAATTCTTTTCTGATTTTTTTTTTAAATTTTTTTTTGAAAAATTTTTTTTTAAACTTTTATTGAAAATTTTTTTTTTGGAAATTTTTTAAGAATTTTTTTTTTGAAAATTTTTTTTATTTCGAAAAATTTTATTTTAAAATTTTTTTTTGAAAATTTTATTTTTCAATATTTTTTTTTGAAAAATTTTATTTTCGAATTTTTTTCCGTTTTTGAATTTTTTTTATTTTTTTTGAAAATTCTTTTTTTTGAATTTTTTTTTCTGAGTTTTTTTTGAATTTATTTTTTTGAATTTTTTTTGAAAATTTTTTCTTGAAATTTTTTTTTGAAATTTTTTTATTTGAAATATTTTTTTGAAATATTTTTTTAATTTTTTTTTGAAAAATTGTTTTTTTGAAACTTTTTAAAATTTTTTTTTTGGAAATTTTTTTTTGAATTTTTTTTAAAATTTTTTCAGAAAATTCTTTTTTTTGAAATATTTGTTTCATTTTTTTGAGTTTCATTTGAAATTTTTTTTTGAAATTTTTTTTGAATTTTTTTTTTGAATTTTTTTTGAAATTATTTTTTTTTAAATTTTTTTTCTTCGAAAATTTTTTTTTAAATTTTTTGAAATTTTTTTGAATTTTTTTAAAATTCTTTATAGAAAATTTTTATTTCGGAATTTTTTTTTGAAATTTTTTTTTGAAAGTTTTTTTTTGAAAATTTTTATTTTTCAATATTTTTTTTTTGAAAATTTTTTTGAAATTGTTTGTTTTTTTTGAAAATTTTTATTTCGGAATTTTTTTTTGAAATTTTTTTTTGAAATTTTTTTATTTGAAAATTTTTTTTGAAATATTTTTTTTTGAATTTTTTTTTTGAAAAATTGTTTTTTTGAATTTTTTTTAAATTTTTTTTGAAATTTTTTTTCTTCGAAATTTTTTTTTCAAATTTTTTAAAAATTTTTTGAATTTTTTAAAAAATTTTATTGAAAATTTTCTTTTTTTGAATTTTTTTTTGAAATTGTTTTTGTTTTTTTTGAAAATTTTTATTTCGGAATTTTATTTTGAAATTTTTTTTTTGAAAATTTTTATTTTTCAATATTTTTTTTTTGAAAAATTTTTTTTTCGAAAATTTTTTTTTCGAAATTTTTTTTCCGTTTTTGAAATTTTTTAAAATTTTTTTGGAAGTTTTTTTGAATTTTTTTTTGAAAATTCTTTTTTTTTTAAATTTTTTTGAGATTTTTTCTAAATTTTTTTTTGAAATTTATTTTGAAATTTTTTTTTTGAAATTTTTTTTTGAAATTTTTTCATTTGAAAATTTTTTTCTGATTATTTTTTAAATTTTTTTTTGAAAATTTTTTTTTTGGAAATTTTTTTTTCATTTTTTGAGTTTTATTTGAAATTTTTTTTGAAATATTTTTTTAAATTTTTTTTTGAAAAATTGTTTTTTTGAAACTTTTTCTGAATTTTTTTTTTTATTTTTTTTTTGAAAATTTTTTTTTTGAAAGTTTTTTTTTATTTTTTTTTGTAATTTTTTTCGAAAATTTTTTTAAAATTTTTTTTTGAAGTTTTCTTTGAATTTTTTTTTTGAATTTTTTTTTGAAAATTTCTTCATTGAATTTTTTTTTTGAAATTTTATTTTTTCGAAAATTTTTTTCTGATTTTCTTTAAATTTTTTTTTCAATTTTTTTTTAAACTCTTCGAAAAAATTTTTTTTTCAAATTTTTTTTTGAAATTTTTTTTGAATTTTTTAAATTTTTCTTTGAATTTATTTTGGAATTTTTTTTTTGAAATTTTATTTTTGAAATTTTTTTTGAAATTTTTTGTTTAATTTTTTTTTAATCATTTTTAAAAATTTTTTTGAATTTTTTTAAATTTTTCTTTGAATTTTTTTAAATTTTTTTTTTTGAAAAATTTTTTTTCGAAATTTTTTTTTCGAATTTTTTTTTAAATTTTTTTTGAAATTTTTTTTTCGAAATTTTTTTTCGAATTTTTTTTTTCAATTTTTTTAAAAATTTTTTTTAAAATATTTTTTAAATTTTTTTTTGAAAAATTTTTTTTTGAAATTTTTTTTCGATTTTTTTTTAAAATTTGTTTTAAAATTTTTTTTGAAATTTTTTTTTTGAAATTTTTTTTGACATTTTTTTTAAATTTTTTTTTTGAAATTTTTTTTTCGAATTTTTGTTTTCAATTTTTTTTTAAATTTTTTTTTAATTTTTTTTTTTGAAATTTTTTTTAAATTTTTTTTTTGGAAATTTTTTTTTTGAATTTTTTTTTTGAAACTTTTTTTTTCGAAAATTTTTTTGAAATTTTTTTTTAAATTTTTCTTTTTGAAAATTTTTTTTTCGAAATTTTTTTTCGAATTTTTTTTTTTAATTTTTTTTTTGAAATTTTTTTTTTTAAATTTTTTTTCTGAAATTTTTTTTTTTTATTTTTTTGAAATTTTTTTTGAAATTTTTCTTTTTGAAAATTTTTTTTTCGAAATTTTTTTTCGAATTTTTTTTTTATTTTTTTTAAAATTTTTTTTTCCGTTTTTGAATTTTTTTTTGAAAATTTTTTTTTTGGAAATTTTTTTTGAATTTTTTTTTTGAAGTTTTTTTTTTCGAAAAATTTTATTTTAAAATTTTTTTTGAAATATTTTTTTGAAAATTTTTATTTTTCAATACTTTAAAAAAAATTTAATTTTTTTTTTGAAAACTTTCTTTTTTTGAATTTTTTTTTGAAATTGTTTTTGTTTTTTTGAAAATTTTTATTTCGGAATTTTTTTTTGAAATTTTTTTTTGAAAGTTTTTTATTTGAAAATTTTTATTTTTCAATATTTTTTTTTCGAAAAATTTTTTTTTTGAAAATTTTTTTTTCGAAATTTTTTTTGGAAGTTTTTTTTGAAATTTTGTTTGAAAATTCTTTTTTTTGAAATTTTTTTGAGATTTTTTTTAAACTTTTATTGAAAATTTTTATTTTGGAAATTTTTTTTGAATTTTTTTTTTTTGAAAATTTTTTTTTTCGGAAAATTTTATTTTAAAATTTTTTTTTAAAATATTTTTTTGAAAATTTTTATTTTTCAATATTTTTTTTTTGAAAAATTTTATTTTCGAATTTTTTTTCCGTTTTTGAATTTTTTTTATTTTTTTTGAAAATTATTTTTTTGAAATTTTTTTTTCTGAGTTTTTTTGAATTTATTTTTTTGAATTTCTTTTTGAAAATTTTTTCTTGAAATTTTTTTTTGAAATATTTTTATTTGAAAATTTTTTTTGAAATTTTTTTTTAAATTTTTTTTTGAAAAATTGTTTTTTTGAAACTTTTTTAAAATTTTTTTTTTTGGAAATTTTTTTTTTAGTTTTTTTTTGAAATTTTTTTTAAAATTTTTTTCGAAAATTCTTTTTTTTGAAATTTTTGTTTCATTTTTTTGAGTTTTATTTGAAATTTTTTTTTGAAATATTTTTTAAAATTTTTTTTGAAAAATTGTTTTTTTGAAACTTTTTCTGAATTTTTTTTTTTATTTTTTTTTGAAAATTTTTTTTTTGAAAGTTTTTTTTTATTTTTTTTTGTAATTTTTTTCGAAAATTTTTTTAAATTTTTTTTTTGAAGTTTTCTTTGAATTTTTTTTGAATTTTTTTTTGAAAATTTTTTCATTGAAATTTTTTTTTGAAATTTTATTTTTTCGAAAATTTTTTTCTGATTTTCTTTAAATTTTTTTTTCAATTTTTTTTTAAACTCTTCGAAAATTTTTTTTTTTTCAAATTTTTTTTTGAAATTTTTTTTGAATTTTTTAAATTTTTCTTTGAATTTATTTTGGAATTTTTTTTTTGAAATTTTATTTTTGAAATTTTTTTTGAAATTTTTTGTTTAATTTTTTTTTAATCATTTTTAAAATTTTTTTTGAATTTTTTTAAATTTTTCTTTGAATTTTTTTAAATTTTTTTTTTGAAAAATTTTTTTTCGAAATTTTTTTTTCGAATTTTTTTTTAAATTTTTTTTGAAATTTTTTTTTCGAAATTTTTTTTCGAATTTTTTTTTTCAATTTTTTTAAAAATTTTTTTTGAAATATTTTTTAAATTTTTTTTTGAAAAATTTTTTTTTGAAATTTTTTTTCGATTTTTTTTTAAAATTTGTTTTAAAATTTTTTTTGAAATTTTTTTTTTGAAATTTTTTTTGACATTTTTTTTAAATTTTTTTTTTGAATTTTTTTTTCGAATTTTTGTTTTCAATTTTTTTTTAAATTTTTTTTTTTAATTTTTTTTTTTGAAATTTTTTTTTTGAAAATTTTTTTTTTTGAATTTTTTTTTTTGAAACTTTTTTTTTCGAAATTTTTTTTGAAATTTTTTTTAAAATTTTTCTTTTTGAAAATTTTTTTTTCGAAATTTTTTTTCGAATTTTTTTTTTAATTTTTTTTTTGAAATTTTTTTTTAAAAATTTTTTTTCTGAAATTTTTTTTTTTTATTTTTTTGAAATTTTTTTTGAAATTTTTCTTTTTGAAAATTTTTTTTTCGAAATTTTTTTTCGATTTTTTTTTTTTATTTTTTTTAAAAATTTTTTTTCCGTTTTTGAATTTTTTTAAATTTTTTTTGAAAATTCTTTTTTTTGAAATTTTTGTTTTTTTTTAATTTTTTTTTCGAAAATTTTTTTTTCGATTTTTTTTTGTTTTTGAAATTTTTTTTAATTTTTTTTGGAAGTTTTTTTTGAAATTTTTTTTGAAAATTCTTTTTTTTTGAAATTTTTGTTTTTTTTTGATTTTTTTTTGTTTTTGAAATTTTTTTAAATTTTTTTTGGAAGTTTTTTTGAATTATTTTTGAAAATTCTTTTTTTTGAGATTTTTTCTAATTTTTTTTTTGAAATTTATTTTGAAATTTTTTTTTGAAATTTTTTTTTGAAATTTTTTTTTGAAATTTTTTCATTTGAAAATTTTTTTTAAATTTTTTCTTTTTTTATTTTTTTTTGAAACTTTTATTGAAAATTTTTTTTTTGGAAATTTTTTTTTGAATTTTTTTCGAAAAATTTTATTTTAAAATTTTTATTTTTCAATATTTTTTTAATTCTTTAAAAATTTTTTAATTTTTTTTTTGAAAACTTTCTTTTTTTGAAGTTTTTTTTAAAATTGTTTTTGTTTTTTTTTAAAATTTTTTATTTCGGTATTTTTTTTTGAAATTTTTTTTTTGAAAGTTTTTTTTTTGAAATTTTTTATTTTTCAATATTTTTTATTTGAAATTTTTTTTTTTCGAAAATTTTTTTTCGATTTTTTTTCCGTTTTCGGAATTTTTTTAAATTTTTTTTGGAAGTTTTTTGAATTTTTTTTTGAAAATTCTTTTTTTTGAAATTTTTTTGAGATTTTTTCTAAATTTTTTTTTGAAATTTATTTTGAAATTTTTTTTTTGAAATTTATTTTTGAAATTTTTTCATTTGAAAATTTTTTTTTTGATTTTTTTTTAAATTTTTTTTTTGAAAAATTTTTTTTTTAAACTTTTATTGAAAATTTTTTTTTTGGAAATTTTTTAATTGAATTTTTTTTTTGAAATTTTTTTTTTCGAAAAATTTTATTTTAAAATTTTTATTTTTCAATATTTTTTTAATTCTTTAAAAAAATTTTAATTTTTTTTTGAAAACTTTCTTTTTTTGAATTTTTTTTTTGAAATTGTTTTTGTTTTTTTTTTGAAAATTTTTATTTTTCAATATTTTTTTTTCGAAAAATTTTTTTTTCGAAAATTTTTTTTTCGAAATTTTTTTTCCGTTTTTGAAATTTTTTAAAAATTTTTTTGGAAGTTTTTTTTGAAATTTTTTTTGAAAATTCTTTTTTTTTAAATTTTTTTGAGATTTTTTCTAAATTTTTTTTTGAAATTTATTTTGAAATTTTTTTATGAAACTTTTTTATTTGAAAATTCTTTTCTGATTTTTTTTTTAAATTTTTTTTTGGAAAATTTTTTTTTAAACTTTTATTGAAAATTTTTTTTTTGGAAATTTTTTAAGAATTTTTTTTTTGAAAATTTTTTTTATTTCGAAAAATTTTATTTTAAAATTTTTTTTTGAAAATTTTATTTTTCAATATTTTTTTTTGAAAAATTTTATTTTCGAATTTTTTTCCGTTTTTGAATTTTTTTTATTTTTTTTGAAAATTCTTTTTTTTGAATTTTTTTTTCTGAGTTTTTTTTGAATTTATTTTTTTGAATTTTTTTTGAAAATTTTTTCTTGAAATTTTTTTTTGAAATTTTTTTATTTGAAATATTTTTTTGAAATATTTTTTTAATTTTTTTTTGAAAAATTGTTTTTTTGAAACTTTTTAAAATTTTTTTTTTGGAAATTTTTTTTTGAATTTTTTTTAAAATTTTTTCAGAAAATTCTTTTTTTTGAAATATTTGTTTCATTTTTTTGAGTTTCATTTGAAATTTTTTTTTGAAATTTTTTTTGAATTTTTTTTTTGAATTTTTTTTGAAATTATTTTTTTTTAAATTTTTTTTCTTCGAAAATTTTTTTTTAAATTTTTTGAAATTTTTTTGAATTTTTTTAAAATTCTTTATAGAAAATTTTTATTTCGGAATTTTTTTTTGAAATTTTTTTTTGAAAGTTTTTTTTTGAAAATTTTTATTTTTCAATATTTTTTTTTTGAAAATTTTTTTGAAATTGTTTGTTTTTTTTGAAAATTTTTATTTCGGAATTTTTTTTTGAAATTTTTTTTTGAAATTTTTTTATTTGAAAATTTTTTTTGAAATATTTTTTTTTGAATTTTTTTTTTGAAAAATTGTTTTTTTGAATTTTTTTTAAATTTTTTTTGAAATTTTTTTTCTTCGAAATTTTTTTTTCAAATTTTTTAAAAATTTTTTGAATTTTTTAAAAAATTTTATTGAAAATTTTCTTTTTTTGAATTTTTTTTTGAAATTGTTTTTGTTTTTTTTGAAAATTTTTATTTCGGAATTTTATTTTGAAATTTTTTTTTTGAAAATTTTTATTTTTCAATATTTTTTTTTTGAAAAATTTTTTTTTCGAAAATTTTTTTTTCGAAATTTTTTTTCCGTTTTTGAAATTTTTTAAAATTTTTTTGGAAGTTTTTTTGAATTTTTTTTTGAAAATTCTTTTTTTTTTAAATTTTTTTGAGATTTTTTCTAAATTTTTTTTTGAAATTTATTTTGAAATTTTTTTTTTGAAATTTTTTTTTGAAATTTTTTCATTTGAAAATTTTTTTCTGATTATTTTTTAAATTTTTTTTTGAAAATTTTTTTTTTGGAAATTTTTTTTTCATTTTTTGAGTTTTATTTGAAATTTTTTTTGAAATATTTTTTTAAATTTTTTTTTGAAAAATTGTTTTTTTGAAACTTTTTCTGAATTTTTTTTTTTATTTTTTTTTTGAAAATTTTTTTTTTGAAAGTTTTTTTTTATTTTTTTTTGTAATTTTTTTCGAAAATTTTTTTAAAATTTTTTTTTGAAGTTTTCTTTGAATTTTTTTTTTGAATTTTTTTTTGAAAATTTCTTCATTGAATTTTTTTTTTGAAATTTTATTTTTTCGAAAATTTTTTTCTGATTTTCTTTAAATTTTTTTTTCAATTTTTTTTTAAACTCTTCGAAAAAATTTTTTTTTCAAATTTTTTTTTGAAATTTTTTTTGAATTTTTTAAATTTTTCTTTGAATTTATTTTGGAATTTTTTTTTTGAAATTTTATTTTTGAAATTTTTTTTGAAATTTTTTGTTTAATTTTTTTTTAATCATTTTTAAAAATTTTTTTGAATTTTTTTAAATTTTTCTTTGAATTTTTTTAAATTTTTTTTTTTGAAAAATTTTTTTTCGAAATTTTTTTTTCGAATTTTTTTTTAAATTTTTTTTGAAATTTTTTTTTCGAAATTTTTTTTCGAATTTTTTTTTTCAATTTTTTTAAAAATTTTTTTTAAAATATTTTTTAAATTTTTTTTTGAAAAATTTTTTTTTGAAATTTTTTTTCGATTTTTTTTTAAAATTTGTTTTAAAATTTTTTTTGAAATTTTTTTTTTGAAATTTTTTTTGACATTTTTTTTAAATTTTTTTTTTGAAATTTTTTTTTCGAATTTTTGTTTTCAATTTTTTTTTAAATTTTTTTTTAATTTTTTTTTTTGAAATTTTTTTTAAATTTTTTTTTTGGAAATTTTTTTTTTGAATTTTTTTTTTGAAACTTTTTTTTTCGAAAATTTTTTTGAAATTTTTTTTTAAATTTTTCTTTTTGAAAATTTTTTTTTCGAAATTTTTTTTCGAATTTTTTTTTTTAATTTTTTTTTTGAAATTTTTTTTTTTAAATTTTTTTTCTGAAATTTTTTTTTTTTATTTTTTTGAAATTTTTTTTGAAATTTTTCTTTTTGAAAATTTTTTTTTCGAAATTTTTTTTCGAATTTTTTTTTTATTTTTTTTAAAATTTTTTTTTCCGTTTTTGAATTTTTTTTAATTTTTTTTGAAAATTCTTTTTTTTGAAATTTTTGTTTTTTTTAAATTTTTTTTTCGATTTTTTTTTGTTTTTGAAATTTTTTTAAATTTTTTTTGGAAGTTTTTTTTGAAATTTTTTTTGAAAATTCTTTTTTTTGAAATTTTTGTTTTTTTTTGATTTTTTTTTGTTTTTGAAA
Source organism: Chrysolina oricalcia (assembly GCA_944452925.2). Classification (NCBI taxonomy): domain Eukaryota; kingdom Metazoa; phylum Arthropoda; class Insecta; order Coleoptera; family Chrysomelidae; genus Chrysolina; species Chrysolina oricalcia. Next base: position 42,633,365 of record OX101811.2, read on the forward strand.
TTTTTTTAAATTTTTTTTGGAAGTTTTTTTGAATTATTTTTGAAAATTCTTTTTTTTGAGATTTTTTCTAATTTTTTTTTTGAAATTTATTTTGAAATTTTTTTTTGAAATTTTTTTTTGAAATTTTTTCATTTGAAAATTTTTTTCTGATTTTTTTTTTTAATTTTTTTTTGAAAATTTTTTTTTTGAATTTTTTTTTTGAAACTTTTTTTTTTTCGAAATTTTTTTTTAATTTTTTTTTTTTTATTTTTTTTTGAAATTTTTTTTTTTTTTATTTTTTTTTTCGAAAATTATTTTTGAGAATTTTTTTTAAATTTTTTTTTCGAAAATTTTTTCGAAATTTTTTTTTTTATTTTTTTTTTGAAATTTTTTTTTTCGAAAATTTTTTTGAAATTTTTTTTAAATTTTTTTTTTTGAAAATTTTTTTTTCGAAATTTTTTTTTCGAATTTTTTTTAAATTTTTTTTTTGAAATTTTTTTTTCGAAATTTTTTTTCGAATTTTTTTTTTCAATTTTTTCAAAATTTTTTTTTTTTTATTTTTTTTTTGAAATTTTTTTTTCGAATTTTTTTTTCGATTTTTTTTTTCAATTTTTTTTAAAATTTTTTTTAAAATTTTTTTTATGAAATTTTTTTAAAATTTTTTTTTGAAAATTTTTTTTAAAAAATTTAAAAAATTTTTTTTGAAAATTTTTTTTTCGAAATTTTTTTTCGAATTTTTTTTTTCAATTTTTTTTAAATTTTTTTTTTTATTTTTTTTACGAAATTTTTTTTTAATTTTTTTTTGAAAATTTTTTTAAAATTTTTTTAAAATTTTTTTTTGAAAATTTTTTTTTCGAAATTTTTTTTCGAATTTTTTTTAAATTTTTTTTAAAAAGTTTTTTTCAAATTTTTTTTTAAATTTTTTTTATGAATTTTTTTTTTAATTTTTTTTGAAATTTTTTTAAAATTTTTTTTCGAAAATTTTTTTTTTTGAAATTTTTGTTTCATTTTTTTGAGTTTTTTATGAAATTTTTTTTGAAATATTTTTTGAAAATTTTTTTGAAATTTTTTTTTGAAATTCTTTTTTTGGAATTTTTTTTCGAAATTTTTTTTTTGATTTTTTTAAAATTTTTTTTTGAATTTTTTAATTTTTTTTTTGAAATTATTTTGGATTTTTTTTTTAATTTTATTTTTGAAATTTTTTTTTTGAAATTTTTTTGAGATTTTTTCTTAATTTTTTTTGAAATTTATTTTGAATTTTTTTTTTTAATTTTTTTTTGAAATTTTTTTATTTGAAAATTTTTTTCTGATTTTATTTAATTTGTTTTTTGAAAATTTTTTTTTTTTCAATTTTTTTTTTTGTTTTTTTGAATTTATTTTTTTGAATTTTTTTTTGAAAATTTTTTCTTGAAATTTTTTTTTGAAATTTTTTTATTTGAAAATTTTTTTTGAAATTTTTTTAAAATTTTTTTTCGAAAATTCTTTTTTTTGAAATTTTTGTTTCATTTTTTTGAGTTTTATTTGAAATTTTTTTTTGAAATATTTTTTTAAATTTTTTTTTGAAAAATTGTTTTTTTGAAACTTTTTCTGAAATTTTTTTTTTAAATTTTTTTTATGAAAATTTTTTTTTTGAAAGTTTTTTTTTATTTTTTTTTTGAAATTTTTTTCGAAAATTTTTTTAAAATTTTTTTTTGAAGTTTTCTTTGAATTTTTTTTTTGAAATATTTTTTGAAAATTTTTTCATTGAAATTTTTTTTTGAAATTTTATTTTTTCGAAATTTTTTTTCTGATTTTCTTTAAAATTTTTTTTCAATTTTTTTTTAAACTCTTCGAAAAAATTTTTTTTTCAAATTTTTTTTTTGAAATTTCTTTTAAAATTTTTTGTTTAATTTTTTTTTATCATTTTTAAAAATTTTTTTGAATTTTTTAAATTTTTCTTTGAATTTATTTTGAAATATTTTTTTTTGAAATTTTATTTTTGAAATTTTTTAAATTTTTCTTTGAATTTTTTTGAAATTTTTTTTTTGAAAAATTTTTTTTCGAAATTTTTTTTTCGAATTTTCTTAAAAATTTTTCTTTGAAATTTTTTTTTCGAAATTTTTTTTCGAATTTTTTTTTTCATTTTTTTTTAAATTTTTTTTTGAAATATTTTTTAAATTTTTTTTGAAAATTTTTTTTTTCGAAATTTTTTTTCGAATTTTTTTTTAAATTTTTTTAAAAATTTTTTTAGAAAATTTTTTTTTTGAAATTTTTTTTTGAAATTATTTTAAATTTTTTTTTAGGAATTTTTTTTTCGAAATTTTTTTTCGAATTTTTTTTTTCAATTTTTTTTTAAATTTTTTTTTTATTTTTTTTTTTTAAATTTTTTTTAAATTTTTTTTTTGAAAATTTTTTTTTTGAATTTTTTTTTTGAAACTTTTTTTTTCGAAAATTTTTTTGAAATTTTTTTTGAAATTTTTCTTTTTGAAAATTTTTTTTTCGAAATTTTTTTTCGAATTTTTTTTTTATTTTTTCAAAAAAAATTTTTGCGATTTTTTTTTCAATTTTTTTTTAAATTTTTTTTTTATTTTTTTTTGAAATTTTTTTGAAATTTTTTTTTTGAAAATTTTTTTTTGAAATTTTTTTTTTTAATTTTTTTGAAATTTTTTTTGAAATTTTTCTTTTTGAAAATTTTTTTTTCGAAATTTTTTTTCGAATTTTTTTAAAATTTTTTTAAAAATTTTTTTTTCGAATTTTGTTTTCAATTTTTTTTTAATTTTTTTTTGAAATTTTTTTAAAATTTTTATTTGAAAATTTTTTTTTCGAATTTTTTTTTTAAATTTTTTTTTTGAAATTTTTTTTTCGAAATTTTTTTTCGAATTTTTTTTTTCGAAAATTTTTTTGAAATTTTTTTTTAAATTTTTTTTTTGAAAATTTTTTTTTCGAAATTTTTTTTTCGAATTTTTTTTTAAATTTTTTTTTTGAAATTTTTTTTTCGAAATTTTTTTTCGAATTTTTTTTTCAATTTTTTTTAAAATTTTTTTTTAAAATTTTTTTTTGAAATTTTTTTTTCGAAATTTTTTTTCGAATTTTTTTTTTCAATTTTTTTTAAAATTTTTTTTTAAAATTTTTTTTATGAAATTTTTTTATATTTTTTTTTTGAAAATTTTTTTAAAATTTTTTTTTGAAAATTTTTTTTTCGAAATTTTTTTTCGAATTTTTTTTTAAATTTTTTTTGAAATTTTTTTTGAAATTTTTTTTTTGAAATTTTTTTTTGAAATTTTTTTTAAATTTTTTTTTTGAAATTTTTTTTTCGAAATTTTTTTTCGAATTTTTTTTTTCAATTTTTTTTTAAATTTTTTTTTTTAATTTTTTTTTTGAAAATTTTTTTAAATTTTTTTTTTTGAAAATTTTTTTTTTTAATTTTTTTTTTGAAACTTTTTTTTTCGAAAATTTTTTTGAAATTTTTTCTGAAATTTTTCTTTTTGAAAATTTTTTTTTTCGAAATTTTTTTTCGAATTTTTTTTTTATTTTTTCAAAAAATTTTTTTTCGAATTTTTGTTTTCAATATTTTTTTAAATTTTTTTTTAAATTTTTTTTTTTAAATTTTTTTAAATTTTTTTTTGAAAATTTTTTTTGAAATTTTTTTTTTTTCAAATTTTTTTGAAATTTTTTTTGAAATTTTTTTTTTTAAACTTTTTTAGAAATTTTTTTTTTGAAATTTTTCCTAAAAATTTTTTTAAAAATTTTTTTGGAATTTTTTTTTTGAATTTTTTTTGAAAATTTTTTCTTGAAATTTTTTTTTGAAATTTTTTTATTTGAAAATTTTTTTTGAAATATTTTTTTTTAAATTTTTTTTTTGAAAAATTGTTTTTTTGAATTTTTTTTTTTGAAATTTTTCCTAAAAATTTTTTTAAAAATTTTTTTTAAATTTTTTTTTGAAATTTTTTTTCTTCGAAATTTTTTTTTTTAAATTTTTTAAAATTTTTTTGAATTTTTTAAAAATTTTTATTGAAAATTTTCTTTTTTTGAATTTTTTTTTGAAATTGTTTTTGTTTTTTTTGAAAATTTTTATTTCGGAAATTTTTTTTGAATTTTTTTTTTGAAAATTTTTTTCTGAAAATTTTTATTTTTCAATATTTTTTTTTTGAAAAATTTTTTTTTCGAAAATTTTTTTTTCGAAATTTTTTTTCCGTTTTTGAAATTTTTTAAAATTTTTTTGGAAGTTTTTTTGAATTTTTTTTTGAAAATTTTTTTTTTTTTAATTTTTTTGAGATTTTTTCTAAATTTTTTTTTGAAATTTATTTTGAAATTTTTTTTTTGAAATTTTTTTTTGAAATTTTTTCATTTGAAAATTTTTTTCTGATTATTTTTCAAATTTTTTTTTGAAAATTTTTTTTTGGAAATTTTTTTTGAATTTTTTTTTGAAATTTTTTTTTTCGAAAAATTTTATTTTAAAATTTTTTTTTAAAATATTTTTTTGAAAATTTTTATTTTTCAATATTTTTTTTTGAAAAATTTTATTTTCGAATTTTTTTTCCGTTTTTGAATTTTTTTTATTTTTTTTGAAATTTTTTTATTTGAAAATTTTTTTCTGATTATTTTTAAATTTTTTTTTGAAAATTTTTTTTTTGGAAATTTTTTTTTGAATTTTTTTTTGAAATTTTTTTTTTCGAAAAATTTTATTTTAAAATTTTTTTTTGAAATATTTTTTTGAAAATTTTTATTTTTCAATATTTTTTAAATTCTTTTAAAAATTTTTAATTTTTTTTTTGAAAACTTTCTTTTTTTGAAATTGTTTTTGTTTTTTTTGAAAATTTTTATTTCGGAATTTTTTTTTGAAATTTTTTTTGAAAGTTTTTTTTTTTTAAATTTTTATTTTTCAATATTTTTTTTTCGAAAAATTTTTTTTTTGAAATTTTTTTATTTGAAATTTTTTTTAAATTTGTTTTTGAAAAATTTTTTTTGAAACTGTTTTTGAAAATTTTTTTTTTTGGAAATTTTTTTTGAAATTTTTTTTTGAAAATTTTTTTCTTCGAAAATTTTATTTTAAAATTTTTTTTTGAAATTTTTTTTGGAAAATTTTTATTTTTCAATATTTTTTTTTGAAAAATTTTTTTTTCGATTTTTTTTTCGAAAATTTTCATTTTTCAATATTTTTTTTTCGAATTTTTTTTTCCGTTTTTGAATTTTTTAAAAATTTTTCTGAAAATTCTTTTTTTTGAAATTTTTGTTTTTTTTTGAATTTTTTTTTTTGAAAATTTTTATTTTTCAATATTTTTTATTTGAAAAATTTTTTTTTTCGAAAATTTTTTTTTCGATTTTTTTTCCGTTTTTGAAATTTTTTAAAATTTTTTTTGGAAGTTTTTTTTGAAATTTTTTTTGAAAATTCTTTTTTTTGAAATGTTTGTTTTTTTTCTGAGTTTTTTTTGAAATTCTTTTTTTTAATTGTTTTTTGAAAATTTTTTTTTGAAATTTTTTTTGAAATTTTTTTATTCGAAAATTTTTTTTGAAATATTTTTTTTTAATTTTTTTTTGAAAAATTGTTTTTTTGAAACTTTTTTAGAAAATTTTTTTTTTAAATTTTTCCTAAAAATTTTTTTAAAAATTTTTTTCGAATTTTTTTTTTTGAATTTTTTTTGAAAATTTTTTCTTGAAATTTTTTTTTGAAATTTTTTTATTTGAAAATTTTTTTTGAAATATTTTTTTTGAATTTTTTTTTGAAAAATTGTTTTTTTGAATTTTTTTTTTGAAATTTTTCCTAAAAATTTTTTTAAAAATTTTTTTAAAATTTTTTTTTGAAATTTTTTTTCTTCGAAATTTTTTTTTGAAATTTTTTAAAATTTTTTTTAATTTTTTAAAATTTTTTATTGAAAATTTTCTTTTTTGAATTTTTTTTTGAAATTGTTTTTGTTTTTTTGAAAATTTTTATTTCGGAATTTTTTTTTGAAATTTTTTTTTGAAATTTTTTTTTTGAAAATTTTTATTTTTCAATATTTTTTTTTTGAAAAATTTTTTTTCGAAAATTTTTTTTTTGAAATTTTTTTTCCGTTTTTGAAATTTTTTTGGAAGTTTTTTTGAATTTTTTTTTGAAAATTCTTTTTTTTTTGAAATGTTTGTTTTTTTTCTGAGTTTTTTTTTGAATTTATTTTTTTGAATTTTTTTTTGAAAATTTTTTCTTGAAATTTTTTTTTGAAATTTTTTTATTTGAAAATTTTTTTTGAAATATTTTTTTAAATTTTTTTTTGAAACTTTTTTAAAATTTTTTTTTTTGGAAATTTTTTTTTTGAAATTTTTTTTTGAAATTTTTTTTTTAGTTTTTTTTTTGAAATTTTTTTAAATTTTTTTTTCGAAAATTCTTTTTTTTTGAAATTTTTGTTTCATTTTTTTGAGTTTTATTTGAAATTTTTTTTTGAAATATTTTTTTAAAATTTTTTTTGAAAAATTGTTTTTTTGAAACTTTTTCTGAAATTTTTTTTTTTATTTTTTTTTGTAATTTTTTTCGAAAATTTTTTTAAAATTTTTTTTTGAAGTTTTCTTTGAATTTTTTTTTTGAAATTTTTTTTGAAAATTTTTTCATTGAAATTTTTTTTTGAAATTTTATTTTTTCGAAAATTTTTTTCTGATTTTCTTTAAAAAATTTTTTCAATTTTTTTTTAAACTCTTCGAAAAAATTTTTTTTTCAAATTTTTTTTTCAATTTTTTTTTCAAATTTTTTGTTTAATTTTTTTTAATCATTTTTAAAATTTTTTTTGAATTTTTTAAATTTTTCTTTGAATTTATTTTGGATTTTTTTTTGAAATTTTATTTTTGAAATTTTTTTTGAAATTTTTTGTTTAATTTTTTTTTAATCATTTTTAAAAATTTTTTTGAATTTTTTAAAATTTTTCTTTGAATTTTTTTTAAATTTTTTTTTTGAAAAATTTTTTTTCGAAATTTTTTTTTCGAATTTTTTTTAAAATTTTTTTTTGAAATTTTTTTTTCGAAATTTTTTTTCGAATTTTTTTTTTCAATTTTTTTTAAATTTTTTTTTGAAATATTTTTTAAATTTTTTTTTGAAAATTTTTTTTTCGAAATATTTTTTCGAATTTTTTTTAAAAATTTGTTTTAAAATTTTTTTTGAATTTTTTTTTTTTTGAAATTTTTTTTAAAATTTTTTCAAAAATTAATTTTGAAATTTTTTTTTCGAAATTTTTTTTTTGAAACTTTTTTTTTTGAAAATTCTTTTCTGATTTTTTTTAAATTTTTTTTTTGAAAAATTTTTTTTTGAAACTTTTATTGAAAATTTTTATTTTGGAAATTTTTTTTGAATTTTTTTTTTGAAAATTTTTTTTTTCGAAAAATTTTATTTTAAAATTTTTTTTAAAAATATTTTTTTGAAAATTTTTATTTTTCAATTTTTTTTTTTGAAAAATTTTATTTTCGAATTTTTTTTTCCGTTTTTGAATTTTTTTTATTTTTTTTGAAAATTATTTTTTTTTTAATTTTTTTTTCTGAGTTTTTTTGAATTTATTTTTTTGAATTTCTTTTTGAAAATTTTTTCTTGAAATTTTTTTTTGAAATTTTTTTATTTGAAAATTTTTTTTGAAATATTTTTTTAAATTTTTTTTTGAAAAATTGTTTTTTTGAAACTTTTTTAAAATTTTTTTTTTTGGAAATTTTTTTTTGAAATTTTTTTTTTAGTTTTTTTTTGAAATTTTTTTTAAAATTTTTTTCGAAAATTCTTTTTTTTGAAATTTTTGTTTCATTTTTTTGAGTTTTATTTGAAATTTTTTTTTGAAATATTTTTTTTTAAAAATTGTTTTTTTGAAACTTTTTCTGAATTTTTTTTTTTTTTTGAAATTTTTTTTTTTTGAAAGTTTTTTTTTATTTTTTTTTGTAATTTTTTTCGAAAATTTTTTTAAAATTTTTTAAAAATTTTTTTTTGAAGTTTTCTTTGAATTTTTTTTTGAAATTTTTTTTGAAAATTTTTTCATTGAAATTTTTTTTGAAATTATATTTTTTCGAAAAATTTTTTCTGATTTTCTTTAAATTTTTTTTTCAATTTTTTTTTAAACTCTTCGAAAAAAATTTTTTTTTGAAATTTTTTTTGAAATTTTTTGTTTAATTTTTTTTAATCATTTTTTAAATTTTTTTTGAATTTTTTAAATTTTTCTTTGAATTTATTTTGGAATTTTTTTTTTGAAATTTTATTTTTGAAATTTTTTGTTTAATTTTTTTTTAATCATTTTTAAAAATTTTTTTGAATTTTTTTGAATTTTTTTAAATTTTTCTTTGAATTTTTTTTAAATTTTTTTTTTGAAAAATTTTTTTTCGACATTTTTTTTTCGAATTTTTTTAAAAATTTCTATTTGAAATTTCTTTTTCGAAATTTTTTTTTGAAACTTTTTTTTTTGAAAATTCTTTTCTGATTTTTTTTTTAATTTTTTTTTTGAAAAATTTTTTTTTGAAACTTTTATTGAAAATTTTTATTTTGGAAATTTTTTTTGAATTTTTTTTTTTGAAAATTTTTTTTTTTCGAAAAATTTTATTTTAAAATGTTTTTTAAAAATATTTTTTTGAAAATTTTTATTTTTCAATATTTTTTTTTTGAAAAATTTTATTTTCGAATTTTTTTTTCCGTTTTTGAATTTTTTTTGAAAATTATTTTTTTTGAAATTTTTTTTTCTGAGTTTTTTTGAATTTATTTTTTTGAATTTCTTTTTGAAAATTTTTTCTTGAAATTTTTTTTTTAAATTTTTTTATTTGAAAATTTTTTTTGAAATATTTTTTTAAATTTTTTTTTGAAAAATTGTTTTTTTGAAACTTTTTTTAAATTTTTTTTTTTGGAAATTTTTTTTTGAAATTTTTTTTTTAGTTTTTTTTTGAAATTTTTATTAAATTTTTTTCGAAAATTCTTTTTTTTGAAATTTTTGTTTCATTTTTTGAGTTTTATTTGAAATTTTTTTTGAAATATTTTTTTAAATTTTTTTTTGAAAAATTGTTTTTTTGAAACTTTTTCTGAATTTTCTTTTTTATTTTTTTTTTGAAAATTTTTTTTTTGAAAGTTTTTTTTTATTTTTTTTTGTAATTTTTTTCGAAAATTTTTTTAAAATTTTTTTTTGAAGTTTTCTTTGAATTTTTTTTTTGAATTTTTTTTTGAAAATTTTTTCATTGAAATTTTTTTTTGAAATTTTACTTTTTCGAAAATTTTTTTCTGATTTTCTTTAAATTTTTTTTTCAATTTTTTTTTAAACTCTTCGAAAAATTTTTTTTTTCAAATTTTTTTTTTGAAATTTTTTTTGAATTTTTTAAATTTTTCTTTGAATTTATTTTGGAATTTTTTTTTTGAAATTTTTTTTGAAATTTTTTGTTTAATTTTTTTTTGATCATTTTTAAAATTTTTTTTGAATTTTTTTAAATTTTTCTTTGAATTTTTTTAATTTTTTTTTTTGAAAAATTTTTTTTCGAAATTTTTTTTTCGAATTTTTTTTTAAATTTTTTTTGAAATTTTTTTTTCGAAATTTTTTTTCGAATTTTTTTTTTCAATTTTTTTAAAAATTTTTTTGAAATATTTTTTAAATTTTTTTTTGAAAAATTTTTTTTTGAAATTTTTTTTCGATTTTTTTTTTAAATTTGTTTTAAAATTTTTTTGAAATTTTTTTTTTGAAATTTTTTTTGACATTTTTTTTAAATTTTTTTTTTGAAATTTTTTTTTTGAAATTTTTTTTTTGAATTTTTTCTTCGAATTTTTGTTTTCAATTTTTTTTTTAATTTTTTTTTTTAATTTTTTTTTTTGAAATTTTTTTTTTGAAAATTTTTTTTTTTGAATTTTTTTTTTTTGAAACTTTTTTTTTCGAAAATTTTTTTGAATTTTTTTTTAAAATTTTTCGTTTTGAAATTTTTTTTTTTAATTTTATTTTTGAAATTTTTTTAAAAAAATTTTTTTTCTGAAATTTTTTTTTTTTATTTTTTTGAAATTTTTTTTGAAATTTTTCTTTTTGAAAATTTTTTTTTCGAAATTTTTTTTCGAATTTTTTTTTTATTTTTTTTAAAAAATTTTTTCCGTTTTTGATTTTTTTTTTAATTTTTTTTGAAAATTCTTTTTTTTGAAATTTTTGTTTTTTTTAAATTTTTTTTTCGAAAATTTTTTTTTCGATTTTTTTTTGTTTTTGAAATTTTTTTTAATTTTTTTTGGAAGTTTTTTTTGAAATTTTTTTTGAAATTTTTTTTTGAAATTTTTTTATTTGAAATATTTTTTTGAAATATTTCTTTAATTTTTTTTTGAAAAATTGTTTTTTTGAAACTTTTTAAAATTTTTTTTTTGGAAATTTTTTTTTGAATTTTTTTTTAAATTTTTTCAGAAAATTCTTTTTTTTGAAATATTTGTTTCATTTTTTTGAGTTTCATTTGAAATTTTTTTTTGAAATTTTTTTTGAATTTTTTTTTTGAATTTTTTTTGAAATTATTTTTTTTTTAATTTTTTTTCTTCGAAAATTTTTTTTGAAATTTTTTGAAATTTTTTTGAATTTTTTTAAAAATTTTTATTGAAAATTTTCTTTTTTTGAATTTTTTTTAAAAATTGTTTTTGTTTTTTATGAAAATTTTTATTTCGGAATTTTTTTTTGAAATTTTTTTTTGAAAGTTTTTTTTTGAAAATTTTTATTTTTCAATATTTTTTTTTTGAAAAATTTTTTGAAATTGTTTGTTTTTTTTGAAAATTTTTATTTCGGAATTTTTTTTTGAAATTTTTTTTTGAAATTTTTTTATTTGAAAATTTTTTTTGAAATATTTTTTTTTGAATTTTTTTTTTGAAAAATTGTTTTTTTTAATTTTTTTTAAATTTTTTTTGAAATTTTTTTTCTTCGAAATTTTTTTTTCAAATTTTTTAAAATTTTTTTGAATTTTTTAAAAAATTTTATTGAAAATTTTCTTTTTTTGAATTTTTTTTTGAAATTGTTTTTGTTTTTTTTGAAAATTTTTATTTCGGAATTTTATTTTGAAATTTTTTTTTTGAAAATTTTTATTTTTCAATATTTTTTTTTTGAAAAATTTTTTTTTCGAAATTTTTTTTCCGTTTTTGAAATTTTTTAAAATTTTTTTGGAAGTTTTTTTGAATTTTTTTTTGAAAATTCTTTTTTTTTTAAATTTTTTTGAGATTTTTTCTAAATTTTTTTTTGAAATTTATTTTGAAATTTTTTTTTTGAAATTTTTTTTTGAAATTTTTTCATTTGAAAATTTTTTTCTGATTATTTTTTAAATTTTTTTTTGAAAATTTTTTTTTTGGAAATTTTTTTTTCATTTTTTGAGTTTTATTTGAAATTTTTTTTGAAATATTTTTTTAAATTTTTTTTTGAAAAATTGTTTTTTTGAAACTTTTTCTGAATTTTTTTTTTTTATTTTTTTTTTGAAAATTTTTTTTTTGAAAGTTTTTTTTTATTTTTTTTTGTAATTTTTTTCGAAAATTTTTTTAAAATTTTTTTTTGAAGTTTTCTTTGAATTTTTTTTTGAATTTTTTTTTGAAAATTTTTTCATTGAAATTTTTTTTTGAAATTTTATTTTTTCGAAAATTTTTTTCTGATTTTCTTTAAATTTTTTTTTCAATTTTTTTTTAAACTCCTCTAAAATTTTTTTTTTTTCAAATTTTTTTTTGAAATTTTTTTTGAATTTTTTAAATTTTTCTTTGAATTTATTTTGGAATTTTTTTTTTGAAATTTTATTTTTGAAATTTTTTTTGAAATTTTTTGTTTAATTTTTTTTTAATCATTTTTAAAATTTTTTTTGAATTTTTTTAAATTTTTCTTTGAATTTTTTTAAATTTTTTTTTTGAAAAATTTTTTTTCGAAATTTTTTTTTCGAATTTTTTTTTTAATTTTTTTTGAAATTTTTTTTTCGAAATTTTTTTTCGAATTTTTTTTTCAATTTTTTTAAAATTTTTTTTTGAAATATTTTTTAAATTTTTTTTTGAAAAATTTTTTTTTGAAATTTTTTTTCGATTTTTTTTTTAAATTTGTTTTAAAATTTTTTTTGAAATTTTTTTTTTGAAATTTTTTTTGACATTTTTTTTAAATTTTTTTTTTGAATTTTTTTTTCGAATTTTTGTTTTCAATTTTTTTTAAAATTTTTTTTTTTAATTTTTTTTTTTGAAATTTTTTTTTTGAAAATTTTTTTTTTTGAATTTTTTTTTTTTGAAACTTTTTTTTTCGAAAATTTTTTTGAAATTTTTTTTTAAATTTTTCTTTTTGAAAATTTTTTTTTCGAAATTTTTTTTCGAATTTTTTTTTTAATTTTTTTTTTGAAATTTTTTTTTAAAAATTTTTTTTCTGAAATTTTTTTTTTTTATTTTTTTGAAATTTTTTTTGAAATTTTTCTTTTTGAAAATTTTTTTTTCGAAATTTTTTTTCGAATTTTTTTTTTATTTTTTTTAAAATTTTTTTTTCCGTTTTTGAATTTTTTTTGAAAATTCTTTTTTTTGAAATTTTTGTTTTTTTTTATTTTTTTTTCGAAAATTTTTTTTTCGATTTTTTTTTGTTTTTGAAATTTTTTTTAATTTTTTTTGGAAGTTTTTTTTGAAATTTTTTTTGAAAATTCTTTTTTTTTGAAATTTTTGTTTTTTTTTGATTTGTTTTTGTTTTTGAAATTTTTTAAAATTTTTTTTGGAAGTTTTTTTGAATTATTTTTGAAAATTCTTTTTTTTGAGATTTTTTCTAATTTTTTTTTTGAAATTTATTTTGAAATTTTTTTTTGAAATTTTTTTTTGAAATTTTTTTTTGAAATTTTTTCATTTGAAAATTTTTTTTAAATTTTTTCTTTTTTTATTTTTTTTTGAAACTTTTATTGAAAATTTTTTTTTTGGAAATTTTTTTTTGAATTTTTTTCGAAAAATTTTATTTTAAAATTTTTATTTTTCAATATTTTTTTAATTCTTTAAAAATTTTTTAATTTTTTTTTTGAAAACTTTCTTTTTTTGAAGTTTTTTTTAAAATTGTTTTTGTTTTTTTTTTAAAATTTTTATTTCGGTATTTTTTTTTGAAATTTTTTTTTTGAAAGTTTTTTTTTTGAAATTTTTTATTTTTCAATATTTTTTATTTGAAATTTTTTTTTTTCGAAAATTTTTTTTCGATTTTTTTTCCGTTTTCGGAATTTTTTTAAATTTTTTTTGGAAGTTTTTTGAATTTTTTTTTGAAAATTCTTTTTTTTGAAATTTTTTTGAGATTTTTTCTAAATTTTTTTTTGAAATTTATTTTGAAATTTTTTTTTTGAAATTTATTTTTGAAATTTTTTCATTTGAAAATTTTTTTTTTGATTTTTTTTTAAATTTTTTTTTTGAAAAATTTTTTTTTTAAACTTTTATTGAAAATTTTTTTTTTGGAAATTTTTTAATTGAATTTTTTTTTTGAAAATTTTTTTTTCGAAAAATTTTATTTTAAAATTTTTATTTTTCAATATTTTTTTAATTCTTTAAAAAAAATTTAATTTTTTTTTGAAAACTTTCTTTTTTTGATTTTTTTTTTTGAAATTGTTTTTGTTTTTTTTTTGAAAATTTTTATTTTTCAATATTTTTTTTTCGAAAAATTTTTTTTTCGAAAATTTTTTTTTTGAAATTTTTTTTCCGTTTTTGAAATTTTTTAAAAATTTTTTTGGAAGTTTTTTTTGAAATTTTTTTTGAAAATTCTTTTTTTTTAAATTTTTTTGAGATTTTTTCTAAATTTTTTTTTGAAATTTATTTTGAAATTTTTTTATGAAACTTTTTTATTTGAAAATTCTTTTCTGATTTTTTTTTTAAATTTTTTTTTGAAAAATTTTTTTTTTAAACTTTTATTGAAAATTTTTTTTTTGGAAATTTTTTAAGAATTTTTTTTTTGAAAATTTTTTTTATTTCGAAAAATTTTATTTTAAAATTTTTTTTTGAAAATTTTATTTTTCAATATTTTTTTTTGAAAAATTTTATTTTCGAATTTTTTTCCGTTTTTAATTTTTTTTTATTTTTTTTGAAAATTATTTTTTTTGAATTTTTTTTTCTGAGTTTTTTTTGAATTTATTTTTTTGAATTTTTTTTGAAAATTTTTTCTTGAAATTTTTTTTTGAAATTTTTTTATTTGAAATATTTTTTTGAAATATTTTTTTAATTTTTTTTTGAAAAATTGTTTTTTTGAAACTTTTTAAAATTTTTTTTTTGGAAATTTTTTTTTGAATTTTTTTTAAAATTTTTTCAGAAAATTCTTTTTTTTGAAATATTTGTTTCATTTTTTTGAGTTTCATTTGAAATTTTTTTTTGAAATTTTTTTTGAATTTTTTTTTTGAATTTTTTTTGAAATTATTTTTTTTTTAATTTTTTTTCTTCGAAAATTTTTTTTGAAATTTTTTGAAATTTTTTTGAATTTTTTTAAAATTCTTTATTGAAAATTTTTATTTCGGAATTTTTTTTTGAAATTTTTTTTTGAAAGTTTTTTTTTGAAAATTTTTATTTTTCAATATTTTTTTTTTGAAAAATTTTTTGAAATTGTTTGTTTTTTTTGAAAATTTTTATTTCGGAATTTTTTTTTGAAATTTTTTTTTGAAATTTTTTTATTTGAAAATTTTTTTTGAAATATTTTTTTTTGAATTTTTTTTTTGAAAAATTGTTTTTTTGAATTTTTTTTAAATTTTTTTTGAAATTTTTTTTCTTCGAAATTTTTTTTTCAAATTTTTTAAAAATTTTTTGAATTTTTTAAAAAATTTTATTGAAAATTTTCTTTTTTTGAATTTTTTTTTGAAATTGTTTTTGTTTTTTTTGAAAATTTTTATTTCGGAATTTTATTTTGAAATTTTTTTTTTGAAAATTTTTATTTTTCAATATTTTTTTTTTGAAAAATTTTTTTTTCGAAAATTTTTTTTTCGAAATTTTTTTTCCGTTTTTGAAATTTTTTAAAATTTTTTTGGAAGTTTTTTTGAATTTTTTTTTGAAAATTCTTTTTTTTTTAAATTTTTTTGAGATTTTTTCTAAATTTTTTTTTGAAATTTATTTTGAAATTTTTTTTTTGAAATTTTTTTTTGAAATTTTTTCATTTGAAAATTTTTTTCTGATTATTTTTTAAATTTTTTTTTGAAAATTTTTTTTTTGGAAATTTTTTTTTCATTTTTTGAGTTTTATTTGAAATTTTTTTTGAAATATTTTTTTAAATTTTTTTTGAAAAATTGTTTTTTTGAAACTTTTTCTGAATTTTTTTTTTTTATTTTTTTTTTGAAATTTTTTTTTTTGAAAGTTTTTTTTTATTTTTTTTTGTAATTTTTTTCGAAAATTTTTTTAAAATTTTTTTTTGAAGTTTTCTTTGAATTTTTTTTTTGAATTTTTTTTTGAAAATTTTTTCATTGAAATTTTTTTTTGAAATTTTATTTTTTCGAAAATTTTTTTCTGATTTTCTTTAAATTTTTTTTTCAATTTTTTTTTAAACTCTTCGAAAAAATTTTTTTTTCAAATTTTTTTTTGAAATTTTTTTTGAATTTTTTAAATTTTTCTTTGAATTTATTTTGGAATTTTTTTTTTGAAATTTTATTTTTGAAATTTTTTTTGAAATTTTTTGTTTAATTTTTTTTTAATCATTTTTAAAAATTTTTTTGAATTTTTTTAAATTTTTCTTTGAATTTTTTTAAATTTTTTTTTTGAAAAATTTTTTTTCGAAATTTTTTTTTCGAATTTTTTTTTAAATTTTTTTTGAAATTTTTTTTCGAATTTTTTTTTTCAATTTTTTTAAAAATTTTTTTTTAAATATTTTTTAAATTTTTTTTTGAAAAATTTTTTTTTGAAATTTTTTTTCGATTTTTTTTTTAAATTTGTTTTAAAATTTTTTTTGAAATTTTTTTTTTGAAATTTTTTTTGACATATTTTTTAAATTTTTTTTTTGAAATTTTTTTTTCGAATTTTTGTTTTCAATTTTTTTTTAAATTTTTTTTTTAATTTTTTTTTTTGAAATTTTTTTAAAATTTTTTTTTTGAAAATTTTTTTTTTTGAATTTTTTTTTTTGAAACTTTTTTTTTCGAAAATTTTTTTGAAATTTTTTTTAAAATTTTTCTTTTTGAAAATTTTTTTTTCGAAATTTTTTTTCGAATTTTTTTTTTAATTTTTTTTTTGAAATTTTTTTTTTAAAATTTTATTTCTGAAATTTTTTTTTTTTATTTTTTTGAAATTTTTTTTGAAATTTTTCTTTTTGAAAATTTTTTTTTCGAAATTTTTTTTCGAATTTTTTTTTATTTTTTTTTAAATTTTTTTTTCCGTTTTTGAATTTTTTTTAATTTTTTTTGAAAATTCTTTTTTTTGAAATTTTTGTTTTTTTTTAATTTTTTTTTCGAAAATTTTTTTTTCGATTTTTTTTTGTTTTTGAAATTTTTTTAAATTTTTTTTGGAAGTTTTTTTTGAAATTTTTTTTGAAAATTCTTTTTTTTGAAATTTTTGTTTTTTTTTGATTTTTTTTTGTTTTTGAAATTTTTTTAAATTTTTTTTGGAAGTTTTTTTGAATTATTTTTGAAAATTCTTTTTTTTGAGATTTTTTCTAATTTTTTTTTTGAAATTTATTTTGAAATTTTTTTTTGAAATTTTTTTTTGAAATTTTTTCATTTGAAAATTTTTTTCTGATTTTTTTTTTAAATTTTTTCTTTTTTTATTTTTTTTTTGAAACTTTTATTGAAAATTTTTTTTTTGGAAATTTTTTTTTGAATTTTTTTCGAAAAATTTTATTTTAAAATTTTTATTTTTCAATATTTTTTCAATTCTTTAAAAAAATTTTAATTTTTTTTTTGAAAACTTTCTTTTTTTGAAGTTTTTTTTTAAATTGTTTTTGTTTTTTTTGAAAATTTTTATTTCGGTATTTTTTTTTGAAATTTTTTTTTTGAAAGTTTTTTTTTGAAATTTTTTATTTTTCAATATTTTTTATTTGAAATTTTTTTTTTTCGAAAATTTTTTTTCGATTTTTTTTCCGTTTTCGGAATTTTTTAAAATTTTTTTTGGAAGTTTTTTTGAATTTTTTTTTGAAAATTCTTTTTTTTGAAATTTTTTTGAGATTTTTTCTAAATTTTTTTTTGAAATTTATTTTGAAATTTTTTTTTTGAAATTTATTTTTGAAATTTTTTCATTTGAAAATTTTTTTTTTGATTTTTTTTAAATTTTTTTTTTGAAAAATTTTTTTTTTAAACTTTTATTGAAAATTTTTTTTTTGGAAATTTTTTAATTGAATTTTTTTTTTGAAAATTTTTTTTTCGAAAAATTTTATTTTAAAATTTTTATTTTTCAATATTTTTTTAATTCTTTAAAAAAATTTTAATTTTTTTTTGAAAACTTTCTTTTTTTGAATTTTTTTTTTGAAATTGTTTTTGTTTTTTTTTGAAAATTTTTATTTTTCAATATTTTTTTTTCGAAAATTTTTTTTTCGAAATTTTTTTTCCGTTTTTGAAATTTTTTAAAAATTTTTTTGGAAGTTTTTTTTGAAATTTTTTTTGAAAATTCTTTTTTTTTTAATTTTTTTGAGATTTTTTCTAAATTTTTTTTTGAAATTTATTTTGAAATTTTTTTATGAAACTTTTTTATTTGAAAATTCTTTTCTGATTTTTTTTTAAAATTTTTTTTTGAAAAATTTTTTTTTTAAACTTTTATTGAAAATTTTTTTTTTGGAAATTTTTTAAGAATTTTTTTTTTGAAAATTTTTTTTATTTCGAAAAATTTTATTTTAAAATTTTTTTTTGAAAATTTTATTTTTCAATATTTTTTTTTGAAAAATTTTATTTTCGAATTTTTTTTCCGTTTTTGAATTTTTTTTATTTTTTTTGAAAATTATTTTTTTTGAATTTTTTTTTTCTGAGTTTTTTTTTAATTTATTTTTTTGAATTTTTTTTGAAAATTTTTTCTTGAAATTTTTTTTTGAAATTTTATTTGAAATATTTTTTTGAAATATTTTTTTAATTTTTTTTTGAAAAATTGTTTTTTTGAAACTTTTTAAAATTTTTTTTTTGGAAATTTTTTTTTTGAATTTTTTTTAAAATTTTTTCAGAAAATTCTTTTTTTTGAAATATTTGTTTCATTTTTTTGAGTTTCATTTGAAATTTTTTTTTGAAATTTTTTTTGAATTTTTTTTTTGAATTTTTTTTGAAATTATTTTTTTTTTAATTTTTTTTCTTCGAAAATTTTTTTTGAAATTTTTTGAAATTTTTTTGAATTTTTTTAAAATTTTTTATTGAAAATTTTCTTTTTTTGAATTTTTTTTAAAAATTGTTTTTGTTTTTTATGAAAATTTTTATTTCGGAATTTTTTTTTGAAAGTTTTTTTTTGAAAATTTTTATTTTTCAATATTTTTTTTTTGAAAATTTTTTTGAAATTGTTTGTTTTTTTTGAAAATTTTTATTTCGGAATTTTTTTTTGAAATTTTTTTTTGAAATTTTTTTATTTGAAAATTTTTTCTGAAATATTTTTTTTTGAATTTTTTTTTTGAAAAATTGTTTTTTTGAATTTTTTTAAAATTTTTTTTGAAATTTTTTTTCTTCGAAATTTTTTTTTCAAATTTTTTAAAATTTTTTTGAATTTTTTAAAAATTTTTATTGAAAATTTTCTTTTTTTGAATTTTTTTTTGAAATTGTTTTTGTTTTTTTTGAAAATTTTTATTTCGGAATTTTATTTTGAAATTTTTTTTTTGAAAATTTTTATTTTTCAATATTTTTTTTTTGAAAAATTTTTTTTTCGAAAATTTTTTTTTCGAAATTTTTTTTCCGTTTTTGAAATTTTTTAAAATTTTTTTGGAAGTTTTTTTGAATTTTTTTTTGAAAATTCTTTTTTTTAAAATTTTTTTGAGATTTTTTCTAAATTTTTTTTTGAAATTTATTTTGAAATTTTTTTTTTGAAATTTTTTTTTGAAATTTTTTCATTTGAAAATTTTTTTCTGATTATTTTTTAAATATTTTTTTGAAAATTTTTTTTTTGGAAATTTTTTTTGAATTTTTTTTTGAAGTTTTTTTTTTCGAAAAATTTTATTTTAAAATTTTTTTTGAAATATTTTTTTGAAAATTTTTATTTTTCAATACTTTAAAAAAAAATTAATTTTTTTTTTGAAAACTTTCTTTTTTTGAATTTTTTTTTGAAATTGTTTTTGTTTTTTTGAAAATTTTTATTTCGGAATTTTTTTTTGAAATTTTTTTTTGAAAGTTTTTTATTTGAAAATTTTTATTTTTCAATATTTTTTTTTCGAAAAATTTTTTTTTTGAAAATTTTTTTTTCGAAATTTTTTTTGGAAGTTTTTTTTGAAATTTTGTTTGAAAATTCTTTTTTTTGAAATTTTTTTGAGATTTTTTTTAAACTTTTATTGAAAATTTTTATTTTGGAAATTTTTTTTGAATTTTTTTTTTTTGAAAATTTTTTTTTTCGGAAAATTTTATTTTAAAATTTTTTTTTAAAATATTTTTTTGAAAATTTTTATTTTTCAATATTTTTTTTTTGAAAAATTTTATTTTCGAATTTTTTTTCCGTTTTTGAATTTTTTTTATTTTTTTTGAAAAATATTTTTTTGAAATTTTTTTTTCTGAGTTTTTTTGAATTTATTTTTTTGAATTTCTTTTTGAAAATTTTTTCTTGAAATTTTTTTTTGAAATATTTTTATTTGAAAATTTTTTTTGAAATTTTTTTTTAAATTTTTTTTTGAAAAATTGTTTTTTTGAAACTTTTTTAAAATTTTTTTTTTTGGAAATTTTTTTTTTAGTTTTTTTTTGAAATTTTTTTTAAATTTTTTTTCGAAAATTCTTTTTTTTGAAATTTTTGTTTCATTTTTTTGAGTTTTATTTGAAATTTTTTTTTGAAATATTTTTTAAAATTTTTTTTGAAAAATTGTTTTTTTGAAACTTTTTCTGAATTTTTTTTTTTTATTTTTTTTTGAAAATTTTTTTTTTTAAAGTTTTTTTTTATTTTTTTTTGTAATTTTTTTCGAAAATTTTTTTAAAATTTTTTTTTGAAGTTTTCTTTGAATTTTTTTTGAATTTTTTTTTGAAAATTTTTTCATTGAAATTTTTTTTTGAAATTTTATTTTTTCGAAAAATTTTTTCTGATTTTCTTTAAATTTTTTTTTCAATTTTTTTTTAAACTCTTCGAAAATTTTTTTTTTTTCAAATTTTTTTTTGAAATTTTTTTTGAATTTTTTAAATTTTTCTTTGAATTTATTTTGGAATTTTTTTTTTGAAATTTTATTTTTGAAATTTTTTTTGAAATTTTTTGTTTAATTTTTTTTTAATCATTTTTAAAATTTTTTTTGAATTTTTTTAAATTTTTCTTTGAATTTTTTTAAATTTTTTTTTTGAAAAATTTTTTTTCGAAATTTTTTTTTCGAATTTTTTTTTAAATTTTTTTTGAAATTTTTTTTTCGAAATTTTTTTTCGAATTTTTTTTTTCAATTTTTTTAAAAATTTTTTTTGAAATATTTTTTAAATTTTTTTTTGAAAAATTTTTTTTTGAAATTTTTTTTCGATTTTTTTTTTAAATTTGTTTTAAAATTTTTTTTGAAATTTTTTTTTTGAAATTTTTTTTGACATTTTTTTTAAATTTTTTTTTTGAATTTTTTTTTCGAATTTTTGTTTTCAATTTTTTTTTAAATTTTTTTTTTAAATTTTTTTTTTTGAAATTTTTTTTTTGAAAATTTTTTTTTTTGAATTTTTTTTTTTGAAACTTTTTTTTTCGAAAATTTTTTTGAAATTTTTTTTAAAATTTTTCTTTTTGAAAATTTTTTTTTCGAAATTTTTTTTCGAATTTTTTTTTTAATTTTTTTTTTGAAATTTTTTTTTAAAAATTTTTTTTCTGAAATTTTTTTTTTTAATTTTTTTGAAATTTTTTTTGAAATTTTTCTTTTTGAAAATTTTTTTTTCGAAATTTTTTTTCGAATTTTTTTTTTATTTTTTTTTAAAATTTTTTTTCCGTTTTTGAATTTTTTTTAATTTTTTTTGAAAATTCTTTTTTTTGAAATTTTTGTTTTTTTTTAATTTTTTTTTCGAAAATTTTTTTTTCGATTTTTTTTTGTTTTTGAAATTTTTTTTAATTTTTTTTGGAAGTTTTTTTTGAAATTTTTTTTGAAAATTCTTTTTTTTTGAAATTTTTGTTTTTTTTTGATTTTTTTTTGTTTTTGAAATTTTTTTAAATTTTTTTTGGAAGTTTTTTTGAATTATTTTTGAAAATTCTTTTTTTTGAGATTTTTTCTAATTTTTTTTTTGAAATTTATTTTGAAATTTTTTTTTGAAATTTTTTTTTGAAATTTTTTTTTGAAATTTTTTCATTTGAAAATTTTTTTTTAATTTTTTCTTTTTTTATTTTTTTTTGAAACTTTTATTGAAAATTTTTTTTTTGGAAATTTTTTTTTGAATTTTTTTCGAAAAATTTTATTTTAAAATTTTTATTTTTCAATATTTTTTTAATTCTTTAAAAATTTTTTAATTTTTTTTTTGAAAACTTTCTTTTTTTGAAGTTTTTTTCAAAATTGTTTTTGTTTTTTTTTAAAATTTTTTATTTCGGTATTTTTTTTTGAAATTTTTTTTTTGAAAGTTTTTTTTTTGAAATTTTTTATTTTTCAATATTTTTTATTTGAAATTTTTTTTTTTCGAAAATTTTTTTTCGATTTTTTTTCCGTTTTCGGAATTTTTTTAAATTTTTTTTGGAAGTTTTTTGAATTTTTTTTTGAAAATTCTTTTTTTTGAAATTTTTTTGAGATTTTTTCTAAATTTTTTTTTGAAATTTATTTTGAAATTTTTTTTTTGAAATTTATTTTTGAAATTTTTTCATTTGAAAATTTTTTTTTTGATTTTTTTTTAAATTTTTTTTTTGAAAAATTTTTTTTTTAAACTTTTATTGAAAATTTTTTTTTTGGAAATTTTTTAATTGAATTTTTTTTTTGAAATTTTTTTTTTCGAAAAATTTTATTTTAAAATTTTTATTTTTCAATATTTTTTTAATTCTTTAAAAAAATTTTAATTTTTTTTTGAAAACTTTCTTTTTTTGAATTTTTTTTTTGAAATTGTTTTTGTTTTTTTTTTGAAAATTTTTATTTTTCAATATTTTTTTTTCGAAAAATTTTTTTTTCGAAAATTTTTTTTTCGAAATTTTTTTTCCGTTTTTGAAATTTTTTAAAAATTTTTTTGGAAGTTTTTTTTGAAATTTTTTTTGAAAATTCTTTTTTTTTAAATTTTTTTGAGATTTTTTCTAAATTTTTTTTTGAAATTTATTTTGAAATTTTTTTATGAAACTTTTTTATTTGAAAATTCTTTTCTGATTTTTTTTTAAATTTTTTTTTGAAAAATTTTTTTTTAAAACTTTTATTGAAAATTTTTTTTTTGGAAATTTTTTAAGAATTTTTTTTTGAAAATTTTTTTTATTTCGAAAAATTTTATTTTAAAATTTTTTTTTGAAAATTTTATTTTTCAATATTTTTTTTTGAAAAATTTTATTTTCGAATTTTTTTCCGTTTTTGAATTTTTTTTATTTTTTTTGAAAATTATTTTTTTTGAATTTTTTTTTCTGAGTTTTTTTTGAATTTATTTTTTTGAATTTTTTTTGAAAATTTTTTCTTGAAATTTTTTTTTGAAATTTTTTTATTTGAAATATTTTTTTGAAATATTTTTTTAATTTTTTTTTGAAAAATTGTTTTTTTGAAACTTTTTAAAATTTTTTTTTTGGAAATTTTTTTTTGAATTTTTTTTTAAATTTTTTCAGAAAATTCTTTTTTTTGAAATATTTGTTTCATTTTTTTGAGTTTCATTTGAAATTTTTTTTTGAAATTTTTTTTGAATTTTTTTTTTGAATTTTTTTTGAAATTATTTTTTTTTTAATTTTTTTTCTTCGAAAATTTTTTTTGAAATTTTTTGAAATTTTTTTGAATTTTTTAAAAATTCTTTATTGAAAATTTTTATTTCGGAATTTTTTTTTGAAATTTTTTTTTGAAAGTTTTTTTTTGAAAATTTTTATTTTTCAATATTTTTTTTTTGAAAATTTTTTTGAAATTGTTTGTTTTTTTTGAAAATTTTTATTTCGGAATTTTTTTTTGAAATTTTTTTTTGAAATTTTTTTATTTGAAAATTTTTTTTGAAATATTTTTTTTTGAATTTTTTTTTTGAAAAATTGTTTTTTTGAATTTTTTTTAAATTTTTTTTGAAATTTTTTTTCTTCGAAATTTTTTTTTCAAATTTTTTAAAAATTTTTTGAATTTTTTAAAAAATTTTATTGAAAATTTTCTTTTTTTGAATTTTTTTTTGAAATTGTTTTTGTTTTTTTTGAAAATTTTTATTTCGGAATTTTATTTTGAAATTTTTTTTTTGAAAATTTTTATTTTTCAATATTTTTTTTTTGAAAAATTTTTTTTTCGAAAATTTTTTTTTCGAAATTTTTTTGAGATTTTTTCTAAATTTTTTTTTGAAATTTATTTTGAAATTTTTTTTTTGAAATTTTTTTTTGAAATTTTTTCATTTGAAAATTTTTTTCTGATTATTTTTTAAATTTTTTTTTGAAAATTTTTTTTTTGGAAATTTTTTTTGAATTTTTTTTTTGAAGTTTTTTTTTTCGAAAAATTTTATTTTAAAATTTTTTTTGAAATATTTTTTTGAAAATTTTTATTTTTCAATACTTTAAAAAAAATTTAATTTTTTTTTTGAAAACTTTCTTTTTTTGAATTTTTTTTTGAAATTGTTTTTGTTTTTTTGAAAATTTTTATTTCGGAATTTTTTTTTGAAATTTTTTTTTGAAAGTTTTTTATTTGAAAATTTTTATTTTTCAATATTTTTTTTTCGAAAAATTTTTTTTTTGAAAATTTTTTTTTCGAAATTTTTTTTGGAAGTTTTTTTTGAAATTTTGTTTGAAAATTCTTTTTTTTGAAATTTTTTTGAGATTTTTTTTAAACTTTTATTGAAAATTTTTATTTTGGAAATTTTTTTTGAATTTTTTTTTTTTGAAAATTTTTTTTTTCGGAAAATTTTATTTTAAAATTTTTTTTTAAAATATTTTTTTGAAAATTTTTATTTTTCAATATTTTTTTTTTGAAAAATTTTATTTTCGAATTTTTTTTCCGTTTTTGAATTTTTTTTATTTTTTTTGAAAATTATTTTTTTGAAATTTTTTTTTCTGAGTTTTTTTGAATTTATTTTTTTGAATTTCTTTTTGAAAATTTTTTCTTGAAATTTTTTTTTGAAATATTTTTATTTGAAAATTTTTTTTGAAATTTTTTTTTAAATTTTTTTTTGAAAAATTGTTTTTTTGAAACTTTTTTAAAATTTTTTTTTTTGGAAATTTTTTTTTTAGTTTTTTTTTGAAATTTTTTTTAAAATTTTTTTCGAAAATTCTTTTTTTTGAAATTTTTGTTTCATTTTTTTGAGTTTTATTTGAAATTTTTTTTTGAAATATTTTTTAAAATTTTTTTTGAAAAATTGTTTTTTTGAAACTTTTTCTGAATTTTTTTTTTTTATTTTTTTTTGAAAATTTTTTTTTTGAAAGTTTTTTTTTATTTTTTTTTGTAATTTTTTTCGAAAATTTTTTTAAAATTTTTTTTTGAAGTTTTCTTTGAATTTTTTTTGAATTTTTTTTTGAAAATTTTTTCATTGAAATTTTTTTTTGAAATTTTATTTTTTCGAAAATTTTTTTCTGATTTTCTTTAAATTTTTTTTTCAATTTTTTTTTAAACTCTTCGAAAATTTTTTTTTTTTCAAATTTTTTTTTGAAATTTTTTTTGAATTTTTTAAATTTTTCTTTGAATTTATTTTGGAATTTTTTTTTTGAAATTTTATTTTTGAAATTTTTTTTGAAATTTTTTGTTTAATTTTTTTTTAATCATTTTTAAAATTTTTTTTGAATTTTTTTAAATTTTTCTTTGAATTTTTTTAAATTTTTTTTTTGAAAAATTTTTTTTCGAAATTTTTTTTTCGAATTTTTTTTTAAATTTTTTTTGAAATTTTTTTTTCGAAATTTTTTTTCGAATTTTTTTTTTCAATTTTTTTAAAAATTTTTTTTGAAATATTTTTTAAATTTTTTTTTGAAAAATTTTTTTTTGAAATTTTTTTTCGATTTTTTTTTTAAATTTGTTTTAAAATTTTTTTTGAAATTTTTTTTTTGAAATTTTTTTTGACATTTTTTTTAAATTTTTTTTTTGAATTTTTTTTTCGAATTTTTGTTTTCAATTTTTTTTTAAATTTTTTTTTTAAATTTTTTTTTTTGAAATTTTTTTTTTGAAAATTTTTTTTTTTGAATTTTTTTTTTTTGAAACTTTTTTTTTCGAAAATTTTTTTGAAATTTTTTTTAAAATTTTTCTTTTTGAAAATTTTTTTTTCGAAATTTTTTTTCGAATTTTTTTTTTAATTTTTTTTTTGAAATTTTTTTTTAAAAATTTTTTTTCTGAAATTTTTTTTTTTTATTTTTTTGAAATTTTTTTTGAAATTTTTCTTTTTGAAAATTTTTTTTTCGAAATTTTTTTTCGAATTTTTTTTTTATTTTTTTTAAAAATTTTTTTTCCGTTTTTGAATTTTTTTTAATTTTTTTTGAAAATTCTTTTTTTTGAAATTTTTGTTTTTTTTTAATTTTTTTTTCGAAAATTTTTTTTTCGATTTTTTTTTGTTTTTGAAATTTTTTTTAATTTTTTTTGGAAGTTTTTTTTGAAATTTTTTTTGAAAATTCTTTTTTTTTGAAATTTTTGTTTTTTTTTGATTTTTTTTTGTTTTTGAAATTTTTTTAAATTTTTTTTGGAAGTTTTTTTGAATTATTTTTGAAAATTCTTTTTTTTGAGATTTTTTCTAATTTTTTTTTTGAAATTTATTTTGAAATTTTTTTTTGAAATTTTTTTTTGAAATTTTTTTTTGAAATTTTTTCATTTGAAAATTTTTTTTTAATTTTTTCTTTTTTTATTTTTTTTTGAAACTTTTATTGAAAATTTTTTTTTTGGAAATTTTTTTTTGAATTTTTTTCGAAAAATTTTATTTTAAAATTTTTATTTTTCAATATTTTTTTAATTCTTTAAAAATTTTTTAATTTTTTTTTTGAAAACTTTCTTTTTTTGAAGTTTTTTTCAAAATTGTTTTTGTTTTTTTTTTAAATTTTTTATTTCGGTATTTTTTTTTGAAATTTTTTTTTTGAAAGTTTTTTTTTTGAAATTTTTTATTTTTCAATATTTTTTATTTGAAATTTTTTTTTTTCGAAAATTTTTTTTCGATTTTTTTTCCGTTTTCGGAATTTTTTTAAATTTTTTTTGGAAGTTTTTTGAATTTTTTTTTGAAAATTCTTTTTTTTGAAATTTTTTTGAGATTTTTTCTAAATTTTTTTTTGAAATTTATTTTGAAATTTTTTTTTTGAAATTTATTTTTGAAATTTTTTCATTTGAAAATTTTTTTTTTGATTTTTTTTTAAATTTTTTTTTTGAAAAATTTTTTTTTTAAACTTTTATTGAAAATTTTTTTTTTGGAAATTTTTTAATTGAATTTTTTTTTTGAAATTTTTTTTTTCGAAAAATTTTATTTTAAAATTTTTATTTTTCAATATTTTTTTAATTCTTTAAAAAAATTTTAATTTTTTTTTGAAAACTTTCTTTTTTTGAATTTTTTTTTTGAAATTGTTTTTGTTTTTTTTTTGAAAATTTTTATTTTTCAATATTTTTTTTTCGAAAAATTTTTTTTTCGAAAATTTTTTTTTCGAAATTTTTTTTCCGTTTTTGAAATTTTTTAAAAATTTTTTTGGAAGTTTTTTTTGAAATTTTTTTTGAAAATTCTTTTTTTTTAAATTTTTTTGAGATTTTTTCTAAATTTTTTTTTGAAATTTATTTTGAAATTTTTTTATGAAACTTTTTTATTTGAAAATTCTTTTCTGATTTTTTTTTTAAATTTTTTTTTGAAAAATTTTTTTTTTAAACTTTTATTGAAAATTTTTTTTTTGGAAA
This sequence comes from Chrysolina oricalcia, assembly GCA_944452925.2. Taxonomy (NCBI): domain Eukaryota; kingdom Metazoa; phylum Arthropoda; class Insecta; order Coleoptera; family Chrysomelidae; genus Chrysolina; species Chrysolina oricalcia. The sequence goes on from OX101811.2 coordinate 42,660,199, forward strand.
TTTTTTAAGAATTTTTTTTTTGAAAATTTTTTTTATTTCGAAAAATTTTATTTTAAAATTTTTTTTTGAAAATTTTATTTTTCAATATTTTTTTTTGAAAAATTTTATTTTCGAATTTTTTTCCGTTTTTGAATTTTTTTTATTTTTTTTGAAAATTATTTTTTTTGAATTTTTTTTTCTGAGTTTTTTTTGAATTTATTTTTTTGAATTTTTTTTGAAAATTTTTTCTTGAAATTTTTTTTTGAAATTTTTTTATTTGAAATATTTTTTTGAAATATTTTTTTAATTTTTTTTTGAAAAATTGTTTTTTTGAAACTTTTTAAAATTTTTTTTTTGGAAATTTTTTTTTGAATTTTTTTTTAAATTTTTTCAGAAAATTCTTTTTTTTGAAATATTTGTTTCATTTTTTTGAGTTTCATTTGAAATTTTTTTTTGAAATTTTTTTTGAATTTTTTTTTTGAATTTTTTTTGAAATTATTTTTTTTTTAATTTTTTTTCTTCGAAAATTTTTTTTGAAATTTTTTGAAATTTTTTTGAATTTTTTTAAAATTCTTTATTGAAAATTTTTATTTCGGAATTTTTTTTTGAAATTTTTTTTTGAAAGTTTTTTTTTGAAAATTTTTATTTTTCAATATTTTTTTTTTGAAAAATTTTTTGAAATTGTTTGTTTTTTTTGAAAATTTTTATTTCGGAATTTTTTTTTGAAATTTTTTTTTGAAATTTTTTTATTTGAAAATTTTTTTTGAAATATTTTTTTTTGAATTTTTTTTTGAAAAATTGTTTTTTTGAATTTTTTTTAAATTTTTTTTGAAATTTTTTTTCTTCGAAATTTTTTTTTCAAATTTTTTAAAAATTTTTTGAATTTTTTAAAAAATTTTATTGAAAATTTTCTTTTTTTGAATTTTTTTTTGAAATTGTTTTTGTTTTTTTTGAAAATTTTTATTTCGGAATTTTATTTTGAAATTTTTTTTTTGAAAATTTTTATTTTTCAATATTTTTTTTTTGAAAAATTTTTTTTTCGAAAATTTTTTTTTCGAAATTTTTTTTCCGTTTTTGAAATTTTTTAAAATTTTTTTGGAAGTTTTTTTGAATTTTTTTTTGAAAATTCTTTTTTTTTTAAATTTTTTTGAGATTTTTTCTAAATTTTTTTTTGAAATTTATTTTGAAATTTTTTTTTTGAAATTTTTTTTTGAAATTTTTTCATTTGAAAATTTTTTTCTGATTATTTTTTAAATTTTTTTTTGAAAATTTTTTTTTTGGAATTTTTTTTTTCATTTTTTGAGTTTTATTTGAAATTTTTTTTGAAATATTTTTTTAAATTTTTTTTTGAAAAATTGTTTTTTTGAAACTTTTTCTGAATTTTTTTTTTTATTTTTTTTTTGAAAATTTTTTTTTTGAAAGTTTTTTTTTATTTTTTTTTGTAATTTTTTTCGAAAATTTTTTTAAAATTTTTTTTTGAAGTTTTCTTTGAATTTTTTTTTTGAATTTTTTTTTGAAAATTTTTTCATTGAAATTTTTTTTTGAAATTTTATTTTTTCGAAAATTTTTTTCTGATTTTCTTTAAATTTTTTTTTCAATTTTTTTTAAACTCTTCGAAAAAATTTTTTTTTCAAATTTTTTTTTGAAATTTTTTTGAATTTTTTAAATTTTTCTTTGAATTTATTTTGGAATTTTTTTTTTGAAATTTTATTTTTGAAATTTTTTTTTTGAAAATTTTTATTTTTCAATATTTTTTTTTTGAAAATTTTTTTTGAAATTGTTTGTTTTTTTTGAAAATTTTTATTTCGGAATTTTTTTTTTAAATTTTTTTATTTGAAAATTTTTTTTGAAATATTTTTTTTTGAATTTTTTTTTTGAAAAATTGTTTTTTTGAATTTTTTTAAAATTTTTTTTGAAATTTTTTTTCTTCGAAATTTTTTTTTCAAATTTTTTAAAATTTTTTTGAATTTTTTAAAAATTTTTATTGAAAATTTTCTTTTTTTGAATTTTTTTTTGAAATTGTTTTTGTTTGAAAATTTTTATTTCGGAATTTTATTTTGAAATTTTTTTTTTGAAAATTTTTATTTTTCAATATTTTTTTTTTGAAAAATTTTTTTTTCGAAAATTTTTTTTTCGAAATTTTTTTTCCGTTTTTGAAATTTTTTAAAATTTTTTTGGAAGTTTTTTTGAATTTTTTTTTGAAAATTCTTTTTTTTTTAATTTTTTTGAGATTTTTTCTAAATTTTTTTTTGAAATTTATTTTGAAATTTTTTTTTTGAAATTTTTTTTTGAAATTTTTTCATTTGAAAATTTTTTTCTGATTATTTTTTAAATTTTTTTTTGAAAATTTTTTTTTTGGAAATTTTTTTTGAATTTTTTTTTTGAAGTTTTTTTTTTCGAAAAATTTTATTTTAAAATTTTTTTTGAAATATTTTTTTGAAAATTTTTATTTTTCAATACTTTAAAAAAAATTTAATTTTTTTTTTGAAAACTTTCTTTTTTTGAATTTTTTTTTGAAATTGTTTTTGTTTTTTTGAAAATTTTTATTTCGGAATTTTTTTTTGAAATTTTTTTTTGAAAGTTTTTTATTTGAAAATTTTTATTTTTCAATATTTTTTTTTCGAAAAATTTTTTTTTTGAAAATTTTTTTTTCGAAATTTTTTTTGGAAGTTTTTTTTGAAATTTTGTTTGAAAATCCTTTTTTTTGAAATTTTTTTGAGATTTTTTTTAAACTTTTATTGAAAATTTTTATTTTGGAAATTTTTTTTGAATTTTTTTTTTTTGAAAATTTTTTTTTTCGAAAAATTTTATTTTAAAATTTTTTTTTAAAATATTTTTTTGAAAATTTTTATTTTTCAATATTTTTTTTTTGAAAAATTTTATTTTCGAATTTTTTTTCCGTTTTTGAATTTTTTTTATTTTTTTTGAAAATTATTTTTTTGAAATTTTTTTTTCTGAGTTTTTTTTAATTTATTTTTTTGAATTTCTTTTTGAAAATTTTTTCTTGAAATTTTTTTTTGAAATATTTTTATTTGAAAATTTTTTTTGAAATATTTTTTTAAATTTTTTTTTGAAAAATTGTTTTTTTGAAACTTTTTTAAAATTTTTTTTTTTGGAATTTTTTTTTTTAGTTTTTTTTTGAAATTTTTTTTAAAATTTTTTTCGAAAATTCTTTTTTTTGAAATTTTTGTTTCATTTTTTTGAGTTTTATTTGAAATTTTTTTTTGAAATATTTTTTAAAATTTTTTTTGAAAAATTGTTTTTTTGAAACTTTTTCTGAATTTTTTTTTTTATTTTTTTTTGAAAATTTTTTTTTTGAAAGTTTTTTTTTATTTTTTTTTGTAATTTTTTTCGAAAATTTTTTTAAAATTTTTTTTTGAAGTTTTCTTTGAATTTTTTTTTTGAATTTTTTTTTGAAAATTTTTTCATTGAAATTTTTTTTTTGAAATTTTATTTTTTCGAAAATTTTTTTCTGATTTTCTTTAAATTTTTTTTTCAATTTTTTTTTAAACTCTTCGAAAAATTTTTTTTTTCAAATTTTTTTTTGAATTTTTTTTTGAATTTTTTAAATTTTTCTTTGAATTTATTTTGGAATTTTTTTTTTGAAATTTTATTTTTGAAATTTTTTTTGAAATTTTTTGTTTAATTTTTTTTTAATCATTTTTAAAAATTTTTTTGAATTTTTTTAAATTTTTCTTTGAATTTTTTTAAATTTTTTTTTTGAAAAATTTTTTTTCGAAATTTTTTTTTCGAATTTTTTTTTAAATTTTTTTTGAAATTTTTTTTTCGAAATTTTTTTTCGAATTTTTTTTTCAATTTTTTTAAAAATTTTTTTTGAAATATTTTTTAAATTTTTTTTTGAAAAATTTTTTTTTGAAATTTTTTTTCGATTTTTTTTTTAAATTTGTTTTAAAATTTTTTTTGAAATTTTTTTTTTGAAATTTTTTTTGACATTTTTTTTAAATTTTTTTTTTGAAATTTTTTTTTTGAATTTTTTTTTCGAATTTTTGTTTTCAATTTTTTTTTAAATTTTTTTTTTAATTTTTTTTTTTGAAATTTTTTTTAAATTTTTTTTTTGAAAATTTTTTTTTTTGAATTTTTTTTTTTGAAACTTTTTTTTTCGAAAATTTTTTTGAAATTTTTTTTAAAATTTTTCTTTTTGAAAATTTTTTTTTCGAAATTTTTTTTCGAATTTTTTTTTTAATTTTTTTTTTGAAATTTTTTTTTTTAAATATTTTTCTGAAATTTTTTTTTTTTATTTTTTTGAAATTTTTTTTGAAATTTTTCTTTTTGAAAATTTTTTTTTCGAAATTTTTTTTCGAATTTTTTTTTTATTTTTTTTTAATTTTTTTTTTCCGTTTTTGAATTTTTTTTAATTTTTTTTGAAAATTCTTTTTTTTGAAATTTTTGTTTTTTTTTAATTTTTTTTTCGAAAATTTTTTTTTCGATTTTTTTTTGTTTTTGAAATTTTTTTAAATTTTTTTTGGAAGTTTTTTTTGAAATTTTTTTTGAAAATATTTTTTTTTGAAATTTTTGTTTTTTTTTGATTTTTTTTTGTTTTTGAAATTTTTTTAAATTTTTTTTGGAAGTTTTTTTGAATTATTTTTGAAAATTCTTTTTTTTGAGATTTTTTCTAATTTTTTTTTTGAAATTTATTTTGAAATTTTTTTTTGAAATTTTTTTTTGAAATTTTTTCATTTGAAAATTTTTTTCTGATTTTTTTTTTAAATTTTTTCTTTTTTTATTTTTTTTTGAAACTTTTATTGAAAATTTTTTTTTTGGAAATTTTTTTTTGAATTTTTTTCGAAAAATTTTATTTTAAAATTTTTATTTTTCAATATTTTTTTAATTCTTTAAAAATTTTTTAATTTTTTTTTTGAAAACTTTCTTTTTTTGAAGTTTTTTTTAAAATTGTTTTTGTTTTTTTTGAAAATTTTTATTTCGGTATTTTTTTTTGAAATTTTTTTTTTGAAAGTTTTTTTTTTGAAATTTTTTATTTTTCAATATTTTTTATTTGAAATTTTTTTTTTTCGAAAATTTTTTTTCGATTTTTTTTCCGTTTTCGGAATTTTTTAAAATTTTTTTGGAAGTTTTTTTGAATTTTTTTTTGAAAATTCTTTTTTTTGAAATTTTTTTGAGATTTTTTCTAAATTTTTTTTTGAAATTTATTTTGAAATTTTTTTTTTGAAATTTATTTTTGAAATTTTTTCATTTGAAAATTTTTTTTTTGATTTTTTTTTAAATTTTTTTTTTGAAAAATTTTTTTTTAAAACTTTTATTGAAAATTTTTTTTTTGGAAATTTTTTAATTGAATTTTTTTTTTGAAAATTTTTTTTTCGAAAAATTTTATTTTAAAATTTTTATTTTTCAATATTTTTTTAATTCTTTAAAAAAAATTTAATTTTTTTTTGAAAACTTTCTTTTTTTGAATTTTTTTTTTGAAATTGTTTTTGTTTTTTTTTGAAAATTTTTATTTTTCAATATTTTTTTTTCGAAAATTTTTTTTTCGAAATTTTTTTTCCGTTTTTGAAATTTTTTTGGAAGTTTTTTTTGAAATTTTTTTTGAAAATTCTTTTTTTTAAAATTTTTTTGAGATTTTTTCTAAATTTTTTTTTGAAATTTATTTTGAAATTTTTTTATGAAACTTTTTTATTTGAAAATTCTTTTCTGATTTTTTTTTAAAATTTTTTTTTGAAAAATTTTTTTTTAAAACTTTTATTGAAAATTTTTTTTTTGGAAATTTTTTAAGAATTTTTTTTTTGAAAATTTTTTTTATTTCGAAAAATTTTATTTTAAAATTTTTTTTTGAAAATTTTATTTTTCAATATTTTTTTTTGAAAAATTTTATTTTCGAATTTTTTTTCCGTTTTTGAATTTTTTTTATTTTTTTTTGAAAATTATTTTTTTTGAATTTTTTTTTTCTGGGTTTTTTTTTAATTTATTTTTTTGAATTTTTTTTGAAAATTTTTTCTTGAAATTTTTTTTTGAAATTTTATTTGAAATATTTTTTTGAAATATTTTTTTAATTTTTTTTTGAAAAATTGTTTTTTTGAAACTTTTTAAAATTTTTTTTTTGGAAATTTTTTTTTGAATTTTTTTTAAAATTTTTTCAGAAAATTCTTTTTTTTGAAATATTTGTTTCATTTTTTTGAGTTTCATTTGAAATTTTTTTTTGAAATTTTTTTTGAATTTTTTTTTTGAATTTTTTTTTGAAATTATTTTTTTTTTAATTTTTTTTCTTCGAAAATTTTTTTTGAAATTTTTTGAAATTTTTTTGAATTTTTTTAAAATTTTTTATTGAAAATTTTCTTTTTTTGAATTTTTTTTAAAAATTGTTTTTGTTTTTTATGAAAATTTTTATTTCGGAATTTTTTTTTGAAATTTTTTTTTGAAAGTTTTTTTTTGATAATTTTTATTTTTCAATATTTTTTTTTTGAAAATTTTTTTGAAATTGTTTGTTTTTTTTGAAAATTTTTATTTCGGAATTTTTTTTTGAAATTTTTTTTTGAAATTTTTTTATTTGAAAATTTTTTTTGAAATATTTTTTTTTGAATTTTTTTTTTGAAAAATTGTTTTTTTGAATTTTTTTAAAATTTTTTTTGAAATTTTTTTTCTTCGAAATTTTTTTTTCAAATTTTTTAAAATTTTTTTGAATTTTTTAAAAATTTTTATTGAAAATTTCCTTTTTTTGAATTTTTTTTTGAAATTGTTTTTGTTTTTTTTGAAAATTTTTATTTCGGAATTTTATTTTGAAATTTTTTTTTTGAAAATTTTTATTTTTCAATATTTTTTTTTTGAAAAATTTTTTTTTCGAAAATTTTTTTTTCGAAATTTTTTTTCCGTTTTTGAAATTTTTTAAAATTTTTTTGGAAGTTTTTTTGAATTTTTTTTTGAAAATTCTTTTTTTTTAAATTTTTTTGAGATTTTTTCAAAATTTTTTTTTGAAATTTATTTTGAAATTTTTTTTTGAAATTTTTTTTTGAAATTTTTTCATTTGAAAATTTTTTTCTGATTATTTTTTAAATTTTTTTTTGAAAATTTTTTTTTTGGAAATTTTTTTTGAATTTTTTTTTTGAAGTTTTTTTTTTCGAAAAATTTTATTTTAAAATTTTTTTTGAAATATTTTTTTGAAAATTTTTATTTTTCAATACTTTAAAAAAAATTTAATTTTTTTTTTGAAAACTTTCTTTTTTTGAATTTTTTTTTGAAATTGTTTTTGTTTTTTTGAAAATTTTTATTTCGGAATTTTTTTTTGAAATTTTTTTTTGAAAGTTTTTTATTTGAAAATTTTTATTTTTCAATATTTTTTTTTCGAAAAATTTTTTTTTTGAAAATTTTTTTTTCGAAATTTTTTTTGGAAGTTTTTTTTGAAATTTTGTTTGAAAATTCTTTTTTTTGAAATTTTTTTGAGATTTTTTTAAAACTTTTATTGAAAATTTTTATTTTGGAAATTTTTTTTGAATTTTTTTTTTTGAAAATTTTTTTTTTCGAAAAATTTTATTTTAAAATTTTTTTTTAAAATATTTTTTTGAAAATTTTTATTTTTCAATATTTTTTTTTTGAAAAATTTTATTTTCGAATTTTTTTTCCGTTTTTGAATTTTTTTTATTTTTTTTGAAAATTATTTTTTTGAAATTTTTTTTTCTGAGTTTTTTTGAATTTATTTTTTTGAATTTCTTTTTGAAAATTTTTTCTTGAAATTTTTTTTTGAAATATTTTTATTTGAAAATTTTTTTTGAAATATTTTTTTAAATTTTTTTTTGAAAAATTGTTTTTTTGAAACTTTTTTAAAATTTTTTTTTTTGGAAATTTTTTTTTTAGTTTTTTTTTGAAATTTTTTTTAAAATTTTTTTCGAAAATTCTTTTTTTTGAAATTTTTGTTTCATTTTTTTGAGTTTTATTTGAAATTTTTTTTTGAAATATTTTTTAAATTTTTTTTTGAAAAATTGTTTTTTTGAATCTTTTTCTGAATTTTTTTTTTTATTTTTTTTTGAAAATTTTTTTTTTGAAAGTTTTTTTTTATTTTTTTTTGTAATTTTTTTCGAAAATTTTTTTAAAATTTTTTTTTGAAGTTTTCTTTGAATTTTTTTTTTGAATTTTTTTTTGAAAATTTTTTCATTGAAATTTTTTTTTGAAATTTTATTTTTTCGAAAATTTTTTTCTGATTTTCTTTAAAATTTTTTTTCAATTTTTTTTTAAACTCTTCGAAAAATTTTTTTTTTCAAATTTTTTTTTGAAATTTTTTTTGAATTTTTTAAATTTTTCTTTGAATTTATTTTGGAATTTTTTTTTTGAAATTTTATTTTTGAAATTTTTTTTGAAATTTTTTGTTTAATTTTTTTTTAATCATTTTTAAAAATTTTTTTGAATTTTTTTAAATTTTTCTTTGAATTTTTTTAATTTTTTTTTTTGAAAAATTTTTTTTCGAAATTTTTTTTTCGAATTTTTTTTTAAATTTTTTTTGAAATTTTTTTTTCGAAATTTTTTTTCGAATTTTTTTTTCAATTTTTTTAAAAATTTTTTTTGAAATATTTTTTAAATTTTTTTTTGAAAAATTTTTTTTTGAAATTTTTTTTCGATTTTTTTTTAAAATTTGTTTTAAAATTTTTTTTGAAATTTTTTTTTTGAAATTTTTTTTGACATTTTTTTTAAATTTTTTTTTTGAAATTTTTTTTTTGAATTTTTTTTTCGAATTTTTGTTTTCAATTTTTTTTTAAATTTTTTTTTTAAATTTTTCTTTTTGAAAATTTTTTTTTCGAAATTTTTTTTCGAATTTTTTTTTTAATTTTTTTTTTGAAATTTTTTTTTTTTAATTTTTTTTCTGAAATTTTTTTTTTTTATTTTTTTGAAATTTTTTTTGAAATTTTTCTTTTTGAAAATTTTTTTTTCGAAATTTTTTTTCGAATTTTTTTTTTATTTTTTTTAAAAATTTTTTTTCCGTTTTTGAATTTTTTTTAATTTTTTTTGAAAATTCTTTTTTTTGAAATTTTGTTTTTTTTTAATTTTTTTTTCGAAAATTTTTTTTTCGATTTTTTTTTGTTTTTGAAATTTTTTTAAATTTTTTTTGGAAGTTTTTTTTGAAATTTTTTTTGAAAATTCTTTTTTTTGAAATTTTTGTTTTTTTTTGATTTTTTTTTGTTTTTGAAATTTTTTTAAATTTTTTTTGGAAGTTTTTTTGAATTATTTTTGAAAATTCTTTTTTTTGAGATTTTTTCTAATTTTTTTTTTGAAATTTATTTTGAAATTTTTTTTTGAAATTTTTTCATTTGAAAATTTTTTTCTGATTTTTTTTTAAAATTTTTTCTTTTTTTATTTTTTTTTGAAACTTTTATTGAAAATTTTTTTTTTGGAAATTTTTTTTTGAATTTTTTTCGAAAAATTTTATTTTAAAATTTTTATTTTTCAATATTTTTTTAATTCTTTAAAAATTTTTTATTTTTTTTTTTGAAAACTTTCTTTTTTTGAAGTTTTTTTTAAAATTGTTTTTGTTTTTTTTGAAAATTTTTATTTCGGTATTTTTTTTTGAAATTTTTTTTTTGAAAGTTTTTTTTTTGAAATTTTTTATTTTTCAATATTTTTTATTTGAAATTTTTTTTTTTCGAAAATTTTTTTTCGATTTTTTTTCCGTTTTCGGAATTTTTTTAAATTTTTTTGGAAGTTTTTTTGAATTTTTTTTTGAAAATTCTTTTTTTTGAAATTTTTTTGAGATTTTTTCTAAATTTTTTTTTGAAATTTATTTTGAAATTTTTTTTTTGAAATTTATTTTTGAAATTTTTTCATTTGAAAATTTTTTTTTTGATTTTTTTTTAAATTTTTTTTTTGAAAAATTTTTTTTTTAGACTTTTATTGAAAATTTTTTTTTTGGAAATTTTTTAATTGAATTTTTTTTTTGAAAATTTTTTTTTCGAAAAATTTTATTTTAAAATTTTTATTTTTCAATATTTTTTTAATTCTTTAAAAAAAATTTAATTTTTTTTTGAAAACTTTCTTTTTTTGAATTTTTTTTTTGAAATTGTTTTTGTTTTTTTTTGAAAATTTTTATTTTTCAATATTTTTTTTTCGAAAATTTTTTTTTCGAAATTTTTTTTCCGTTTTTGAAATTTTTTTGGAAGTTTTTTTTGAAATTTTTTTTGAAAATTCTTTTTTTTTAAATTTTTTTGAGATTTTTTCTAAATTTTTTTTTTAAATTTATTTTGAAATTTTTTTATGAAACTTTTTTATTTGAAAATTCTTTTCTGATTTTTTTTTAAATTTTTTTTTTGAAAAATTTTTTTTTTAAACTTTTATTGAAAATTTTTTTTTGGAAATTTTTTAAGAATTTTTTTTTTGAAAATTTTTTTTATTTCGAAAAATTTTTTTTGAAATATTTTTTAAATTTTTTTTTGAAAAATTTTTTTTTGAAATTTTTTTTCGATTTTTTTTTAAAATTTGTTTTAAAATTTTTTTTGAAATTTTTTTTTTGAAATTTTTTTTGACATTTTTTTTAAATTTTTTTTTTGAAATTTTTTTTTTGAATTTTTTTTTCGAATTTTTGTTTTCAATTTTTTTTTAAATTTTTTTTTTAAATTTTTCTTTTTGAAAATTTTTTTTTCGAAATTTTTTTTCGAATTTTTTTTTTAATTTTTTTTTTGAAATTTTTTTTTTTTAATTTTTTTTCTGAAATTTTTTTTTTTTATTTTTTTGAAATTTTTTTTGAAATTTTTCTTTTTGAAAATTTTTTTTTCGAAATTTTTTTTCGAATTTTTTTTTTATTTTTTTTAAAAAATTTTTTTCCGTTTTTGAATTTTTTTTAATTTTTTTTGAAAATTCTTTTTTTTGAAATTTTGTTTTTTTTTAATTTTTTTTTCGAAAATTTTTTTTTCGATTTTTTTTTGTTTTTGAAATTTTTTTAAATTTTTTTTGGAAGTTTTTTTTGAAATTTTTTTTGAAAATTCTTTTTTTTGAAATTTTTGTTTTTTTTTGATTTTTTTTTGTTTTTGAAATTTTTTTAAATTTTTTTTGGAAGTTTTTTTGAATTATTTTTGAAAATTCTTTTTTTTGAGATTTTTTCTAATTTTTTTTTTGAAATTTATTTTGAAATTTTTTTTTGAAATTTTTTCATTTGAAAATTTTTTTCTGATTTTTTTTTAAAATTTTTTCTTTTTTTATTTTTTTTTGAAACTTTTATTGAAAATTTTTTTTTTGGAAATTTTTTTTTGAATTTTTTTCGAAAAATTTTATTTTAAAATTTTTATTTTTCAATATTTTTTTAATTCTTTAAAAATTTTTTATTTTTTTTTTTGAAAACTTTCTTTTTTTGAAGTTTTTTTTAAAATTGTTTTTGTTTTTTTTGAAAATTTTTATTTCGGTATTTTTTTTTGAAATTTTTTTTTTGAAAGTTTTTTTTTTGAAATTTTTTATTTTTCAATATTTTTTATTTGAAATTTTTTTTTTTCGAAAATTTTTTTTCGATTTTTTTTCCGTTTTCGGAATTTTTTTAAATTTTTTTGGAAGTTTTTTTGAATTTTTTTTTGAAAATTCTTTTTTTTGAAATTTTTTTGAGATTTTTTCTAAATTTTTTTTTGAAATTTATTTTGAAATTTTTTTTTTGAAATTTATTTTTGAAATTTTTTCATTTGAAAATTTTTTTTTTGATTTTTTTTTAAATTTTTTTTTTGAAAAATTTTTTTTTTAGACTTTTATTGAAAATTTTTTTTTTGGAAATTTTTTAATTGAATTTTTTTTTTGAAAATTTTTTTTTCGAAAAATTTTATTTTAAAATTTTTATTTTTCAATATTTTTTTAATTCTTTAAAAAAAATTTAATTTTTTTTTGAAAACTTTCTTTTTTTGAATTTTTTTTTTGAAATTGTTTTTGTTTTTTTTTGAAAATTTTTATTTTTCAATATTTTTTTTTCGAAAATTTTTTTTTCGAAATTTTTTTTCCGTTTTTGAAATTTTTTTGGAAGTTTTTTTTGAAATTTTTTTTGAAAATTCTTTTTTTTTAAATTTTTTTGAGATTTTTTCTAAATTTTTTTTTTAAATTTATTTTGAAATTTTTTTATGAAACTTTTTTATTTGAAAATTCTTTTCTGATTTTTTTTTAAATTTTTTTTTTGAAAAATTTTTTTTTTAAACTTTTATTGAAAATTTTTTTTTGGAAATTTTTTAAGAATTTTTTTTTTGAAAATTTTTTTTATTTCGAAAAATTTTATTTTAAAATTTTTTTTTGAAAATTTTATTTTTCAATATTTTTTTTTGAAAAATTTTATTTTCGAATTTTTTTTCCGTTTTTGAATTTTTTTTATTTTTTTTGAAAATTATTTTTTTTGAATTTTTTTTTTCTGAGTTTTTTTTGAATTTATTTTTTTGAATTTTTTTTGAAAATTTTTTCTTGAAATTTTTTTTTGAAATTTTATTTGAAATATTTTTTTGAAATATTTTTTTAATTTTTTTTTGAAAAATTGTTTTTTTGAAACTTTTTAAAATTTTTTTTTTGGAAATTTTTTTTTGAATTTTTTTTTAAATTTTTTCAGAAAATTCTTTTTTTTGAAATATTTGTTTCATTTTTTTGAGTTTCATTTGAAATTTTTTTTTGAAATTTTTTTTGAATTTTTTTTTTGAATTTTTTTTGAAATTATTTTTTTTTAAATTTTTTTTCTTCGAAAATTTTTTTTGAAATTTTTTGAAATTTTTTTGAATTTTTTTAAAATTTTTTATTGAAAATTTTCTTTTTTTGAATTTTTTTTAAAAATTGTTTTTGTTTTTTATGAAAATTTTTATTTCGGAATTTTTTTTTGAAATTTTTTTTTGAAAGTTTTTTTTTGAAAATTTTTATTTTTCAATATTTTTTTTTTGAAAATTTTTTTGAAATTGTTTGTTTTTTTTGAAAATTTTTATTTCGGAATTTTATTTTGAAATTTTTTTTTTGAAAATTTTTATTTTTCAATATTTTTTTTTTGAAAAATTTTTTTTTCGAAAATTTTTTTTTCGAAATTTTTTTTCCGTTTTTGAAATTTTTTAAAATTTTTTTGGAAGTTTTTTGAATTTTTTTTTGAAAATTCTTTTTTTTTTTAATTTTTTTGAGATTTTTTCTAAATTTTTTTTTGAAATTTATTTTGAAATTTTTTTTTTTTAATTTTTTTTTGAAATTTTTTCATTTGAAAATTTTTTTCTGATTATTTTTTAAATTTTTTTTTGAAAATTTTTTTTTTGGAAATTTTTTTTGAATTTTTTTTTGAAGTTTTTTTTTCGAAAAATTTTATTTTAAAATTTTTTTTGAAATATTTTTTTGAAAATTTTTATTTTTCAATACTTTAAAGAAAATTTAATTTTTTTTTTGAAAACTTTCTTTTTTTGAATTTTTTTTTGAAATTGTTTTTGTTTTTTTGAAAATTTTTATTTCGGAATTTTTTTTTGAAATTTTTTTTTGAAAGTTTTTTATTTGAAAATTTTTATTTTTCAATATTTTTTTTTTGAAAAATTTTTTTTTTGAAAATTTTTTTTTCGAAATTTTTTTTGGAAGTTTTTTTTGAAATTTTGTTTGAAAATTCTTTTTTTTGAAATTTTTTTGAGATTTTTTTTAAACTTTTATTGAAAATTTTTATTTTGGAAATTTTTTTTGAATTTTTTTTTTTGAAAATTTTTTTTTTCGAAAAATTTTATTTTAAAATTTTTTTTTTAAATATTTTTTTGAAAATTTTTATTTTTCAATATTTTTTTTTTGAAAAAATTTATTTTCGAATTTTTTTTCCGTTTTTGAATTTTTTTTATTTTTTTTGAAAATTATTTTTTTGAAATTTTTTTTTCTGAGTTTTTTTGAATTTATTTTTTTGAATTTCTTTTTGAAAATTTTTTCTTGAAATTTTTTTTTGAAATATTTTTATTTGAAAATTTTTTTTGAAATATTTTTTTAAATTTTTTTTTGAAAAATTGTTTTTTTGAAACTTTTTTAAAATTTTTTTTTTTGGAAATTTTTTTTTTAGTTTTTTTTTGAAATTTTTTTTAAAATTTTTTTCGAAAATTCTTTTTTTTGAAATTTTTGTTTCATTTTTTTGAGTTTTATTTGAAATTTTTTTTTGAAATATTTTTTAAAATTTTTTTTGAAAAATTGTTTTTTTGAAACTTTTTCTGAATTTTTTTTTTTTATTTTTTTTTGAAAATTTTTTTTTTGAAAGTTTTTTTTTATTTATTTTTTGTAATTTTTTTCGAAAATTTTTTTAAAAATTTTTTTTGAAGTTTTCTTTGAATTTTTTTTTTGAAATTTTTTTTGGAAATTTTTTAAGAATTTTTTTTTTGAAAATTTTTTTTATTTCGAAAAATTTTATTTTAAATTTTTTTTTTGAAAATTTTATTTTTCAATATTTTTTTTTGAAAAATTTTATTTTCGAATTTTTTTCCGTTTTTGAATTTTTTTTATTTTTTTTGAAAATTATTTTTTTTGAATTTTTTTTTCTGAGTTTTTTTTGAATTTATTTTTTTGAATTTTTTTTGAAAATTTTTTCTTGAAATTTTTTTATTTGAAATATTTTTTTGAAATATTTTTTTAATTTTTTTTTGAAAAATTGTTTATTTGAAACTTTTTAAAATTTTTTTTTGGAAATTTTTTTTTGAATTTTTTTTAAAATTTTTTCAGAAAATTCTTTTTTTTGAAATATTTGTTTCATTTTTTTGAGTTTCATTTGAAATTTTTTTTTGAAATTTTTTTTGAATTTTTTTTTTGAATTTTTTTTGAAATTACTTTTTTTTAATTTTTTTTCTTCGAAAATTTTTTTGAAATTTTTTGAAATTTTTTGAAATTTTTTTGAATTTTTTTAAAATTTTTTATTGAAAATTTTCTTTTTTTGAATTTTTTTTAAAAATTGTTTTTGTTTTTTATGAAAATTTTTATTTCGGAATTTTTTTTTGAAATTTTTTTTTGAAAGTTTTTTTTTGAAAATTTTTATTTTTCAATATTTTTTTTTTGAAAATTTTTTTGAAATTGTTTGTTTTTTTTGAAAATTTTTATTTCGGAATTTTTTTTTGATATTTTTTTTTTGAAATTTTTTTATTTGAAAATTTTTTTTGAAATATTTTTTTTTGAATTTTTTTTTTTGAAAAATTGTTTTTTTGAATTTTTTTAAAATTTTTTTTGAAATTTTTTATCTTCGAAATTTTTTTTTCAAATTTTTTAAAAATTTTTTGAATTTTTAAAAAATTTTTATTGAAAATTTTCTTTTTTTGAATTTTTTTTGAAATTGTTTTTGTTTTTTTTGAAAATTTTTATTTCGGAATTTTATTTTGAAATTTTTTTTTTGAAAATTTTTATTTTTCAATATTTTTTTTTTGAAAAATTTTTTTTTCGAAAATTTTTTTTTCGAAATTTTTTTTCCGTTTTTGAAATTTTTTAAAATTTTTTTGGAAGTTTTTTTGAATTTTTTTTTGAAAATTCTTTTTTTTTTAAATTTTTTTGAGATTTTTTCTAAATTTTTTTTTGAAATTTATTTTGAAATTTTTTTTTTTGAAATTTTTTTTTGAAATTTTTTCATTTGAAAATTTTTTTCTGATTATTTTTTAAATTTTTTTTTGAAAATTTTTTTTTTGGAAATTTTTTTTGAAATATTTTTTTGAAAATTTTTATTTTTCAATACTTTAAAAAAAATTTAATTTTTTTTTTTGAAAACTTTCTTTTTTTGAATTTTTTTTTGAAATTGTTTTTGTTTTTTTGAAAATTTTTATTTCGGAATTTTTTTTTGAAATTTTTTTTTGAAAGTTTTTTATTTGAAAATTTTTATTTTTCAATATTTTTTTTTCGAAAAATTTTTTTTTTGAAAATTTTTTTTTCGAAATTTTTTTTGGAAGTTTTTTTTGAAATTTTGTTTGAAAATTCTTTTTTTTGAAATTTTTTTGAGATTTTTTTTAAACTTTTATTGAAAATTTTTATTTTGGAAATTTTTTTTGAATTTTTTTTTTTTGAAAATTTTTTTTTTCGAAAAATTTTATTTTAAAATTTTTTTTTTAAATATTTTTTTGAAAATTTTTATTTTTCAATATTTTTTTTTTAAAAATTTTATTTTCGAATTTTTTTTCCGTTTTTGAATTTTTTTTATTTTTTTTGAAAATTATTCTTTTGAAATTTTTTTTTCTGAGTTTTTTTGAATTTATTTTTTTGAATTTCTTTTTGAAAATTTTTTCTTGAAATTTTTTTTTGAAATATTTTTATTTGAAAATTTTTTTTGAAATATTTTTTTAAATTTTTTTTTGAAAAATTGTTTTTTTGAAACTTTTTTAAAATTTTTTTTTTTAGAAATTTTTTTTTGAAATTTTTTTTTTAGTTTTTTTTTGAAATTTTTTTTAAAATTTTTTTCGAAAATTCTTTTTTTTGAAATTTTTGTTTCATTTTTTTGAGTTTTATTTGAAATTTTTTTTTGAAATATTTTTTAAAATTTTTTTTGAAAAATTGTTTTTTTGAAACTTTTTCTGAATTTTTTTTTTTATTTTTTTTTGAAAATTTTTTTTCGAAAATTTTTTAAAAAATTTTTTTTGAAGTTTTTTTTGAATTTTTTTTTTTGAAATTTTTTTTGAAAATTTTTTCATTGAAATTATTTGAAATTTTATTTTTTCGAAAAATTTTTTCTGATTTTCTTTAAAATTTTTTTTCAATTTTTTTTTAAACTCTTCGAAAAAATTTTTTTTTCAAATTTTTTTTTGAATTTTTTTTTGAAATTTTTTGTTTAATTTTTTTTAATCATTTTTAAAATTTTTTTTGAATTTTTTAAATTTTTCTTTGAATTTATTTTGGAATTTTTTTTTGAAATTTTATTTTTGAAATTTTTTTTGAAATTTTTTGTTTAATTTTTTTTTAATCATTTTTAAAATTTTTTTTGAATTTTTTTAAATTTTTCTTTGAATTTTTTTTAAATTTTTTTTTTTTTAAATTTTTTTTCGAAATTTTTTTTTTGAATTTTTTTAAAATTTTTTTTTGAAATTTTTTTTCGAATTTTTTTTTTCAATTTTTTTAAAAATTTTTTTTGAAATATTTTTTAAATTTTGTTTTGAAAATTTTTTTTTCGAAATTTTTTTTCGATTTTTTTTTTAAATTTGTTTTAAAATTTTTTTTGAAATTTTTTTTTTTGAAATTTTTTTTTGAAATTTTTTTTAAATTTTTTTTTAAAATTAATTTTGAAATTTTTTTTTCGAAATTTTTTTTTTTTGAAAATTCTTTTCTGATTTTTTTTAAATTTTTTTTTTTGAAAAATTTTTTTTTGAAACTTTTATTAAAAATTTTTATTTTGGAAATTTTTTTTGAATTTTTTTTTTGAAAATTTTTTTTTTCGAAAAATTTTATTTTAAAATTTTTTTTAAAAATATTTTTTTGAAAATTTTTATTTTTCAATATTTTTTTTTGAAAAATTTTATTTTCGAATTTTTTTTTCCGTTTTTGAATTTTTTTTATTTTTTTTGAAAATTATTTTTTTTGAAATTTTTTTTTCTGAGTTTTTTTGAATTTATTTTTTTGAATTTCTTTTTGAAAATTTTTTCTTGAAATTTTTTTTTGAAATTTTTTTATTTGAAAATTTTTTTTGAAATATTTTTTAAAATTTTTTTTTGAAAAATTGTTTTTTTGAAACTTTTTTAAAAATTTTTTTTTTGGAATTTTTTTTTTGAAATTTTTTTAAAATTTTTTTTCAAAAATTCTTTTTTTTGAAATTTTTGTTTCATTTTTTTGAGTTTTATTTGAAATTTTTTTTTTAAATATTTTTTTTGAAAAATTTTTTTTTTTTAAGTTTTTTTTTATTTTTTTTTGTAATTTTTTTCGAAAATTTTTATAAAATTTTTTTAAAATTTTTTTTTGAAGTTTTCTTTGAATTTTTTTTTTGAATTTTTTTTTGAAAATTTTTTCATTGAAATTTTTTTTTGAAATTTTATTTTTTCGAAAAATTTTTTCTGATTTTCTTTAAATTTTTTTTTCAATTTTTTTTTAAACTCTTCGAAAAAATTTTTTTTTTGAAATTTTTTTTGAAATTTTTTGTTTAATTTTTTTTAATCATTTTTAAAATTTTTTTTGAATTTTTTAAATTTTTCTTTGAATTTATTTTGGATTTTTTTTTTGAAATTTTATTTTTGAAATTTTTTGTTTAATTTTTTTTTAATCATTTTTTAAATTTTTTTTGAATTTTTTAAATTTTTCTTTGAATTTATTTTGGAATTTTTTTTTTGAAATTTTATTTTTGAACTTTTTTTTGAAATTTTTTGTTTAATTTTTTTTTAATCATTTTTAAAATTTTTTTTGAATTTTTTTAAATTTTTCTTTGAATTTTTTTAAATTTTTTTTTTGAAAAATTGTTTTTCGAAATTTTTTTTTCGAATTTTTTTTTAATTTTTTTTTGAAATTTTTTTTTCGAAATTTTTTTTCGAATTTTTTTTTTCAATTTTTTTTAAATTTTTTTTTGAAATATTTTTTAAATTTTTTTTTGAAAAATTTTTTTTTGAAATTTTTTTTCGATTTTTTTTTTAAATTTGTTTTAAAATTTTTTTTGAAATTTTTTTTTTTGAAATTTTTTTTTGACATTTTTTTTAAATTTTTTTTTTGAAATTTTTTTTTTGAATTTTTTTTTCGAATTTTTGTTTTCAATTTTTTTTTAAATTTTTTTTTTAATTTTTTTTTTTGAATTTTTTTTTAAATTTTTTTTTTGAAAATTTTTTTTTTTGAATTTTTTTTTTTGAAACTTTTTTTTTCGAAAATTTTTTTGAAATTTTTTTTTAAATTTTTCTTTTTGAAAATTTTTTTTTCGAAATTTTTTTTCGAATGTTTTTTTTAATTTTTTTTTTGAAATTTTTTTAAAATTTTTTTTTGAAAATTTTTTTTTTGAAATTTTTTTTTTTTTATTTTTTTGAAATTTTTTTTGAAATTTTTCTTTTTGAAAATTTTTTTTTCGAAATTTTTTTTCGAATTTTTTTTTATTTTTTTTAAAATTTTTTTTTAGAATTTTTTTTCCGTTTTTGAATTTTTTTAAATTTTTTTTGAAAATTCTTTTTTTTGAAATTTTTGTTTTTTTTTGATTTTTTTTTGTTTTTGAAATTTTTTTAAATTTTTTTTGGAAGTTTTTTTGAATTTTTTTTTGAAAATTCTTTTTTTTGAGATTTTTTCTAAATTTTTTTTTGAAATTTATTTTGAAATTTTTTTTTTGAAATTTTTTTTTGAAATTTTTTCATTTGAAAATTTTTTTCTGATTTTTTTTTAAATTTTGTCTTTTTTTATTTTTTTTTGAAACTTTTATTGAAAAATTTTTTTTTGGAAATTTTTTTTTGGAAATTTTTTTTTGAATTTTTTTCGAAAAATTTTATTTTAAAATTTTTATTTTTCAATATTTTTTTAATTCTTTAAAAATTTTTTAATTTTTTTTTTGAAAACTTTCTTTTTTTGAAGTTTTTTTTAAAATTGTTTTTGTTTTTTTTGAAAATTTTTATTTCGGTATTTTTTTTTGAAATTTTTTTTTTGAAAGTTTTTTTTTTGAAATTTTTTATTTTTCAATATTTTTTATTTGAAAATTTTTTTTTTCGAAAATTTTTTTTCGATTTTTTTTTCCGTTTTCGAAATTTTTTTAAATTTTTTTTGGAAGTTTTTTTGAATTTTTTTTTGAAAATTCTTTTTTTTGAAATTTTTTTGAGATTTTTTCTAAATTTTTTTTTGAAATTTATTTTGAAATTTTTTTTTTGAAATTTATTTTTGAAATTTTTTCATTTGAAAATTTTTTTTTTGATTTTTTTTAAAATTTTTTTTTTGAAAAAATTTTTTTTTAAACTTTTATTGAAAATTTTTTTTTTTGGAAATTTTTTAATTGAATTTTTTTTTTGAAAATTTTTTTTTCGAAAAATTTTATTTTAAAATTTTTATTTTTCAATATTTTTTTAATTCTTTAAAAAAAATTTAATTTTTTTTTGAAAACTTTCTTTTTTTGATTTTTTTTTTGAAATTGTTTTTGTTTTTTTTTTGAAAATTTTTATTTTTCAATATTTTTTTTTCGAAAAATTTTTTTTTCGAAAATTTTTTTTTCGAAATTTTTTTTTCGAAATTTTTTTTCCGTTTTTGAAATTTTTTAAAAATTTTTTTGGAAGTTTTTTTTGAAATTTTTTTTGAAAATTCTTTTTTTTTTAATTTTTTTGAGATTTTTTCTAAATTTTTTTTTGAAATTTATTTTGAAATTTTTTTATGAAACTTTTTTATTTGAAAATTCTTTTCTGATTTTTTTTTTAAATTTTTTTTTGAAAAATTTTTTTTTTAAACTTTTATTGAAAATTTTTTTTTTGGAAATTTTTTAAGAATTTTTTTTTTGAAAATTTTTTTTATTTCGAAAAATTTTATTTTAAAATTTTTTTTTGAAAATTTTATTTTTCAATATTTTTTTTTAAAAAAATTTTATTTTCGAATTTTTTTTCCGTTTTTGAATTTTTTTTGAAAATTATTTTTTTTGAAATTTTTTTTTTCTGAGTTTTTTTTTAATTTATTTTTTTGAATTTTTTTTGAAAATTTTTTCTTGAATTTTTTTTTTGAAATTTTTTTATTTGAAATATTTTTTTGAAATATTTTTTTAATTTTTTTTTGAAAAATTGTTTTTTTGAAACTTTTTAAAATTTTTTTTTTGGAATTTTTTTTTTGAATTTTTTTTTAAATTTTTTCCGAAAATTCTTTTTTTTGAAATATTTGTTTCATTTTTTTGAGTTTCATTTGAAATTTTTTTTTGAAATTTTTTTTTGAAATTTTTTTTGAATTTTTTTTTGAATTTTTTTTTGAAATTATTTTTTTTTAAATTTTTTTTCTTCGAAAATTTTTTTTGAAATTTTTTGCAATTTTTTTGAATTTTTTTAAAATTTTTTATTGAAAATTTTCTTTTTTTGAATTTTTTTTTTAAATTGTTTTTGTTTTTTATGAAAATTTTTATTTCGGAATTTTTTTTTGAAATTTTTATTTGAAAGTTTTTTTTTGAAAATTTTTTTAAATTTTTTTTTGAAAAATTGTTTTTTTGAAACTTTTTAAAATTTTTTTTTTTGGAAATTTTTTTTCCGTTTTTGAAATTTTTTTAAAATTTTTTGGAAGTTTTTTTGATTTTTTTTTGAAACTTTTATTGAAAATTTTTTTTTTGGAAATTTTTTTTTGAATTTTTTTCGAAAAATTTTATTTTAAAATTTTTATTTTTCAATATTTTTTTAATTCTTTAAAAATTTTTTAATTTTTTTTTTGAAAACTTTCTTTTTTTGAAGTTTTTTTTAAAATTGTTTTTGTTTTTTTTGAAAATTTTTATTTCGGTATTTTTTTTTGAAATTTTTTTTTTGAAAGTTTTTTTTTGAAATTTTTTATTTTTCAATATTTTTTATTTGAAAATTTTTTTTTTCGAAAATTTTTTTTCGATTTTTTTTTCCGTTTTCGAAATTTTTTTAAATTTTTTTTGGAAGTTTTTTTGAATTTTTTTTTGAAAATTCTTTTTTTTGAAATTTTTTTGAGATTTTTTCTAAATTTTTTTTTGAAATTTATTTTGAAATTTTTTTTTTGAAATTTATTTTTGAAATTTTTTCATTTGAAAATTTTTTTTTTGATTTTTTTTTAAATTTTTTTTTTGAAAAATTTTTTTTTTAAACTTTTATTGAAAATTTTTTTTTTGGAAATTTTTTAATTGAATTTTTTTTTTGAAAATTTTTTTTTCGAAAAATTTTATTTTAAAATTTTTATTTTTCAATATTTTTTTAATTCTTTAAAAAAAATTTAATTTTTTTTTGAAAACTTTCTTTTTTTGATTTTTTTTTTGAAATTGTTTTTGTTTTTTTTTGAAAATTTTTATTTTTCAATATTTTTTTTTCGAAAAATTTTTTTTTCGAAAATTTTTTTTTCGAAATTTTTTTTTCGAATTTTTTTTTCCGTTTTTGAAATTTTTTAAAAATTTTTTTGGAAGTTTTTTTTGAAATTTTTTTTGAAAATTCTTTTTTTTTAAATTTTTTTGAGATTTTTTCAAAATTTTTTTTTGAAATTTATTTTGAAATTTTTTTATGAAACTTTTTTATTTGAAAATTCTTTTCTGATTTTTTTTTTAAATTTTTTTTTGAAAAATTTTTTTTTTAAACTTTTATTGAAAATTTTTTTTTTTGGAAATTTTTTAAGAATTTTTTTTTTGAAAATTTTTTTTATTTCGAAAAATTTTATTTTAAAATTTTTTTTTGAAAATTTTATTTTTCAATATTTTTTTTTAAAAAATTTTATTTTCGAATTTTTTTTCCGTTTTTGAATTTTTTTTGAAAATTATTTTTTTTGAAATTTTTTTTTTCTGAGTTTTTTTTGAATTTATTTTTTTGAATTTTTTTTGAAAATTTTTTCTTGAATTTTTTTTTTGAAATTTTTTTATTTGAAATATTTTTTTGAAATATTTTTTTAATTTTTTTTTGAAAAATTGTTTTTTTGAAACTTTTTAAAATTTTTTTTTTGGAATTTTTTTTTTGAATTTTTTTTTAAATTTTTTCCGAAAATTCTTTTTTTTGAAATATTTGTTTCATTTTTTTGAGTTTCATTTGAAATTTTTTTTTGAAATTTTTTTTTGAAATTTTTTTTGAATTTTTTTTTGAATTTTTTTTTGAAATTATTTTTTTTTAAATTTTTTTTCTTCGAAAATTTTTTTTGAAATTTTTTGCAATTTTTTTGAATTTTTTTAAAAATTTTTATTGAAAATTTTCTTTTTTTGAATTTTTTTTTAAAATTGTTTTTGTTTTTTATGAAAATTTTTATTTCGGAATTTTTTTTTGAAATTTTTTTTTGAAATTTTTTTATTTGAAAATTTTTTTTGAAATATTTTTTTAAATTTTTTTTTGAAAAATTGTTTTTTTGAAACTTTTTAAAATTTTTTTTTTTGGAAATTTTTTTTCCGTTTTTGAAATTTTTTTAAAATTTTTTGGAAGTTTTTTTGATTTTTTTTTGAAACTTTTATTGAAAATTTTTTTTTTGGAAATTTTTTTTTGAATTTTTTTCGAAAAATTTTATTTTAAAATTTTTATTTTTCAATATTTTTTTAATTCTTTAAAAATTTTTTAATTTTTTTTTTGAAAACTTTCTTTTTTTGAAGTTTTTTTTAAAATTGTTTTTGTTTTTTTTGAAAATTTTTATTTCGGTATTTTTTTTTGAAATTTTTTTTTTGAAAGTTTATTTTTGAAATTTTTTATTTTTCAATATTTTTTATTTGAAAATTTTTTTTTCCGAAAATTTTTTTTCCGTTTTCGAAATTTTTTTAAATTTTTTTTGAAAATTCTGTTTTTTGAAATTTTTGTTTTTTTTGAATTTTTTTTTCGAAAATTTTTTTTTCGATTTTTTTTTTGTTTTTGAAATTTTTTTTAATTTTTTTTGGAAGTTTTTTTTGAAATTTTTTTTGAAAATTCTTTTTTTTGAAATTTTTGTTTTTTTTTTGATTTTTTTTTGTTTTTGAAATTTTTTTAAATTTTTTTTGGAAGTTTTTTTGAATTTTTTTTTGAAAAAATTTTTTTTAAAACTTTTATTGAAAATTTTTTTTTTGGAAATTTTTTAATTGCATTTGTTTTTTTGAAATTTTTTTTTTCGAAAAATTTTATTTTAAAATTTTTATTTTTCAATATTTTTTTAATTCTTTAAAAAAATTTTAATTTTTTTTTGAAAACTTTCTTTTTTTGAATTTTTTTTTTGAAATTGTTTTTGTTTTTTTTTTGAAAATTTTTATTTTTCAATATTTTTTTTTCGAAAAGTTTTTTTTTCGAAAATTTTTTTTCGAAATTTTTTTTCCGTTTTTGAAATTTTTTAAAAATTTTTTTGGAAGTTTTTTTTGAAATTTTTTTTGAAAATTCTTTTTTTTTAATTTTTTTGAGATTTTTTCTAAATTTTTTTTTGAAATTTATTTTGAAATTTTTTTATGAAACTTTTTTATTTGAAAATTCTTTTCTGATTTTTTTTTTAAATTTTTTTTTTGAAAAATTTTTTTTTTAAACTTTTATTGAAAAATTTTTTTTTGGAAATTTTTTAAGAATTTTTTTTTTGAAAATTTTTTTTATTTCGAAAAATTTTATTTTAAAATTTTTTTTTGAAAATTTTATTTTTCAATATTTTTTTTTGAAAAATTTTATTTTCGAATTTTTTTTCCGTTTTTGAATTTTTTTAATTTTTTTTGAAAATTATTTTTTTTGAAATTTTTTTTTTCTGAGTTTTTTTTGAATTTATTTTTTTGAATTTTTTTTTGAAAATTTTTTCTTGAAATTTTTTTTGAAATTTTTTTATTTGAAATATTTTTTTGAAATATTTTTTTAATTTTTTTTTGAAAAATTGTTTTTTTGAAACTTTTTAAAATTTTTTTTTTGGAAATTTTTTTTTGAATTTTTTTTTTAAATTTTTTCCGAAAATTCTTTTTTTTGAAATATTTGTTTCATTTTTTTGAGTTTCATTTGAAATTTTTTTTGAATTTTTTTTTTGAATTTTTTTTGAAATTATTTTTTTTTAAATTTTTTTTCTTCGAAAATTTTTTTTGAAATTTTTTGAAATTTTTTTGAATTTTTTAAAAAAAATTTATTGAAAATTTTCTTTTTTTGAATTTTTTTTTAAATTGTTTTTGTTTTTTATGAAAATTTTTATTTCGGAATTTTTTTTTGAAATTTTTTTTTGAAAGTTTTTTTTGAAAATTTTTATTTTTCAATATTTTTTTTTTGAAAAATTTTTTGAAATTGTTTGTATTTTTTGAAAATTTTTATTTCGGAATTTTTTTTTGAAATTTTTTTTTGAAATTTTTTTATTTGAAAATTTTTTTTGAAATATTTTTTAAATTTTTTTTTGAAAAATTGTTTTTTTGAAACTTTTTTAAATTTTTTTTTTTGGAATTTTTTTTTCCGTTTTTGAAATTTTTTAAAATTTTTTTGGAAGTTTTTTTGAATTTTTTTTTGAAAATTCTTTTTTTTTAATTTTTTTGAGATTTTTTCTAAATTTTTTTTTTGAAATTTATTTTGAAATTTTGCTTTTGAAATTTTTTTTTGAAACTTTTTTATTTGAAAATTTTTTTCTGATTTTTTTAAAAAAAAATTTTTTGAAAATTTTTTTTTTGGAAATTTGTTTTTGAATTTTTTTTTGAAAATTTTTTTTTTCGAAAAATTTTATTTTAAATTTTTTTTTTGAAAACTTTCTTTTTTTGAATTTTTTTTTTGAAATTGTTTTTGTTTTTTTTGAAAATTTTTATTTCGGAATTTTTTTTTGAAAGTTTTTTTTTTTGAAAATTTTTATTTTTCAATATTTTTTTTTCGAAAAATTTTTTTTTCGAAAATTTTTTTTTTGAATTTTTTTTTCCGTTTTTGAAATTTTTTAAAATTTTTTTTGGAAGTTTTTTTTGAAATTTTTTTTGAAAATTCTTTTTTTTGAAATTTTTTTGAGATTTTTTCTAAATTTTTTTTTGAAATTAATTTTGAAATTTTTTTTTTTGAAATTTTTTTTTGAAACTTTTTTATTTGAAAATTCTTTTCTGTTTTTTTTTTAAATTTTTTTTTTGAAAAATTTTTATTTGAAACTTTTATTGAAAATTTTTATTTTGGAAAGTTTTTTTGAATTTTTTTTTCTGAAAATTTTTTTTTTCGAAAAATTTTATTTTAAAATTTTTTTTTGAAATATTTTTTTGAAAATTTTTATTTTTCAATATTTTTTTTTGAAAAATTTTATTTTCGAATTTTTTTTTCCGTTTTAGAATTTTTTTTATTTTTTTTGAAATTTTTTTTGAAAATTTTTTCTTGAAATTTTTTTTTGAAATTTTTTTATTTGAAAATTTTTTTTGAAATATTTTTTTAAATTTTTTTTTGAAAAATTGTTTTTTTGAAACTTTTTAAAAATTTTTTTTTTTGGAAATTTTTTTTTTGAAATTTTTTTTTTAGTTTTTTTTTGAAATTTTTTTTAAAATTTTTTTCGAAAATTCTTTTTTTTGAAATTTTTGTTTCATTTTTTTGAGTTTTATTTGATTTTTTTTTTGAAATATTTTTTAATTTTTTTTTTGAAAAATTGTTTTTTTGAAACTTTTTCTGAATTTTTTTTTTAATTTTTTTTTTTGAAATTTTTTTCGAAAATTTTTTTGAAATTTTTTTTTTGAAAGTTTTCTTTGAATTTTTTTTTTTTTAATTTTTTTTGAAAATTTTTTCATTGAAATTTTTTTTGAAAGTTTATTTTTTCGATATTTTTTTTCTGATTTTCTTTAAATTTTTTTAAAAATTTTTTTTTAAACTCTTCGAAAAATATTTTTTTTTTTATTTTTTTTTGAAATTTTTGTTAATTTTTTTTTAATCATTTTTAAAAATTTTTTTGAATTTTTTTAAATTTTTTTTTAAATTTATTTTGGAATTTTTTTTATGAAATTTTATTTTTGAAATTTTATTTTTGAAATTTTTTTTTTGAAATTTATTTGAGATTTTTTCTGATTTTTTTTTTGAAATTTATTTTGAAATTTTTTTTTGAAATTTTTTTTTGAAATTTTTTTATTTGAAATTTTTTTTCTGATTTTTTTTAATTTCTTATTGAAAAAAATTTTTTTGAAACTGTTTTAGAAAATTTTTTTTTGGAAATTTTTTTTGAATTTTTTTTTTTGAAAATTTTTTTTCGAAAATTTTTTTAAAAATTTTTTTTGAAGTTTTTTTTGAATTTTTTTTTTTGAAATTTTTTTTGAAATTTTTCTTTTTGAAAATTTTTTTTTCGAAATTTTTTTTCGAATTTTTTTTTATTTTTTTTAAAATTTTTTTTTAGAATTTTTTTTCCGTTTTTGAATTTTTTTAAATTTTTTTTGAAAATTCTTTTTTTTGAAATTTTTGTTTTTTTTTGATTTTTTTTTGTTTTTGAAATTTTTTTAAATTTTTTTTGGAAGTTTTTTTGAATTTTTTTTTGAAAATTCTTTTTTTTGAGATTTTTTCTAAATTTTTTTTTGAAATTTATTTTGAAATTTTTTTTTTGAAATTTTTTTTTGAAATTTTTTCATTTGAAAATTTTTTTCTGATTTTTTTTTAAATTTTGTCTTTTTTTATTTTTTTTTGAAACTTTTATTGAAAAATTTTTTTTTGGAAATTTTTTTTTGAATTTTTTTCGAAAAATTTTATTTTAAAATTTTTATTTTTCAATATTTTTTTAATTCTTTAAAAATTTTTTAATTTTTTTTTTGAAAACTTTCTTTTTTTGAAGTTTTTTTTAAAATTGTTTTTGTTTTTTTTGAAAATTTTTATTTCGGTATTTTTTTTTGAAATTTTTTTTTGAAAGTTTTTTTTTTGAAATTTTTTATTTTTCAATATTTTTTATTTGAAAATTTTTTTTTTCGAAAATTTTTTTTCGATTTTTTTTTCCGTTTTCGAAATTTTTTTAAATTTTTTTTGGAAGTTTTTTTGAATTTTTTTTTGAAAATTCTTTTTTTTGAAATTTTTTTGAGATTTTATCTAAATTTTTTTTTGAAATTTATTTTGAAATTTTTTTTTTGAAATTTATTTTTGAAATTTTTTCATTTGAAAATTTTTTTTTTGATTTTTTTTAAAATTTTTTTTTTGAAAAATTTTTTTTTTAAACTTTTATTGAAAATTTTTTTTTTGGAAATTTTTTAATTGAATTTTTTTTTTGAAAATTTTTTTTTCGAAAAATTTTATTTTAAAATTTTTATTTTTCAATATTTTTTTAATTCTTTAAAAAAAATTTAATTTTTTTTTGAAAACTTTCTTTTTTTGATTTTTTTTTTGAAATTGTTTTTGTTTTTTTTTTGAAAATTTTTATTTTTCAATATTTTTTTTTCGAAAAATTTTTTTTTCGAAAATTTTTTTTTCGAAATTTTTTTTTCGAAATTTTTTTTCCGTTTTTGAAATTTTTTAAAAATTTTTTTGGAAGTTTTTTTTGAAATTTTTTTTGAAAATTCTTTTTTTTAAAATTTTTTTGAGATTTTTTCTAAATTTTTTTTGAAATTTATTTTGAAATTTTTTTATGAAACTTTTTTATTTGAAAATTCTTTTCTGATTTTTTTTTAAAATTTTTTTTTGAAAAATTTTTTTTTTAAACTTTTATTGAAAATTTTTTTTTTGGAAATTTTTTAAGAATTTTTTTTTTGAAAATTTTTTTTATTTCGAAAAATTTTATTTTAAAATTTTTTTTTGAAAATTTTATTTTTCAATATTTTTTTTAAAAAAATTTTATTCGAATTTTTTTTCCGTTTTTGAATTTTTTTTGAAAATTATTTTTTTTGAAATTTTTTTTTCTGAGTTTTTTTTAATTTATTTTTTTGAATTTTTTTTGAAAATTTTTTCTTGAATTTTTTTTTTGAAATTTTTTTATTTGAAATATTTTTTTGAAATATTTTTTTAATTTTTTTTTGAAAAATTGTTTTTTTGAAACTTTTTAAAATTTTTTTTTTGGAATTTTTTTTTTGAATTTTTTTTTAAATTTTTTCCGAAAATTCTTTTTTTTGAAATATTTGTTTCATTTTTTTGAGTTTCATTTGAAATTTTTTTTTGAAATTTTTTTTTGAAATTTTTTTTGAATTTTTTTTTTGAATTTTTTTTTGAAATTATTTTTTTTAAAATTTTTTTTCTTCGAAATTTTTTTTTGAAATTTTTTGCAATTTTTTTGAATTTTTTTAAAATTTTTTATTGAAAATTTTCTTTTTTTGAATTTTTTTTTTAAATTGTTTTTGTTTTTTATGAAAATTTTTATTTCGGAATTTTTTTTTGAAAATTTTTATTTGAAAGTTTTTTTTTGAAAATTTTTTTAAATTTTTTTTTGAAAAATTGTTTTTTTGAAACTTTTTAAAATTTTTTTTTTTGGAAATTTTTTTTCCGTTTTTGAAATTTTTTTAAAATTTTTTGGAAGTTTTTTTGATTTTTTTTTGAAACTTTTATTGAAAATTTTTTTTTTGGAAATTTTTTTTTGAATTTTTTTCGAAAAATTTTATTTTAAAATTTTTATTTTTCAATATTTTTTTAATTCTTTAAAAATTTTTTAATTTTTTTTTTGAAAACTTTCTTTTTTTGAAGTTTTTTTTAAAATTGTTTTTGTTTTTTTTGAAAATTTTTATTTCGGTATTTTTTTTTGAAATTTTTTTTTTGAAAGTTTTTTTTGAAATTTTTTATTTTTCAATATTTTTTATTTGAAAATTTTTTTTTTCGAAAATTTTTTTTCGATTTTTTTTTCCGTTTTCGAAATTTTTTTAAATTTTTTTTGGAAGTTTTTTTGAATTTTTTTTTGAAAATTCTTTTTTTTGAAATTTTTTTGAGATTTTTTCTAAATTTTTTTTTGAAATTTATTTTGAAATTTTTTTTTAGAAATTTATTTTTGAAATTTTTTCATTTGAAAATTTTTTTTTTGATTTTTTTTTAAATTTTTTTTTTGAAAAATTTTTTTTTTAAACTTTTATTGAAAATTTTTTTTTTGGAAATTTTTTAATTGAATTTTTTTTTTGAAAACTTTCTTTTTTTGATTTTTTTTTTGAAATTGTTTTTGTTTTTTTTTTGAAAATTTTTATTTTTCAATATTTTTTTTTCGAAAAATTTTTTTTTCGAAAATTTTTTTTTCGAAATTTTTTTTTCGAAATTTTTTTTCCGTTTTTGAAATTTTTTAAAAATTTTTTTGGAAGTTTTTTTTGAAATTTTTTTTGAAAATTCTTTTTTTTTAAATTTTTTTGAGATTTTTTCTAAATTTTTTTTTGAAATTTATTTTGAAATTTTTTTATGAAACTTTTTTATTTGAAAATTCTTTTCTGATTTTTTTTTTTAATTTTTTTTTGAAAAATTTTTTTTTTAAACTTTTATTGAAAATTTTTTTTTTTGGAAATTTTTTAAGAATTTTTTTTTTGAAAATTTTTTTTATTTCGAAAAATTTTATTTTAAAATTTTTTTTTGAAAATTTTATTTTTCAATATTTTTTTTTTTAAAATTTTATTTTCGAATTTTTTTTCCGTTTTTGAATTTTTTTTGAAAATTATTTTTTTTGAAATTTTTTTTTTCTGAGTTTTTTTTGAATTTATTTTTTTGAATTTTTTTTGAAAATTTTTTCTTGAATTTTTTTTTTGAAATATTTTTATTTGAAATATTTTTTTGAAATATTTTTTTAATTTTTTTTTGAAAAATTGTTTTTTTGAAACTTTTTAAAATTTTTTTTTTGGAATTTTTTTTTTGAATTTTTTTTTAAATTTTTTCCGAAAATTCTTTTTTTTGAAAAATTTGTTTCATTTTTTTGAGTTTCATTTGAAATTTTTTTTTTGAAATTTTTTTTTGAAATTTTTTTTGAATTTTTTTTTGAATTTTTTTTTGAAATTATTTTTTTTTAATTTTTTTTTCTTCGAAAATTTTTTTTGAAATTTTTTGCAATTTTTTTGAATTTTTTTAAAATTTTTTATTGAAAATTTTCTTTTTTTGATTTTTTTTTTAAAATTGTTTTTGTTTTTTATGAAAATTTTTATTTCGGAATTTTTTTTTGAAATTTTTATTTGAAAGTTTTTTTTTGAAAATTTTTATTTTTCAATATTTTTTTTTTGAAAAATTTTTTGAAATTGTTTGTTTTTTTTGAAAATTTTTATTTCGGAATTTTTTTTTGAAATTTTTTTTTGAAATTTTTTTATTTGAAAATTTTTTTTGAAATATTTTTTTAAATTTTTTTTTGAAAAATTGTTTTTTTGAAACTTTTTAAAATTTTTTTTTTTGGAAATTTTTTTTCCGTTTTTGAAATTTTTTTAAAATTTTTTGGAAGTTTTTTTGATTTTTTTTTGAAACTTTTATTGAAAATTTTTTTTTGGAAATTTTTTTTTGAATTTTTTTCGAAAAATTTTATTTTAAAATTTTTATTTTTCAATATTTTTTTAATTCTTTAAAAATTTTTTAATTTTTTTTTTGAAAACTTTCTTTTTTTGAAGTTTTTTTTAAAATTGTTTTTGTTTTTTTTGAAAATTTTTATTTCGGTATTTTTTTTTGAAATTTTTTTTTTGAAAGTTTTTTTTTGAAATTTTTTATTTTTCAATATTTTTTATTTGAAAATATTTTTTTTCGAAAATTTTTTTTCGATTTTTTTTCCGTTTTCGAAATTTTTTTAAATTTTTTTTGGAAGTTTTTTTGAATTTTTTTTTGAAAATTCTTTTTTTTGAAATTTTTTTGAGATTTTTTCTAAATTTTTTTTTGAAATTTATTTTGAAATTTTTTTTTTGAAATTTATTTTTGAAATTTTTTCATTTGAAAATTTTTTTTTTGATTTTTTTTTAAAATTTTTTTTTTAAACTTTTATTGAAAATTTTTTTTTTGGAAATTTTTTAATTGAATTTTTTTTTTGAAAATTTTTTTTTCGAAAAATTTTATTTTAAAATTTTTATTTTTCAATATTTTTTTAATTCTTTAAAAAAAATTTAATTTTTTTTTGAAAACTTTCTTTTTTTGATTTTTTTTTTGAAATTGTTTTTGTTTTTTTTTTGAAAATTTTTATTTTTCAATATTTTTTTTTCGAAAAATTTTTTTTTCGAAAATTTTTTTTTCGAAATTTTTTTTTCGAAATTTTTTTTCCGTTTTTGAAATTTTTTAAAAATTTTTTTGGAAGTTTTTTTTGAAATTTTTTTTGAAAATTCTTTTTTTTAAAATTTTTTTGAGATTTTTTCTAAATTTTTTTTTGAAATTTATTTTGAAATTTTTTTATGAAACTTTTTTATTTGAAAATTCTTTTCTGATTTTTTTTTAAAATTTTTTTTTGAAAAATTTTTTTTTTAAACTTTTATTGAAAATTTTTTTTTTGGAAATTTTTTAAGAATTTTTTTTTTGAAAATTTTTTTTATTTCGAAAAATTTTATTTTAAAATTTTTTTTTGAAAATTTTATTTTTCAATATTTTTTTTAAAAAAAATTTATTTTCGAATTTTTTTTCCGTTTTTGAATTTTTTTTGAAAATTATTTTTTTTGAAATTTTTTTTTTCTGAGTTTTTTTTGAATTTATTTTTTTGAATTTTTTTTGAAAATTTTTTCTTGAATTTTTTTTTTGAAATTTTTTTATTTGAAATATTTTTTTGAAATATTTTTTTAATTTTTTTTTGAAAAATTGTTTTTTTGAAACTTTTTAAAATTTTTTTTTTGGAATTTTTTTTTTGAATTTTTTTTTAAATTTTTTCCGAAAATTCTTTTTTTTGAAATATTTGTTTCATTTTTTTGAGTTTCATTTGAAATTTTTTTTTGAAATTTTTTTTTGAAATTTTTTTTGAATTTTTTTTTTGAATTTTTTTTTGAAATTATTTTTTTTAAAATTTTTTTTCTTCGAAATTTTTTTTTGAAATTTTTTGCAATTTTTTTGAATTTTTTTAAAATTTTTTATTGAAAATTTTCTTTTTTTGAATTTTTTTTTAAAATTGTTTTTGTTTTTTATGAAAATTTTTATTTCGGAATTTTTTTTTGAAAATTTTTATTTTTCAATATTTTTTTTTGAAAAATTTTATTTTCGAATTTTTTTTTCCGTTTTTGAATTTTTTTTATTTTTTTTGAAAATTCTTTTTTTTGAAATTTTTTTGAGATTTTTTCTAAATTTTTTTTTGAAATTTATTTTGAAATTTTTTATTTGAAATTTATTTTTGAAATTTTTTCATTTGAAAATTTTTTTTTTGATTTTTTTTTAAATTTTTTTTTTGAAAAATTTTTTTTTTAAACTTTTATTGAAAATTTTTTTTTTGGAAATTTTTTAATTGAATTTTTTTTTTGAAAATTTTTTTTTCGAAAAATTTTATTTTAAAATTTTTATTTTTCAATATTTTTTTAATTCTTTAAAAAAAATTTAATTTTTTTTTGAAAACTTTCTTTTTTTGATTTTTTTTTTGAAATTGTTTTTGTTTTTTTTTTGAAAATTTTTATTTTTCAATATTTTTTTTTCGAAAAATTTTTTTTTCGAAAATTTTTTTTTCGAAATTTTTTTTTCGAAATTTTTTTTTCGAAATTTTTTTTCCGTTTTTGAAATTTTTTAAAAATTTTTTTGGAAGTGTTTTTTGAAATTTTTTTTGAAAATTCTTTTTTTTTAAATTTTTTTGAGATTTTTTCTAAATTTTTTTTTGAAATTTATTTTGAAATTTTTTTATGAAACTTTTTTATTTGAAAATTCTTTTCTGATTTTTTTTTAAAATTTTTTTTTGAAAAATTTTTTTTTTAAACTTTTATTGAAAATTTTTTTTTTTGGAAATTTTTTAAGAATTTTTTTTTTGAAAATTTTTTTTATTTCGAAAAATTTTATTTTAAAATTTTTTTTTGAAAATTTTATTTTTCAATGTTTTTTTTTTAAAAATTTTATTTTCGAATTTTTTTTCCGTTTTTGAATTTTTTTTGAAAATTATTTTTTTTGAAATTTTTTTTTTCTGAGTTTTTTTGAATTTATTTTTTTGAATTTTTTTTGAAAATTTTTTCTTGAATTTTTTTTTTGAAATTTTTTTATTTGAAATATTTTTTTGAAATATTTTTTTAATTTTTTTTTGAAAAATTGTTTTTTTGAAACTTTTTAAAATTTTTTTTTTGGAATTTTTTTTTTGAATTTTTTTTTAAATTTTTTCCGAAAATTCTTTTTTTTGAAATATTTGTTTCATTTTTTTGAGTTTCATTTGAAATTTTTTTTTGAAATTTTTTTTTGAAATTTTTTTTGAATTTTTTTTTTGAATTTTTTTTTGAAATTATTTTTTTTTAAATTTTTTTTCTTCGAAATTTTTTTTTGAAATTTTTTGCAATTTTTTTGAATTTTTTTTAAATTTTTTATTGAAAATTTTCTTTTTTTGAATTTTTTTTTAAAATTGTTTTTGTTTTTTATGAAAATTTTTATTTCGGAATTTTTTTTTGAAAATTTTTATTTTTCAATATTTTTTTTTTGAAAAATTTTTTGAAATTGTTTGTTTTTTTTGAAAATTTTTATTTCGGAATTTTTTTTTGAAATTTTTTTTTGAAATTTTTTTATTTGAAAATTTTTTTTGAAATATTTTTTAAAATTTTTTTTTGAAAAATTGTTTTTTTGAAACTTTTTAAAATTTTTTTTTTTGGAAATTTTTTTTCCGTTTTTGAAATTTTTTTAAAATTTTTTGGAAGTTTTTTTGATTTTTTTTTGAAAATTCTTTTTTTTAAATTTTTTTGAGATTTTTTCTAAATTTTTTTTTGAAATTTATTTTGAAATTTTGCTTTTGAAATTTTTTTTTGAAACTTTTTTATTTGAAATTTTTTTTCTGATTTTTTTAAAAAAATTTTTTTTGAAAATTTTTTTTTTGGAAATTTGTTTTTGAATTTTTTTTTTGAAAATTTTTTTTTTCGAAAAATTTTATTTTAAATTTTTTTTTTGAAAACTTTCTTTTTTTGAATTTTTTTTTTGAAATTGTTTTTGTTTTTTTTGAAAATTTTTATTTCGGAATTTTTTTTGAAATTTTTTTTTTTGAAATTTTTTATTTTTCAATATTTTTTTTTCGAAAAATTTTTTTTTCGAAAATTTTTTTTTGAAATTTTTTTTGAAAATTCTTTTTTTTGAAATTTTTTTGAGATTTTTTCTAAATTTTTTTTTGAAATTAATTTTGAAATTTTTTTTTTGAAATTTTTTTTTTATTTTTTTTTTGTAATTTTTTTCGAAAATTTTTTTAAAATTTTTTTTTGAAGTTTTTTTTGAATTTTTTTTTTGAAATTTTTTTTGAAAATTTTTTCATTGATTTTTTTTTGAAATTTTATTTTTTCGAAAATTTTTTTCTGATTTTCTTTAAATTTTTTTTTCAATTTTTTTTTAAACTCTTCGAAAAAATTTTTTTTTCAAATTTTTTTTTTGAAATTTTTTTTCAAATTTTTTGTTTAATTTTTTTTTAATCATTTTTAAAATTTTTTTTGAATTTTTTTAATTTTTCTTTGAATTTATTTTGGAATTTTTTTTTTGAAATTTTATTTTTGAAATTTTTTTTGAAATTTTTTGTTTAATTTTTTTTAATCATTTTTAAAATTTTTTTTGAATTTTTTTAAATTTTTCTTTGAATTTTTTTAAATTTTTTTTTTGAAAAATTTTTTTTCGAAATTTTTTTTTCGAATTTTTTTTAAAATTTTTTTTGAAATTTTTTTTTCGAAATTTTTTTTCGAATTTTTTTTTTCAATTTTTTTTAAATTTTTTTTTTAAATATTTTTTAAATTTTTTTTTGAAAATTTTTTTTTCGAAATTTTTTTTCGATTTTTTTTTAAAATTTGTTTTAAAATTTTTTTTGAAAATTTTTTTTTTGAAATTTTTTTTTGACATTTTTTTGAAATTTTTTTTTTGAAATTTTTTTTTTTAATTTTTTTTTCGAATTTTTGTTTTCAATTTTTTTTTTAATTTTTTTTTTTTAATTTTTTTTTTTAAATTTTTTTTTTTGAAATTTTTTTTAAATTTTTTTTTTGAAAATTTTTTTTTTTGAATTTTTTTTTTTGAAACTTTTTTTTTCGAAAATTTTTTTGAAATTTTTTTTAAAATTTTTCTTTTTGAAAATTTTTTTTTCGAAATTTTTTTTCGAATTTTTTTTTAATTTTTTTTTTATTTTTTTTTTGAAAATTTTTTTAAATTTTTTTTTTTGAAAAATTTTTTTTTTGAAATTTTTTTTTTTATTTTTTTGAAATTTTTTTTTTTTTTTTTTTTTTGAAATTTTTCTTTTTGAAAATCTTTTTTTCGAAATTTTTTTTCGAATTTTTTTTATTTTTTTTAAAATTTTTTTTTAGAATTTTTTTTTCCGTTTTTGAATTTTTTTAAATTTTTTTTGAAAATTCTGTTTTTTGAAATTTTTGTTTTTTTTTGAATTTTTTTTTCGAAAATTTTTTTTTCGATTTTTTTTTTGTTTTTGAAATTTTTTTTAATTTTTTTTGGAAGTTTTTTTTGAAATTTTTTTTGAAAATTCTTTTTTTTGAAATTTTTGTTTTTTTTTTGATTTTTTTTTGTTTTTGAAATTTTTTTAAATTTTTTTGAGATTTTTTCTAAATTTTTTTTTGAAATTTATTTTGAAATTTTTTTATGAAACTTTTTTATTTGAAAATTCTTTTCTGATTTTTTTTTTTTTGAAAAATTTTTTTTTTAAACTTTTATTGAAAAATTTTTTTTTGGAAATTTTTTAAGAATTTTTTTTTTGAAAATTTTTTTTATTTCGAAAAATTTTATTTTAAAATTTTTTTTTGAAAATTTTATTTTTCAATATTTTTTTTTGAAAAATTTTATTCTCGAATTTTTTTTCCGTTTTTGAATTTTTTTTATTTTTTTTGAAAATTATTTTTTTTGAAATTTTTTTTTTCTGAGTTTTTTTTTAATTTATTTTTTTGAATTTTTTTTTGAAAATTTTTTCTTGAAATTTTTTTTGAAATTTTTTTATTTGAAATATTTTTTTGAAATATTTTTTTAATTTTTTTTTGAAAAATTGTTTTTTTGAAACTTTTTAAAATTTTTTTTTTGGAAATTTTTTTTTGAATTTTTTTTTTTTATTTTTTCCGAAAATTCTTTTTTTTGAAATATTTGTTTCATTTTTTTGAGTTTCATTTGAAATTTTTTTTGAATTTTTTTTTTGAATTTTTTTTGAAATTATTTTTTTTTAAATTTTTTTTCTTCGAAAATTTTTTTTGAAATTTTTTGAAATTTTTTTGAATTTTTTAAAAAAATTTTATTGAAAATTTTCTTTTTTTGAATTTTTTTTTAAATTGTTTTTGTTTTTTATGAAAATTTTTAATTCGGAATTTTTTTTTGAAATTTTTTTTTTGAAAGTTTTTTTTTGAAAATTTTTATTTTTCAATATTTTTTTTTTGAAAAATTTTTTGAAATTGTTTGTATTTTTTGAAAATTTTTATTTCGGAATTTTTTTTTGAAATTTTTTTTTGAAATTTTTTTATTTGAAAATTTTTTTTGAAATATTTTTTAAATTTTTTTTTGAAAAATTGTTTTTTTGAAACTTTTTTAAATTTTTTTTTTTTGGAATTTTTTTTTCCGTTTTTGAAATTTTTTAAAATTTTTTTGGAAGTTTTTTTGAATTTTTTTTTGAAAATTCTTTTTTTTTAATTTTTTTGAGATTTTTTCTAAATTTTTTTTTTGAAATTTATTTTGAAATTTTGCTTTTGAAATTTTTTTTTGAAACTTTTTTATTTGAAAATTTTTTTCTGATTTTTTTTAAAAAAAAATTTTTGAAAATTTTTTTTTTGGAAATTTGTTTTTGAATTTTTTTTTGAAAATTTTTTTTTTCGAAAAATTTTATTTTAAATTTTTTTTTTGAAAACTTTCTTTTTTTGAATTTTTTTTTTGAAATTGTTTTTGTTTTTTTTGAAAATTTTTATTTCGGAATTTTTTTTTGAAAGTTTTTTTTTTTGAAAATTTTTATTTTTCAATATTTTTTTTCGAAAAATTTTTTTTTCGAAAATTTTTTTTTTGAATTTTTTTTTCCGTTTTTGAAATTTTTTAAAATTTTTTTTGGAAGTTTTTTTTGAAATTTTTTTTGAAAATTCTTTTTTTTGAAATTTTTTTGAGATTTTTTCTAAATTTTTTTTTGAAATTAATTTTGAAATTTTTTTTTTTGAAATTTTTTTTTGAAACTTTTTTATTTGAAAATTCTTTTCTGTTTTTTTTTTAAATTTTTTTTTTGAAAAATTTTTATTTGAAACTTTTATTGAAAATTTTTATTTTGGAAAGTTTTTTTGAATTTTTTTTTCTGAAAATTTTTTTTTTCGAAAAATTTTATTTTAAAATTTTTTTTTGAAATATTTTTTTGAAAATTTTTATTTTTCAATATTTTTTTTTGAAAAATTTTATTTTCGAATTTTTTTTTCCGTTTTAGAATTTTTTTTATTTTTTTTGAAATTTTTTTTGAAAATTTTTTCTTGAAATTTTTTTTTGAAATTTTTTTATTTGAAAATTTTTTTTGAAATATTTTTTTAAATTTTTTTTTGAAAAATTGTTTTTTTGAAACTTTTTAAAAATTTTTTTTTTTGGAAATTTTTTTTTTGAAATTTTTTTTTTTAGTTTTTTTTTGAAATTTTTTTTAAAATTTTTTTCGAAAATTCTTTTTTTTGAAATTTTTGTTTAATTTTTTTGAGTTTTATTTGAATTTTTTTTTGAAATATTTTTTAATTTTTTTTTTGAAAAATTGTTTTTTTGAAACTTTTTCTGAATTTTTTTTTTAATTTTTTTTTTTGAAATTTTTTTCGAAAATTTTTTTGAAATTTTTTTTTGAAAGTTTTCTTTGAATTTTTTTTTTTTAATTTTTTTTGAAAATTTTTTCATTGAAATTTTTTTTGAAAGTTTATTTTTTCGATATTTTTTTTCTGATTTTCTTTAAATTTTTTTAAAAATTTTTTTTTAAACTCTTCGAAAAATATTTTTTTTTTTATTTTTTTTTGAAATTTTTGTTAATTTTTTTTTAATCATTTTTAAAAATTTTTTTGAATTTTTTTAAATTTTTTTTTAAATTTATTTTGGAATTTTTTTTATGAAATTTTATTTTTGAAATTTTATTTTTGAAATTTTTTTTTTGAAATTTATTTGAGATTTTTTCTGATTTTTTTTTTGAAATTTATTTTGAAATTTTTTTTTGAAATTTTTTTTTGAAATTTTTTTATTTGAAATTTTTTTTCTGATTTTTTTTAATTTCTTTTTTGAAAAAAATTTTTTTGAAACTGTTTTAGAAAATTTTTTTTTGGAAATTTTTTTTGAATTTTTTTTTTTGAAAATTTTTTTCTTCGAAAAATTTTATTTTAAATTTTTTTTTTGAAATTTTTTTTTGAAAATTTTTATTTTTCAATATTTTTTATTTGAAAATTTTTTTTTTCGAAAAATTTTTTTTTGATTTTTTTTCCGTTTTTGAAATTTTTTTTGGAAGTTTTTTTTGAATTTTTTTTTGAAAATTCTTTTTTTTGAAATGTTTGTTTTTTTTCTGTTTTTTTTGAAATTTTTTTTCGAATTTTTTTTTGAAAATTTTTTCTTGAAATTTTTTTTGAAATTTTTTTATTTGAAAATTTTTTTTGAAATATTTTTTTAAATTTTTTTTTGAAAAATTGTTTTTTTGAAACTTTTTTTTAAATTTTTTTTTTGAAAATTTTTTTTGAAACTTTTTTATTTGAAAATTCTTTTCTGATTTTTTTTAAATTTTTTTTTTGAAAAATTTTTTTTATTTCGAAAAATTTTATTTTAAAATTTTTTTTTGAAATATTTTTTTGAAAATTTTTATTTTTCAATATTTTTTTTTGAAAAATTTTATTTTCGAATTTTTTTTCCGTTTTTGAATTTTTTTAAATTTTTTTTGAAAATTATTTTTTTTGAAATTTTTTTTTTCTGAATTTTTTTTGAATTTATTTTTTTGAATTTTTTTTTGAAAATTTTTTCTTTTTTTTTAATTTTTTTGAGATTTTTTCTAAATTTTTTTTTTGAAATTTATTTTGAAATTTTGCTTTTGAAATTTTTTTTTGAAATTTTTTTATTTGAAAATTTTTTTTGAAATATTTTTTTAAATTTTATTTTGAAAAATTGTTTTTTTGAAACTTTTTTAAATTTTTTTTTTTGGAAATTTTTTTTTGAATTTTTTTTTAAAATTTTTTCCGAAAATTCTTTTTTTTGAAATTTTTGTTTCATTTTTTTGAGTTTCATTTGAAATTTTTTTTTGAAATATTTTTTTAAATTTTTTTTTTGAAAAATTGTTTTTTTGAAACTTTTTCTGAAATTTTTTTTTTTTGAATTTTTTTTTGAAAATTTTGTTTTTTGGAAGTTTTTTTTTTAAATTTTTTTTTGAAATTTTTTTTGAAAATTTTTTTGAATTTTTTTTTTGAAGTTTTCTTTGAATTTTTTTTGAAAATTTTTTTATTGAAATTTTTTTTTGAAATTTTATTTTTTCGAAAATTTTTTTCTGATTTTCTTTAAATTTTTTTTAAATTTTTTTTTTAAACTCTTCGAAAAATTTTTAATTTGTTTTTTGAAAAATTTTTTTTTGAAACTTATTGAAAATTTTTTTCTTCGAAAAATTTTATTTTAAAATTTCTTTTTGAAAATTTTTATTTTTCAATATTTTTTTTTTGAAAAATTTTTTTTTCGAATTATTTTTTGAAAATTTTCATTTTTCAATATTTTTTTTTTCGAAAATTTTTTTTTCGATTTTTTTCCGTTTTTGAAATTTTTTGGAAGTTTTTTTTTGAAATTTTTTTTGAAAATTGTTTTTTTTGAAATGTTTGTTTTTTTTCCGAGTTTTTTTTTAAATTTTTTTATTTGAAATTTTTTTTAGAAATATTTTTTTTTAATTTTTTTTTGAAAAATTGTTTTTTTGAAACTTTTTTAGAAAATTTTTTTTGAAATTTTTCCAAAATTTTTTAAAAAATTTTTTTCGAAATTTTTTTTGAAATTTTTTTGAAAATTTTTCTTGAAAATTTTTTTTGAAATTTTTTTTTGAAATTTTTTTTGAAATTATTTTTTTTTGAAATTTTTTTTTTTCGAAAATTTTTTTGAATTTTTTTTTGAAAAATTTTTTTTTCGAAAATTTTTTTTTCGAATTTTTTTTTCCGTTTTTGAAATTTTTTTTGGAAGTTTTTTTTGAAAATTCTTTTTTTTGAAATTATAGTGTTTTGGGCTTTGAGAGATTTTTCAGTAAATTCACTATCTTTCCTAGATTTTTTCAAACCAATTACAGTAGTTTCTGAACCTTTTGGACAACCTTTTTGTCGAATTTTAAGAGGCATTTTTATATTATTGAGAGCAATATCTGCTGGATCACCATGGAATTCACCAATTCCCACTTTAGATGAATTGATATTTCTTTCTAGAGCTTTTAATTGAAAGGTATTTTCATCAAGTAAAGTTTTCTCAATTGATTTTGAATGGCTCTTATAGGGCTGCTCTTTAGAGCTGCTGCTCAATTCATCAGAAGGAGAACCATCTAATATTTCATCACAGTTATTATAAGTATTTTCACCAACATCAGGCAGTTCTTTCACAGTCATGTTTTCATCAGGTACTTCTTTCACAATCACACTTCCATCTGTTTTACCACCATCACGGTAATTTTTATGATTCTCAGAATAATAGTTTTTCGTATTAAGGTCTTTATCTGAAATATGCATTACGTCTACCACATCTTCTAGGGATCCGGTCTGCAATGATGGAATCACATCAACCATAATGATTTCAGCGTCTGTTATGTCTTCAGTTGTTGGTTGTAAAATGACTTCTGCATTTGAAAAAATGTCTTCTGGGCACTCTTCTTCTATGATAGTAGATGCTGGAGTTACAATTTCAAATGTCAGATTATCATTTAATGCAATAACTATTTTCTCCAATTTCTTCATTGTATCCTTGAACTTCTTGGTCCCATACTCTGATACTACTTCAGCAATTTTATTAGTTACTCTAGTTGCTCCTCTATACTTCTGGTGCTGAGTCAAAACTTTTTTTTCATTACTAATTTTTGATACCGCAACAGGAATTTCACGACACTCTTTTTGAACAGACGTCACATATGACTCCAAGTAGTAATCTCTTCGAAATCTTTTTACAATAAGAGACTCATCATGAAGTGTTATATCAAGTTTTCTGCGTAGAGCAAACATATGTTTACATGGCAAAGACATGTTCGTAAAGTAAGTTCAAGAATATGTAAATGATGTACAATGTATATCCTGGGACACATTTTTTATAATCCCCTCATCTTGGTTATAGAAATCAAAAATAAAAGTCTTAGATGTTTCCAAATGCTTTTCATTGAAATTAAATGCATATGGAGTCATCAATTTGGAATAGGTTGCATGTATATGATCCATTTTTGAGGTTCCATCTTTTAAATTCATCATTAGAGCATTGTGTTTTTTTTCGCTCAACATTGTCGTGAGAACTATTGAAAATTCTTTATAAAATTGTTTCAAACTACTGAATTTTGAGCATACTTGTTTGATTTTTTGATTAATACTCTCTAAGTGGTTGGTAGTGGAAATGTTGTAAGTAGGGTTCAATTTCTTGAATCCTCCCACCTTCTGTTCTTTTATGGCATGCCAATTTTCATTATAGAATTTTGACACTTTTGGAAGTTTGAGGGCTAACAATGCTTTGTAATTATCCATGTACATTGTGAAATTTTTGAAATATGCTAGGTCCTGAACAAATTTTTAGGACTTGATTGCGTTGAAACCCGTTGATCTCCATTTTTTCTGTGATTAAGGAATTTTTG
This sequence comes from Chrysolina oricalcia, assembly GCA_944452925.2. NCBI lineage: Eukaryota > Metazoa > Arthropoda > Insecta > Coleoptera > Chrysomelidae > Chrysolina > Chrysolina oricalcia. Next base: position 42,702,283 of record OX101811.2, read on the forward strand.
AAAGACTTTATTGTATGAAATAAGCATAAACACAAATTTGAGGAAGAAAATTGGTCTTTGAAAACTTCTCTTTCTGTAAAATCTTTATCTGTCATGATGGATACAGTATTTTTCCATGAATCGTCACTCTGTGATTTGAAAATTTCAATCATTTTGGTTATGGTTTCTGAAGCCAACAGAAATGTTGCACAATACTGGCATTTCCATTCCCATCAATTATGATTATCAGATAAAGTGGCATTCGGAGTCTGTTCAGTTTGTATGTTGCATCACATAACAGGAACTAGGGATAATTTTTGTACGACATTTTCATTTGATTTGTTTGATAATATATTCCTGAAAACAACAAAAAGGTATTACTGAGAGTACTTTGTCCATATCATTCTTCCATCACATTACAAATTGCATACTTAATTGAAGTATTTTGCCATGACCACACAATTTTCGTGTAGTTGAACATGTATTCATGTTATTCATGGAAAGACAATTATCATAATGGAAAAAGTCTATGTATTCACTCTTGAAAAATTACCATCATTCTCCCTATTTTGTTCTTGCTGAAAACACATTGACAACATCACTACTCATCCCATATAGTTATTTGAAATATATTTAGTAGACTTTGAAATGATCCAGAGGGAGATGAGACAATATGAATTCTGTAATTACATGAAATCTGAACTTCCATACAAATCATTGAAATTCTAGTCATGCTATTGATCAGTTTCAGAAACCAGCAACAGCAAAATCAAGAGCAAAATAGAATTTCACTCTAGGGAGTATAAGTCTATTAAGGTATATGGAAAATAATATTAGAAGAATTTACATTCATATGAAATTATAGGTATATGCAGCTTACCAATCAATTCATTTCCTCTGGAACTGTCAACTACTACCTCAACTGTAGCTTCAATCTTTAGTAGGTTAACAACTTCTTCAAGATTTTCTGTCTTATCATGCAGTTTGGAAAATTTTATATTCCGTAAATCTTTCAAGATAACAATTTTTCCAGTTTTTTGGGCAATATACTCTCTAACTAGTTTTGAGTTGCAATGCAGTTCCATCAAATGTTCAACCTCTTGCTTTTTTTTTTCATCCAGCCGTCTCTGTCTAGGAAGATGTAAATATAATTCTTCATTAACAATATGATTATACGAAAGCGTAGAAGGGCCACAAAGAATTGAAAAAATGTATTCTCCTAATTCCGACTTCGCAACTCGAAATTAGTATAATTCCGACTTCACAACTCGGAATTACTATAATTCCGACTTTACAACTTCGGAATTAGTATAATTCTGACTTTACAACTCGGAATTAGCACAATTCCGACTTCACAACTCGGAATTACTATAATTCCGACTTTACAACTTCGGAATTAGTATAATTCCGACTTTACAACCCGGAATTAGTATAATTCTGACTTTACAACTCGGAATTAGCATAATTCCGACTTCACAACTCGGAATTAGCCTAATTCTGACTTTGCAACTCGGAATTAGTATAATTCTGACTTTGCAACTCGGAATTACCCTAATTCCGATTTCGTAATTCGGAATTAGTATTACTCTGACTTCACAACTCGGAATTAGTGTAATCATTGCGATTCTTCGAGTTGGCATTGGAGTCATTTGAAAATGTGAACTTGAACCGTCCAGCGAGAACTTTGAAGATTTAATGCAGCTGGTTGGCCCTAATATTAATGAAAAAATTACCAATCTTAGAGATATTAATGTGGTAGAACGCTTCGTGGTAAAACTAAGATTTTTGGGAACGGTAGATTCTAATCATAGCTTGATGCACCAGTTCACCCGACATATATTGTATATTTATTTTCTGACATACTGGACATACAAAGACATATTGGATGTGTTTCTGTTTCTTCTTTATTTTTCAATTATGTACACACAGCACCGACAATGTTGCCAGCAATGATAACAAAACAGAAACCCTTTGATGTTTACCGCCTTCCAATAGGACCGCGAGAAGTTGCTGTTGATGAAATGTTTCAGATTTATTGTTATATTGTTGAAAAACATTGGGTTGATATTTCAACCTCTGATCTGCCCCCTTTACTCTTGGAACATGATTTTTATCAGAGACCAGTGTTTTGCAGTCTCTTATGTGTAGTTGCACAAAATGTGGCTTTTTCATACTCTTGAATATATTTTTGTAGACTTTCAACAGGTTCAAACTCATCACCCAACTGCATCTTTGAAAATGAACAAGGCAGTTTTATGTTCTATATATACTTTTATTATTATTTATTTTCCTAACTGCTCTCACTACTGGTGTCCCAACAGGTTACAGGTTACGTTTCACGTTAGGTTTTTTTCTTATAGAACCACAGAACATAATATATAAACCCTATTATTATTATGTGATAGAACGGTGCACATATAAGGATTTCCACGAAACAAAAACCAACGTATTATTCACTCTAATTGCACAAAACATCGTACCTATTCCGTTCGGCCGTATTCGTATATAGAAAGCTCGGTGCACTAGCGGGCATACTAAATTACCGAACGTTCGGCGCCCTAGCCAGCAGTCTAAATCACCGAATGTTCGGCGCACTAGTCACTTCGTTCAGAAAAATTTCAAATTACATAGTCATAACATCGTCCATAGAATAGAATTAGTATATCTATGGACGATGGTCATAATAGGTACTTGTATTTCGAATCACTTTCACTTGGACACCATTCCAACAAAAGAAAAGCAAATCCAATTTTCAGCTCCATAGAAACATTTAGGTAATAAATTACCAGAACAAGTAAAAAATTCAAAAAATATAATTTCATTTTGGCAAAATTTGAAAAAAATTTCGTTATTGAAATGATGTTCATAAAAATAGTACAAAACTTTATGAATCATTTGTATTATTTGATAGTCTAATTAGAATTTCTTTACTGCATCTGATCATTGATGTACAGTCAACATTCCTCATTCGAGAACTTGTTCAGACTGGAAGTTATTTTTACAATAAATAAATAATTCAAAACTGACTATCTTAGAAATCAAAGGAGATTGTACATTACTGTATGGTTTATGATGTTCGAAAAGGATTAAATGATTTTCTGTATTTAGAGGTTGTAGTTTTCAAAAGAAAATGCACGAGGCAATGAATTCCTAAGGTTTCCCCCTCTATAGGTATACTAGAAAACTTCAAACATATGTTCTTTACATCCAAAGGGGATCTTTGGCATAAAAATAGAGAATCTCTTTGAAATATTTTTCAAATCTTTTTTTAGAATAACAAGTATTGTGGGACACAGCAAACCCTTTCTAAACCTCTGAATAAATGATTCAGTTATTTCCTAGCTTTCAATATAATTTTTATTTTTTTTAGGTCTCTTGCACAGACTCTTCTTCTGCGATGACTACTTTCCTGCTCATCATACCAAAGAACTGCCAAAATACATAAAACCTTGTTAAATATAGAATTGAGAACTTAGGAAGAGAGGTTTTAAGCTTCAGGGTAAATCTCCTCAGGCAAAGAGTTCCGAAGCTTTTCTGTTCATTGTTGAAAGAACGAGTCCTGAGAAACAGATGTTAAGCCAGTTTGCAAGCTGATGACAAAAGGTGGGAAGACTGAATTCGTCGGGTCATTCTCAATCATCTTTATTATCCCAAGAAACAACATGTTTATGGTAAGTATAAAAAAAATTATATCCAAACTGACATAAAAAATCATTCAGAGAATGTGATCATTAAATATCAAGAAAATAATCATAATAATCGAAATTGAAGACATTTGCTTGACATCAAAATAAAATCGTGTACATAGTAGGTATATGAAAAATTAGACAAATATTGTTTCCAATCTATATCGAAAGTATTTGAAGTATTGGAAAATGGTGATTTATTTGACGAATTCGAGTCAAATAAATCACCATTTTCCAAAATTTTATCTGAAATTGCTAGCAGCCAACAATTCTTTTGGTATTATGGTTGTGAAAACTGTTCCAGGTTTTCACTGTTTTCTTAGTGAATGAAACAACAAATTTTCAGCTGATAAATAAAATCAGTTGAAGCAAACCATTTTGTTTGCATAAATTTATTGTTGATTCCTGATATACATACATTGGATTGTTTTCTCGTTTATATATAGTTTCTTCAAAGGATTTCATAAACAATTTTTTGCAATACCACATAAAGTAACTACATATTGATAAGAATAAAATCGACAAAGTCGAAGTACCCTTCTCTCCAAATATTTCCACAAAGTGGGAAATATGAGGCAAAAATCTGACAGAAAACAACTACTTCCCTGGCTAATGCCACGACGGATATTGAACTACAATATCTAACTAGATATTGCAAATTGGACAAAATCAGAGTAAAATATCTTTAAAAAACGTCAAAGGTTTGTAGTTTCTTATTTGAAATAATTTATAATTCTACCTGTTCTATCAACTTTTTTGAATAATCCTACATAAACATTGAACTTCACTTTTACTGTGCTGATAGTACTTTTTCTGTTTTTGAATAGTTGTCATTATATATTTGAGGACAAAATGAGTAAACTAGAACTGTACCTCAGATACTTGACCAAATTTAAATGCATTTGTGTCAGCCTAAAAAATTTAGTGTATTAAACGTCAAGGAACTGTATTGCAAGTGTCGATGAAGGCCTTAGCTTCTGGCCTTTGCCTTCAAACATTACTCGCACTTTAAAAAATTCTGTTGTGGTTCAAAAATATTTGTCATTTTTCAGTTGTTTGAAATATTACTTTGATCAGGTATTGATCGAAAGTATGTTCTTGTCCTAGAAGTGAATAATTTCTTCCTAAAACAACTTGTCGCTTTATCCGTCTATATTTACATATTTTTCTTTCTTTTAATATTATATTTGATACTGATTTTACAGATTAACATTTTATCTTTGGAATTTTACCAAAGTTTTAATAGCACATCATTATCATTTGTGAGGTACTGTATTTTTTGAACCTATTTGCCTTTTTAATTTAAAAATATCATTAACATTATTATATTTTTTGCGCCTCACATCACCTGGGCAGAATCTAATGTCACAATTTTCATAAAGGACCCCGCACAAATCAAATGGGAAATGGATCCTTGTCGAATTGGCGAAAATTTGGATATGTTGTAGTTTATACCCTTCTGATCAAAAGTCTCCATTGGCCCGATACCTAAAAATGGACAGTTATTTAGGTATCGAAAGTCAAAAGTTGCAAATCGACCATGTATAATGGCGATGACAGGAATAATAACAATTTCTGAATTGTCAATAAATGTCAAGTTTCTACAAAAGGTAATGTTTTGAAGATTCTTATACTAGCTTTCACAAGAAAATGCCGACAAATGTGAAATCGCCATACGAAGATGAGAGCAAAGGAAGAGATGCAAATTCTTTTTCGATCGCGTGAGAGGTTTGCACCTCCGAACAATAAAAGATATAGAGAGGGCTTTCCTGTCTCTTTCTTGGAAGCAACATAACCGACGTTGATTATAAACATCTATGCTCGGATCATGTTAAAAAAGAACATTATCGGATATATCCGTTTGCACTCATTAATCAGGTTGGAATTCCGACTTATTTGATTTCTATTAGCCTACAGCAATGAGCACTACCTTCTCATATTCAAAATTAACGAATGAATGTCTAATGATCGTAAAAGAATGAGTGTATGCTGTGTTAGTACACGTAGCGTGTTGACAATTCTCACATCATGTACAATAAACAGTCACTTATTTTTGCTCCTGTAACATAAATAACTATTTGTCCACTACATATTCATCATGAATTCTATTTATGAATGAGTTATTTATGGAACCATTTAGGAAATGTTGCCATTTGTATGATAGGAAGAGTTTAATCCAAAAATTCATTGTATTAACGGAAGAACATGTTACTATTTTTTGACAACACTCGTAGAATGTACCCAAAGGCATAGCCTGTGCGGGTACATGGCAGCTTTTATTTGCTGTGGCGCTCCAGGGCGACTTTGTTTTCCTTGGAAGCGCATTCACTTTTCATCTGTAGGGAGACCTACAGCACTACTGCTGGTGGTTGGTGCGCATTTCAAGCATTAGACGTCAGGGTTGCAGCTAAATAACAAACTTGCTCTCCAACCAGGCATGTGGTCGTCTATCGATGCAGATAAATGTGAAGAAAAATTTGTCTGCACCGACCGTGTCTAATTAATAATACATAAGAAAATGTATCAGCACGCCGCCACTGGTTCTAAGCTTAGCTCCAGTTTTCAAAACAATAACAAATCTCCCCCTCCGAGCTCGGAGGTCTCCCCTCACCTACAAATCACAACAAAGGATTGCGGTATGCAGCTTTCACATCAATATGTGTGTGTTTATATAGAAATGGCACCTCTATATCTTTTATTGCTCGGAGGTTTGCAGTAGTCGCAACTTTCTACCTTCGATAAATAAAAAACTGTACATTTTTAGGCCTCGGGCCCATGAAGGCTTTTGATCGAAAGGGTATAAACTATAACATATCCAAATTTCAGAAAATTCGACAGGGATATTTCTCATTTGATTTGTGCTTTGTAAATGTTGTTACATTTTTAATATAATCTATTTTGAATTTGTAGGTGATCTCAACAAGTAGTATTCCATGGAATCTTTTGTTTCGAATCCAAAACTGCCTGAGTCCGTCTGTCATTGCAACACCAAAGGAACAAAGGATTTTTGTGCCCTTCCTGATGAATTTTTACACCCAGCTGCTAATCTGAATTGAATATGATGCTGATTAAATATTATAACTGAATAAACAGTGAAAATCAAATGAACTCAAAAATATTTCACTACAATGTTGAATTATATAAAAATTCATAGAATTGAAGATATTTTCATATAAACAGTTTCAACAATCCTAACAATACTGCTCTAGAAGGTTTTACAGAAAAAAAAATTAAATTGGAAGTGACTTTGTATGAATTCAACCCAATTGATATTTATTTTATTTGACATAAAAGGAAGAGGTGTCTTTAGGAATTACATGACATTTTCAGCTTTTTACAAAATTTCAGATGTTCTATGCTATCCTCTCAGGGCTCCCCAAAATGTATCCTGTTGATGTCTTTCTGAAACACAAATAGCTTTCTATCACCAAAGTATTTTTTAGTACTTTCTAGTGAAAATTAATTGATTATGCTTTGTGCACTGTTCTATCTATGAATATTGTTGAAAATTGCTTTTTATATCATGTGATTGTGCTACTTTGCATTTTTTATATCCATCAAAATACTTTGCATACATGTTCCAATGCTATTTTACCACTCCACTACATCCAGCTCAGTCTTTTATTTTCATCCTATGAATATCAAACTGTATTAATACAATCCTGCATAATGCATACCCTAAGGAACAAAGTTTTCATTTAAAAGTTATATAATCAACATTTCAGGGGCAAACAAAAATTATCACAAGAGCTCATTAGCAACTTTTTAGACTAATAATATGTGGGTGAGTAAAAAAAAATTGACCTAGCTGTGCACAAAAGGAACAGTCTTTCTGCAAGGCATGAAAGATAAGTAGAACAGTAAAATAAATTTTGGATGGTACTGAAATAACTGGTGAAATAAATGAATTTTCTGGTTTATGAAGTTTTCTTTCATTTTTACATGCCACTGCATCACTAGGTTCTTTGGAAGACGTCAAGACATCAAGTCATTGAAATGAGGACTTTTGAAAAGTTTTTCGATGTTCTTGTTGGAGGAAGTATTTGAACGAGCTCCAATTCTCTCAACAAGTTTTTGTTACCCTTTAATAAATTATTAAAATTGGCATTTCCACGTTCACCAGACTATCAAGAATCAGTTAGTTGAACACTCAAAATACCAGCAAACTACAAATTCAAGATTTCTTTATTAGAGTGAAACAAGTCCTACTTTAACAAATGGGTGAGTACGACTGTGGAGGGATACATGTATAATGATCACATAAATGAATATTTGGAACCTTTTATGTGCACACAATTTCAGAAATGTAGAAAGCTTACAGCTCTTGATAGTGCTAACTTTGTTGGCGTTGTTTTGGTGATTAAGTTGTTTTCTATGTCTCTGAATATGTTTATTAACATCAGACATGCAGAAGATTGATAAATTTCACAATGTAGTGGCTGATGCGCTGCGACCAAGTTAGGTCGATTGTGCCTTCTTTTCCTTCTCAAAGCATCCCCTCAAGCCTCAATTCCCGGAGGAATTTTCTCCTGCTCTCCTTTGGGCCTCTAGTGCCTCGTGAGAAATACTGTTAAGGATTTGAGACGCAACTGCACCTTCTTGGGTGTAAGTTGCCAAGAAATTTCATATTCGGATTCCAAAAAAAAAAAATTAAATCTGTAGATATGTATGGAATAATAAAAAAATCTCGATAGGACTTTGGTTGAAAGCCCGTTATACTTATATGGTTCGATAAATGAGATTCACTTCAATAAATCTTCAATTGAGTAGCAAAACAATTATAGTAGCTTATTGGGAAAAGAGTTAAATATCTGTCTGTTTGATAAAATCACTTCCATTAAAAAAAAAAAAAACTGGCAAAAAGTAATACCTACTACCTAGCTGTTTTACATTACAGACTTTATCGCAAAGCAATCTGAAGTTGTACACAATAATACAAGCATAAATACTGTTGGAAGTCGTCGAATCATCAAGTTTACTTTGGATCAACTTTGGATGATCGTGTTGTTATTGATAAAATGTGAAAGTAAAAATAATTTTGAAATTTGTCATTTTGTACATTTTCTTAATAAAAGTTTGAGTTCTGTTTTGCACTGCCTTATCCAATAATAAATATTCTAACAGGTTATGGGCCCAGTCCATGTTTAAATAAGGCACTAGTAAAATTGAAACAGAACAGTAAAAGTAAAGTTAAAGTTCAGTCAAACGTCAGTCAAAGTAATGGAGTCTTCAGAAGGCAAGTTTGGGTTTTCTAAGCTCAACAATAATAACTATCAGCCCTGGAAGTTCAAAATGAGGATGATGCTGATAAGAGAAGGATCATGGAAAGTGATCAATGAAACTGAACCAGTTGAACCAGAAGAACGTCGAAAATGGAAGATATTGGACGAAAAAGCGCAGTCTACAATTTCATTGTCCGTGGAAAATGATCAGATCGTTCATATCTGCAATTGCAAAACATCTAAGGAGATGTGGGAAGTTATTCAGAAAGTTCACGAGAGAGCAAATCTGAGCAACAAATTGTATTTGCTCCGTAAGCTATACCACACCAAACTGGAAAGTGATCAACAAATGTCCGACTATATAAGAAAAACCCTAGAGATGGTGGAATTATTGCGTGGAATAGGCGAAGATATTAAAGATTTCCATGTTGCTGCTCTACTCCTTGGAGGCCTACCGGAAAAATATGAAACACTAGTTACCGCTCTGGATGCATGTCCTGATGATGAGTTAACGCTAGAATACGTGAAGGGGAAGCTTATAGATGAATATAATAGAAAGACTGGAAATTCTAAGCAATCCGATCAAACTGCTTTGAAAAGTTTTGGTAGTCGATATAATAAGTCTACAAATTTGGAGTGTTTCCATTGCAAGAAGAGGGGTCATCTGAAAAAGGACTGTTATTTCTACAAGAAGAGTTAAAGAGAACAGATACACACAAGAAGGCAAAACCACGAAGACCCTAAAAGCCACAACAATGCCAGAACAGCGGTTGAAAAGGAGACAAAAGAATTTTGTTTCTCAGGAGTCCAGACGCAGAATGATAATTCAAAATGGTACATAGACTCTGGTGCTTCTAGTCATATGTCATCCGACGCAGAATTTTTTGTCAGCTTGGAACACCACAGTGATTCAGTTATAGTCGCCAACGGACAGCGAATGAAATGTACTGGTAGAGGCGAAGGAATTTTAAATTGTGTGGTATCAGGAAAAATCAAATCAGTTCGCATCAAAGACGTTTTATATGTTCCTGATTTGTGTTCCAATCTATTGTCTGTAAAACGCCTGACAGAAAATGGATTTAATGTCATTTTTGATTCTCACATGTGTCTCATAAAAATGGAAAATGAAGTTTATGCAGAAGCAAAAATCAGAAATGGTCTCTATGAACTGGAATTAGAATCTCCGAAAGCACATATCACACATGGAAAACATCAGTGTTGTATCCACCTCTGGCATAAACGATTAGGACATAGAAATGCTGAAGATATAAGAAAAATCGTTTCAAAACAACTTGCTGAAGGACTGAATTTAGAAAACTGTGGGGAGTATTTGCAATGTATCAGTTGTATTGAAGGGAAATTGACTGAGAAGCCATTTCCGAAATATACCATAAAGCAATCAAAAAGATGTCTCGATTTGGTTCACACGGATATTTGCGGCCCAATGCGAACTGAAACACCAGGAAAGAAACGTTATTTCCTCAGCTTCATCGATGATTACTCTCGATTCACCATAATCTACTTGCTACATTCTAAAAACGAAGTTTCGGAAAAATTGGAGGAATATATCACAGCTGTCACAAATAAATTCGAAAGGCCACCCAAAGCATTCCGATTTGATAATGGTGGAGAATATTCATCGCAAACAGTGAAATATCTATTGAGGAAATATGGTATAGAATCACAAGCAACCGTTCCTTATTCACCAGAGCAGAATGGAGTAGCTGAGCGTAAAAATCGCACTCTGGTTGAGTCAGCAAGATGTATGTTGATCGGTGCAAAGCTTCCAAATAAATATTGGGGTGAAGCCATCAATACAGCAAATTACCTTCAGAATCGTCTCCCAAGTAAATCTATAGATACGACTCCGTTTGAAATTTGGAATGGAGAAAAGCCCAGATTAGATCACCTAAGAACTTTTGGGTGCGAAGCCTATGTTTATGTTCCGAGAGAAAAGAGGCACAAATTGGATCCACGAGCAGAAAGAGGCATCTTCGTCGGTTATGCAGATAACCCCACTGGATACAGAATTCTAGACCCAACTACAAACAGGATTTCGATTAGCAGAACAGTTGAATTTTTCGAAGATCAACATTCAACGAGTTTTGATACAAATTCAGCCGGTGAAACTATTCACATAGAAACTGAAATGCCAAACGAAATGTCAGAACTGCCAGTAAATTCAGTTACGACACCGATTCAAAATTGCTCAGAAGAAAGAGAAGTGAGAAGATCCTCTAGAATCAATAAGGGAAAACCACCAGAAAAATTCTCGTATATTGCAAGCCCTGAGCAAGCCAGTGAACCCAAGTCATGGACCGATTTGATGAAGTTTCCCGAGAATGAAAAACTACATTGGAAGAAAGCAATGGACGACGAAATAGAATCATTTCGGCAGAAGAATGTGTGGTCTCTGACCAGTCTCCCAGTAAATAAGAGACCAATCGATTCAAAATGGGTCTTCAAAATCAAAACGGATTCGGAAGGAAAAATCACCAAATACAAAGCCAGGTTGGTTGCTAAAGGTTTCACTCAAACACATGGAGAAGACTACGATACCATATTTGCTCCCGTATTGAAACAAAACACGTTTCGAATTTTGTTGACAATAGCTGCTGTCAATAAATTGAATGAGAGACACTTCGACGTGAAAACGGCATTTTTAAATGGAAAACTGAATGAAGAACTCTACATGCTGCAACCAGAAGGATATGTAGACGAAAATGCTCCTCATTTGGTATACAGACTGCACAAATCAGTTTATGGTTTAAAACAAGCTGCAAGAGCGTGGAATGCAACTTTAACAGAAATTCTCAAGGAGTTTGGTTTTGTGCAGAGTCAAAATGATCCGTGCTTGTTCACAAATAATGCTACAGAAGGGTGCATTTATCTTTTGATATATGTAGACGACCTAATTATCTGCCACAAAAAGGAAGACGTCATTACAAAACTAGGAGAAAATTTAAACAAACACTTCGACATTGTTGATTTGAAACAAATAAGCTATTTTTTGGGTATACGAGTTCAACGAATCCAGGATGGAAGTTTTCTCCTTGACCAAGAAAAGAAAATCAATAATTTGATTGATGACTTCGGTTTGAAGGATTCTGCGCCTGTTACAATCCCTATGAATCCCGATTATCCAAAATTGAACGAAGAAAAAGGATATTTGTCCAACAATGAAAAATATGCCAAAGCAGTGGGGGTTCTACTTTACCTTTCTACCACAACTCGCCCGGATATAGCTACAGGAGTGGGTTATTTAACAAGAAAAACAAGTCAACCCCGTCAAATGGATTGGGATGCCGCCAAAAGAATGATAAAATACTTGAAGGGAACGAGTTATTTCAAATTGAAAATAAGATCTGATGTCAACACGACTTTGACTTCTTACGCAGATGCAGATTGGGCAGGCGATATCGCAGATAGAAAGTCGGTTAGTGGTTTTGTGTTGTTTCTTGGAGAAAATCCGATTTACTGGAGTAGCAAAAAGCAAACATCGGTTTCTCTTTCATCGACTGAAGCAGAATATATAGCTGCAGCCTCTGCAAGTCAAGAAATAATTTGGACAAGACGTATTCTGGTGGATTTTGGACTGACATGTGATGAAGCAACTCGTGTTTTCGAAGATAATCAGAGTTGTATAAAATTGGCTACAAACGAAAAAGTTAGTTGCAGAAGTAAACATATTGATGTGAAATATCATCATTTACGGGACTTGGTGACATCTGGAGTAATCGAATTCGCATACTGTCAAAGTGAAGATATGATTGCTGATGGACTGACAAAGCCTTTGTCAAAAGAAAAATTTTGGAAATTTAGACGTCAGATGGGTTTGGTTGATGATTGATTCGTCGAGTGGGGGTGTTGGAAGTCGTCGAATCATCAAGTTTACTTTGGATCAACTTTGGATGATCGTGTTGTTATTGATAAAATGTGAATGTAAAAATAATTTTGAAATTTGTCATTTTGTACATTTTCTTAATAAAAGTTTGAGTTCTGTTTTGCACTGCCTTATCCAATAATAAATATTCTAACAAATACAACATTACCGAATTTGTTTATTTGGGACTTCTACCAAAGTTTCTTATGCATGACCTCGAATATTTCATAACTTTTAGACGCAATAAAGTGCAGTAAAAATGCGTACAGGCATGCCAGGTAAATTTAAAACAAATGTACCTCCTGCGCTTGATAAAAGAGCTAAAAGATTAATGGAACAATACGCCAAATGTACACCAATGTAATTTACTACTAGTCCAACATATATCAACTAAATCGAAGTAAATTGTCTTATACTAAACCTTAATTAGGTATTTTGAATATTTTATTCACCACATTGTCTTTGTCTATAGATTTTACAACTTAGCATGTCCATAATAAAACTGAAAAAACTCCAAACACTGCGTGCACTATACCTTGACATAAGAATTTTAAATGCCTAATTAACCTACAAACTAAAACGTCGCAAAAGTATCGAATTGAATGAAAAGTAGTAAAAGAACAAAAAACACACGATAACTACCAAGATGAAAATTATGAAATTTGTATGACACTGGTTAGTGGTTTTAACAATGAATATTTAATTTATTATGACTTGGTACTTGTGAATGTTGGACACTCGGCTATTTTCGACTCAGCGCCATCCATTGGCGAATGGAAAAAACATACCCACAGCAATTACAGAATCGAGAACTTTGTGTGAAACAATATCGAATCAGTTAACGCACCATGGTTTCTATACATCTTGGTTATAACACAGCAGAAACAGTAAAAACGCGACAGAAGTAGAAAAAACTTCGAAAAACCAGGGTTCCTTGATAGGAGGGTTATGAAATGTCATCGATTTTGTCGGGCATATTGTTTTCGTCATTGGAGGGAAATTAAGGTGGCTATCCTGAAATTGGAGGCGCCAAAGCCGCCAAATCTGAATTACACTAAAATATCCCATTTTGTTGGATTGAATTCGAAACCAATCGGTGGGAGTAAATTGAAAAACGTGCGAGTGATGAAAACATATTTGTATTAATATATTCCCTAGTTCGCGCAAGTATCTCGAAGACTTCTGAAAGTTTCAAAGTTGATGAAAATAACAAATTTTCAACATTTTTTATAGATTCTGAATGTTGGGCGTAGTTGATAATAATTATCAAATTGAATGATCTGATGAGAAAGTAAATTCTATACAAAGTATTGAGCCTTTAAAAAAAAGAAAATATGGAACAATAACATAATCTGAGATTTGAAATATATTTCAAAGATTCAAAGACTAATCTCAATTTATCTGTTGTAACACTAGTTGAATAAATTGCACCATTCAAAGAGAAATTCTTTTCATGTCTAATGAAATAAATCAAAACAACTCTCTTATGTTGACATAATTCCAGAACCTCAGGTGCAAGAAGAAAGTGTGATTTGTTATATAATTGATCTCTATTTTTTCTAAAATGTATAAATGTGAAATGGGGTAAATGATTAAAATGATAGATAAATATTTATTCGTCCTTGAAGTTTACTCAAATATAAAAACTTATTAGACTATAGTCACTGTCATTCACCCTGCCTTGTTCACAAAACTAATTCACATTTCATCGACAACATTTATAATATTTACAGAAATGATTTGAGTACTGTAATTTATGATATGAGTCAATGTTTTTTTTATAAATTTCGGTATTATTTACACATTGTTTCATAAATAGTAATTTGCAATTTCTTTACGTAGAAAAAATTTAACATTTCTATATATCTACCTAAAATCCTACTTAATTAAATGGCAAGTACTAAAATTGTGCATATCTAATATTTTAAATAAAGCTGAACATATCATTTGTATTTGCAACGTTCCATAATAATTTTGAGTTTGGATAGTTCTTACACTTAGTAATGGGAACTTTTCTTTTAATTTTATTTCTTCCTTCTGATAATTGTTGCACAATAGTGTTATTGCACAGAACTGTTCAATGAGTTTCTCTCGTTCTTTGTAACATTGTTGTAAACAAGAGGTGGAAGGAGAATGTGAATCCTCATCTGAAATGGCATAAAGACCTATCAATATCAATAATTTTGTAGCACCAGGAATAGAATATAATGAACAAATCATTATTTGATGGTAAACGATCAGCCATTGGTACAGATTCTAGCAAGTATCTCTCTATCTCTAATGGAACTCCAACAGATCGATACAATATCACAGTGGAGAGACCAGATTTTGACCAACACGTATTGGTAGGAATAACTAAAGAGAAACACCAACATTATATCATGTTTTAATAGCAGAAATATTGGCTTTCAACAGTTTCAATCCCAAACCAAATTGAGTTCTGTTTATCATTAGAACAGTTTGAACTCACCGTTGTTCTAAGCATTTGTCTTAACTTCTCATGTAGGAGAGATTCTTGAAGATTGGTTTCAAAATATCTTTTATTAAAATGGTCTGAACAAATCCTGGAAAAATCAATGGGTACCCATACTACAGAAATTGATCCATTGCTGCTTTACTGTTCTTGAAGAATATATGAAACGACAATTTATCATCATGGTATGATGTAGGAGTATTGTTACAATATTAAAGTTATTAACAACTAGCAATACAAAATACAAGAAATAGGCATAATATTTTATTATGATTTATCTGAGCCACGGGCTTTAGTAACTTTATTTATTCGCAAATTGACGTAAATATAACCAAAGTTACCAATTTCAGGAAAGCCACCTTAATTTCCCTCCAATGACGTATTCTCTCCCTTTCCTCAGTTTTCCCCTTGTCAAAATGCTCAATTATTTCATAACCCCTTCCTATCATAAGAACCCTGCGAAAAACGTTCTTTATTTACGTAAGCAAACAGAAAAGTGAGGTTCTTTCTTCTTCTTTTGAGTTTGTTGTACCTCCAAGCTGTCAGTTACGCACCAAACCTATACCCCGAAATTATAAGATGATTCACTATTCACCAAATTTTTTCGTCGTACTAGTCGAATCTCAAAAAAATTGCGAATATTCGCAAGGGTATAAAACAAGCCTTTATCATGTGAATCATTCGGTCTACCCCCACAATATCCTTGAAAATTATCAACAATCAAAGAGTATCTATGCAGAGCATCTGACCCAACGCCTCATATGAATCACCTATCAAAACGAAAATTTTCCTATATTTACAAATTATTATCTGCGCCATACTGTAAAAAAATTCAATAGGCGGGAACACGAAAATATTTTTAATGGATTCTGCAGCTTGTGAAAACTCTAATGGCAATTTTCTTTTTTTTTTTGTAATTTTTAATAGTAAAAAATATATTTAATTTCGAAAAAATTCAAATTGAATGGTACTATAATCATAAGCAAACTAAATTATTATCGGTCCTAGATACCTTGTCAGTAAAATAATAGAAAATAGTAGTATGTGTAGTAGTAGGAAATGTTGAGGCTTTTTACTTTCTGTTACCTTTTGTCCTTTACTGTTTCGGTATTTTACACTACGCTTTGAAGTAATACACAAATATCCGTTTAATCGTTTATTATTACTAGGTAACGCACTACTATACACATGGACTAGACACATCTACATTGATTGACCACGCGACCACATACTTGACGATTATCCCGAATGACATGCTTACTGCTCGGAAGCCAGGAACCAAGAGAGCTCTCATAAAGACTTTTCCTGTCATGGAACTGCTGCGCATGTGCGCCTTTTAAACAATGTTACCAACCTCCATAATACCCCCATTTTGAGCTTTTAAAACTTCTATGTTCTTTACGCCAGCCTACTATTCTACACAATGCAATATCTGTATAACCCTGCTGAAACCTAGATTTTGTATCGCTAACAAATTCATAGATTTTTGATCATTGTAAAATCCGTTACATATACAACAATTTAAAATACGTTCCCAGTCCCACATTTACGATATGTTTTACGTTTGTAAATTACGCTATGGAGAATCCATTATGTAGTCTTCAAATCTCGACGGCGCTCTTGATGTCCTGGTTCTTCTAGTTTTTCTTCTATGTTCCTCGCTACTTGTAGTAGTTGCCTGTCCAACTTTTCTGGACTGGGCGTTCTCTGATTCTGATCCTGACTCTGGCGGCAGTTCTGGGCCTTTCCTGGACAACGGAGAGCTGTCGGAAAAATTATTTGTGTTAGAAGTGTGGTTACTATTGTGGTGATCATCTGGTTCCCCAGATGAATCATATAGAGACGATTTTGTATCATCTCTAGGAGCAATGGGCTTTTCCGTGTACTTCCCATCCCCCCTTTCAGGCTGACTGTCACTAGCGTCCGATAAATGTTCATCACTCACGACTTGTGGCCTCTGTATGTCCGGCTCTTTGTAAGCCTCTTTTGATGCTGAAGTTCCTCCGCCTTTACCTGTGCTTTGGTTTGCCTGTTGCCTGCATATAATTTGGTTTTGGTGTCTCTTCCATAAAGCACCCGTTTCTTCCATACTGCATAAATATGTAGATCTTCCTATTTGTTTTTCTATGCATGCTGTTGTCCACTCCTTTGAGTTTACCCGTCGAAAATCTCGAACTATGACATTTTCCCCTATTTTAAAATTTCTGCTTCTAACACAGCTGTAGTTATTTGCCTGTTTTGCCTGAGATATTTCTATGTTGTCTGTAACTTGGGTAGGTTTCCTTTCCCCTTCTACCTTCATTAAATCCATTCTCATCCTTAACCTTCTTCCAAACATCAACTTGGCTGGGGTTTCTTTTGTGGTCTCGTGGCATGCGTTTCTGTAGGATAATAAAAATCTTGATATCAGAGTGGAAAGTTTTTCTTTGACATTCTGCTCATCAGAGATTGCAGCTTTGATTTTTGTTTTGAATGTCTTTACTGCATTCTCCGCTTGTCCATTTGATTGTGGGTGTCCTACCGGTGTTGTTACATGTTTTACTCCATTTCTTGCTAGAAAAGTGTTCATTTTGTTAGATACCAGCTGACTTCCGTTGTCTGTTACCAATACTCTTGGCAATCCAAACCTTGCAAATGCATCCCGAAATTTTTTTTCTGCCTCTTTCGCAGACATTGTCCTTACCGGGTACACTTCCGGAAATTTTCTGTATGCATCTATGAGTAACAAAAACATAGTGTTCTTTATTGGGCCTAAATAGTCGGCATGGACTCTTTCCCATGGTGCTGTCTCTGCCTTCCATGTAGTAAACTCTGCTTTAGGTGGGTCGCTTCTTTGATATAAACAAGGAATACAGGCTTTAATGAGTTCCTCTATGTCTTAGTCAATACCAGGCTACCACAGATAACTTCTTGCCACTGACTTTGTTTTACCAATGCCTAGATGGGATGCCGAATGCAAATCCCTCAGCATCTCATGTCTTAGTGTATTCGGTATAATAACACGGTGTCCCCATAACAATATTCCATCACTATACGTGATCTCGTCTTTTCTTCTGACATAGGGCCTTATGCCCTCATTCTGGTTTTCCTCAGGCCAACTGCTACTTGTCACATACCTTTTTACAATCCTTAGAATGTGATCCTTTTCCGTTTCCTCTCGTACTAATTTGTTGTCGATTGGCCAGTCTCTATCGCTGTTAACAAAGTTTATTAGTTCTCCTTTTCCCTCATATTCAGGATCCACTACATTTACTCTCCTGGGAGCTCTGGATAGAAAGTCTGACATTTCATTGTTTTTTCCTTTTATATATTCTATCGAATACCTGAAACTGGCTAAATAAATTGCCCATCTTTGCAACCTACTTGCATACATCTAAGGTATTTGTTTGTATTCTCCAAAGATGTAAGTAAGTGGTTTATGGTCTGTTTTGATTATTACCTTAATACCATGTATGTACTGTTCAAATTTACTCATTCCGTATATGATTGCTAATGCTTCTCTATCCAAACATGAATATTTTTCCTCACATGGCATCAGAGTACGTGAAGTACAGGCTATTGGTATTTCTTCACCATTTATCCTATGAAATAAGGTAGCTGCTATACCCAGGCTGGATGCGTCCGTTGACATGATCAGGGGCAGTTTGGGGTCAAAATGTGTTAGCATGATGTCCTCTGCAATAGCAGCCTTGACGTTACTGAACGTTGCCTCACACTGATCTGTCCATTTGTAAGATGCATCTCTCTTCAGCAGATTATAGATTGGTTTCATTATTGCTGCCAGGTTAGGTACAAACTTGCTATAATAATTTACCATTCCTGCAAATGAGCGCACCTCGTTTATAGATTTGGGACTTGGTGCCTCTATTATGGCTTTTACTTTATCTTTAGTCTTCTTCAAACCGTGTTTTGATATCCTATGCCCAAGGTATTCGATTTCGTCCTGCATAAATATGCACTTTGCTTGGTTTACTGTCAGTCCTGCGTCATTTAGCTTCTTGAATACCTGTTCTAGCGTTTCTAGGTGGTCCTGCTCATTTTTTCCTGTAACACATATATCATCTATAAAAACACATACACTTTCTACATCTTGGAAAATCTGTTCTATTGCCCTCTGAAATTTCGCAGATGCTGGGCTAATGCCCTAAGGCATTCTGTTAACACGCATAATTCCTTTATGAGTTGACCAAGCTAACACTTCCTTAGCCTCGTCCTCCAACTCAAATTGATTATATGCAGCAGATAAATCTATTTTAATAAATTTCTCACCTTTACTTAATTTTGCAAAAAGAGAATTGATGTCTGGCAAGGGGTAGCTCACTTCTTCCAGGTAACGATTTACTGTTGTTTTGTAGTCTCCTCAAACACGTATCTTTCCATCGTTTTTCAAAACTACAACTAGTGGAGTTCCCCATTCGCTGGTTTCTATCGGGGTGATGATTTCTAACTTCAGCAATCTCTCCAACTCTTCATCCAATGCTTGCTTGTACGCTAGGGGTACGTTCCTAGGCTTGCAAAACACAGGTCTGGCTTCGGGCTTGAGCTGTAATGAAATTTTGTTATATTTAAAACGCCCCAGTTCTTTATTAAATACTTCAGGGTATTTTTTTATCAATTGTACAACCCTTCCATTTGCTTTTGCAGAAATATTGTTTATACACTCCAATTTGAAATTAAAAGCTTTTAGAAAATCTCTTCCCCCAATCATGGGACCACCGTTTTTAAACACGTAAAATTTAATGTTTCTTGTAAGATTATTTAGTGTAACTTCACACACCATATAACTAAGGGGTACAAAGTTTTGATCGTTCATATATCCCCGCAAAACAATGTCATCATTTGTAAGTGAATAATGTTTAAAAAATAACTTATGAGTAGCCTAGCTGATGCAGGACACACTTGTACCACTATCCACTTCTAAAATGTGGTTATTATTGTTTTTTGTCACTTCTAGTTTGAACTCATGGTCTCTACTGTTACTACGATTGATCACAAAGATATTTTCGTACTCACTTTCCACTACATCAGTTTCTGCTTCAATATAATGGTGGCTTTTTTGCGTTTTGCACATTTTAGCTAAATGTCCCTTTTGCTTACAGAAATTACATATTATATAGTTTGAGTACTTACATAGTCCGCCATGTGCCTTACCACATGATACACATGCTTTGCTGCCCCTCTGCATTTTACCATCTCTTTGGTACTGTCTTGCAGTTGATCCATAATAACCGGTGGCTGCATCCCTGTCGTACTGCTTGGTTTCTCTAACGATCTGCTTCCCTTGCGTTGATCCTTTATGGAATCTTGATATTTTGTTCACTTCCCCTACTTGAGCTTTCTCAGTCTCTTTCTGCAGCCCTAGCTTGACTAGTTCCTTTAGTGACTTTGCTATGTCCTCTTCGCAGAGCTGATCTAAAAGTTTTCCACTTCTTAGACCTGTTATCAGCTTGTCCTTAAGCGTTTCTTCCAATCTAGCCTTAAATTTGCAGTTCACTGAGAGACTTTTTATCCGTGCATAAAAATCTCCAAACTTTTCTCCTATTTCCTGCTGGGCTCTATGAAATTTAGTCCGCTCTCTCCAAACTGATTCGTGCAGACCAATCTGTTGTCCTAATACGTCACATAATTCCGTGAACGACTTTGCCTTTGGTAAATCTGGGTAGCACAGATCTCTTACTAACTTGTAAGTTGATGAACCTATTAGGCTTAGCAGTGTTGGCACTTTCAAGTCATTTTCCACCTTATTTGCACTGAAATACTGTTCTAGTCTTTCCTGATATAATGTCCAATCATCATTCAGTTGGTTGATTTCAGCAACTCGACCAATTAGTACCCTCTGTGAATCGGTAAGTTATAGCCTCAAAAATCTAAATTTATGTTTTGTATTAAATTATACAATTAATATATAGTTATCATAACACTCAAAACAACCGAAAATTACAGAAACTGTTTAAGGTCACAAAATTGATGAAGTTATCGAACTGTATAATTTCGAACTAAAACAAGAGGTTATATCCACTACCAGTATAATTTCATTAAATCTTAAAAGCAGTAATAGGCTTGAACATTCTTAAAACTATTCTAAATGGTTTTTATCCTAATTTTCCATTGTACCTAATAAGAAACTATGCTAAGTAAAATATTCGAAGCATTCTGAATGATGTTTTTCAAACTGTTTCTTCCCTCCAATTTTAATCTAATGGCTTTAATATAGTTTCATCTTCATGTTACCTAATAATTGTGTAAAGAAAAGCATTTTATTTATGAATCAATTTGCAAAATGATCTATCGGGATGTTAAGTTTAACCTTGCTTTTTTATATGCTGCATTCAAATCAGGGATGACAAAGAAATGTAATAATCCGCTTGACTAACAAGCTACATGAAGTAATATTGTTAATTCAATTGAAATACTTACATGAAATGATCACTGCATATAGATTATGAGTTTTTATTTGAAATGCCCCTGCACGTATTATTTAGTCACACACAAACTTCTGAATACTTCATGATTTGTCTAGAAATAATCGAAACAATATTCATCTGAACGTTCAACACGGTTTTCAAGTCAAATTCCACGAAATACACATCATTTTCAATGAATAAATAATCCAAACATTTTGAAACTGTCAAAAACCGAAAAACATTCTGTACATGTCAACAATCCATTTATTCAAGGAATTTTGTTGCCAACCTTAAAAAAGTTGGCGTTTGGCGTAGCTATATTCACTTTGCCATTTTTATGAATGAACTGTGTTTCCCGCGCAAAATCAGATTTTATTTTTTTTACGGCTCTGATTGAAAAAGATATATAAGTGTTATATATATTCGGAACCAGGGCGTTGAGCTCTATCCACTGTGAAATTATGAATTTTTTTTTTTTGATTCCGATTCCTCAATGAGGAATCGGAATGAAAAATTAAGTTTCTCCAAAATTTGTTGAATTGTACTTTCCAACACGCTGAATCGACCTGTAAAAGCGTTTTTTCGAAAAACGACGTTTTCCCGGAGAAGAGCTGTACTATAGTTCGTTTACGCACAACTTGTGACGTCACAAGTTGCCATTCATAAAAATTCATATATTTTTTCGCGGGAAATTCAAGTTGGTTGCACTGGTCGTGTAGAACTTCATGTCAATTGCAAAGTTTGTCTGCTGTCAAAAGTGTCAAAGAGGAAATGCTTTTTCAACGGGAATTGATTAACTTAATAAATTAATTGGTTTATTTCATATTTTCATAATAGTTTTTGTGTGTGATAGTGAATATTGTGAACAAATCAATTCATCAGTTCTCAGTGTCTATATGATGATTGAAGTAATAGATGACAAATTCGCACAAGATCAATCGGATCAAAATAGACTTGTACTTCAAAAACACTCTGGACTATCATTAAGGACACAAAAAAATACTCATCAGGTGAGTTTCTCTATATATCTGTTGTTTAATTTCAAATTCAGCTTAGCTGAGCATTATATAAATAATAAATAATCTAATGCCAATTTACCTATAAATCCCGCCTCAAGATTTAGGCACTAGGTAGGTATGACAGAAAAATGATTTCAACTTATTGATAGAGAAATACCTAGCTGTTTATTAAAAGGAAAATATTTTCCTTCAATGACATTGTTTTACGTACGTCCTAAATAGGTACGAATACGTAAGTTCAGACTTCGCAAATAAAAATGATAGAGAATGATATTTCAATAACTTTTTTAACTACTTAAACAAGTTAGGATTTCTCTTCCTTAATCAAAACTTAATGCATACCCCCAATCCCTCGTATCAAACAATAATATACAACATCCAGAATCTAAAATAATTTTTTTGCATTGAATATTTACCCGCTTCAAATTTGAAATTAAAATACGTCTTCCGACTTCCGACATGAGTGGCGACGGTGGCCTCGGTGCAGGTGCACTAGAAATAACAAAATGGCGTATTGTTATTGATATGTTTGAGGCTGTGATCAAGCACAACGTATTTATTCAAAGTCCTAATTTTCGAATAGACATTTTTGATGTTGTGAAAGTACAATACAAGTGGTTGAGGATATGCAGATTGTGAAAGTCAATCACCAGATACCTATTTTTTGTGAGTGGACGTTTCTAGAGCTGAGAGCCGAATGTGATTAAATTCGTGTTCGCCTTGTTCAAGATATCAAACCATGTAGAATCAAAAGGCGTATTTCACCAGTTTCCAATATAAGCGAGCAATAACAAATATTATTCCCATTCCTAACAGTTAGAGAGGCACCTATTGAATAACTCAATTTCAACAATCCATAACCTAAAACACCTGTGTTAATATTAGAACTTTCTCAAATTTGTTGTTCTCTGAGGCATTTTGAAATTAGTTAACATAAAAGGCAAATCAAAAATGCTTTATAAACGTCCTAGCATTTCAAAATATTTGAGTTTCCTACCATTTTTCTCACTAAAAAATTTAATTAAAATTTAGAAATAGGTAGGTATTGTGTGAACCAAGAATTGTTGGAAAGGATTGGACTAATTTATATGTTTTGAATTGTAAGCTTTGTGGAATACATGCCAAGATAATAAGTTCCTAAGCCTTGTCCTTCTTGAAATAACTAGTCCCAGAAAAGAAACGTTCAACAAGTCTCCAGGCCATAAGAAAATGAAAGAGTCTCAACTTGTCTGCAGTGTTCTAGGAAAGTAAGCGTGAATGTGAGTGAGGTATTACCGATGAGATGCTTTGCTATTTTCTCAATGGCATTTAATCTAGCACAGGAGCTGAACTCTAAATATGTGAATACCTACCTATAACAAGTCGGATCTGTAGCATATAGATTATAAATCTATATCTCTTGGCACAACACATAAAACAGTTTCTAAGTGGCTCTTTTGACAATGTACTCTTGGTGGTTAGTTTTTAGAGTATTGTTGATAGTAATACCGAGCATCAAAATGGATGACTTTAATGTTACTGGGACAGACATAACTGGGTACTCTCAAATCAGCTTTTTTTTAAATTTAGTTTCTCTAGGTGAATTTTTAGAAAAGTTAATTCCAAACTTTGATCTTTTGTGTATTACAATCCCTCATTCATAATAATCAAATTACGCTCATAATTATGTGAAAAAAAAAAATTTGTGCAGATAAGATGGAATATTCTTGGTGGTAACTGGTAAGAACACTATGGAGACTATCAATTGCTTTCAATTTATTTTGTAGGAAAATCGTGTGTTTCTATTGAATACCCTAAATAAAAAACCTATGAAATTCCTATAAAATTCTGTACCTAAGCCATCAAACACAGATTCACTCAGAAATATCACACAAACCAATTTTACCAAATTAATTCAAATGTCTATATCTTTCTATCAGTTCAAATGATATATGTGGGCGAGTGTGCTACAAATTTCCTTTCATCTCTTGATTCAAACATAATTTAATTTATTTTCCAGCTCAAGGCAGAAAACTTATGAAGACGTATATGCTATGGGATATCAAAGAAACGTGATGGGGGTTGTTGGTCCAGCCACATATAAAATATTCATCCAGAACAGAGAAATATTATGTAAGTATAAAATTCTGGTTTTTTCACCTTTTTGGTGGAAAATTATTTTTTGAGTTCCTATTTCCTATAATGGTTAATAGAGGATGATGAATCTCATTACATAACAACTCAAATAACCTATTGCAAAAATGAAGTGAATATTATTTTAATTTCGACTTGTAAGCCACAAAGATTTTTCTGTTATGGACCGTGGTGGTCAGCTGGTAGAGCCGTTTGCCTCTCCAGCGTAGGATCGTGGGTTCGAATCCCATGGTCACCGGTCTTGTGCATGGATAAGGGTTGCATGTAGGGATGCAACAGGTTAACGGAAATAACAATAACATCTCTTCAAACTGATTATGGTTTATTCCATAATCGAATGAAGAAAAGTTGTATTTCGTGCAGAAATTTATTTATAAAATCATAGCAGAGCGCTTTCGACTATAAAGTCATCATCAGTGCGTACCTGTAAGTAAGTGACATCGAATTGAATTTAAGAAATTTTGATAAAAAGAATTTTGAAAATTGAAAAGTTACTTACTCGTCAGGTGTACAAGAGCCAGACCATAAAAATATCATGTGTCCAGAGGACCATGTAAAATTTAAAAACGGGACATCATATTAATAACATTTTAAAAAAGTCCTTATTCCAGGATTCACCTGGATAAAAGTTTCAACAGGCAGAGTAACACATGTCTGTTGGAGCTTAGTCTACTGTTAAACTGAATGAATGAAATTTACATTGTGTCAAAAGTTGACAATGACAATGACGTTTGGCTTAGAACAATAACTTCTAGAAACCCTGATCTGTGTTTTGAAAATTGAATAATGACCAAATTGATCTGTAAATCTATTTATAGTTATGTTAATCTAAACCTAAGGAATTGTGACAAACCGGAAGAAAAGTCTAATGAGAACCTCAACCCGATGTGCACAGAACCAGATTCAAGAAACAGTCCCTCGGGAATTTGTGAAACCAATTCTTAGCTCAGGATCATGGGACAGGTCTGATGAGAACCTTCACACTTCCCAAAGCGTCAAAAAGGTAACCCAAAAACAAGAGGCACCATTAACATAATCATAAAAGATTTAAGAAAGTTTCAACAGGCAGAGTAACACATGTCTGCTGAAGCTTAGTCTACTGTCTAACTAAATGAAAAATGACATTGTGTCGAAAGTTGACAATGACAATGAAGTTATGATATAAAAAAATGTGTAAAAAATGAACTATAATAAAAACATTGATTTGTGTTTTGAAATTGATAAATTATTATTATTAGTTCAACATCCTGGGCAACCAGACTGAAATATAAGATCATGAGATAAGTCTAATGAGAACTTTCCCAATCTCAATAGTAACAAGGAGGATGACCAAAATGATGAGCCCATACCAGAAAATTTTTAAGAAATTTTCCAAAAATTGATCTGTGAATCTATTTATAGTTCTGTTGATCCAAACCAAGGAAATATGACAAACCGGGAGAAAAGTCTAATGAGAACTACGACCCGATGTGCACAAAACCAGGCTTAAGACACAGTCTCTTGAGAATTTGGGAAACCAAATTCTATGCTCAAGATCATGGGACAGGTCTAATGAGAACCTACCCAATCACAAGGCGCCAAAAAAGGTTGCCCAAAACCAAGAGGTACTACAAACAGAAAAGATTCAAGAAATTTTCAAATTATTTCATATTTAATCAATTCAGTAATTCTATTAATCAAAAACAAGGAAATTACTGAGCCAAGAGAAAGTCTAATGAGAACTTGACACGGCACATGCAAAAACCCAAGTTATAGAAAAATAGAACCTGAAGTTGAAATTATAAGTTTCAAATGAAAGCAATAGATTATGTTCTGAGAATTGAAAGGAAAGTCGAGAGGGAGGAAACTAGGCAAACTGCAAAACAGGTTCAAGCCATATCATCATTGAGAAAGAGTTCAAGGGCAATTAAATAGGTAAAGTTTAAATTTATGAAAAGTTTCTTACTTTAAACGTCTATGAAGAGGAATGTAAGCTCTGTTTAAATTAACTTGAGTGTTGAGACAAAGGTCATTATTCAGTAATTCCTTGTTAATATGCAAATCTTCAAGAAAATCTAATCTATTGTAATTTTTGGAACTCACCTCCTGTAAAATTTTTGAATTCCTATTTGGACTAAAGTTGTGGTTGTTAAACCTCAAATGTTGACCAAAGGCTGAAATTTTGTTGGGATTTAAATGTTCGATTATACGGGCTTTCAAAGGTCTGCAAGTTCTTCCAATGTAGGCTGCATCACAATCATCACAGTTTAACCTATATATGCCACTTTTTGAAAGTTTATCAATTTTATCTTTTGTGTTGACCAGGTATCTGTTGAGGCTATGGTTAGTTTTGAAAGAAATTTTGATGTTGTCTATGTTGCTTTTGATGCAACCAGATATTTTATTAGAAATATTGTCATTTAAGAAAGGAAGTGAAACAAATTGTGATATTGAATCTACTTTGGGGTAGGCATCATTAAGTTCTTTTTTGTTTTTGATTTTTTGGATCAAACTATTAATAATATTCGGGTTATAATTGTTATTTGAAGCTATTTGTTTAATGATATTCAATTCATTTTGATAACTAACTGTAGAAAGGGGCATATTCAAAAGTCTATGAATGTAACAATTGAAAGCTGCCATTTTATGTTGATGGGGGTGGTTGGAGAAGCTAGGTATAACGTGATCGGTTTGTGTGGGTTTTCTGAATATGCTAAAATTTAAAAGATTGTTAATTTTATGTATTGTGAAGTCTAAGAAATTTAATTTATTATTTGATTCTAATTCAAGTGAGAATTTGATACTTGGGTGTACTTGGTTTATTTTTGTCAGAAGATTGTTGACAATGTCAATGTCGCCATTCACAAATACCAAACAGTCATCAACATATCTAAACCAATGTAAAATTTCTGGGTTATTTGCAGTGATAATGAATTTGTTTTCTAAATTATTCATGAAAATATCTGCTAAAAAAGGAGATAAACAACTACCCATGGCAAGTCCATCTGGTTGTTTGTAGCATTTATCATTAAAAACAAAAAAGTCCTGTGAAAGGCAAAAGTTTAACAAGGTCAAAATGTAGGCTATAGAATTGGCATCAACTTGAGCAAGGCTTAAGGCCTCACTTACAAGTGGTAAGGTTTCTAATTTCGGAACTGAAGTGAAAAGATTACTTACATCAAAGGAAATCATTAAGCTATCTTGAGGTAAATTTAAATTATTCAATTTGTTAATTAAATCTAAAGAGTTACTTACTGCATATTTTGGAGTGAAGTGTGTCAAGTCTTTTATAAGCCTGTAAATAAATGAAGCTAAAATTGAGACCGGAGTGTTAGTGAAGCTAACTACTGGTCTTATTGGTATGTCGATCTTGTGGATCTTTGGAAGTCCATACAAGCGAGGAATGACTGGGTTCTGCTAATGAGAGAATAAGGGGCTGAATGTTCAATGAAAAAATCTTTATGAATATTTAACTGAGTTTTCAATTTTCTAATAAAAATATTGAAAGGATTTGATGATAAAAGTTTGAAATTATGTTCAGAAAGGAAATTTTCTACTTTATCAATGTAATCTAATTTGTTTAAAATGACTAAACAATTACCTTTTTCATCATTTTAAACAAGTTAGATTACATTGATAAAGTAGAAAATTTCCTTTCTGAACATAATTTCAAACTTTTATCATCAAATCCTTTCAATATTTTTATTAGAAAATTGAAAACTCAGTTAAATATTCATAAAGATTTTTTCATTGAACATTCAGCCCCTTATTCTCTCATTAGCAGCAACCCAGTCATTCCTCGCTTGTATGGACTTCCAAAGATCCACAAGATCGACATACCAATAAGACCAGTAGTTAGCTTCACTAACACTCCGGTCTCAATTTTAGCTTCATTTATTTACAGGCTTATAAAAGACTTGACACACTTCACTCCAAAATATGCAGTAAGTAACTCTTTAGATTTAATTAACAAATTGAATAATTTAAATTTACCTCAAGATAGCTTAATGATTTCCTTTGATGTAAGTAATCTTTTCACTTCAGTTCCGAAATTAGAAACCTTACCACTTGTAAGTGAGGCCTTAAGCCTTGCTCAAGTTGATGCCAATTCTATAGCCTACATTTTGACCTTGTTAAACTTTTGCCTTTCACAGGACTTTTTTGTTTTTAATGATAAATGCTACAAACAACCAGATGGACTTGCCATGGGTAGTTGTTTATCTCCTTTTTTAGCAGATATTTTCATGAATAATTTAGAAAACAAATTCATTATCACTGCAAATAACCCAGAAATTTTACATTGGTTTAGATATGTTGATGACTGTTTGGTATTTGTGAATGGCGACATTGACATTGTCAACAATCTTCTGACAAAAATAAACCAAGTACACCCAAGTATCAAATTCTCACTTGAATTAGAATCAAATAATAAATTAAATTTCTTAGACTTCACAATACATAAAATTAACAATCTTTTAAATTTTAGCATATTCAGAAAACCCACACAAACCGATCACGTTATACCTAGCTTCTCCAACCACCCCCATCAACATAAAATGGCAGCTTTCAATTGTTACATTCATAGACTTTTGAATATGCCCCTTTCTACAGTTAGTTATCAAAATGAATTGAATATCATTAAACAAATAGCTTCAAATAACAATTATAACCCGAATATTATTAATAGTTTGATCCAAAAAATCAAAAACAAAAAAGAACTTAATGATGCCTACCCCAAAGTAGATTCAATATCACAATTTGTTTCACTTCCTTTCTTAAATGACAATATTTCTAATAAAATATCTGGTTGCATCAAAAGCAACATAGACAACATCAAAATTTCTTTCAAAACTAACCATAGCCTCAACAGATACCTGGTCAACACAAAAGATAAAATTGATAAACTTTCAAAAAGTGGCATATACAGGTTAAACTGTGATGATTGTGATGCAGCCTACATTGGAAGAACTTGCAGACCTTTGAAAGCCCGTATAATCGAACATTTAAATCCCAACAAAATTTCAGCCTTTGGTCAACATTTGAGGTTTAACAACCACAACTTTAGTCCAAATAGGAATTCAAAAATTTTACAGGAGGTGAGTTCCAAAAATTACAATAGATTAGATTTTCTTGAAGATTTACATATTAACAAGGAATTACTGAATAATGACCTTTGTCTCAACACTCAAGTTAATTTAAACAGAGCTTACATTCCTCTTCATAGACGTTTAAAGTAAGAAACTTTTCATAAATTTAAACTTTACCTATTTAATTGCCCTTGAACTCTTTCTCAATGATGATATGGCTTGAACCTGTTTTGCAGTTTGCCTAGTTCCCTCCCTCTCGACTTTCCTTTCAATTCTCAGAACATAATCTATTGCTTTCATTTGAAACTTATAATTTCAACTTCAGGTTCTATTTTTCTATAACTTGGGTTTTTGCATGTGCCGTGTCAAGTTCTCATTAGACTTTCTCTTGGCTCAGTAATTTCCTTGTTTTTGATTAATAGAATTACTGAATTGATTAAATATGAAATAATTTGAAAATTTCTTGAATCTTTTCTGTTTGTAGTACCTCTTGGTTTTGGGCAACCTTTTTTGGCGCCTTGTGATTGGGTAGGTTCTCATTAGACCTGTCCCATGATCTTGAGCATAGAATTTGGTTTCCCAAATTCTCAAGAGACTGTGTCTTAAGCCTGGTTTTGTGCACATCGGGTCGTAGTTCTCATTAGACTTTTCTCCCGGTTTGTCATATTTCCTTGGTTTGGATCAACAGAACTATAAATAGATTCACAGATCAATTTTTGGAAAATTTCTTAAAAATTTTCTGGTATGGGCTCATCATTTTGGTCATCCTCCTTGTTACTATTGAGATTGGGAAAGTTCTCATTAGACTTATCTCATGATCTTATATTTCAGTCTGGTTGCCCAGGATGTTGAACTAATAATAATAATTTATCAATTTCAAAACACAAATCAATGTTTTTATTATAGTTCATTTTTTACACATTTTTTTATATCATAACTTCATTGTCATTGTCAACTTTCGACACAATGTCATTTTTCATTTAGTTAGACAGTAGACTAAGCTTCAGCAGACATGTGTTACTCTGCCTGTTGAAACTTTCTTAAATCTTTTATGATTATGTTAATGGTGCCTCTTGTTTTTGGGTTACCTTTTGACGCTTTGGGAAGTGTGAAGGTTCTCATCAGACCTGTCCCATGATCCTGAGCTAAGAATTGGTTTCACAAATTCCCGAGGGACTGTTTCTTGAATCTGGTTCTGTGCACATCGGGTTGAGGTTCTCATTAGACTTTTCTTCCGGTTTGTCACAATTCCTTAGGTTTAGATTAACATAACTATAAATAGGTTTACAGATCAATTTGGTCATTATTCAATTTTCAAAACACAGATCAGGGTTTCTAGAAGTTATTGTTCTAAGCCAAACGTCATTGTCATTGTCAACTTTTGACACAATGTAAATTTCATTCATTCAGTTTAACAGTAGACTAAGCTCCAACAGACATGTGTTACTCTGCCTGTTGAAACTTTTATCCAGGTGAATCCTGGAATAAGGACTTTTTTAAAATGTTATTAATATGATGTCCCGTTTTTAAATTTTACATGGTCCTCTGGACACATGATATTTTTATGGTCTGGCTCTTGTACACCTGACGAGTAAGTAACTTTTCAATTTTCAAAATTATTTTTATCAAAATTTCTTAAATTCAATTCGATGTCACTTACTTACAGGTACGCACTGATGATGACTTTATAGTCGAAAGCGCTCTGCTATGATTTTATAAATAAATTTCTGCACGAAATACAACTTTTCTTCATTCAATTACATTGGAACGTGCACACAGCTGGACAAATTTCACTTATTCCATAATCTCCAATTGCCAGTGTTTTTCAGGTGAATTCTTTTTCAAAATACTTCCAGATAAGTTTCGTGAAAATCACAATTTGAACTTTTCAATCTTACAGTATTTACAATATTATTTTTGATTTAGTTCAATATTTTAATTATTTATTTTTAATTCCAGTATAATACGATGAAAGATTTTGTAGAAAACTTAGTAGGGCAAAACATTTTTAATTCAGATATATTTTCAATTTGTTTCAGAGACATGCCTTTCTCTCTTTGAGTTAAAACTTTTAGTGATTTGTAACTATTATCATGTGTTTTATTGAATTCATGAAATTAGCACAGATTAGGACTTAATCTGTGAAATTAGTATAAACTACTATAAACTAATATGAAAATATGATATGATCAAATATACGCTGAATATTTTTCACACTTTCATATTTGAATTACCTACGAGTTTTCAAATGATTGTTCTGTTCTGAGGTTAACAACAAGTTCCCCAGTACATTTTTACAGTTATGCACCTAGGTGAATTAACACCTGTGTGTGCAATAATAAAAAATAATCTTGTAGTAGTAAGTGTTTGTATTTAGTTATTACTTCAATTTCATTTGGTAAGATGTTATAAATTTTTGGTGCAACAGTTCATACAAACTTTTGGTTTCCATCATATTTTCTAAATGGTATTACGATATGTTTGTTTGTGTACTGTCTAGCTTGGTAGCAATGGTTCACAAAATGTTTATTTGTAGATTTAAAACAGAATATGCAGTTACTAAGATAGTATAGACATCGGACATTCAGAATCGATTCATTATAGAAACTACTTGTAGAATATAGTCTATTTTTGAACAATATTATTCTTAGTATGTAGTTTTGTGCTACATTTAGTTGAGTTACTGCATTGTCATAGAGCCACCCCCATACTATGATTCCATAATTTAGGAGTGATTCAACTAGGGACTTGTAGATTTGCAAAAGAACTTTTTTTGTTAAAATTTTGCATATTATTTAAAATTTATGAATCAATATTCTAATTTTGTCAGTTAAGTCTTTAATATGAGTTGTCCATTCTAGAGTGATACCTAGATATTTTATGGAATTAGTTTCTTTTATTATGAGATCATTCATTGTGATATAATTAAATTGTGGTCTCTTTGAATCTGTCATTGAAAAGGCAATATAAAATGTTTTATCAGAATTTAAAGTTAGTTTATTTTTGTCGTGCCAACATTTTACCAAATCTAATTCATGAGACACCTTATTTTTAACATTTTCTCAGGTTTCTTCTATAAAAAGTAGGACTGTGTCATCTGCATAAGAGATAGAGATGCCACTTATGTTTAGGTTTAGCAGTGAGTTGATGTAAGTGATGAAAAGAAGTGGACCAAGCACTGTTCCCTGAGGGATACCTATCTTAGTTTCAAGGGGGATATTAACATAATTCACATATGAAACTAATAGTGTGCTTACTCATGAAATGAAGTGATACAAAAAAATGCAATGTTGCTCTTAATTTGACCTTTTTTGTTAACCATCTGAGCCCTTACAAGCAACTAAAAAAAATAAACTCATTTAATTTATCTTCATTGGAAACTCATATGAGATCTTGTGCAAACGGGGGACATTCAGAACCTACTGCTTTTGTGAGAGTAGATTCCGAACCACTCTTAGCTTGGTGGCAGATGCTGTTTTGATCCTAGGTCGTCTGGGTGAAAGGGCATCACTGTAGCGCGATGGCCACTTAGCTTATAGTATCTTGGAAAGACAAGACCTAGGAAAGACGGGGACCTGTTTTTCAACTTGTGATCCCAGACAAAGTTGAGAACCATTTGATTTTTTTTAGATGTACATTAGTCACCCATCTAAGAGTGTCAGATTGTAGGGGGGTCGTACAGGCTGTGCAGCCTCACAAGCACTTCGACCTATAAGTGAGTCAGCTTTGCTCAACATTTAACATATAACTTTTCAGGTGGCTTCACAGTCATCTAGCTACTTTTATCAAAAATAGAATAGCACTTTATTCACTTATGAGGAGTATACAGATATGTAAAATTGATTGCACAGCGTACCCTATCAGTTCAGTTAGTCAAAACAATATTAATATTCTAATTAATCCAAGCACAATAAATTGTTAAATTGTTAAAATTGTTATTTCCGTCAACCGATTGCACCCCTACGCGCAACCCTCGGAAGTCTTCGAGAGACTTGTGTAATAAGAATCCATATTTCTCATTTGAGTATAAGATAATAGAATTTCCAGGTTTTATAAAATATTTATTACCCCTTTCATTTATATTTATTTCACTATTTATATGTTAATGTAGCTGATTTATGATTTTTAATTACAGAGGGAGGTGCAAACTTTCAATGATATGAGGCTTGGATTTTTTGCCGCAGAGATGATCTTCTGTTAACTTCAAGAAAACACACTGGAAGGACTATCTTGCACCAGGTTCATTCTTGGAATTTCTTCAGGCTAATCATATAAGAAGTTCAGTCTAAGCAGATTCAATACTTTTCTTTGAAACAATTTCAAAGTTCTCTGCTCAATAAAGCAAAAACAATTGTTGGATAGTAGAGGAGTCAAAAGAAAGTTTTCAATTTTGTCAGAAGGAAATGAAATACGATATCATATTCTGAAAAGTTATCTCATCAGAGATATTTTAATTTTCCTTTTTGCAGCAGTCAAAAGTCATAAGCTTCAAGTCACAAGGAAGAATATTTGTCAGTGATTGGCTGAACCGTTTATTTCAACCAATCATTGACGAACATTCATGACTTAAAACTGCTGCATAAATCCACCATAAAACAGAAAATGCAACCAAAGAAATCTCAGTATTATTTGGTATATGAGGGAGATGAATAAGTGCACCAAGAGTAAAGTAGGAGCATTAGTTTTCATTAGGAAAAAAAATTTCAAAAAGGTTTTCACAATCAGAACATAATTTAAAATAAATAAAAAGATTTGAGGTTTTTTAGACAAATAAAAAGTGGCAATCCAAAGTCGTCAAGATAACATTGCAAATGATTACTGATCCATCACGCTGCAGAAAAAAAAACAGGCCCTCTTGGGGTCTTTATTTAATAAATTATGGACAAATTAAATTTGCAGCAGAAAAGTTGCTGAATTTTTGTAAATTTTGACTTTATCTAGACCAGTTCGGCAACATTTGTTTGTCATAAAAAAGAGTTTGCATAATTGAAAAAGTAATTCTGTTTTTTTTTTGGATCTAGCTGTAAAATTTTGAGTTCTAAATAAGAAATATGCTATTATTGTACTGTGTTTATTAGCTCAACTCCATTTGACACTGACACTCAAATATCTCAATACTTTTATCAATCAACTACTGTCAAATCTCATATTTGAATTGCTATATATCAGGAAAATATAGCATAATTGAAAAAGTAATTCTGTTTTTTTGGATCTAGCTGTAAAATTTTGAGTTCTAAATAAGAAATATGCTATTATTGTACTGTTTTTATTAGCTCAACTCCATTTGACACTGACACTCTAATATCTCAATACTTTTATCAATCAACTACTGTCAAATCTCATATTTGAATTGCGATATATCAGGAAAATATAGCCCTACTACAACCTAGACAATTTGAGAGATTCTAGATGTTTTCTTGGAATTCTTCCAAAGTCTATCTAATATAATTCTCTCGAAGGAGTAAAAGTTTTGTTTTCCATTGTAGTATAATTTTCTGATTTTTTTAATTGAATATTGTGTATATTGTATGTATTTTACATTAGGATTATTGAAATGTTTTGATTTTTGTATGTATGTAATATAGTCAACATTTGCGTTTATATTGATAAGTACATTTTGAATTGAGTAATCTCCACACAATTTATAATTGCTATAAAAGACTTTAACCACAAATATGATCTTAGGTAAATATTGATTTTAATTTGTACTGTAAATGTAGTCAGTGGCCTAGTGCCTTTCTGTAGAATTTTGTAATAAATACGTAGGTATACATAATACGAGGGCTGACAATAAAGTAAGGTCTCCAACGCTGCAACTTCGCCGGATCACGCGCTAGGCGAAATCTGGCAACACCGCCGTGTTCCTTGGTTCCCCCACTACCACTTTGCTGCTGGGTGAGGCTTCCCCGACCGCTCAGTCTTGGCTGAGCAGCCGTCAACGATGGAGGTACCACTCGCGTCAGCGTCCAAGTGCGAATTGCGTTCTGTAATACGTTTTTTGAGTGCGAAAAAGGTGACACCTATTGAAATCCATCGTCAACTAGTTGAAGTTTACGGGGAAAAGTGTATGGACATAAAAAACGTGCGTAAGTGGAGCCGCGAGTTCAATTCCGGGCGCACTAATGTTCACGACGAGGAGAGAAGTGGCCGACCGTCGGTCTCGGATGCGATTGTTCAAGCAGTGGAGGCAGAAATGCTCAAAAACCGCCGTGCGACAATTAGGGACTTGGAAGAGAAGCTTGGAGGAGTGTGTAGCAGCGAAACAATCCGTCATATCCTTGTGAACAAGTTGCAGTACCACAAAGTTTCTGCCCGATGGGTGCCGAAACAGCTGACCGAAGACCACATGAAGCGGCGCGTGGAATGTGCGACCAAAGTTGTGGCCCGTTTTGAAGAGGAAGGCGATGATTTTTTGGAAGGGTTTGTTACGGGGGATGAAACGTGGGCTCATCACTACACACCCGAAACAAAGGAGTCGTCCAAACAATGGCGCCATAGCGATTCTCCGAAACCCAAAAAGTTTAAGGCGACACTGTCAGCCGGCAAGGTGATGGCTACGGTGTTTTGGGATCGCCACGGGGTATTGTTGGTGGATTTCATGCCAAGGGGAACCACTATCAATGCAGCAAGGTACTGTGAGACCCTGGAAAAGCTTCGTCGTGCCATAAAAAACAAACGCCCGGGATTGCTGAGCAAAGGAGTGAAATTTCACCACGACAACGCGCGCCCGCACACAGCCAACGTTACCCTTGACCTGCTCAAGACATTTGGCCGGGAAATCATCGATCACCCTCCCTATAGTCCCGACGTGGCCCCCAGTGACTACCACATGTTCCCCGCCCTGAAAAAACATCTCGGAGGGAAGAAGTTTGATAGTGACGCGGAGGTTCAGAAAGAGGTCAACACCTGGCTGCGCGAGGCGGACGGAGAGTGGTATTCTGCCGGCATAGACAAGTTCATCGTGCGGATGCGCAAGGTGTTGGAAAAAAATGGCGATTATGTAGAAAAGTAGCCAAGACCTTGGCCTTTCCAACGGTGTATCGCTTTTTGTAAATAAATGTCATTTTCTATGAAAAAAAAAATTGGAGACCTTACTTTATTGTCAGCCCTCGTACATAGACCACATAGGTGGGTTCTTTGAAGTGGATGATTGGTTTTCAATTATTGTTTCCTGGATTTCAAAGTACACAGAGAAACCTTGATCTTTTTTTACATAAAGACCTGTTTTTTGAATGGAGAGTAAAATGTGCTTGTATTGCTTTCGATAAATGTTTATTTATTTCAACTCTCTGTCCATTCAGAAAACTGGGTTTTAATGGAACTGTTTACAAATTATTCATTGGTCTAGCAACCTTGTGATGTAGAATATAAATTTGTAATCACTGTGATGTTAAACACTGGACAAACTCAAAATAAAAGCTAGCATTGTATAAAATATCAAAATGCATGGAAACTTTCAACAGGTTGGTAGTGGAACTTAACGTTATGTCTAAATGTTGAATAATATTCACTTAGACATTTGGATTGTACTTTATAAAAAATATACTCTAGTGTTTGAGTTGAGCCTATATTCAATGTATTGTTGTAAGATGATTTCTATTTGTGAACCATTTTTTTACAAGATAAATCAGATTTATTCATGTTGGGGTTTTTATTTGGAATGATTGAATGGAGGTATTCATTGATCTCAATAAGTACTTATATTTACTTCAGAGTTGAGATTAAAACCGCAAAATGTAATGCAAGTGTTTTTGTATTATCGATATTTGATTTTGATCCTAAAATGTTAATATTTTAAAAAGCTCAGATTGGTATTGATACTGGTAAATTTCTTGATAGGATTCTTGTCAGATTTTAATTTCCATTTATTCTATTGTTCACGAAAATGGGTTGTAGAACCTAAAAAAAATTATTGACTGAGAGTTTTATTTTGTGGAGGAATTCTTTTCTTGATAAATTTCGAAAATGAATAAATGTAAGATTAAGAAAATCTATACAAGTGCAGGCATATCAATTTGTCTCGATAAGTTACAGCATTTATAGGACTTGTTTCGAATAAATTATTTAGTTTTGTCAATAAATTATCATACTCTGAGTTTGCCCTTCTATTCTATTATAGTTTTTTTTTAATTTCCTTTTTTTTCATCTTAAGACAGGAAGCTTAAAATCCTATAAAAATAGGATGTTGAAAATGTCTTCTCATGTGATTGCTGTTCATTCAAGCTTCTCACAAAATCAGAATATCCCTCTTAAATTGAAATATAGATATTTTGTCAAAAGATTTGATTATTAAATCATTTCTTTACAATTGACATTCTTTTTAGAAAATAATTATTCAATTCCAATGTAAAATAAAAATAGTGATTCCAAACATGGAGCTTAGTTAAAATTTATCTAAAAAACTTAACATCTGCCTTTTGAAACTACAAACCTCTCAGAAATCTCCCAGCCATGTTTGAAAGCATTTTGAATAAGTAAAATGTACACAAACTCAGAAATAAATTTTTTATTTCAGTTATACATTTTCCACTCCCTTCTATAATATTTGATTTCTTTCTTACAGTAGATTTAAAGAAAAAAACCCTTTTGTGAAGTGGTGACACTTTTTCATATAATAATAATTTGCCAATCCGTGGAAATTCTCATCAACCTGAAACAGAACATCTATTCATTTTGGGAAATAAAAATTGAAAAATATGCAAAATGCTTTGGGAGCTAGATACAATTTTTGAAGAATCTCGAGTATTTCTTGTCAATTTTAATATTTTAAATGGAATATAACAAGTTTATTGAGTGAAACATTTATTTAAAATTGAATATTCCATGATTGTATTTTAATTATATCACTGCTCAAACATTTTGAAAGGAAATCTGGTACATTTACCTACTAATTGCTATTTATTTGAATGATGAAACGTTATGAAGAAATTCGAACATACAAATGTCTCAAAACTCGACAAAAGAGAACTATAGCTTCCAATCATATATTTAAACTAATGGCAAATTTGAGATAGAACACAAATAACCTTGCTTTCCTGTTCTCAGTAATTTTTCAATATTTGTTAGGTAGTGTTAATTTGGAATGCAACTTACATCAGCAACAGTTTCTCACTATTCCAGTTTCCTTTTTTCTATCTTGATCAGAACCTGAACAAATATTCATCAATTCGACTTCTCATAGATTTTACCCATCTTTTGACTGAAATGAAAAATCATTTTATTGAAACAGAAGGTCTAGTAAAATCTATTAGTAAATAAACAATAAAATTGACCAATATTGGTTGTATTTAGGTACACATGGCAATTCATTGTCCCAACAAAACTGGCGTTAGTTTTTCTCAGAAATAAATACCAACATAATGAAATGTGAATGACCAGAACTTTGCAATATCTTATCAAATACAATAATACATTATGATACATTCTGAAATATTGTTTAAATTGTACTGGGGTTTCATGAACTAATGACAAGCTTCCTTTTTGTTTGTTTTTTGTGCATCCAGGGTCTATCCACCATCTCCCAGATTTTGTTGTCTTGAGTTTTGCAATGCATATTAATGTGAATGTGACTCAGTGTAAATTATTGACTATTCTTCTTGAAATAATAATGTACCCTCTGTGAATCGGTAAGTTATAGCCTCAAAAATCTAAATTTATGTTTTGTATTAAATTATACAATTAATATATAGTTATCATAACACTCAAAACAACCGAAAATTACAGAAACTGTTTAAGGTCACAAAATTGATGAAGTTATCGAACTGTATAATTTCGAACTAAAACAAGAGGTTATGTCCACTACCAGTATAATTTCATTAAATCTTAAAAGCAGTAATAGGCTTGAACATTCTTAAAACTATTCTAAATGGTTTTTATCCTAATTTTCCATTGTACCTAATAAGAAACTATGCTAAGTAAAATATTCGAAGCATTCTGAATGATGTTTTTAAAATTGTTTCTTCCCTCCAATTTTAATCTAATGGCTTTAATATAGTTTCATCTTCATGTTACCTAATAATTGTGTAAAGAAAAGCATTTTATTTATGAATCAATTTGCAAAATGATCTATCGGGATGTTAAGTTTAACCTTGCTTTTTTATATGCTGCATTCAAATCAGGGATGACAAAGAAATGTAATAATCCGCTTGACTAACAAGCTACATGAAGTAATATTGTTAATTCAATTGAAATACTTACATGAAATGATCACTGCATATAGATTATGAGTTTTTATTTGAAATGCCCCTGCACGTATTATTTAGTCACACACAAACTTCTGAATACTTCATGATTTCTCTAGAAATAATCGAAACAATATTCATCTGAACGTTCAACACGGTTTTCAAGTCAAATTCCACGAAATACACATCATTTTCAATGAATAAATAATCCAAACATTTTGAAACTGTCAAAAACCGAAAAACATTCTGTACATGTCAACAATCCATTTATTCAAGGAATTTTGTTGCCAACCTTAAAAAAGTTGGCGTTTGGCGTAGCTATATTCACTTTGCCATTTTTATGAATGAACTGTTTCCCGCGCAAAATCAGATTTTATTTTTTTTACGGCTCTGATTGAAAAAGATATATAAGTGTTATATATATTCGGAACCAGGGCGTTGAGCTCTATCCACTGTGAAATTATGAATTTTTTTTTTTTTGATTCCGATTCCTCATTGAGAGAAGTTGTTCCGCATTATTTTAATTTAAACCCAGAACAACAACAGCTTCCAGTAGAGTCTACATCATTACCAATTTGCCATACAACTTCCAAGAAAGGTTAAAAATAAGGTAAGTAATAAATAAGGGAAAACCAGATGATAACCGATAACACTTATTTTACAAAACAGTATTTAAATAACTTCATTTTTTATTACTGCATTGCAGTATACGAAAGCTTCCGATAACTCTCATTTTTTATTGTCATATGAATACCACAGACTGTCAAAAACAAAAGGACTCCAACTACTTTAGCGCTGCCATGCGGGAGCAATTTCATTCATTCCTGCCATTGCTACCAACTTTCCTCGTGAATTACGAAAAAGAGGTAGCAAAGGTTTTATTTTGGTTGCCACGAAACTCGGTTGAAGGGGTGTGGGTCAAATGAGCTATACCAAGATGGTTAGCCAACCTTATGGGATTATTACACTGAAATGAAATTATAATATGTTTCATTTCAGTGGATTATTATTAGATTCAAATGGAGGCGACATGTAGATGGCGTCAGTGATCTGACATCCAAGTCATGTATTGAAGAACCCTGCATTGAAATGACGTCATATATTCATGTTTGTAACTAATTACGCTGGATGGTACTCGCGTTTGGGTCCAATACCTTTTCCAAATGCATTGACTATCTTGCTTCTATGACTATACTGAAGAAAGGGTTTATTTGTGATTGGCGCTGGTAAAAATGGCGTCACCATGTATCAACGGCTCACAGACCTCATAAACGAAGTATAAGTCTTGTGCGACAGCTGCAACAGCTGACGACCATAGGCAACCGCTAGATGTCGCTGAGTAAAACAATATGTCTACCCCACAGAACTCGAAATTTATAATTTTGAGTTCTGTGGTCTACCCATGAGGGCGAACAACAAACTGTATAGCACAGAGAAATGTAACAAAACTGTGTTTTTATAAGAGCTTTGTGGTGAAATTTTCTAATTCGATGGATTTTATAGATTGAGAATAATGTTAATTGCAGTGATTAGGCCGGGTTTCACCAATACTTCAATCCCCATTTAGGAGATAACCGACAATTTGAATCGGGCGTATTGCTGAATTGTAAAAAGTAACTTCAGGTTGCGTAATTTACACTTTGTGGCCCATTCAACTGACCAATGATGGCCAGTGGAGAAATACGCCCGATTGAAATTGTTGGATTTCTCCTAAAGCGAGATTAACGTTTTGGTGAAACCCCCGGCCTTATTATTAGTATTTTAGAGATAATCCCTGGATTATTCGATTTTATGAGGTATAGAATCACAAGATTCTATTTGTGTTTATGAAAACGCAAATAGTACAAGTGACCCTAACCCTCTTCATTATTTTCAAACTCAAGTTGTTCTTCACTTGGCATCCAGATTTTTTCCCGGGTATTCTTTCATTTTCAACCTAAAATTTCATATAAAAATCCAATCACATCTTTATGAATACAATATACGGTCTCCTGAGTGAACGTACTCATTTTTTTAAAGTACAAGGCGAACAAAATATCTCTTTCGCAGAATCAGCTCTATTGAAAATGTGTAATAAGGTTTGTATCGTGCATGAAACTCAAAATTAACTTTGAATAGGTTTCAAATACATTATTAAAGTTAGAAATATCTTGAACCCATTTTCACATTTTATTTTTTCACTCTCCATTTTCTCTGACTTCTGTTACCGTTGACTGGGTCTTTCGATATTTCGATAATGGAATCTTTTGACTCGGAATAACTCATTTTCAGGCCGGGTTTCACCAATACTTTAATCCCGATTTAGAAGATAACCGACAATTTGAATCGGGCGTATGTTTTTGGTCAGTTAGAAGTAATCTTAGTTCGTGAAATCTACGCCAGTAAAGCAATGTCCGATTCAAATTGTTGGATATCTTCTAAAGCGAGATTGAAGTTTTGGAGAAACCCGGCCTTAGTTTTCTCCTAACTGTTAGAGGTGGAACAAGTCATCATCATTAAGTTAACATATTGAAAATAAAACGATGCAGGTATTTACCATGTAAATAATAATTTTTTGAAGTGGAGACTGCAAACATGCATATTTTTCATAATAGATTTTCTAATCTTGAGCACTGTCTTCCATTTGACAGGCAGCTTTCTATTACTAAGAGGAAATTTATGAAGACTGATATCTTGGCCCTATTCTCAAATGCAAGATACATAGAAACCCTGGTGTGATCTCTTATAGCTGTGAAACCGACATACAAAAGTGTTAAGGTACGGCCTACTTGATTCGTGATATTTTTACTGTGTTGATACCGTTTCACCTCTTTAGCACACAGATGGCGGCAAAATTACAGATTCATGATGACGCTTGGACAAGTGTCATGTTATGTAATTTTCAACATTGAATTTTATTTGTTGTTATATTCATTGACCATAATTTGTAAACATTCAAATTTCAATCAAATAATTATAACTCAGTACTTCGGAATGTTGGAAACTCTGCTATTTTCGACTTATACGCCATCCATCGACGAATGAAGCCAACGGTATCAGTGCAATTGCAGTCTCAACAACTTTGTTGAAACAAAAGCAAATCAGTGATAACACCATGGTTTCTATACATCTTTCTCAAATGAGTCAAATGACGACAACCATTTAAAGAGACTAAACTAGCAAGGGGGTTTAATAAGCTCTAGCCAATCACAATCTTGTAGCATCAACGCGTCATAGTGACGTACTTGGATGAGTACAGAGTCGAACTCGAACCAAGCAACAAAACTGTCAGTAGTAACTCTCAAATACCAAGAGCTAGTCCGTCACTGTCTATAGAGAATAGCGGCCATGACACGTCCAACTACGTCACATTTCGTCACAAATGTTCTTTCATCTCTTTCTACTGGTGTCCCCATTGTCTTATGGGGATTAATTTCTCCTTCCTTGTTAAATTTTAGTCTCCTTGGACTACCATATGTCGCATGCGACAAAATATATGTCTATCGCCTCTCTAGAATATGAATTGAAAACAGATGGAGATATTTTGTCGCATGAGACATAGGCTAGTAGACATTTGAGAAGGGTGTGCTGGGATGCAATTACGAACACTCGATCCGTAGTATGTCAGATTTTAGCATATATTGCGATTTGAGTCGATTTCAATGGTCTATATGGTTGATATAATTCCATTCTATCTCTATTCAAAGACATTGCATAATTTTTATATTGTTTTGAATCGAGGACATACATCGTTCTAGCCTACGTATCGTGACAGCTCTCGTATCGAGTGTTTATAATCCCACCCCTGAGGTGCGTTTCAATATTACGTCCGACGTGCGTCCGACGTCTAAGGCTGAATTCCCACAGATCCGACGTCCGATGGTACGAAAATGTTCTGATTGGTTGGAAAAATGTCCTGATTGGTTGATTTGTTGTCACACCTACTAATTCAACTAATCAGAACATTTTCGTACCATCGGATCTGTGGGAATCCAGCCTTACTTTTCTTACGAAGCGTTTCGATATTAGAACGTCCTGTCCGAAAACTTCATTCCATCGTTTCAAAATTCTTGAGTGGAACGTCCGACCGTCAACTATTTACACCACGATTTAGGAGAGCGTTTCAAAATTCAATCCGAAAGATATCGCCCTACGAAACAACTATGACGTCATACATCGTCCGTTACCGGACGTCAGACGTTAAATTGAAACGCACCTCTGAGGTGCGTTTCATTATTACGTCCGACGTGCGTCCGACGTATAA
Organism: Chrysolina oricalcia; assembly: GCA_944452925.2. Classification (NCBI taxonomy): domain Eukaryota; kingdom Metazoa; phylum Arthropoda; class Insecta; order Coleoptera; family Chrysomelidae; genus Chrysolina; species Chrysolina oricalcia. The sequence continues at coordinate 42,746,572 of OX101811.2, forward strand.
CTTTTCTTATGAAGCGTTTCGATATTAGAACGTCTTGTCCGACAACTTCATTCCATCGTTTCAAAACTCTTGAGTGGAACGTCCGACCGTCAACTATTTACCCCACGATTTAGGAGAGCGTTTCAAAATTCAATTCGACAGATATCGCCCGACGAAACAACTATGACGTCATACATCGTCCGTTACCGGACGACAGACGTTAAATTGAAACGCACCTCTGAAGTGCATAAGAGGAACATTTGGGTACAGAACAAAATTTCCGCGATTTGGTAGGTACGGTTTTATGAATATTTTGCATGATTATATTCACCAATACCAAACAGCCAAACACTACAGTTAAGCACTTTTAGGTGTTATCTGATCATAGAAACTTGAAAACAGAAATGAAAAGTCATTATACACGGCAAACAATGGACTATTGTTGTTCACCCTTACAGTAGTTGCTGGAGTAATTGTTACATGGCGTATACTTCGATTTTTCAGCCTATTCGCGAAATGCGTTTCCTCTAGATAGCGCTCAGAATTCAAACTGTGTGATGGTGATCGGCTGCCAAAGCCCATAAGAGACCATAGTACTTCATTTTATTTTCATTCAAATTCGAATTGATTACTGAATACGTCGGAAGTTGAAGTAAATTTGTCATACATTTTCACATACGTAATCATTCGTCAAACGGCCATTAAAGAATACAACTTTTTATTGGAAAATTATTAAAATAAACTTTGCCTGTTGTACGATTGAAGCATTGGGACACTACACAAATACGCCCATTGTTTGGACTGCTTAATTCTGCCGCCATTTCGGTTATTATATTCTGAAACTATTAACATGCAGGAATATCACCAAACTCAATTCAATATCCTGAATTAATTATGAGAAAAGAGATAAAATAGATGCACTAGCTCTTATGGCAAAACGAGACCTTGCAACATTACATCAGTTCAACGAAATAATTATAGGTGTCGCAACCTTCGCGCAGGTCGCTAATAGCAAAACAGAAGAAGAATTTATGTCATGTGTCGCATGTGTCAGACAAATGACAAAATTTTATTTATTATGTTGAAAGTAAACAAATGGAAATGTAGAATGATGAAATTTGATTATTATAAGCTAGAAATTATACGTGACTATGTTATCCCCATTGTTATTAATATACAAGGCTCTCCGGTATGATAATATGAGAATTTACAACATGGTTATAATATATCCCTCTGGGGTACATCGATTTCGAATTACAAAATGTTCTCTTATAGATGGTGAACAAGCTTGCTACTGTATTCATTAGGAGCCAATGACCAGGCAGCATACAGGCATGATATCAAATACTAGTAATTCAGTGGGGTGAAATTCAACTAGATTGTCTCAGGAACTCAGGGTTCATACACTGTTGGGGCTTATTTGTATGGGCACTTGTCTGTCCAACTCTTCGTTGCTCGGGGTAGACACTACGGCAGGGTCTTACTGCAGCGCAATAAAATGTGAGGCTTCCAGCACTCCAGTACTTGATCTGAGTGGTATGGTGCCCTCTTCTGCTGGCTGTATATACCTGAATGACAGTGAGGTAGAAACAGGAGGGTTGAATTATAGAGTGAACCTCCCTTAATTCAATAATCTCCCATGTTAGTAATTAATAGAAGTAAAGTGAGGAGGTTAGTGTTAGACAAACTGAAGTGAGACAATAGGACGTAGGTGGCCTTAATTTGAAGAATTAAAAAATGCCAAAGAAATTTACTCGAAAGAAACCATAATCCAAAATTATGCTCAAACCTGAGTGAGATCTATGTTTCTCCAATAAATTCCAATTTCTGCTAGAGAAAATCCGCAATTACCAAACACACGGACCTCAATCAACCTTTCTAGTAAAAATTTTGTTGCAAAATGGACCCGAGATCTCAGTCCTGTCAGAAATGACTTTCTCAACAATTGATTGATTGATGATGGTAACTGACAGGAGGAAGTTTTTCAATGTTAACTTTTGTAAAATCAGAAATCCTTCTCTTAACTATTCTTTCCTAGACGAATCTTACAAAAGATGTTGGTAATGGACAACTTCCTTACCTATATTTCAGGAATCTGTCTGGAAGGTTTTATATGCATCGGAATGACTTTCGGATTAATTAGGTAATTCTCGTGCTAGTTGTAATCCATCAGAGAGACTAAGAGCATACTTTACAGACATATAAAGCTTACGGATGTTGCTGGGATGTGATCACATACAGAACAAGCGGAAGATCCATTCCACAACAGTAAACCCTATACACCTGGGGTAATAATGTACAGAGACATTAAAAAATGTCAAGATTCTAGTAGTTGTCTAGCATCCAGGGCCAGTCTCTAGGTATTCTGGACACTTAAACGGTTCTCACTAACCCTAATTGTTCCATTCTTCCTTGGAAAGCTGGATAGTAGGTATAGATTCTTATTAAAACTATTTTGAACCATATCAAAATCTGCATATAGTGTTGAATTGGCTAAGATTTTTTATGTGAGTTTTTAATGAAGGGGGATATCTTGCCGTTCAATTTTAATGAAGGAAACGGAACCTGAACAAGCACGAAGAATTTCAGAGAGAGATTCGCATTTTCCAAAATTCAGTGTTTAGAATCATGTTGCTATAGTATAACCGAAGTTATCAAAAGAAACTCGAGCATAACCTGGCCATGTGAATTTTGGGGGGTTTATAGCACTGTGTTTTTAAAGCAAGCAGTGTAAATTTTAAAGAGAAATTTTAATGAATTTTATTCAAATATATAGCGCTGTGTTTGTTGAACAGGCAGTGTTAATTTTACAGAGAGGCTAACTTGATCAATGACTTATTTATTTTATAGAAATTCATGTGCATTATGAAAAGAATAAATCACTTCTGTCTATTTTCGACAGAAAGTTTTATAATTTGTTGACTAGTTTTGATCATTATATCATTTCATAACTGAACATCTTACATTATTTCATGTGATTATACAGAGTTGGTCAAATGTGTGGACACGCCCATTTTTCTCAGTTAATATGAGGGTTATCAAAAAAAAGTTCGAATGAAAGTTGGAGGGTATTTCACTCTGCATATTTTTATGACTTCAAACATTTTTTAGTTATTCCATTGGTGGAGAAGTGACGTCAGCAATTTTTTTAAATTTGGAATTTAAATTGTTAAAAAAAATGTTAAAATTGTTTTTTTCCGTTAACCAGCAAATGGAACCATATGTCATGTTTGGTATCGCTAGATAGCTTGTTTTTACTCATTTCAGAAGTACAAATAATATTTTAATTCTCTTGATAGGTACAGTGTGTTTCGTATTTTTGTGTCCACCTCTGTAACTCACTTACCTATTGCTTAATTTCTTCAAAATTTTTCTCAATCGGGAAATATGGCGATATGGCAATTCGATTCAGACATTGGCGTACGTATGTATAAGTTTCTCATATGCTTATTTTTTGAAGAACATTTCTAGTTATTTTTCTATTAAAAAATGTCATAAGAAAATTTTGTTCCAGAATAATTGAAGTGCCCTAATTCAGAATTTTTCTTAAATAGAAAGTAAGAGAAAAAAACAGAAATAGTCATTTGTTTCAATGGTTCAAAATATTACCATTTTTTTTAATGAAAAGAAGGAGAATATATCTGTGGGTGAGTTCAAGAAGGGCATATGTCAATTTTGTTACTTTTAAATCATGCTGATGAACAGTTGCAGAATCTTTTTTAATTGATTATCATAATATACTGCACCAACTCAATAAATCTGAATTGATTCTATCAAACAGTGAATAACTTACAATAACTTTAATTGTAGCCAAAAGTAAAATATATACCATAATCAAATTTTTTTTGATGACATTATGAGTAATTCTTCAACAACAAAAAGGTGATATTGACCTTATAGGGACTACTAAAATTAATGATATCAGTTTAATCAAAAACAAATCAATAAAATATATCAGACATCGGCCTTCTTAGATTCTCTAAAGTTACAATATTTGGATGACGAGAAAGGGCAATACAGACATCAGCCAAATCACGGTTAATCGCATTGATTTTTTTTGACTGACAAATAACTATTAGGTCATTTAATCAAATCAAAGAATAAAAAAATATACAATTCGGCCTTTTCAGCTCCAAACACTCAAAATTTGACATTGGCCCTTCTTGAACTCAGCCACAGATATGTAGAGCGGCTATTTCATTTACTCATTCATTAGTCCTGAGAACTAATTTTTCATTTGAACCCTTGATCTGAGATGAAAAATGTAATGTCTCGAATGGCTGAGCCATTGAGGTAAATTTTGAAAATATCCTATAACCATTACTCATTTTATGTGGCGAACACTAACTGTAAACATTGTAAGTGGAATTTTTAAATTAAACAACTGTCAATGTAGCAAATAAAAAATATTTTTTTTAATAAAAACTTACGTACGCCACTGTCTGAATCTAATTGCAATATCGCTTAAAATACCTACCTAGCTACATTCCATGATTGAGAAAAATGTTGAAAAAATCAAGCAATAGGTAAGCGAATTACAGAGGTGGACACAAAAATACGAAACACACTGTACCTATTGAGAGAGTTGAAATGATATCAGTACTGCTGAAATAAGAAAAAAACAAGCTTCCTAACAATACTAAACATGGCATATAGTACCGATGACATACACAAATAAATGAAGTTTCATCTCGGTCGGACTGTCTCCCATTTACATTTCTGGAAAGCGCCCCTGTTATGTATGAACATCTTCAAAATACAAAACCCAAAATTGATGAGGATGATTTAAAAACCTCCACATATGTAACAAAGGAAAGGTGATGAACCTGTTGGAGTATATAACAACCCACTCTTGAATCTACAATTACCTTCAGTATGTCACTTCTCGGAATTTTTTAAATTAGTTATTGATTGGAAGGCAGGTATTACTGCTGTAGGTATTCAGAGTTAGTCAAATATATGGAATATGGACCCTCCCATTTTTGTCAGTTAATATAAGAGTTACCAAAAAAAAGTTCGTATGTAACTCCCTTCCTTTCTTTCAGATGAACTAGATGTTAGTGTGGTAGTATGTCACTTCTTCAAGGTTGTTAAGTAGTTATTGAATAGAAGGCAGGTATATAGATCATTAATACTGTAATTATATAATTACATGTATTGATTGAGGATGTTCAGTTATGAAGATGATTAGTAATCAAAACTTGTGAACAAATTATAAAAAAATTGTGGAAAATAGACAGTGTTTTATACTTTTCGTGAGTTGAGAGAGAATCTTGCATTTTTGTAAAACTTTAGGATTTCTGTTTTATGTTAAAAATTAAAAACGAAAAGATATGACATAAATGTATGAAAAGGTTAGTACTTTTTATAGTCTATAATAAAATATATTTACATGAGGTTTTGGATTTTTTCCTTTTCCCGCATCCCACCATATATCATTGGTCTGTATTCAACTAACAAATATCAAATAGGGGTTCCTATAATGGAAACTAATAATCCTTTTGAATTTATTAAAATAAATCTTTGTAATTTGTACCTACTATGCACCATAGTATGAGAACAAAAATAACACCTAGGCCTCTTTATCTCTTGCCCTGGAGGTTTTGGAATGAAACTGAATGATAATAATTTTCAATCTAGAGAAACACTTTACGATTCAATGTTGAAGCATTTTTTTTAACCATGCAATATTGGAGATATGTTGCAATTTTAGGTAACAACTGATTGGGATATGTTAAGAGCAATTTTTCAAGTCATGTAGTGTTCTATTTCCAAGTTATTGACTTGGTCAGCATAGACACCAATATCATGATGTATTATTATTACCCTGTTGGGTTCAGATTAACAGTGCTGCAACTAAGATGGTCTTTGAAGTTCATGGCCATCCCCAGCAGAAGCGTACCTAAGAGCAAGTCCAAGACTATTGTCAAACATCGATAAAAATATACTCATAATCGGTTCAATTCTGTTTCTCAGTAGCAAGTTTGTTACCAAAGTAAGGAAACTTTTAAAGCAAAATGTATCTCAAGTTTGTACCTGTCATAAATTAACCATACAATGAATAACATAATTATCAAATAGTAATGTAGATAAATCAGATGCTAGGTCAAAGTGTCACTGTAATATTTCTGCAGGCTATAGTAACCTTTGTTTAAGAGTTCTCATTTGAATGATTTTCGAAAATTTCACCATATTTTTGAAGTGATTGGGTGGGTGATAATAAATTTTGCATAAGTACCTAACTACTCTTTGTTATAAAATAATTACTGAATTCATCAAATGGATGTGGCAGAAACTCCAAAAGATACAAATGAGTCATTCTGCCTGTATGGGACCCAAGTTCCCTAGCCAAATTCTGAAGGCTTAGCAGAGCCAGAGACATATTTATTAATCAGGTTTCCTATGCGAGCCTCAGCTTATTGTCAAGATAAATACACAAAAAATTTGAACATGATTTCTTTCTAGGGTGTGATAACCTAAAGATAAGCTGTTACAATCAGAATTGAGGATCAGTATTTTTGTTTCATTTACATTAAAACTGAGAAGGTAGAGTCTCATCATATAAATTTTATAAGTCGGTCAGAATATTTTCTTGTTCTAGTTCAATATTATTTCCATGACAGATTAATGTACTGTCATTTGCAAACATGGTATGCTCCTTCGATATCGACGTTGCTGAGATCATTCAAATGAATGAAAAAGAGAAATGGACCAGTTCACTGATCCTTGAGGAACACCATAATTATTGTTGGGGGGATCTGAGAGTTCATTCTGAAATTTAACCATCTGACCGCGAATAGATAGGAATGGTTCAAACCATTTGTTCCCTTTACACCTCTGAAACCATAACAGTACATAGCTGAGTGTTATTCTGTGATTTACCGAGTCAAAGATTAAAGACGGCTCCAGCAGCTTCACTTTTATCTGAACTTGTGTACATACATTTCATTAGGCACATTGAGAATTGTTTCATTGGTACTTTTACTTGATTAGAATCCAAATTGAGAAGACAAAATCTTGTGTTCTTTAAGAAAATAAGCCTGTAACCTTTTCTCAATGCTTTTAAATTATTTTTGTGGAAGTGATAATAACGCAATGGGTCAGAAGTTTGAAGGTTCGTTAGGCCGCCCACTTCTATGCAGTGGAATACTTAATGCAGTTTTCAGACAGAATGGAAATACACCAGTGTCAAATGTTGATTGCTTCCACTGAAATATGTATGCTCTGACAGGTATCTTCGAGAACATTTTTTTCAGCTATAGCGCCAAAAAATGTATCAAAAATGCTTCGTTCACTACCGATATGGTTGGGGAGCTTTATAGTTTTAGTTTTTGATCATGGCAAATTTTTCATATTTTTTTTTTTTGAAAATTATCATTTTTTCCTGCACTTTCATTCGGATTTGCAAATGCATTCATGTTTATTAAAATAATTTACGAAATAGTCATTGATTATGGTGTGTTTTCTAATTAAATGTAATGATCTCAGATTAACAGCTGATTACTCACCCAAATCGAATATTTTGGATCATTTATCCCAAAAAAAGAGAAAATAGATTCAAATTCAAGGATCCCTCCACCCCTAAAAAGAAAGACTGGGTTTCCCTTTGCTACCCAGAGCACCTTCTCTTAGTTCTCATGAATGATTGAGATTAGTGGAGAATAAGACACAGAACCAACATAAAACAGTATAAATTTTGATTTCAGGTTTAGCACTTGCACAACGCTTCTGTAAGAATAACCCAAGTTCATTCTTGGTAGCTATATAAATCATTTGTATTCAACAGATATCCATCACAGGGCTCAACATATATAATACTTATACAAATTATTTTATCTCTCTACCTCCCTCTTAATAGAAACCTAGAATTATTCCCATATATGTATAAATAAGGGTACAAGGTTTTTTTCTGATAGGTAACCTACTTGTACATGTAGCGAAGTGGTCGAGGTGTTAGGGCGTTTAGCTTCCACCCAGACGGACCGAGTTCGATCCCCGGTTGCGTGTCACTGAGCTGAAGTGGTTCGGATTCCACTTTCATTTAAACTGTAGGTCCCGGATCTCCCTAGCTCGCACAAGCTCTGCTCTGCTCTGCTTGAGGGGTTTTCTCCGAAAACCTGGGAGTTTAGTTAAAAACAAATTTTACAATTTTTACTTGATATTTTGCTTTGTACCTTTAGTGAAATGTGAATGTTGACATAATTTAATTCTTATAATTCAACTATGTATAAATGACACTCTGCCTTGATATAATTCATTCAAATACTCAGAATATTCTTTATTTCGACCAAACATTTTATGAAAATAATTGGTGTTCGTAAATACTATCTTTTCTCATTGTTTTCTGTCAATCAGTTTTCCCCTTGTGAGCAGCTCTGTTTTTGAGATTTGTTCGAAACATCTTTTTTGTTAATGTACCACACAGGCTTTTCTCAAATAACAGAATAATCCACTACAGTTTTTATTATTGAATAAACTTATCTAAATTGAAACTTACTTCCTCCACCAAAACATTTTAAAATAACTTTTTTCTATAACATTTATTTCTTAGTCAAACATATTTTTGAATTATGAAACTCTTTGGGGGAACATATTACACTAATAAAACTTTTCTTCCTATTTTTTTTCAATAGGAAAAAGTACTGTTTTGAATAAACAAGAAAATAGTAATTTCACTAGATTTTAATGATTCAAGAATAACTCATTCTCATTTAATGAGTCAACTATTTTCGAGCTAGCACATTAGCATAATATATATAAAATGAACTTCATATTATTTCCTCAAGCGATAACCGTCACGTCACTTCACGAAATACTGAAACCACTATTTCTTGTGTTTGTTCTTTACGCATGAATGAATAAGGATATTAATTTCTTCATCTGTTTCTTTTAATACAGCATCGGCCAAAAATACATTACTGGTGCTATTTTGATTCATCCCAGTAGGGTTTACACTTTCTTCATCAAAAATGAAGTGGTTTAGTTTTCATAGAGATTCTCCCTGTATCAACGCAACAATAAGTTGAAAATGGCACACAATTTATCACCGAGCTAGAACATGGACTTGAACACAATTCCTAAAAGTTTTTCCAAAACTTGAGACTTGTGAAAAATGGAATTGAATTAATTTAAATAATCTGCAACCATCTTGAGATTACCAATTTCACATCGCTTATTAATTTTTTATCATTTAAACAATCTCCTTCCTGAAGAAAGTGAAACATCAAATATCAAATTGAAAAGTATTCCAATGGCACTCATTTCCACTGCCGTTAGTAAATGATAGGCTTTTTTCTCCTTTAATATTACTTCTTCAATGTTTTTTATGAACTAACCTCACATTTCTAAAAAATAAAATCAGTGAATCAACATCAAAGAATGATTGCCAAGCAAGAGTACGTCCTAGTCCGCCATTAGTAGTCCAAATCTAGCAATAATCCAATAACACCACCGCCATCTATGTCCTAGAGGTCACGAACTCCAAGTCCGTCACACACAACTAAAACTTCGCCGTAACACGTCATGACGAGAGTCGTGGTTTCATGCAGAATATTATTTTAAGAATGAGTCGTGCTTTCTATCGCTATATATATATATATATATATATATATATATATATATATATATATATATATATATATATATATATATATATATAAAAATATATATTTTGAAAATATTTTGAAGATTTGGTTGAACTTCAGCGGGCGGAGGGCTTACATGTTGCTACCAAAATAAGAAATCGGCATATTCTGTGGAAAAACGAGAGACAAAAAGTTATAATTGCGACCCAAACTTTCAGTAACAGTCTCTCAGAAGCCTTAACTCTTCTATAAAAAGATTTGAAGCTAGAGCAATTTCAGAAAGCAGAGGCAACTTCAGAGTTTTGTAAAATTGGTAATAATCTTTTTGATATCTTCAATTCGAGGTCGCAATTTGCAAAATATGATTGTCAAAAATGTTTGTCCCGAAAAATTAAAAAAAAAATCTTTGAATATTTGGATAAATACAAATCTTATATTTTAGGTCTGGATTCAATGAAATTTCTATTCTACTTATTGGCAAAGAATCTGGTTTTCTCGGTTACCTAATTTGTGTTGAAAGTTTGAAATCTTTTTATAAATATTTTGTCAACACTGAACCACTTTTGAAATATATTCCTACATATAAATTCTCACAGGATCATATTGAAGTATTTTTCAGTGCTGTTAGAAGTCGTGGTGGCTTCAATAATAATCCAACAGCAAAGCAATTCCAGGCCATTTATAAGAGGCTTTTGGTTCACTCAGAAATGAAGGGTAGTTATAGTTTTGCAAATGCAGTTGCTTTGGACAGTACCACTATTCTTAGTGTAAGCTCTGTTACCAATAGTAGTAGGTACAGGGGAAAACTTAAAAGATTCTCAAGATTACATTGATTTTTTCGACAGTTGTCAAGATCATGATTATGTAAGTTCCTCTTCATGGCATTTAACAATGTTTGTTGAAGAAATTGTGTCATACATTCTGGTTTCGTTGTTAAATGTTTAAAAAGATGTGGAGTTTGTATAGAATGCGTATCAATGTTGGAAAGGAAAGAGACTTTTTCATTACTGCAAAAGAGAAAATGTCATGGCAAAATGATTAATGCATCCAAATTTGTAATCAATCAATAAATCAAGAAGAAGGGTGTAGGTAAAATCAAAAATATTGTTCATTTATGACTGGTGCTACTATACTCTGCAAGATTATCTGAATGATACTTTCTAATTATTTATCAAATTTTGTGTACTTACTTCATAATTCTGTATGTAAATGACGTTGAATTTTCATTCAATTACTGTGACTTGGGTTTTTCACCTCTACGTTGTATTTATATTGCCAATTTAAACTTTTTTTATATATTTGTATAATACTTGACCTACCATATGTACCCTACGGTACCAAAGTGGTTTATAAACTAATATTATTATTCTAATGGACAATATACTTACTGATATTTTCAACTCATCTTTCAACAATTTTAGTAAAACATAGATCAATAATCTTTCACATAGGCAAATACGCGGTGATTTCTAGGATTATATATAATCGTATAAATACGAGGATTATTGAGGGGAACTGTATTTTTGTTAAAATTGTTAAAATTGTTTTTTCCGTTAACCAGCTGTCGTCCCCTTACGAACGGCAGCCCTCAAAAGTCGAAACTTGTGCGAGCCAAGGATTAACGAGGTCTTACCTTTTTACGTGCGATTCCTAGCACTTTCTCGGGCCATCAGAAAAAATTCTGCAGTCGCCATGGTTTGAACCACCGCCGACCGGCAGCCAGTGACTAAAACACTGTCGCTTTAACCACTCGGCTACCTGGCCCCATAGAAAATTCAAAAAAGAAAGAGTTTTTGGACATAGCCCACAAATGAACGGTTGGCTTTCTGTTTTGACTCCGTTTGTTTCTGTTTTCACTTGCAGCCCAGTGTTGCCCATCCTACGGTTTGCTCGAGGGCTATGTCCAATAACTTTTTCTTTTATATATATTATAATATTTTAATTATGTATAAAATTTTATTTCGTGGAGTATTTATCGTCTTGCTACCTGTTTAATTGTATATTTGGTACTTATTTTCAGTACCTAGTATTCACATATATATTTTACTCTCACTGATATTGGGGCTGTATAGAATGTAGAATGAATGAATGTTATTGAAATATGTTTCATAAAAATAAACAATTTTCATCAGCAAGTTTTTATTTAACTCAATCTGTACGATGATACATTTTGACACATCTTGTGCATTGATATACTTACCAACTTTTAATTTTGTTTTCTGTTACGACGAGTTCATTATCGATGGGATTTTCAATTAGCTATAAAAAAGACTAGTTGTTCAAGTTCATGTACCTAACTATAGAGTTGTTGATGGTATTGACCTCATTGCCAGTTTTAATTATTGTTCCAAGGATAATTTGAAACCAATAATGACACTCTTGATATCATGATAAAATTTGTGGAGAAAATTTAATAAAAACTGGAATGGAATGTTTTCAACGGACCCAATATCTTCTGGGTATTTCAAAAATATCAAGATGAACAGTTTGTTCATAAATATAAGTCTAGTACTGGTACCAGTACGCCTAATTTAACGTTAAATTAGGCGCTAAATGGTTGATACATATAGGTATATAGAAAAAAGAAGAACTTCGAAACCACTAAGGGTCAGTTTATCAATGTCGTGTTACCGTACTTTGACTTCCGGTTAAATTTGACTCGTGGTTAGAATGGATATGACATTTGCCAAATGAAGGTATAGACTCACATTCTAACCATGAGTTGAATTTAGCTCGAAGTTAAAGTGCATTGAAAAACCGGTCCTAAGTGATTTCTGTTTGTGAGGTTGCAGTAAATTTTGAGGATGCCATGGAGTAAGAATGAAACTCTTTGGTATTGCGTCACGATACAAGTCCTGAAGAGGGAAATAAACATTTCCGAAAGCTTGACGCAATACTCATCAAAGAGTTTCATTCTTACTCCCTGGCTTCCTCAAAATTGACTGAAACCTCACAAACAGAAATCACTTGGTGGTTTCGAAGTTCTTTTTTCAACTGACCTGTCACGACCAACCCAAGGATAGGTATATATGTACATGTTTCTTCATACATTATTGTGGGTATAATCTAGAAAATTCATACTAAAGGCTGTTATTTGCATTTGAAATCAATAGAAGCCCCAATATGGAAATCCATCATTAGAAAACAGAAATTGATATATGGTGTGTTGTACTGGTATGTCAGTATTATACACTGTACCACAAAATATTTTGTTCACTGTACCAAAATGTCTCGTACGCCACTGTACTGTAGTACGCTATTTCCCTCTCCACCCCCTCTTATCGGTACCCCTCTAATACCAAACAATTACTACATGATGCCGTATCTAGCGTTAGCATATATGATTATATGATCTAAGTGTATAGTAGTGCGTTACCACAGTTTAAACTGTGGCGTTACCTAGTAATAATAAACGATTAAACGGATGTTTGTGTATTACTTCAAAGCGTAGTGTAAAATACCGAAACAGTAAAGGACAAAACGTAACATTGGCGACGAGGTAAAAAAAAAAAGTTGAAAAAAACAGTGGACAAGAGTGCGAAAGTCGGAAAAAAAACAATTGTGCTTCAGGCAAAAGGTCAGAGTCAAGGTTAAAACGTGGTCACGGCGTTAGATTCGGGGAAGGTGGTAACCTTCTATTTGTCACTAAGACTATTGGCAGCATTGGAGTGCAACCTTGGCGGGACAGATGACAGTTGGCTGTCACTAATCCACTAATTTGTTTTAATTCAACAAACATTCCTGAGAAACTAAATAATGGCACTAATTGGTCGAGTTGCTGAAATCAACCAACTGAATGATGATTGGACATTATATCAGGAAAGACTAGAACAGTATTTCAGTGCAAATAAGGTGGAAAATGACTTGAAAGTGCCAACACTGCTAAGCCTAATAGGTTCATCAACTTACAAGTTAGTAAGAGATCTGTGCTACCCAGATTTACCAAAGGCAAAGTCGTTCACGGAATTATGTGACGTATTAGGACAACAGATTGGTCTGCACGAATCAGTTTGTTGAGAGCGGACTAAATTTCATAGAGCCCAGCAGGAAATAGGAGAAAAGTTTGGAGATTTTTATGCACGGATAAAAAGTCTCTCAGTGAACTGCAAATTTAAGGCTAGATTGGAAGAAACGCTTAAGGACAAGCTGATAACAGGTCTAAGAAGTGGAAAACTTTTAGATCAGCTCTGCGAAGAGGACATAGCAAAGTCACTAAAGGAACTAGTCAAGCTAGGGCTGCAGAAAGAGACTGAGAAAGCTCAAGTAGGGGAAGTGAACAAAATATCAAGATTCCATAAAGGATCAACGCAAGGGAAGCAGATCGTTAGAGAAACCAAGCAGTACGACAGGGATGCAGCCACCGGTTATTATGGATCAACTGCAAGACAGTACCAAAGAGATGGTAAAATGCAGAGGGGCAGCAAAGCATGTGTATCATGTGGTAAGGCACATGGCGGACTATGTAAGTACTCAAACTATATAATATGTAATTTCTGTAAGCAAAAGGGACATTTAGCTAAAATGTGCAAAACGCAAAAAAGCCACCATTATATTGAAGCAGAAACTGATGTAGTGGAAAGTGAGTACGAAAATATCTTTGTGATCAATCGTAGTAACAGTAGAGACCATGAGTTCAAACTAGAAGTGACAAAAAACAATAATAACCACATTTTAGAAGTGGATAGTGGTACAAGTGTGTCCTGCATCAGCTAGGCTACTCATAAGTTATTTTTTAAACATTATTCACTTACAAATGATGACATTGTTTTGCGGGGATATATGAACGATCAAAACTTTGTACCCCTGAGTTATATGGTGTGTGAAGTTACACTAAATAATCTTACAAGAAACATTAAATTTTACGTGTTTAAAAACGGTGGTCCCATGATTGGGGGAAGAGATTTTCTAAAAGCTTTTAATTTCAAATTGGAGTGTATAAACAATATTTCTGCAAAAGCAAATGGAAGGGTTGTACAATTGATAAAAAAATACCCTGAAGTATTTAATAAAGAACTGGGGCGTTTTAAATATAACAAAATTTCATTACAGCTCAAGCCCGAAGCCAGACCTGTGTTTTGCAAGCCTAGGAACGTACCCCTAGCGTACAAGCAAGCATTGGATGAAGAGTTGGAGAGATTGCTGAAGTTAGAAATCATCACCCCGATAGAAACCAGCGAATGGGGAACTCCACTAGTTGTAGTTTTGAAAAACGATGGAAAGATAAGTGTTTGAGGAGACTACAAAACAACAGTAAATCGTTACCTGGAAGAAGTGAGCTACCCCTTGCCAGACATCAATTCTCTTTTTGCAAAATTAAGTAAAGGTGAGAAATTTAGTAAAATAGATTTATCTGCTGCATATAATCAATTTGAGTTGGAGGACGAGGCTAAGGAAGTGTTAGCTTGGTCAACTCATAAAGGAATTATGCGTGTTAACAGAATGCCTTAGGGCATTAGCCCAGCATCTGCGAAATTTCAGAGGGCAATAGAACAGATTTTCCAAGATGTAGAAAGTGTATGTGTTTTTATAGATGATATATGTGTTACAGGAAAAAATGAGCAGGACCACCTAGAAACGCTAGAACAGGTATTCAAGAAGCTAAATGATGCAGGACTGACAGTAAACCAAGCAAAGTGCATATTTATGCAGGACGAAATCGAATACCTTGGGCATAGGATATCAAAACACGGTTTGAAGAAGACTAAAGATAAAGTAAAAGCCATAATAGAGGCACCAAGTCCCAAATCTATAAACGAGGTGCGCTCATTTGCAGGAATGGTAAATTATTATAGCAAGTTTGTACCTAACCTGGCAGCAATAATGAAACCAATCTATAATCTGCTGAAGAGAGATGCATCTTACAAATGGACAGATCAGTGTGAGGCAACGTTCAGTAACGTCAAGGCTGCTATTGCAGAGGACATCATGCTAACACATTTTGACCCCAAACTGCCCCTGATCATGTCAACGGACGCATCCAGCCTGGGTATAGCAGCTACCTTATTTCATAGGATAAATGGTGAAGAAATACCAATAGCCTGTACTTCACGTACTCTGATGCCATGTGAGGAAAAATATTCATGTTTGGATAGAGAAGCATTAGCAATCATATACGGAATGAGAAAATTTGAACAGTACATACATGGTATTAAGGTAATAATCAAAACAGACCATAAACCACTTACTTACATCTTTGGAGAATACAAACAAATACCTTAGATGTATGCAAGTAGGTTGCAAAGATGGGCAATTTATTTAGCCAGTTTCAGGTATTCGATAGAATATATAAAAGGAAAAAACAATGAAATGTCAGACTTTCTATCCAGAGCTCCCAGGAGAGTAAATGTAGTGGATCCTGAATATGAGGGAAAAGGAGAACTAATAAACTTTGTTAACAGCAATAGAGACTGGCCAATCGACAACAAATTAGTACGAGAGGAAACGGAAAAGGATCACATGCTAAGGATTGTAAAAAGATATGTGACAAGTAGCAGTTGGCCTGAGGAAAACCAGAATGAGGGCATAAGGCCCTATGTCAGAAGAAAAGACGAGATCACGTATAGTGATGGAATATTGTTATGGGGACACCGTGTTATTATACCGAATACACTAAGACATGAGATGCTGAGGGATTTGCATTCGGCATCCCATCTAGGCTTTGGTAAAACAAAGTCAGTGGCAAGAAGTTATCTGTGGTAGCCTGGCATTGACTAAGACATAGAGGAACTCATTAAAGCCTGTATTCCTTGTTTATATCAAAGAAGCGACCCACCTAAAGCAGAGTTTACTACATGGAAGGCAGAGACAGCACCATGGGAAAGAGTCCATGCCGACTATTTAGGCCCAATAAAGAACACTATGTTTTTGTTACTCATAGATGCATACAGCAAATTTCCGGAAGTGTACCCGGTAAGGACAATGTCTGCGAAAGAGGCAGAAGAAAAATTTCGGGATGCATTTGCAAGGTTTGGATTGCCAAGAGTATTGGTAACAGACAACGGAAGTCAGCTGGTATCTAACAAAATGAACACTTTTCTAGCAAGAAATGGAGTAAAACATGTAACAACACCGGTAGGACACCCACAATCAAATGGACAAGCGGAGAATGCAGTAAAGACATTCAAAACAAAAATCAAAGCTGCAATCTCTGATGAGCAGAATGTCAAAGAAAAACTTTCCACTCTGATATCAAGATTTTTATTATCCTACAGAAACGCATGCCACGAGACCACAAAAGAAACCCCAGCCAAGTTGATGTTTGGAAGAAGGTTAAGGATGAGAATGGATTTAATGAAGGTAGAAGGGGAAAGGAAACCTACCCAAGTTACAGACAACATAGAAATATCTCAGGCAAAACAGGCAAATAACTACAGCTGTGTTAGAAGCAGAAATTTTAAAATAGGGGAAAATGTCATAGTTCGAGATTTTCGACGGGTAAACTCAAAGGAGTGGACAACAGCATGCATAGAAAAACAAATAGGAAGATCTACATATTTATGCAGTATGGAAGAAACGGGTGCTTTATGGAAGAGACACCAAAACCAAATTATATGCAGGCAACAGGCAAACCAAAGCACAGGTAAAGGCGGAGGAACTTCAGCATCAAAAGAGGCTTACAAAGAGCCGGACATACAGAGGCAACAAGTCGTGAGTGATGAACATTTATCGGACGCTAGTGACAGTCAGCCTGAAAGGGGGGATGGGAAGTACACGGAAAAGCCCATTGCTCCTAGAGATGATACAAAATCGTCTCTATATGATTCATCTGGGGAACCAGATGATCACCACAATAGTAACCACACTTCTAACACAAATAATTTTTCCGACAGCTCTCCGTTGTCCAGGAAAGGCCCAGAACTGCCGCCAGAGTCAGGATCAGAATCAGAGAACGCCCAGTCCAGAAAAGTTGGACAGGCAACTACTACAAGTAGCGAGGAACATAGAAGAAAAACTAGAAGAACCAGGACATCAAGAGCGCCGTCGAGATTTGAAGACTACATAATGGATTCTCCATAGCGTAATTTACAAACGTAAAACATATCGTAAATGTGGGACTGGGAACGTATTTTAAATTGTTGTATATGTAACGGATTTTACAATGATCAAAAATCTATGAATTTGTTAGCGATACAAAATCTAGGTTTCAGCAGGGTTATACAGATATTGCATTGTGTAGAATAGTAGGCTGGCGTAAAGAACATAGAAGTTTTAAAAGCTCAAAATGGGGGTATTATGGAGGTTGGTAACATTGTTTAAAAGGCGCACATGCGCAGCAGTTCCATGACAGGAAAAGTCTTTATGAGAGCTCTCTTGGTTCCTGGCTTCCGAGCAGTAAGCATGTCATTCGGGATAATCGTCAAGTATGTGGTCGCGTGGTCAATCAATGTAGATGTGTCTAGTCCATGTGTATAGTAGTGCGTTACCTAGTAATAATAAACGATTAAACGGATATTTGTGTATTACTTCAAAGCGTAGTGTAAAATACCGAAACAGTAAAGGACAAAAGGTAACAGAAAGTAAAAAGCCTCAACATTTCCTACTACTACACATACTACTATTTTCTATTATTTTACTGACAAGGTATCTAGGACCGATAATAATTTAGTTTGCTTATGATTATAGTACCATTCAATTTGAATTTTTTCGAAATTAAATATATTTTTTACTATTAAAAATTACAAAAAAAAAAGAAAATTGCCATTAGAGTTTTCACAAGCTGCAGAATCCATTAAAAATATTTTCGTGTTCCCGCCTATTGAATTTTTTTACAGTACGGCGCAGATAATAATTTGTAAATATAGGAAAATTTTCGTTTTGATAGGTGATTCATATGAGGCGTTGGGTCAGATGCTCTGCATAGATACTCTTTGATTGTTGATAATTTTCAAGGATATTGTGGGGGTAGACCGAATGATTCACATGATAAAGGCTTGTTTTATACCCTTGCGAATATTCGCAATTTTTTTGAGATTCGACTAGTACGACGAAAAAATTTGGTGAATAGCGAATCGTCTTATAATTTCGGGGTATAGGTTTGGTGCGTAACTGACAGCTTGGAGCTACAACAAACTCAAAAGAAGAAGAAAGAACCTCACTTTTCTGTTTGCTTATGTAAATAAAGAACGTTTTTCGCAGGGTTCTTATGATAGGAAGGGGTTATGAAATAATTGAGCATTTTGACAAGGGGAAAACTGAGGAAAGGGAGAGAATACGTCATTGGAGGGAAATTAAGGTGGCTTTCCTGAAATTGGTAACTTTGGTTATATTTACGTCAATTTGCGAATAAATAAAGTTACTAAAGCCCGTGGCTCAGATAAATCATAATAAAATATTATGCCTATTTCTTGTATTTTGTATTGCTAGTTGTTAATTACTTTAATATTGTAACAATACTCCTACATCATACCATGATGATAAATTGTCGTTCCATATATTCTTCAAGAACAGTAAAGCAGCAATGGATCAATTTCTGTAGTATGGGTACCCATTGATTTTTCCAGGATTTGTTCAGACCATTTTAATAAAAGATATTTTGAAACCAATCTTCAAGAATCTCTCCTACATGAGAAGTCAAGACAAATGCTTAGAACAACGGTGAGTTCAAACTGTTCTAATGATAAACAGAACTCAATTTGGTTTGGGATTGAAACTGTTGAAAGCCAATATTTCTGCTATTAAAACATGATATAATGTTGGTGTTTCTCTTTAGTTATTCCTACCAATACGTGTTGGTCAAAATCTGGTCTCTCCACTGTGATATTGTATCGATCTGTTGGAGTTCCATTAGAGATAGAGAGATACTTGCTAGGATCTGTACCAATGGCTGATCGTTTACCATCAAATAATGGTTTGTTCATTATGTTCTATTCCTGGTGCTACAAAATTATTGATATTGATAGGTCTTTATGCCATTTCAGATGAGGATTCACATTCTCCTTCCACCCCTTGTTTACAACAATGTTACAAAGAACGAGAGAAACTCATTGAACAGTTCTGTGCAATAACACTATTGTGCAACAATTATCAGAAGGAAGAAATAAAATTAAAAGAAAAGTTCCCATTACTAAGTGTAAGAACTATCCAAACTCAAAATTATTATGGAACGTTGCAAATACAAATGATATGTTCAGCTTTATTTAAAATATTAGATATGCACAATTTTAGTACTTGCCATTTAATTAAGTAGGATTTTAGGTAGATAAATAGAAATGTTAAATTTTTTCTACGTAAAGAAATTGCAAATTACTATTTATGAAACAGTGTGTAAATAATACCGAAATTTATAAAATAAAACATTGACTCATATCATAAATTACAGTACTCAAATCATTTCTGTAAATATTATAAATGTTGTTGATGAAATGTGAATTAGTTTTGTGAACAAGGCAGGGTGAATGACAGTGACTATAGTCTAATAAGTTTTTATATTTGAGTAAACTTCAAGGACGAATAAATATTTATCTATCATTTTAATCATTTACCCCATTTCACATTCATACATTTTAGAAAAAATAGAGATCAATTATATAACAAATCACACTTTCTTCTTGCACCGGAGGTTCTGGAATTATGTCAACATAAGAGAGTTGTTTTGATTTATTTCATTAGACATGAAAAGAATTTCTCTTTGAATGGTGCAATTTATTCAACTAGTGTTACAACAGATAAATTGAGATTAGTCTTTGAATCTTTGAAATATATTTCAAATCTCAGATTATGTGATTGTTCCATATTTTCTTTTTTTTTAAAGGCTCAATACTTTGTATAGAATTTACTTTCTCATCAGATCATTCAATTTGATAATTATTATCAACTACGCCCAACATTCAGAATCTATAAAAAATGTTGAAAATTTGTTATTTTCATCAACTTTGAAACTTTCAGAAGTCTTCGAGATACTTGCGCGAACTAGGGAATATATTAATACAAATATGTTTTCATCACTCGCACGTTTTTCAATTTACTCCCACCGATTGGTTTCGAATTCAATCCAACAAAATGGGATATTTTAGTGTAATTCGGATTTGGCGGCTTTGGCGCCTCCAATTTCAGGATAGCCACCTTAATTTCCCTCCAATGACGAAAACAATATGCCCGACAAAATCGATGACATTTCATAACCCTCCTATCAAGGAACCCTGGTTTTTCGAAGTTTTTTCTACTTCTGTCGCGTTTTTACTGTTTCTGCTGTGTTATAACCAAGATGTATAGAAACCATGGTGCGTTAACTGATTCGATATTGTTTCACACAAAGTTCTCGATTCTGTAATTGCTGTGGGTATGTTTTTTCCATTCGCCAAAGGATGGCGCTGAGTCGAAAATAGCCGAGTGTCCAACATTCACAAGTACCGAGTCATAATAAATTAAATATTCATTGTTAAAACCACTAACCAGTGTCATACAAATTTCATAATTTTCATCTTGGTAGTTATCGTGTGTTTTTTGTTCTTTTACTACTTTTCATTCAATTCGATACTTTTGCGACGTTTTAGTTTGTAGGTTAATTAGGCATTTAAAATTCTTATGTCAAGGTATAGTGCACGCAGTGTTTAGAGTTTTTTCAGTTTTATTATGGACATGCTAAGTTGTAAAATCTAAAGACAAAGACAATGTGGTGAATAAAATATTCAAAATACCTAATTAAGGTTTAGTATAAGACAATTTACTTCGATTTAGTTGATATATGTTGGACTAGTAGTAAATTACATTGGTGTACATTTGGCGTATTGTTCCATTAATGTTTTAGCTCTTTTATCAAGCGCAGGAGCTACATTTGTTTTAAATTTACCTGGCATGCCTGTACGCCTTTTTGCTGCACTTTATTGCGTCTAAAAGTTATGAAATATTCGAGGTCATGCATAAGAAACTTTGGTAGAAGTCCCAAATAAACAAATTCGGTAATGTTGTATTTATGCTTGTATTATTGTGTACAACTTCAGATTGCTTTGCGATAAAGTCTGTAATGTAAAACAGCTAGGTAGTAGGTATTACTTTTTGCCAGTTTTTTTTTTAATGGAAGTGATTTTATCAAACAGACAGATATTTAACTCTTTTCCCAATAAGCTACTATAATTGTTTTGCTACTCAATTGAAGATTTATTTAAGTGAATCTCATTTATCGAACCATATAAGTATAACGGGCTTTCAACCAAAGTCCTATCGAGATTTTTTTATTATTCCATACATATCTACAGATTTAATTTTTTTTTTGCAATCCGAATATGAAATTTCTTGGCAACTTACACCCAAGAAGGTGCAGTTGCAAGTCTCAAATCCTTAACAGTATTTCTCACGAGGCACTAGAGGCCCAAAGGAGAGCAGGAGAAAATTCCTCCGGGAATTGAGGCTTGAGGGGATGCTTTGAGAAGGAAAAGAAGGCACAATCGACCTAACTTGGTCGCAGCGCATCAGCCACTACATTGTGAAATTTATCAATCTTCTGCATGTCTGATGTTAATAAACATATTCAGAGACATAGAAAACAACTTAATCACCAAAACAACGCCAACAAAGTTAGCACTATCAAGAGCTGTAAGCTTTCTACATTTCTGAAATTGTGTGCACATAAAAGGTTCCAAATATTCATTTATGTGATCATTATACATGTATCCCTCCACAGTCGTACTCACCCATTTGTTAAAGTAGGACTTGTTTCACTCTAATAAAGAAATCTTGAATTTGTAGTTTGCTGGTATTTTGAGTGTTCAACTAACTGATTCTTGATAGTCTGGTGAACGTGGAAATGCCAATTTTAATAATTTATTAAAGGGTAACAAAAACTTGTTGAGAGAATTGGAGCTCGTTCAAAAACTTCCTCCAACAAGAACATCGAAAAACTTTTCAAAAGTCCTCATTTCAATGACTTGATGTCTTGACGTCTTCCAAAGAACCTAGTGATGCAGTGGCATGTAAAAATGAAAGAAAACTTCATAAACCAGAAAATTCATTTATTTCACCAGTTATTTCAGTACCATCCAAAATTTATTTTACTGTTCTACTTATCTTTCATGCCTTGCAGAAAGACTGTTCCTTTTGTGCACAGCTAGGTCAATTTTTTTTTACTCACCCACATATTATTAGTCTAAAAAGTTGCTAATGAGCTCTTGTGATAAATTTTGTTTGCCCCTGAAATGTTGATTATATAACTTTTAAATGAAAACTTTGTTCCTTAGGGTATGCATTATGCAGGATTGTATTAATACAGTTTGATATTCATAGGATGAAAATAAAAGACTGAGCTGGATGTAGTGGAGTGGTAAAATAGCATTGGAACATGTATGCAAAGTATTTTGATGGATATAAAAAATGCAAAGTAGCACAATCACATGATATAAAAAGCAATTTTCAACAATATTCATAGATAGAACAGTGCACAAAGCATAATCAATTAATTTTCACTAGAAAGTACTAAAAAATACTTTGGTGATAGAAAGCTATTTGTGTTTCAGAAAGACATCAACAGGATACATTTTGGGGAGCCCTGAGAGGATAGCATAGAACATCTGAAATTTTGTAAAAAGCTGAAAATGTCATGTAATTCCTAAAAACACATCTTCCTTTTATGTCAAATAAAATAAATATCAATTGGGTTGAATTCATACAAAGTCACTTCCAATTTAATTTTTTTTCTGTAAAACCTTCTAGAGCAGTATTGTTAGGATTGTTGAAACTGTTTATATGAAAATATCTTCAATTCTATGAATTTTTATATAATTCAACATTGTAGTGAAATATTTTTGAGTTCATTTGATTTTCACTGTTTATTCAGTTATAATATTTAATCAGCATCATATTCAATTCAGATTAGCAGCTGGGTGTAAAAATTCATCAGGAAGGGCACAAAAATCCTTTGTTCCTTTGGTGTTGCAATGACAGACGGACTCAGGCAGTTTTGGATTCGAAACAAAAGATTCCATGGAATACTACTTGTTGAGATCACCTACAAATTCAAAATAGATTATATTAAAAATGTAACAACATTTACAAAGCACAAATCAAATGAGAAATATCCCTGTCGAATTTTCTGAAATTTGGATATGTTATAGTTTATACCCTTTCGATCAAAAGCCTTCATGGGCCCGAGGCCTAAAAATGTACAGTTTTTTATTTATCGAAGGTAGAAAGTTGCGACTACTGCAAACCTCCGAGCAATAAAAGATATAGAGGTGCCATTTCTATATAAACACACACATATTGATGTGAAAGCTGCATACCGCAATCCTTTGTTGTGATTTGTAGGTGAGGGGAGACCTCCGAGCTCGGAGGGGGAAATTTGTTATTGTTTTGAAAACTGGAGCTAAGCTTAGAACCAGTGGCGGCGTGCTGATACATTTTCTTATGTATTATTAATTAGACACGGTCGGTGCAGACAAATTTTTCTTCACATTTATCTGCATCGATAGACGACCACATGCCTGGTTGGAGAGCAAGTTTGTTATTTAGCTGCAACCCTGACGTCTAATGCTTGAAATGCGCACCAACCACCAGCAGTAGTGCTGTAGGTCTCCCTACAGATGAAAAGTGAATGCGCTTCCAAGGAAAACAAAGTCGCCCTGGAGCGCCACAGCAAATAAAAGCTGCCATGTACCAGCACAGGCTATGCCTTTGGGTACATTCTACGAGTGTTGTCAAAAAATAGTAACATGTTCTTACGTTAATACAATGAATTTTTGGATTAAACTCTTCCTATCATACAAATGGCAACATTTCCTAAATGGTTCCATAAATAACTCATTCATAAATAGAATTCATGATGAATATGTAGTGGACAAATAGTTATTTATGTTACAGGAGCAAAAATAAGTGACTGTTTATTGTACATGATGTGAGAATTGTCAACACGCTACGTGTACTAACACAGCATACACTCATTCTTTTACGATCATTAGACATTCATTCGTTAATTTTGAATATGAGAAGGTAGTGCTCATTGCTGTATGCTAATAGAAATCAAATAAGTCGGAATTCCAACCTGATTAATGAGTGCAAACGGATATATCCGATAATGTTCTTTTTTAACATGATCCGAGCATAGATGTTTATAAACAACGTCGGGTATGTTGCTTCCAAGAAAGAGACAGGAAAGCCCTCTCTATATCTTTTATTGTTCGGAGGTGCAAACCTCTCACGCGATCGAAAAAGAATTTGCATCTCTTCCTTTGCTCTCATCTTCGTATGGCGATTTCACATTTGTCGGCATTTTCTTGTGAAAGCCATATTATTCAAAATAATGCTAGTATAAGAATCTTCAAAACATTACCTTTTGTAGAAACTTGACATTTATTGACAATTCAGAAATTGTTATTATTCCTGTCATCGCCATTATACATGGTCGATTTGCAACTTTTGACTTTCGACACCTAAATAACTGTCCATTTTTAGGTATCGGGCCAATGGAGACTTTTGATCAGAAGGGTATAAACTACAACATATCCAAATTTTCGCCAATTCGACAAGGATCCATTTCCCATTTGATTTGTGCGGGGTCCTTTATGAAAATTGTGACATTAGATTCTGCCCAGGTGATGTGAGGCGCAAAAAATATAATAAAGTTAATGATATTTTTAAATTAAAAAGGCAAATAGGTTCAAAAAATACAGTACCTCACAAATGATAATGATGTGCTATTAAAACTTTGGTAAAATTCCAAAGATAAAATGTTAATCTGTAAAATCAGTATCAAATATAATATTAAAAGAAAGAAAAATATGTAAATATAGACGGATAAAGCGACAAGTTGTTTTAGGAAGAAATTATTCACTTCTAGGACAAGAACATACTTTCGATCAATACCTGATCAAAGTAATATTTCAAACAACTGAAAAATGACAAATATTTTTGAACCACAACAGAATTTTTTAAAGTGCGAGTAATGTTTGAAGGCAAAGGCCAGAAGCTAAGGCCTTCATCGACACTTGCAATACAGTTCCTTGACGTATAATACACTAAATTTTTTAGGCTGACACAAATGCATTTAAATTTGGTCAAGTATCTGAGGTACAGTTCTAGTTTACTCATTTTGTCCTCAAATATATAATGACAACTATTCAAAAACAGAAAAAGTACTATCAGCACAGTAAAAGTGAAGTTCAATGTTTATGTAGGATTATTCAAAAAAGTTGATAGAACAGGTAGAATTATAAATTATTTCAAATAAGAAACTACAAACCTTTGACGTTTTTTAAAGATATTTTACTCTGATTTTTTCCAATTTGCAATATCTAGTTAGATATTGTAGTTCAATATCCGTCGTGGCATTAGCCAGGGAAGTAGTTGTTTTCTGTCAGATTTTTGCCTCATATTTCCCACTTTGTGGAAATATTTGGAGAGAAGGGTACTTCGACTTTGTCGATTTTATTCTTATCAATATGTAGTTACTTTATGTGGTATTGCAAAAAATTGTTTATGAAATCCTTTGAAGAAACTATATATAAACGAGAAAACAATCCAATGTATGTATATCAGGAATCAACAATAAATTTATACAAACAAAATGGTTTGCTTCAACTGATTTTATTTATCAGCTGAAAATTTGTTGTTTCATTCACTAAGAAAACAGTGAAAACCTGGAACAGTTTTCACAACCATAATACCAAAAGAATTGTTGGCTGCTAGCAATTTCAGATAAAATTTTGGAAAATGGTGATTTATTTGACTCGAATTCGTCAAATAAATCACCATTTTCCAATACTTCAAATACTTTCGATATAGATTGGAAACAATATTTATCTAATTTTTCATATACCTACTATGTACACGATTTTATTTTGATGTCAAGCAAATGTCTTCAATTTCGATTATTATGATTATTTTCTTGATATTTATTGATCACATTCTCTGAATGATTTTTTATGTCAGTTTGGGATATAATTTTTTTTATACTTACCATAAACATGTTGTTTCTTGGGATAATAAAGATGATTGAGAATGACCCGACGAATTCAGTCTTCCCACCTTTTGTCATCAGCTTGCAAACTGGCTTAACATCTGTTTCTCAGGTGTTACGTTTTATTTCATAAATCAGTAACCTAGTTTGGATATCTATTCTATGGGTTATCCTGTATATTGTTTCGAGCAAATGAAACTCCGTAAAAACGGCGATCTCGAAAAGGTTTTTGCGGGTGGCTATCGTCGCACGGAGAGTATGTGAGGAACTGGCATTTTTATTTAATGAAAAGTGAAACACAGATCGTTCGTTGCTGTTCAGAATAAATCAATTATTTATTGTCATTTTGGATTTTTATGACTTCTCTTCACCGATGTTTGATGGTGGATTTGGCATCTAACGAAACAGATCTCATTTAGTTTGTTTGAGATCTTACCTTTTGAAAAAGGGATTTTACTGTGTGTTTTTCCATTGCCTCTGGAATTCTTTCGAGGTTCGTATACTTTTTATTATTTCTCCTAATCATAACTCGATTTTCAACTTTATCGATTACTGTTTTATGAATATACTTTTTTTGTAAGAATAAATGTTGCACGAATGTTAGTCTGAAGAATGTATGCGACTTTTCATCTTTCTTCAAGTATTGAAATATCGTTTCTATGATATTTTAGGCAGTTTGCAATACCTGAGATTCTTCTCGGAATAAAGGAACTGGAAACCTATGGTACTGGTACTTGCTGTGAATAAAATAAAATCATACCCGTTCCGCCAACTAGATAGTTTTGATTTTGGAAACAAAGAGAAATTGGCTTTTCCCGTTTATGTAAACCCCGATACCAGCCAATCATACCGGGAGGATTCATGGTGACAGTTGGAATAACCAGGTGCATTCTTTCTATTATTATTACCTTTATTTACCTATTTTTGGGGTGTACAAACCGACAAACGTATTTAAATTTATATTTTTGGCCTCATCTGGATTGCATTGTTCACTGTTTCTTTTGGAATCATGAAAACTCGTACACACCTAGGTATTTTGTAGTTTTGTTCAAAAGAGTTATTTATTTCTTCTTTTGGACATTAGATGATATAAGTACAAGGTTTATAATTTCTAAGTATATATTTTCGGTACCGAAAAGAAATAACCTTTTGGATCTTATTAGTATTATTATTATTTTTTTTTTGTATGGAAACTTGTCATTTCTTCCTTGGAAAAACTTAGTAAATTTCTTCAGAAATACTTCTTGTTAGTTTTTGTAATTTCTCATTTAACAACAGATAATTTATATAAAAATTCATATCTATTTATATAAAAAAATTGCATGGCGCCCTATTCCGCCTACTAACCTTACCAAGCAAAAATCGATAAAACTATAGTTCGTTTTCTATAAAGAACCACTCCCATCTCGCTGAAGCGTAGCCGTGGTACTGTGCTTATTCCCTTTCTGGGTTCCGGCACTTTTATTTTGCAATCCCCAAAAAAAAAAAAAAAAAGAAAAGAAAAAAAAGGGGTAGCACAGGACTCGTTCTTTCAACAATGAACAGAAAAGCTTCGGAACTCTTTGCCTGAGGAGATTTACCCTGAAGCTTAAAACCTCTCTTCCTAAGTTCTCAATTCTATATTTAACAAGGTTTTATGTATTTTGGCAGTTCTTTGGTATGATGAGCAGGAAAGTAGTCATCGCAGAAGAAGAGTCTGTGCAAGAGACCTTAAAAAAATAAAAATTATATTGAAAGCTAGGAAATAACTGAATCATTTATTCAGAGGTTTATTTAGAAAGGGTTTGCTGTGTCCCACAATACTTGTTATTCTAAAAAAAGATTTGAAAAATATTTCAAAGAGATTCTCTATTTTTATGCCAAAGATCCCCTTTGGATGTAAAGAATATATGTTTGAAGTTTTCTAGTATACCTATAGAGGGGGAAACCTTAGGAATTCATTGCCTCGTGCATTTTCTTTTGAAAACTACAACCTCTAAATACAGAAAATCATTTGATCCTTTTCGAACATCATAAACCATACAGTAATGTACAATCTCCTTTGATTTCTAAGATAGTCAGTTTTGAATTATTTATTTATTGTAAAAATAACTTCCAGTCTGAAGTTCTCGAATGAGGAATGTTAACTGTACATCAATGATCAGATGCAGTAAAGAAATTCTAATTAGACTATCAAATAATACAAATGATTCATAAAGTTTTGTACTATTTTTATGAACATCATTTCAATAATGAAATTCTTTTCAAATTTTGCCAAAATGAAATTATATTTTTTGAATTTTTTACTTTTTCTGGTAATTTATTACCTAAATGTTTCTATGGAGCTGAAAATTGGATTTGCTTTTCTTTTGTTGGAATGGTGTCCAAGTGAAAGTGATTCGAAATACAAGTACCTATTATGACCATCGTCCATAGATATACTAATTCTATTCTATGGACGATGTTATGACTATGTAATTTGAAATTTTTCTGAACGAAGTGACTAGTGCGCCGAACATTCGGTGATTTAGACTGCTGGCTAGGGCGCCGAACGTTCGGTAATTTAGTATGCCCGCTAGTGCACCGAGCTTTCTATATACGAATACGGCCGAACGGAATAGGTACGATGTTTTGTGCAATTAGAGTGAATAATACGTTGGTTTTTGTTTCGTGGAAATCCTTATATGTGCACCGTTCTATCACATAATAATAATAGGGTTTATATATTATGTTCTGTGGTTCTATAAAAAAAAAACCTAACGTGAAACGTAACCTGTAACCTGTTGGGACACCAGTAGTGAGAGCAGTTAGGAAAATAAATAATAATAAAAGTATATATAGAACATAAAACTGCCTTGTTCATTTTCAAAGATGCAGTTGGGTGATGAGTTTGAACCTGTTGAAAGTCTACAAAAATATATTCAAGAGTATGAAAAAGCCACATTTTGTGCAACTACACATAAGAGACTGCAAAACACTGGTCTCTGATAAAAATCATGTTCGAAGAGTAAAGGGGGCAGATCAGAGGAAGAAATATCAACCCAATGTTTTTCAACAATATAACAATAAATCTGAAACATTTCATCAACAGCAACTTCTCGCGGTCCTATTGGAAGGCGGTAAACATCAAAGGGTTTCTGTTTTGTTATCATTGCTGGCAACATTGTCGGTGCTGTGTGTACATAATTGAAAAATAAAGAAGAAACAGAAACACATCCAATATGTCTTTGTATGTCCAGTATGTCAGAAAATAAATATACAATATATGTCGGGTGAACTGGTGCATCAAGCTATGATTAGAATCTACCGTTCCCAAAAATCTTAGTTTTACCACGAAGCTTTCTACCACATTAATATCTTCTCTAAGATTGGTAATTTTTTCATTAATATTAGGGCCAATCAGCTGCATTAAATCTTCAAAGTTCTCGCTGGACGGTTCAAGTTCACTCGAAGAATCGCAATGATTACACTAATTCCGAGTTGTGAAGTCAGAATAATACTAATTCCGAATTACGAAATCGGAATTAGGGTAATTCCGAGTTGCAAAGTCAGAATTATACTAATTCCGAGTTGCAAAGTCAGAATTAGGCTAATTCCGAGTTGTGAAGTCGGAATTATGCTAATTCCGAGTTGTAAAGTCAGAATTATACTAATTCCGGGTTGTAAAGTCGGAATTATAGTAATTCCGAGTTGTGAAGTCGGAATTGTGCTAATTCCGAGTTGTAAAGTCAGAATTATACTAATTCCGAAGTTGTAAAGTCGGAATTATAGTAATTCCGAGTTGTGAAGTCGGAATTATACTAATTTCGAGTTGCGAAGTCGGAATTAGGAGAATACATTTTTTCAATTCTTTGTGGCCCTTCTACGCTTTCGTATAATCATATTGTTAATGAAGAATTATATTTACATCTTCCTAGACAGAGACGGCTGGATGAAAAAAAAAGCAAGAGGTTGAACATTTGATGGAACTGCATTGCAACTCAATACTAGTTAGAGAGTATATTACCCTAAAAACTGGAAAAATTGTTATCTTGAAAGATTTACGGAATATAAAATTTTCCAAACTGCATGATAAGACAGAAAATCTTGAAGAAGTTGTTAACCTACTAAAGATTGAAGCTACAGTTGAGGTAGTAGTTGACAGTTCCAGAGGAAATGAATTGATTGGTAAGCTGCATATACCTATAATTTCATATGAATGTAAATTCTTCTAATATTATTTTCCATATACCTTAATAGACTTATACTCCCTAGAGTGAAATTCTATTTTGCTCTTGATTTTGCTGTTGCTGGTTTCTGAAACTGATCAATAGCATGACTAGAATTTCAATGATTTGTATGGAAATTCAGATTTCATGTAATTACAGAACTCATATTGTCTCATCTCCCTCTGGATCATTTCAAAGTCTACTAAATATATTTCAAATAACTATATGGGATGAGTAGTGATGTTGTCAATGTGTTTTCAGAGAATGATGGTAATTTTTCAAGAGTGAATACATATACTTTTTCCATTATGATAATTGTCTTTCCATGAATAACATGAATACATGTTCAACTACACGAAAATTGTGTGGTCATGGCAAAATACTTCAATTAAGTATGCAATTTGTAATGTGATGGAAGAATGATATGGACAAAGTACTCTCAGTAATACCTTTTTGTTGTTTTCAGGAATATATTATCAAACAAATCAAATGAAAATGTCGTACAAAAATTATCCCTAGTTCCTGTTATGTGATGCAACATACAAACTGAACAGACTCCGAATGCCACTTTATCTGATAATCATAATTGATGGGAATGGAAATGCCAGTATTGTGCAACATTTCTGTTGGCTTCAGAAACCAAATGTGCCATAACCAAAATGATTGAAATTTTCAAATCACAGAGTGACGATTCATGGAAAAATACTGTATCCATCATGACAGATAAAGATTTTACAGAAAGAGAAGTTTTCAAAGACCAATTTTCTTCCTCAAATTTGTGTTTATGTTTATTTCATACAATAAAGTCGTTCAAAAATTCCTTAATCACAGAAAAAATGGAGATCAACGGGTTTCAACGCAATCAAGTCCTAAAAATTTGTTCAGGACCTAGCATATTTCAAAAATTTCACAATGTACATGGATAATTACAAAGCATTGTTAGCCCTCGAACTTCCAAAAGTGTCAAAATTCTATAATGAAAATTGGCATGCCATAAAAGAACAGAAGGTGGGAGGATTCAAGAAATTGAACCCTACTTACAACATTTCCACTACCAACCACTTAGAGAGTATTAATCAAAAAATCAAACAAGTATGCTCAAAATTCAGTAGTTTGAAACAATTTTATAAAGAATTTTCAATAGTTCTCACGACAATGTTGAGCGAAAAAAAAACACAATGCTCTAATGATGAATTTAAAAGATGGAACCTCAAAAATGGATCATATACATGCAACCTATTCCAAATTGATGACTCCATATGCATTTAATTTCAATGAAAAGCATTTGGAAACATCTAAGACTTTTATTTTTGATTTCTATAACCAAGATGAGGGGATAATAAAAAATGTGTCCCAGGATATACATTGTACACCATTTACATATTCTTGAACTTACTTTACGAACATGTCTTTGCCATGTAAACATATGTTTGCTCTACGCAGAAAACTTGATATAACACTTCATGATGAGTGTTCTGTTTGCTATTAAATTGAATAACTCAGAAAGAATGACTAATTGAGTGAACATTTATTGATTAATTTATCAACTGTCAGATCCCTTGTCAAAGTCTCAAACATAGTCGGATCTGGTTACCTGATTGACATACAGAGAGTAATACCTATACATAACACCTCCACCACTAAACTTCTAATAATTGTAGAAAATACAGCAAAGAATATTCAAAATACTTAACACTTTTCTTAACTAAAATACAACAAGAAACATTCAATATACTTTTAACATTCTTCAAAACGATCGGGGGCCTTCAGTTGACTCCTTCTTCGCAACACTCTACGGTAGCTATCATTTTGCGTTTGCCTACCATCAATGTTCAAATCAGAGCAACCATTACAGTTTTGTTCACTATCATTAACTTTCTCAGAATCTGGAATATCCAAAGTCGAACGAGGAATGATATCGAACGCATTATTTTTACCACTAGGTATGTCGTTAAATCTTTCTGATGAGTAAAACCTTTTAATTTGATCTTGATGACGTTTCCATATCATACCTTCATCTGTTTTTATCATGTACGTTCTTTTCCCCAAAATTTCAGTGATGTTACCCTTACACCAATTGTCAAAACCCTGTCGAAAGTCGCGAGCCCAAATAAGATCGTTTGTCTTGAATTCTTCATTTCTATTACCCTTGAAATTTTTTGTTTGTGCATTTTGATTTTTCCAAACATTTCTCTCTACAGATGGAATCAATAAATCAAACTTGCAACGTAGTTTTCTACCAATTAATAATTTAGCTGGAGTTTCCCCCGTTGTGGTATGCGGGGTGTTTCTATAATGGAACAAAAAACGGTTCAATATGAGGTTGAAATCTGCTGATTTGTTATCATGGGCGGCCTTCAAAATAGCTTTTTTTACAATTTTAACGGCGCTTTCACCTTGGCCATTAGTGGCAGGGTGGTAAGGTGCACCAGTTTTATGTTCTACGCCACTGATACTGAGAAAATGTTGAAAAGTTTCTGACATGAAAGTTGTTGCATTGTCAGTGCAAAGTTGATGAGGCAAACCGAATCTTGCAAATAGTTCTCTAAAAATTCTAATTGTGGTACTTGATGTTATGTTGCTCACCTCAAAACACTCTATCCATTTTGTTGTAGCATCTTCAATAACCAAGAAATTTTTACCAAGAATTGGACCAAAAAAATCGGCGTGAAGTCTAGTCCAGCATTCTTTGGGCCAATTCCAAGTTACTAAATTTGATTTCGGTGGGTTATTCCCGTATACAATACAAGCTTCACATGATTTTGCGATATTCTCTATTTGGCTATCTATTGCGGGCCACCAAAAATATGAACGAGCTAATGCTTTCATTTTAACTATTCCCATATGGGTACTATGCAGTTCTTTCAAAATATCTTCCCTAAATTTGTTTGGTATTATCAACCTATAACCCCACATCAAACATCCTTGCTCTAAAGAGATTTCATTTTTTCTAATGAAAAATGCTTTAGACTCTTCAGCAAGGCAACGTTCTGGCCAGCCGTTGGTACAATAAAGAATAATTTTGCTCAAACAAGGATCAACAGCTGTGGCATGCTTGATTTTTTTGAAGTCTAAATTAAAATCAGATTCTTCCAAATATTTCAAGTATGAAATATTGGACATAGAATCATCTTGTACATCGGAACTTGTGGGCAATCTAGACAAAAAGTCTGCATTATTGCTTGAAGATTTAACATATCGTATTTCATAATCAAAACCTGACAAAATATGTGCCCACCGTTGAAGACGATTTGCGGCAAAAATTGGAATGCCTTTTTTATCACCAAATATTGTTAACAATGGTTTGTGGTCTGTGAATAGCAAAAATTTTCTTCCAAATAGGTATTGAAAAAATTTTTTCAAACCAAAAATTATTGCTGCAGCTTCCTTCTCTATCTGCGAATATTTCAATTCTGCAGAATTTAGCAAACGTGACGCAAAACCTATAGGTCTTTCTTTATCATTATCATAAACATGACTTATTGTAGCTCCTAAAGCAAATTGAGATGCGTCAACTGTTAATTTGACAGTTTTTTCGGGATCAAAATGAGCCAATACTGGTGCTGAAGTCAACATTATTTTTGCTTCTTCAAAAGATCTACAACATTCTTTTGTCCAAACCCACTCTGTATCTTTTTTTAATAGAGAATACAAAGGTTGAAGAATTTCTGAAATCTTGGGCAAAAATTTGCAATAAAAGTTCAAACTTCCCAGAAATGATTTTAACTCAGTGACAGTTTTAGGAATGGCAATATTTTTGATTGCTAAAATTCTATCTTCAGATGTGTGAAGTCCTTCCTTATCAATGACATGTCCCAAATATTCAACTGAATCCTGAAACAAAAAACATTTGCCTTTCTTAACCTTGAGACCACATTCTTGCAAACGTTTCAACACTCGCTCCAAACGTTCAAAATGTTCGCTATCATTCTTCCCTGTTACAAGAATGTCGTCGAGAAAACAGACAACACCGGGCATATCCTGTAGCATTTGCTCCATTATATTCTGGAATATAGCTCCTGCGCTAGTGATTCCATAAGGAAGTCGAGTGTACGAAAAAAGTCCCTTATGTGTTGTAATAGTAACTAGTTTTCGAGAATTTTCATTCAAAACAACTTGCTGATACGCTTCAGATAAATCGATTTTCGAAAATTTTTTACCTTCCTTCAGCTGCGAAAATAAATATTCAATACGTGGTAAAGGAAAGTGTTGTACGTTTAAGTTGGGATTTAAAGTAATTTTGAAGTCGCCACACAATCTCAAATCTCCACTCGATTTAAGAATTGGAACAATGGGAGTTGCCCATTCCGAAAATTCAGTAGGAACTAACACTTTATTTTCGACTAATCTATCAATTTCTTTTTCAATTTTTGATTTCAAGGCAAAAGGTACTGGACGTGCCTTATAAAACTTAGGAATAGTTCCTTCTTTTAAAGTTAGGCTGACTGAAAATTTATTAAAAGTGCCCAATTTAGTTTCAAAGACATCTGCATATTTTGTTTGCAACCAATCAATTTTTTGTTTAATGTTCAAAATTTTGTCACCAGAAAACTGTTCGCATTCACTATGAGCGAATTGTAATTTACAAATACCTAAGTTGAGCATATTTAAACCATTACGACCAATAAGTGGTGGACCCCCATTCTTTATAATATACGTTTTGAGAACATACTTGTTGTTTTCATGAATAACATTTAAATTTGCATAACCAATGGGTTCAAATGTCAATCCAACATAGTCTTTCAGACTCAGATCATTTTTGTGTAAAGTAATATTTTTAAAATGTTTCAAAAATAAATTCTCGGATATTGCAGATTGTGAAAATCCTGAGTCAGCTTCAAAGCTCAAAGGAATATTTTCTACAGTTAATTTAACA
Source organism: Chrysolina oricalcia (assembly GCA_944452925.2). NCBI lineage: Eukaryota > Metazoa > Arthropoda > Insecta > Coleoptera > Chrysomelidae > Chrysolina > Chrysolina oricalcia. The sequence continues at coordinate 42,782,083 of OX101811.2, forward strand.
TACGTGGGTTTCACGTTACCATTACCATCAATAATATTGAAGCAATGTAAACTGAAAATTGATTCGCTTTGAACGTCAGAATTTGACATATCGCTAATGGTATTAACGTTTTCAGACAAAAAATTATTATAATGTTTTTTACATTGAGGAGCCAAATGACCTTTTTGACCACAAATATGGCAATTGCAATTTTTATAAACACAATCACTTGCCAAATGATTTGATCGCCCACAAACAAAGCACTTGCTTAACAGTTTTCGGGAAAAATTTTGCTTCCTGCTGACTGACTGATTCATGTTTGTTCTGCTAATTTGTTTGGAACCGCCTGGCTCTGCTCGGTCTTCATGAACTAAAGATTCAGGTCCCCTTCTCGATTGACGTTGTTTGTGGAAGTTCACTGGTTCCGTTTTAACGTTAATTCCTATCGCCGCTTCCCTGGAATTATGTTCTTGCAATGTCCTTCGCTAAAGCTAATTTCACAACTTTTTTCAAAGTAACTGTATCCGCAGAGGCATTCTCTTCAAATAATCGATCCATAATATTCGTTTGATTCATTCCAATTACAAAAATATCTCGCATTACCAAATTCAATTCTGCTCCAAACTTGCATGTTGAGGCTAAACTTTTTATCCTTGCTTCCCATTCTGCTACACTTTCATGTAAATCACGTTTTGCCGTATAAAACTTGAGTCTTTCTGCAAAATACGACTTCACTGGCGAAAAATGTTCATTGAGTAGATCCACAAGCTCATCATAAGTTTTTGTGTCAGGAAGATTAGGTACACATAAATTTCGCACTAACACGTAGGCTTCCTCATTTAATGTATTCAAGAGTATTGCCTTTTTTCGTTGCTCCTCTTTAATATCATTTGCAATGAAGAACTGATTCAGTCTTTCCTTGAACACGGAAAATTCAGAACTCTTGGGATCGAAAATGTTGAGCGAACCGAGAAGTCCAACAAACGTTTGCGGCATTGTCGATGAATTTGCAGACAATTCTGATTTTTCACTGAATGTATGAACCCTGCGTGGGAACTAAATATCCTCGTCGCCAATGTTCTGTTTGCTATTAAATTGAATAACTCAGAAAGAATGACTAATTGAGTGAACATTTATTGATTAATTTATCAACTGTCAGATCCCTTGTCAAAGTCTCAAACATAGTCGGATCTGGTTACCTGATTGACATACAGAGAGTAATACCTATACATAACAATGAGTCTCTTATTGTAAAAAGATTTCGAAGAGATTACTACTTGGAGTCATATGTGACGTCTGTTCAAAAAGAGTGTCATGAAATTCCTGTTGCGGTATCAAAAATTAGTAATGAAAAAAAAGTTTTGACTCAGCACCAGAAGTATAGAGGAGCAACAAGAGTAACTAATAAAATTGCTGAAGTAGTATCAGAGTATGGGACCAAGAAGTTCAAGGATACAATGAAGAAATTGGAGAAAATAGTTATTGCATTAAATGATAATCTGACATTTGAAATTGTAACTCCAGCATCTACTATCATAGAAGAAGAGTGCCCAGAAGACATTTTTTCAAATGCAGAAGTCATTTTACAACCAACAACTGAAGACATAACAGACGCTGAAATCATTATGGTTGATGTGATTCCATCATTGCAGACCGGATCCCTAGAAGATGTGGTAGACGTAATGAATATTTCAGATAAAGACCTTAATACGAAAAACTATTATTCTGAGAATCATAAAAATTACCGTGATGGTGGTAAAACAGATGGAAGTGTGATTGTGAAAGAAGCACCTGATGAAAACATGACTGTGAAAGAACTGCCTGATGTTGGTGAAAATACTTATAATAACTGTGATGAAATATTAGATGGTTCTCCTTCTGATGAATTGAGCAGCAGCTCTAAAGAGCAGCCCTATAAGAGCCATTCAAAATCAATTGAGAAAACTTTACTTGATGAAAATACATTTCAATTAAAAGCTCTAGAAAGAAATATCAATTCATCTAAAGTGGGAATTGGTGAATTCCATGGTGATCCAGCAGATATTGCTCTCAATAATATAAAAATGCCTCTTAAAATTCGACAAAAAGGTTGTCCAAAAGGTTCAGAAACTACTGTAATTGGTTTGAAAAAATCTAGGAAAGATAGTGAATTTACTGAAAAATCTCTCAAAGCCCAAAACACTATAATTTTGCATGCAATATTTAATGATGAAATATTATTGGAAAAGGTATTCTATGGTTCCTACTTCATTAATGATGATGACATAGCAAAAATAAATATAAGCCAAATCTTTTCAATTATTTTTGAAGATGAAATTAAGTTGAAAAATATTCAGAAATATTTCATCATGTCCTCATTTAATAAACTTAAGAAGATATTGAAAATCAAGAAACGAACATTAGTATACATACGTCCAATATGCAAGCAGCAAGTTAATGATGATAGCATTCGCTGTGACTGTTGTTTGCTTTGGATACATAAAACTTGTTCTAATATCAAATTTGCCCATATTGTACAGAAAAATTTTATTTGTGGGGTTTGTAAAAATTTATAACCAACTAAAGTCAATGTACAACATATATTTCTTATAGAATAATAATAATTATGTTTATTCAAAAAAATAATTTATAAATACATTGGTACATGAATAAAGATGAGTAAACATTGAGAACATCACAGAAGTATTCAAAATACTTGTATGTGATGATGATAAAATCATATATATATATATATATATATATATATATATATATATATATATATATATATATATATATATATATATATATATATATATATATATATACAGGGTGTTAATTAAGTACGTTGACAAACATCGGGAGGTGATTCTTTGAAGGTTTTCAGGACGAAATGTTCATATAAACATATGTCCCAAACGGCTTGGTTTTCGAGATACAGGGTGATAAAAATACATTTTTTTCAAGATTTTTTAGAGTTAACTTCGACATTTTCTACAATAATCAGTTCAAATTAGGCAAGTACAATCCATTCAATAGTACGCACGATACAAAATAATGCATTTCTCAAATAATTCACAGGGTCCTCCTTTTTTCAGAGTCAAACTTTGTTCAACCCTTCAGAATTTTTTTTCCGCCTCCACTGACATATTATGAGAAAGGAATAATGAATGTTGTTTCATTTAACATCTTTTTGCTCTCTTGATGTTTTTCATTTACTTGTACGGTTCAGGAGTTACAATGAAAATATTAACGCAAACATTTTCCAGTAACGCATAACATAAAGAAATTTGAGAAGCAAATAGTCTAACAAACTTGAAGGGTGATTCTTTGAAAGGTTTCAAGATGAAAAGTTCATATAAACATGTCCCAAGCGGCTTGGTTTTCGAAGTACAGGGTGATCAAAATACATTTTTTAGGAGTTTTTGGAGTTTACTTCGAAATTTTCGACAATAATCGATCCAAATTAGTTCAAATTGGACAAGTACAATCCATTCAATAGTGCGCATGATATAAAATAATTCATTTCTCGAAGTGTCATTGCCACTCTCCAAAGATTAGCGCGTGACGCAATACGTCATTTTGTTCTCATTACACAAATAGCTATTTTCTGCTCGTGTAGAGAAAATGTAATGTTATGGAGCTCCCATACATTTTTTACCATAACTCAGGTTGAATATGTATTGCACAAAGTTAATTATGGCAAAATAATTTTGGTCATTTTCAATAGTGAATAACTTTATTATCAAATACTAGAGCAAAGTAACATAAATTCCCTAGGAATAAAATTAAGTTCAGAAAAGGACCATTATTGAAATTGATATGTCAGAGCAGCTGCTGCTGCTGCAAATGCAAATGCAAGATATCAAAAAGATGTTAAATGAAACAACATTGATTATTCCTTTCTCATAATATGTCAGTGGCGGCGGAAAAAAAATTCTGAAGGGTTGAACAAAGCTTGACTCTGAAAAAAGGAGGACCCTGTGAATTATTTAAGACATGCATTATTTTGTATCGTGCGCCCTATTGAATGGATTGTACTTGCCTAATTTGAACTGATTATTGTCGAAAATGTCGAAGTTAACTCTAAAAAATCTTGAAAAAAATGTATTTTTATCGCCCTGTATCTCGAAAACCAAGCCGTTTGGGACATATGTTTATATGAACTTTTCGTCCTGAAAACCTTCAAAGAATCACCTCCCGAAGTTTGTCAACGTACTTAATTAACACCCTGTATATATATATATATATATATATTCCAGTGACTGTACAACAGTCGAAAACAATCCTTTAGGAACTCACTATACCTTTGTATAGATTGTATGGCATATGTCCGACAGAAAAAAACTACTTCTCTGGCTAATACCTCGACAGATATTGAATTATATCTGTCAAACATATGTGCAAAGATCCTTACTTTGAAGGAACAACTTTGCAAGAGCTCTCAGAGACAGACAGCAGGACACCGCCTGATCCAAACGAGGAACCAACTGCAGACCGGTTTCGGGATAAAGTCCCTCATCAGTGCAGTCCTGGTTATCACGGTTGTATACACGCGGGGGCCCGGTGCCCGTCATCGTTCGCCGGGATAAACACTGCAATCGCTTACAGGATCCACCACGACAACAGATTAGAGAGCGCTCCAGAAGGACATTTCGGATGCGAAATGGTATATGCTGAATACTTGTTTCAAGGAGCAATAAATGTTCCAGTGACTGTAAAACAGTCGAAAACAATCCTTTAGGAACTCACTATACCTTTGTATAGATTGTATGGCATATGTCCGACAGAAAACAACTACTTCTCTGGCTAATACCTCGACAGATATTGAATTATATCTGTCAAACATATGTGCAAAGATCCTTACTTTGAAGGAACAACTTCGCAAGAGCTCTCAGAGACAGACAGCAGGACACCGCCTGATCCAAACAAGGAACCAACTGCAGACCGGTTTCGGGATGAAGTCCCTCATCAGTGCAGTCCTGGTTATCACGGTTGTATACACGCGGGGACCCGGTGCCCGTCATCGTTCGCCGGGATGAACACTGCAATCGCTTACAGGATCCACCACGGCAACAGATTAGAGAGCGCTCCAGAAGGACATTTCGGATGCGAAATGGTATATGCTGAATACTTGTTTCAAGGAGCAATAAATGTTCCAGTGACTGTAAAACAGTCGAAACCAATCCTTTAGGAACTCACTATACCTTTGTATAGATTGTATGGCATATGTCCGACAGAAAACAACTACTTCTCTGGCTAATACCTCGACAGATATTGAATTATATCAATTATATATATATATATATTTTAGAAGACGGGTAGTCTCTTGACTGGACTAGTTGAAAAAAATTTGAATCATGATTGATTTCGAATATAGCTCATAGTATATTTTAATTTGTTTGTACAAACTGTTGTGTAAGATATTTTAATAATGAAGTGCACTGTGATCTTCTTAATAGCAACCTCGAGTTAATGTCTTGATAAAGAAAATAAAATTTTCGAAAGCTAGACAATTTAACAAAGAGTTTCTCTATCCACTGGCCGTTCCCAATTGACTGCAACCTCAAGGAAAAGTTTCTTTTTATGATATATATATATATATTAGTTATATTAGGTAATATTGGGAATTGCAGCAAAGTCAAAAGTGTACTCTTTTATAGAGTTTATTCCAAGCTTTCGTAAATTTTATTTACATCTTCAGGGAACTACAAAGAATTATTATGTCAATTATACATTTTGATGTTATTAAAATTTTACTCACAACTATAGTGAGGTTAGTTGACATGTTCTTAGTTCTTTGGATAGTGACATTACAGCTTAAAATTGTAAATAATAAGGAAAAAAGACTTTACGAATATAAATAACAGAAAATTTTGAAATTTCAGTCGAAAAACAAAAGACTTGTTGATTGTATCCAAGGGACACAAATCAGTTGTCAATAGAAAAGAAATCTGTAATTTTCAAGTCAATGTTACCAACTGTAATCTTGTACCAACTGTAATCTTGTACCAACTGTAATCTTGTACCAACTGTTGAAATATACGACTGTTGTTTTGTAAGTTAGGAAAAAATTACATTTCCAATTGAGTAGTTATGGAGATATTATTATTCATATGGAGAGTGTGGTCTAACGACAATAAGAAGGAATAAATCTCACTCAAATGATTTATATCAGTTCTTTTATTCATACATTTTTTGTCTTGAGATATGAAGGCCATTTCCAAAAAAGTTCTCTTAGTCATATGTGTCTCTTTAGCTAATATTTTAGTTAAGTTATAATTTATTCGATGGTCAAATTTTTTTACATGATCAGCAAGAGCACATCTTTCAGGATGAAGTCTACAATCACTTTTATGTGAGGAAATTCTACTTTTCAGGCATCTAGAAGTCTGGCCAATATAATTTTTATCACAGTCCTGACAAGGGATGCTATATACTACATTTGAAGTGGAAGTTAATGGAATTTTATCCTTCACTTTTGAATAAATTGATCTTATTGGTAAAATAGTTTTATTTGCTATTTTGACATTACATACTGTATGAAAGAGCCTGGACAATCTTGGTGTAATATCTTTTATATATGGAAGTGAAGTGAATGTAGGAATTGTAGGATTTGTAGGATTAGTATTAGCAACATTGCTATTAATGGATATGTTCAGATTGTTAGATATAATATCTGTTTCAATATTTAATGGTGTGCTGAACAGAATACTTCTCAGTAATTTTGGTGGATAAGCATTGTCTGAAAAGAGTTTGAAAAGAATATCTAGGTTTTTTTTTTATGAAAGGATCTATCTGAGATTTTGAGTACTCTAGCTTTCATCTGTTTCACAAGGTTTATTTTCATTGACCGCTTGTGATAAGACTCGAAGTTAATATATCTTCCAGAACTGCATGGTTTCCTGTACCAGTCTATAAGAATTTTGTTATTAAGACCACGTATGAATCTTGTATCTAAGAAAGGTACGGAAAAATCATCATCCTCAGTTTCTATTGTAAACTGAATATATGGGTCAAAGCTGTTGAAAGTACTAAGAATCTCAGTAATGCCATCTTTTGGTAAGGCGACAATGATATCATCAACATATTTTTTGATGAAAAAAGGTTTAAATGATAGTACTGGAATTACTGTGTCCAACACATCATCCATCACATATGAAGCTAATATAGGGGAGATTGAAGCTCCCATTGGAGTTCCAAAACTTTGTTTATAAATTTTGTTGTTAAAAGAGAAATATGTGTTATTGAACAAGAAAGTTAAAATTTTCATGAATGTTTCTTCATTAATGTTACAATAATTGCTAACACGATACCAATTTTTGTGAATTGATCTTTGACAAACTTCTAAATATACATTACCAAAAAGAGAAACCACATCAAGACTTGCCAAAACGTAGTCATTAGGTATGTTTGTGTTATTAAATTTATTATTTACTTCAAAAGAGTCTTGTATAAAGTATTCATTATCGGAATCATATGCTTTAGTTAGAATATCTGTGAGAAGTGAGGCAATGGCTTCTGTTGGAGCACCAATACATGAAACTATAGGTCTCATCGATAAAGTAGGTTTATGTATTTTTGGTAATGAATAGAATTTTGGAGAAATAGCATTATAGCATGTGAGTTTCTTTTTTGTGACATCATCAATTTGATTTGTGTCTTTAAGTACTTTCAAAAATTCATTAGCTTTACTTTGTATCGTAGTCGTAGGATCTTTTGCTAATTCAATATAGGAATTACTGTTGATAATTATTTCATTTGAAAGATTAAGATATTGATCTTTTTCCATAATGACTGTCACATTACCTTTGTCAGATTGAATCAATATCAGATTCGGATTGTCTTTTAGAAACTTTTTTGATTTTAAAAGTAAGCCTCTAAAAATAGAAGAATGCTGATTTGATTGTATATTATTAGTTATAATATTAGTTGCTCTTGCTATAGTGATATTTCTTTGGTATTCGTCACTGATAGATGAAGTGATGTAATCAACATCAGCTAAAAAACTATTGATGGAAATGTCTTTTATAATTAACGGTTCCACACTGAACTTTGGTCCGAAAGCAAAAAATTGTAAAATATCTTCAGGAATGATGGTGTTAGAAATATTTGATATCCAGTTTGGTTTTGTTCTCAATTTTTTTCGAAAATGATTGTTTTTTAGGTTAATTATTTTATTGATATTTCTACTTTTTACATCATGGAACAGTTCATTATATGTTCTTAATTGTTTACTGAGAAAATTTTCAAATATAAGTTCACTTGTAAGAGAAATGATTTCACTCCTAGTTGTCGTCAGAGAACACTCTAAATTTTTAATCAAAGTATGATTTGTAGTAATCTCAATGTTAAGTAATTTTATTCCTAACCTGTAATTCTGTTGCTTGATATTCGCATGAGCCTCTTGCCTAAGAAGTAGGTTCTCAATAGGTCTAATCGCAGAGGTAATGTGATTTGGAAGAATTCCTAACTTCTTGCATTGTAATAGAAAACAGCGTCTATTATATTCTTTGGCCAATTTCATCTTGTTCTTTCTTTAACAACAAAATTTATAAACAAAGTTTTGGAACTCCAATGGGAGCTTCAATCTCCCCTATATTAGCTTCATATGTGATGGATGATGTGTTGGACACAGTAATTCCAGTACTATCATTTAAACCTTTTTTCATCAAAAAATATGTTGATGATATCATTGTCGCTTTACCAAAAGATGGCATTACTGAGATTCTTAGTACTTTCAACAGCTTTGACCCATATATTCAGTTTACAATAGAAACTGAGGATGATGATTTTTCCGTACCTTTCTTAGATACAAGATTCATACGTGGTCTTAATAACAAAATTCTTATAGACTGGTACAGGAAACCATGCAGTTCTGGAAGATATATTAACTTCGAGTCTTATCACAAGCGGTCAATGAAAATAAACCTTATGAAACAGATGAAAGCTAGAGTACTCAAAATCTCAGATAGATCCTTTCATAAAAAAAACCTAGATATTCTTTTCAAACTCTTTTCAGACAATGCTTATCCACCAAAATTACTGAGAAGTATTCTGTTCAGCACACCATTAAATATTGAAACAGATATTATATCTAACAATCTGAACATATCCATTAATAGCAATGTTGCTAATACTAATCCAACAAATCCTACAATTCCTACATTCACTTCACTTCCATATATAAAAGATATTACACCAAGATTGTCCAGGCTCTTTCATTCAGTATGTAATGTCAAAATAGCAAATAAACCTATTTTACCAATAAGATCAATTTATTCAAAAGTGAAGGATAAAATTCCATTAACTTCCACTTCAAATGTAGTATATAGCATTCCTTGTCAGGACTGTGATAAAAATTATATTGGCCAGACTTCTAGATGCCTGAAAAGTAGAATTTTCTCACATAAAAGTGATTGTAGACTTCATCCTGAAAGATGTGCTCTTGCTGATCATGTAAACAAATTTGACCATCGAATAAATTATAACTTAACTAAAATATTAGCTAAAGAGACACATATGACTAAGAGAACTTTTTTGGAAATGGCCTTCATATCTCAAGACAAAAAATGTATGAATAAAAGAACTGATATAAATCATTTGAGTGAGATTTATTTCTTCTTATTGTCGTTAGACCACACTCTCCATATGAATAATAATATCTCCATAACTACTCAATTGGAAATGTAATTTTTTCCTAACTTACAAAACAACAGTCGTATATTTCAACAGTTGGTACAAGATTACAGTTGGTACAAGATTACAGTTGGTACAAGATTACAGTTGGTAACATTGACTTGAAAATTACAGATTTCTTTTCTATTGACAACTGATTTGTGTCCCTTGGATACAATCAACAAGTTTTTTGTTTTTCGACTGAAATTTCAAAATTTTCTGTTATTTATATTCGTAAAGTCTTTTTTCCTTATTATTTACAATTTTAAGCTGTAATGTCACTATCTAAAGAACTAAGAACATGTCAACTAACCTCACTATAGTTGTAAGTAAAATTTTAATAACATCAAAATGTATAATTGACATAATAATTCTTTGTAGTTCCCTGAAGATGTAAATAAAATTTACGAAAGCTTGGAATAAACTCTATAAAAGAGTACACTTTTGACTTTGCTGCAATCCCCAATATTAACTGGTTTTATTCTTAACTAGTCAGCAACGACTACCCTTTCTATATATATATATATATAAGTGAAAATAGAGTATATATATATATATATATATATATATATATATATATATATATATATATATATATATATATATATATATATATATATATATATATATATATATTACATAAAACGTATAAACACTAAACTCTAAACTGTTTCACACATCTAATACATTTATATCCTTATATACACAAGAACTCAGCATAGCCACCTCAAAAATGAATAAATTTGTTCCCTGCGTCAACCGGCCACACCCCTACGAGCAACCCTCAGAAGTCTTCGAGAGACAAGGATTTCTGCATTGGTAGGTTAGGTTTAGGTTTTGAACGTGAGTGGGCCCGTATCAGGCCCTCCACTGCGGCCAATGGCCTATTGTGGCTCACCCTATGGTTATATTTCTCCCAGTATATCCAATCTCTTGTCGAAAGTGAGGAATGCATTGGGAGAACAATTTACCAGGTTTTCTGGCCTTACTGTCGTATCGCCAAATATTGAGAATCTGGTTCTGGCCGCTGCAGGGCATGTACACAGAATGTGTTCAGCCGTTTCATCATCCTCCATGCATAGCCGGCACTCTGCATCTTGTGCAAGTCCGATTTTATGCATGTGGTATTTGAGTTTGCAGTGGCCAGTAAGCAAACCTACTATAACTCTGAGATGCGCTCTGCTGAGTTCTAGCAGTTTGTCAGAGTCCTGTTTTTTCCTTGTACAAGCAATAAATGCTTTGGAATGGGCTAGGCCCGGTAGACTACGCCAGTACTCGAGTCTTTTATTGTCTGCCCAAGCTGTTATGACATTCTTGGCAGTACTATATGCTAAACCGATTACCGGTTCTGGTCCAGTGAACGTTGTTTCGGCCCCCCCTTTTGCTAGGGCGTCCGCTATTTCGTTTCCTTCTAGGCCTGTGTGACCTGGTATCCAGACTAGGGTAACGTTGTTGCGTTGCGCCAGTCGGTTTAAGGTGTCTCTGCAGTTCCATACTGCCCTAGATTTAAAGCAGTTGGATTCAAGCGCTTTAAGTGCTGCTTGACTATCTGAAAATATTTTTATTGTTTTTCGTGTGTGGAGCCGATTTTCCAGCTCCCTGGCACACATTTCAATGGCATATACCTCTGCCTGAAATATCGTAGCTAGTTTGCCCATACTGAACGAGCGTTTCACTACTGGGTTCATCCCATATATTCCGGCTCCGACGCCTTCCTGAGTTTTGGAACCATCGGTGAACCAACGTTCATTTGCCCTACATAGGTTGGTTTCATTCCGGACCCAGTCTTCTCTTTCGGGAAAGACCACAGTGTAGGACGTGTGAAGGTTGATGGTTTTAGGCATGATGTCTGAGGGCATTCCTAGAATGTTGTGAGCTATTATGCCCTCCAGCATGCCGCTGCCTCTCATGACACATGCCTGCGGTAGACTAATGGTCGCTTGATAAAGTCTGTATGTTGCCCATCTTGCCTCTCTCTCTCTCCAGAACTATGTGGAGAGGAAGTAATCCAAGGAGGACTTCCATTGCTGCCGTTGGCGTGGAGCGAATGCTTCCAGTAATCGCCAGGCACGCTTGTCTCTGTAGTCCGTTAAGTTTAGCAATGGCCATTTTTTTATGTCCCTTGCTCCACCAGACTATAGAGCCATACGTTATCATTGGACGTATGACGGTCACGTACAACCAGTATACGTGTTTTGGTGACATGCCCCATGTTTTGCCACATATTCTGCGGCATGTCCATAATGAAAGGCTAGCCTTCCGGATAGTCTTTTCCAGGTGCGAGTTCCAATTAAGTTTTTTATCCAGGGTTATTCCTAGATATTTTGCTTCACTCGCAAAAGGAATTGTTACACCATTGATGGAAGGAGGTATTAAATGTTCCAGCTTCCTTTTCCTGGTGAATGGTACTATGACCATTTTGTGGGGGTTAATGGACATTTCCTCCCTCTCACACCATTTATATATGGTATCCAATATCCTGAAGGACGTAGGAGATCGTCTCTTCGGATTTATCGTTTATTACTAGGACCAGATCGTCAGCATATGCTTGCAGATCAACCTCCCACAGCGAGAGAATGGCCAGCAGATCATCAACCAGCAGTGACCATAACAGTGGGGAGAGGACCCCCCCCTGGGGACAGCTCCTGGCTGGCTTGAAGCTGACACATTCCCCCTGTAGAGAGGTCGTTATAGTTCTGTTGTGAAGCATAGTTCTTATCCAGTCACATAGTATCGGTTCAATCCCTCTAGAGACAGTGGCCTCATATAGGGAGTGAGGTAGTGCATTGTTAAATGCTCCTATGTCCAGGAATGCAGCGACTGCTATTTCCTGGCGATACAGGGCGTCGCTTATTCCTGAGACAAGGTTATTGAGGGCAAGTTCTGTTGATTTGCCAGCCTGGTAGGCATACTGGTGAACATTGAGGGGGTGCTTTGTTAGTGCCCCACACCTTATGTGCCCATCCAGTATTTTCTCCATGCTTTTCAACAGAAAGGATGTCAGACTAATGGGTCTGAGCGATTTTGGGTGTGGGTTATTCCGACCCACCTTAGGAATATAGATCACCCTAGTCGCGGTCCAGTTAGACGGAATATGGTTCCATGCTAAACTGGCTCTAAAGAGTCTTATAATGATAGGTATGATATGTTCCAGTCCGATTTGTAACAGAACTGGAGCTATGCCATCCTCTCCTGGTGATTTGTATGGGTGGAATGAGTTAACCGCCCATCTTATCGCCTGTGGTGTAATTATTTTGTTGGCAACCACCCAGTCATCTCTGTGATGTCGTTTTATCCGGCCTATATTTGTGACTAGAGGTTGATTGTCCAGAATCAGGCTGCCTGGGAAGTGGTTATTAGCTAATAGCTCTAGTGTTTCTTTCCTGGAGGCCGTAAAGGAGCCGTCTGGACGCTTTAACGACCCCAGCTCCTGTGTCGGCTCTCTGGATAGAATCTTGTGGATACGGGTTCCACTTGATGTGTTGGACACATTTTCGCAGAATCGTTCCCATGATTCTCGTTTTGCTTTCCGGATATCTTTGTTGTAAGTGGTTAGAGCAGACCTGTAATTTTTCCATTCACCTGATACCTTAGCTCGGTTAAATAACCTTCGAACTTCTTTTCGTGTTTTATCCAGATTTTTGTTCCACCAGGAAGCATTTCGGTTATCCCTTTTCTCCCTCAGTGGACAGTTTTCGTGATAAGCTGAGATAAGTGCAGTTTGTAGATGTTCCGCAGCAATATCTATTTGATCACGACTATTTATTGTGGACAATCCGTTTTGGAGATGGTTCTTCAGGGAGGTCTTGTATCCTTCCCTGTCCATGCTCCGTATGTTTCGGTATTGTACCACTGGTCTGGGGCCTATTTCAATGTTGAATTGAATATGCCTGTGGTCTGAGCATGATGGCTCAGAGGACACCCTCCAGTTGGATATCTTGTTGCTTAGAAATTCTGAGCTGATCGTAAGATCTAGTACCTCTTTCCTAATACTAGTGACAAAGGTTGGCTCGGAGCCGACATTGTTAATTGTAAGCTCCTCCCCTATCAGGTAATTGAAAAGAGACTCACCCCTCATGTTGATGTTTGTGCTGCCCCACGTTTCATGGTGCGCATTGGCGTCACATCCTATCAGTAGATGGGTGTTGTTCCTCCTGCAGAAGGCAATTAGTTCTCGCACGGCCGCTGGAGGAGGCTGTTCCGCACCCACTTCTCCAGGAAAGTATGCTGAGCAGACGATCATTTCTGTCATGCTCCCCCTCTCTGGAAATTTCACATGGATTGTTGCCATGTCTTGGGTGCAGAAATCTGAAAGAATAAAATAATTAATGTTGTTTCTGGCTAGAATGCATGCCCTAGGTTTTACCCCAGAACTGACCGCAATTACCTTACCAGATGTGTTACTCAGGCCGGTAACTCGGCCTGTGTTGGAGGTCCAGGGTTCCTGGATGAGGGCCAGATCTATCCGCTCCTCTATGAATTTTTTGCCAAGGACGTAGGTGGCGGCCTTGGCATGTTGCAGGTTTCCCTGCAGGAGTCTGACTGTTATATCAGCCAGGCCCTTATTTGCCGTCTTTTGGCGGTCCTCCCCCGCTCTTTTCCTCAGAGGGCGGTTTACTTCCCTTCCCTTCAGAGGTGCCGGCACCCTTTTTGAGTGGTGGTCTGTTCGGGATGGATTTACCCTTCCCCGAGGCCACACTCGCAGGCTTTTTGGTCCGAGGCGCAACACTCGGGACGGATTTACCTTTCCCTTGCAGTGCTCCCCTTACGACCGTTTTCTTTAGAGGAGGCTTGCTTTCCTTCCCCTCCTCCGGCTGCGTCCGGGAGGGTTCTTTCCCTCCACGGCTGCCTCTCAGACGGAACTGAATCTGTCCAAAGCCGAAGTAGGGTTTGAAGTCCAGCTCCTCCAAGGCTGTTATGGACCTTTCGTCAATGGCGAATGTCCATGTTTGGCCACGGCCCGAGTCCTCTCGGTACAGTATTACCCAATCCTGAGTGGTTAGACCGTGGTTCATTTTTCTCAACCTTGTGAGCACCATCACGGCCGTGAGTCGTTCGTCGGCCTCATCGTCCGGGATGTATGCCACACAGATGAATGGCTTCGGAAGGTCCTGCCCTTTGACGAATTTAATTTTCGCCCCTTCCCATGGTTGGAGTTGCTTTGATGCCTCCTCCAGCCAGCTGGCACTGATGTTGTCCACGCAGGTGATTTGTAACCATCCAGGCCGAAAAGTACAGCTCTGGAACCTCACCTGAGGGCCATCATCGGGTATTAGGCTAACAGCTTTCATAATTGAACGATGAAGAGCCCTAAGTTGTTCGCCTGTTAGGGCAGTGGTAGGATATTCAGGGTGGATTAGGCCCACCCTGTTGCCCCCAGCCACTGTCCCGTACGAAGGTTTGGCTACCCCCGAGCAAGCTTTCTTCGCCGTGTGATCCGGCGTACTGTCGTCGGATCTCAGGCGTTTGCTTGCTCCACCAGCCCCAGACTGAGATTTGTCCCCCTCCGGTTGCTGATTCGGCTTGCATTGGTAAACAATATAATTAAAAATAAAAATATATCTAAAAAATGTGCTTTCCATATTTCAGTTTATGCTTCAACGTAGATATTTTAGATTTATCAGATTGTTAAAAATTTCTCTTCCACTTTTCATTATCCAATTTTTGACTTCAGCTTTATATTTTTTGAATTTGGTTATGTTTTTGATATTTGGTGGTAGTAGGTTGCATAGCCTTGGAGCAAAATATTTACAGGAACGTTTGCCAATTGTTTTTGCGCTTGAACTGGCATATGTTGATTTTCCTCTGGTTTCATAATTATGATCCAGATTCTTTACTGTTAATTTTTTTTGAATATTATTTAATAAATTTTGACAAAATAGCTGGCGTATATCAAGTAATTGGCTCTCTCGAAATAAGGAGTCAGTTGGGAAGTCAATATTTTTCCGGTAGATGATTTTAATTATCCATTTTTGAATTGTATTTAGGTTATGCAAGTGGTGTTCAGCAACTCCACCCCATCCCAAAATACCATAAGTGATGAGCGACTGTACCAGAGAGAGATACAAGGTTCTGAGATTTGCCAAATCGAGAAAGTCTCTCAGGTACCTGAATCTAGATAATAGACCCCTTATTTTGGTAACTACATTTTTTATCTGGAGGTCCCATCGAAGGTGTCGATCAAGTATAATACCTAGGTATTTCACAGTTGTTGCTTCAGGTATTTGTGTATTATTGTCTATATTCAGGGAGCCAAGATTTGGTAAATTATTCGAGTAGGATGTGAATGGTAAATATTGTGTTTTGTCACAGTTTGAAGTGAGTTTGTTGAATTTAAAGATTTAAAGATTTTGAAGTCATTTTCAATATCATCCTTTAGGATATCCCAAGTTTTAGCCTGGTAGAATATTGCAAAGCTAAGGACTCTACCTTTCGTGTTCAGTATCATCATGTCATTGATATAAATTGTAAAAAGTAATGGTCCCAGAACGGTTCCTTGAGGGACGCCATAGGTCACATTCCTGGGATTGCTGATCACCATCAATATTAACGAATTGTACCCTTTCTGAGAGATAGCTCTTAAGCAGTTCATATATATTACCTCTCAATCCGTACTGTCTAATCTTCTCCAATAGTCTTTTATGGCACACTGTATCAAACGCCTTCGATAGATCGACGAAGATACAAATTGCTGGAATTTTAGAATCCAAAGCTTCATAAATCTGTGAGGTTAAATTATGTATTGCATCTTCAGTCGATTTCCCCTTTCTGAAGCCATATTGTAAATCAGATAGTATATGGAACTTGTCCAGAAACTTACCAATTCTTGATTTCAGAATTCGTTCGATTATTTTGGAGAAGATGGACAACAGGGATATAGGACGATAATTACCTATGCTGATTCTGTCCCCACTTTTATGTAGTGGTTTGATGATGCCAATTTTAAGGCAGTCTGGAAAACATCCCTTTCGAAAGCATTCATTTATCACTGATTTGACTCGATATTTTTTCAGAGTCTCAGCACGAATATCATCCCATCCTGGAGATTTTTTATTTTTTAGATTTTTTATGACCAAGCTTACTTCTTCTTCAGATGTTTCATATAGGTACATTGTATTTAGTTTATTGTGACTTTCGTTAGAGTAATTTTTAGGTTGGTCTATTTTGTTTGCAAGGTTTTGGCCTAGTTCACTGTAGTAGTCGTTGAAGCTATTAGAAATTTCCACCTTATCTGTTATAATATGATTGTTACTCAATTTAATTTTTTCTATTTTAGTTTTGGGTTTCGATTTACCACAGATTTTGTTAACGGAATCCCACAAGTCAGAACTATTAGTTTTATTTTTTTGAATCAAATTATTTGTATAAATTCTTTTCGAACTTTTAATTGGTGAACTGATTTTTTTCTTGTAGTTTTTATAGTTTTCTTTCAGCACGATGTTGTTTGGGTCTTCCAATAATTTTAGATACATACTGTTTTTTTCATCAATTGATTTAAGAATTCCTGTTGTTATCCATTCCTTCCTTATTTTTTTTATGTTTTCTTATTCTTATTGACTTTGTCTTTTTTTCTATAAAGCATTTGAGTTTATCGATGAAAATTCTTGTGGAATAGCTCACATCGTCTGATCTATAAACTTCCTCCTATGTTTCCCTAGCAAGGTCATTTTTAAGGTTTTCATAATTGAGAAATTTTTTGAAAAGAGTTTCATTTCGGATATTTGGTTTCTCGGGTACACCAGGAAGAACGATGTCGTGATGGAATATGTATGATTTTGTGTTATCCTCTATTTGTTGGCTACCTTTCACAAATATGTGATCTAAGCATGTTTGACTCAGAGGTCTTGTTACTTTATTTATAAAGGATGTAAAATTATATGTGTTCAGGATATTTTTATATTCTTCTATGTAATCTTCCTCACTTAACAAGTCAATGTTAATGTCTCCTGTCCTTATATGTAAGTCATAGGCTTTACGTTTTTTCAAATATTGAGTTAATTCATCATTAAAAAATTTTGGACTCACACTGGGGGATTTATATATTGCAGTTATGCAAATTTTCCGGAAATTTTGAGAAATGTTGACCTCCAACGCCTTGATTACACCAATCTGAATGACTTCGAATTTATAATTTAGTTCGGTACTTACATATATGATGACACCGTCATTTCGATTTAAATCACCTCCATTGTATAGTAATTCATAATTGTTGATTGAAAACGTTTTTGATGGATCGAAGAGCTTAAACGTTTCTATGAGCACAATCACATCAAATGATGTTTTGATATTATTCAAAAATATGGATAATTCATCGAAATGTTTCGCTAAACTTCTGATGTTGAAATGAATGATTTTGAAGTCATTTTTTGTGACTATAGGGTATTCATCATTGAAGTCTTTTATGTTTTTGATGGCCTTAGAATCTACCGTTATATGTGTATAGTTTTTGATATAAGGATCCATTTTAATAATCAGAAGATGAGCAAACAAATTTTTACAGACATATAAAAACAAACTGTATGCGAAAAATTGAACAATAATAACATAAATGTTAATGACACTCAATGCAAAAAGCAAAAAGACTCACGGACTGAGCAGGTTGTATGTTTTGTGTTCTTCAGTCAGCCTTCTGAGAACGTGTAAAGTGTTTGGAGTGGATAGTATCTAGTAGACTTCTCTTTCCCTTCTTCCTTTTCTTTCCCTTGTTTTTCCTACCAGTTTCTTCGTCTCCTGTTTGTGATTCGTCGCTACTGTTCTCTTCTTGGTCTCGAAGTTTCAATTCTTCAACAGAGTATTTCTCAGTATCGCTCAGGAACAACGTATTCCTGACTATTTTTGCACCAACTATATTGTTTTCTTTGGCTGTTTTCAGGTGGTGTCTTAACACTTTGTTATCCTCTTCGTCTTTCTTGCTTAGGTCGTTAGCAGTAGAAATGGGCCGTGGTGGTCAGCTGGTAAAGCGTTCGCCTCATAAGCGTGGGGTCGTGGGTTCGATCCACCGATTCACTGGTCTCGTGCATGGCATCACACGTTAAAAGGTAAGGGCTGCGTCTTCCCTGGCTCACACAAGTCTCTTGAAGACTTCCGAGGGTTGCGCGTAGGGGTGCAATCGGTTGACGGAAATAACAATTTAACAATTTAACAATAACAATTTAACAACAATATACTCTTTCCTTTCAGCTTGAATGTGTTATTTAAAATAGTTTTTTTTTCCTAAGAAAGATATGAATTCGAGAAGGATTGGTCTTTTTTCCCCTGTACCAATATACGAGATGTTGTTTATATCTCTTACAGTAAGTTCTGTTCCCAGTATATCGTTGAGGGTATTGAGTGTATCAGGTAGTAGATCCGATACTGAGAGTCCGAATATAACAATATTGTTCGTCCTGTTTTTCCTTTCCAACCAGTTGCAGCGGTCTTGTAGCTCCCCCACTTGTTTTTCAACAGCAGTGATTTTTGCGTTCGTTGCAGATGCGACTTGTTTAATCTCAGCTTTCAACTCACTTGTTTGCTTCTCATTTGCCGCAAGAAGTAGCTCATACGAATCTTTGGTAGAAAATTCTCTTTCGCTCTCGAAGGCATTCATTTTCGAGGAAGCAATTTTCGGAGAATTAGCACACAGCCAGTTTTATGTATTACCGTATACAGTGCACAACTTTAACTATTGGTACACAGCCGTTTCTTGTCGACAGTTTTTCTTTAAAAGGTTTTTCTACTTTGAAGCCAAATTGCAGGTTTGGATGAACTATTTGCAATATAACTGCATGTATAAAAATACTATCAAAAGTTTGATCACACACCTATAATCAGTAAGATTTGAGTATTTAGTGTTTCAAATCTCATGACAATACTCGCACTAGTTCACTAGAAATTCCATAGTTTTCAACAGATATATTTTTCACGACCGACTGAGTATGTGGCTATATGTCACATACATAAAATAACACTTGTAACTTTTACTGATGCATGTTGTGTGGGTAGGTTTCTTTTTCTAAATTTATTCCGGACTTGTACACTTAAGAAAAATTTCAGTTTAAAAAATACATAATCTGTAAATTGTGTAATAGAAAAGAATATCATTTTAGTATTGGTAATAAATAAAAATAAAATAAAATTTGTCTTTTGTATTATTTTTATTATTGATGATTACCACTTAATACATTTCAACGATTTTTTTCTGGATGCAGAGTGTCAGAAGTTCGATAAATAAAGTACCTGAAACGAGAAAAAAAAATCTTATAAAATACCTACATGAATTCCAAAAAAAAATCTTATAAAATACCTACAAATATTTGCATGTTGGACTAACCACGGAATCTTGATGCAACTCTTCCAAATTGAGAGAAAAATAAACTCATTTCAATTGAACAAAAGTTTTCTAAAAGTTTCACGTATCTCTACCATAAATATTGAACATATAGTACTCGGAGGAGTAAACAACTTTTTACCTTTGAAGCCACAGATAAATTCCCTATTTAACCAAATCACGCTAAAAAAAGCTGCCACGTGAACTTCAGTACTTATCACATATTCAACTACTCAATTGAAAATGTCTAATAAGATTTTTGATGCATTAAACAAGCATATTAAACATGTTTATGAATAAATTCATGAATTGATGTTAACATAAACAAGTAAACGTAAACATGAAATGGTTTGACAGCGTCATCATGACATTATGTCAAGTAATAAATCTGTAATGATTTTCCGCCATCTATGTTATGATGCGTAAGATATCCTACCGTATTAAAATATCAGAAATCATGTTGGCCGTACATCGACAGTTTTCAGTAACAATTTCACAGGTATAAGTGATTACACCAGGTCTTTAGAAATAATTATTGTTGAACTTTTATTATAATAAACGACCCTAGGACTGACTTTCAATTTCTATCATTTCATAGAAGATGTCCTGGTGAGTGTATTTCGAATCAGATGAAGTGTATTTCGTATCAGATGCTTCTCTCTGAGTTTTTTTTAACCCTTTCGCTCACGACTTTTTGTTCTTGGAAAGAAAAATCTGAAATTTGGCATATATTACAAACGATTTTTTTGAAAAATTTTGGTATTAGCAGTTTTTCTTTTTTTTTGTCAGTTTATGAGTAGTGACATGTATTCAAATGAATACATTATGAGTGGTAGGTAAAATGGAAAATATTTTTTTTATATTTTCATTCAAATGATATTGATAGGAGAATAATATTCAATACAGATTATTTTGAGTTATCATCGAATTTATTTTATATGATATTGCATAAAACAATTTATATGTTTGGAAAGACATAAATGAATTTCACACTTCACACACATAACGCGACTTTGCCCTTTGCATTCAGGATTTTTACACCTGGATGCATAAGATTTTCCATCGATAGTTATCAAATCTCACATCTGAGATTGGTCGGGTTTCAGTTCTAGGTCGTTTTGACGTAGTTGGGGTCGAACTACGGGAATTCTGCTCTGAGGATGGTCGACCTTTTCTTTTCATTACAGGCTTATCAGCTTTTATTAGTGCCTCTGCTACATATGCTCTGAAGGCCAAGAGATCCAAAATATCTTTTTTTGGAATTCCGAGAAGCTTGGCGTTCCTTGTATATTCTAACCACCCGTTGGCACATGCGAGATCAATACCATGCGTGAACATTCTGAGTGTCCACTTTTTAGACCTTATGAAAGTTCGATAGATGGTGATTAGAAAATCCAATTTGTCAACTCCACCCATAGCTGAATTATAATTCTGAACAACCTCTGGTCTAGAAACATCAATATATTTTTTTTGGGACCTATCCCATCGTTGACAAATATCTGGAGTTCCAACTCCTAAATAATTTGATGCTAAGACGACACTTTTGTTGTCATACCATTTTGTCAAAATCACTTCGCCGTCCTTACTGATAAGTTCTTCAACAGAACCTCGACCCTTTGCCTTCATTATTTTATCACTAGAAAAAGGTGGCTTGTGAAATCTGTCAACACGGGCTGTGCAACAGGCATAGATTTGTTTGTTGCGAAGATATTGCAGAACATTGTAATTTGAAAAATAGTTATCAAAATACAATTGAAAACTATGTTCAGTGATTCTCTCTGCCAATGTTGATATGACAGCCCCCCCTAGGCCAAAATAGTCAAGGTGATCTTTCTTGAACGGGGTTGTAGAAACTTGGTACTTACACAAATACTCTGAAATCGGTAACTAGTCTTCAAAAATATGTTCTAAAAATTATGTTCATTAAACCATTTGATTTCCCGTCGAAATTGTTGTTTCACCAGTACAAAATTCTAACTATAAGAGAACTGTTTTATAAAAAATCCTGTACTTTCCTCAAAAATCATAGTTCAATATTAACAACATCAACCCATTACCATAATACTAGATCAAAATCTAACAAAAATCTCCAGTCACAAACATTTTCACACACTATATTACAACAACATGCCATAAATATAGGATGCAGAGTATTGAATTTGGTTCCAGTGAACATAAAGAAACTGTGTAAAAAAACTTTCGCCAAACGTATAAAAGATTGGATTCTTGAGAATATTGAAAATCTAGAAAAACATGTAGCTTTTAAATGAATTGTGATATTTTACTCATTTGTTAATATTTGTTATTTTATCTTTTTTGGAAAGATATTTTGTTATTGTTATTTTTTACATTTTTTATATTTATTTATAAATATTATATAATAATATATATATGATTACACACAGGTATCATAACCTATGTAATCACATATTGATTTTCTTGACCATTAATTTTAAATTTTCATATATTAATGTATTTAAGTTCATTAAATAAATAAATAAATAAATAGTACATGATTCCGCTGCGACCACATAGAGCGAAGATTTTGATTCCCCATTTGGTAGGTTTATTTTTTATATATTGTTTGACATTGAGGTTGCCTTTGAAAGGGACCATCTGCTCATCTATGCACAATTGTGACTCCAAAGGCAGTGACAGGCATCTTTTCCTAATTGAATCATACAAAGGTCTAACTTTCCACATTCTATCCTCATTTCCAGCATTATTTTCCTGTGTATCGACGAAGTGAATATTTTGACGTAATTTGTAGAATCGATTTACGGGCATACTATTGGCAATGTTGGGAATTTGTAGTTGTGAGTTCCAGTAACATTTTATACGTGGGTAATGTAAATTTCCCATCAGTATATGAATTCCCACGAAAGTTTTCATTTCCTCTACCGTTGTATGACAAAATCTGGTAGCTTGCTGTACTGCATAGAGATTAGTATTCTCAGCCATTATTTCAAAAAGCTCCTGAGTGAAATACTGACTGAAAAAATAAAGTGGGCTTTTCAAGTCTACAATTTCTGGGATGGAATCCTCATGCCATTTTATTTCCTGTGCAATTTAGGTGAGTCCAGTTCTCCAGCTTACGTCTGCCTTCGTGGTCAACTCATTATTTTTCATGAAGTTTTCAATCCTAAGTTCCTTTTCAGACATACCCTTTTTCTTGATTTTTTTTATTTCCTGCAGAAGTACTCGGCGTACTTGGCTGAATGGCACTCGTGGATGGTTCTATATCTGGCTCCTCCAGACTTCCGGGTGTGCTCTCGTCTTCAGGAAAATCCTCGACGACTTCTTCGTCATTCTCAATATCAAAAATGTCTTCACCCTCACTCCCCTCATTCCAACCATCATCACCATCCTCATCGCTGAGGAATTCGATGTCAGAAAGGCCACTTTCCATCAATTCCAACAATTCCTCATTACTCATAGGATTCCTCATATGACGTTTTGAACTCTAAAATACAGAATGATAATGATTTCTGAAAAGGTAATATAGAGTTAGATAATATTTACCATTATTTCCCCAACCTTCGGTTCACTCTGTATTCAATTGAATACGTCGAATCAAAATAATTATCACGCAGCACTTTTTCAAATTTCTGCAATTTCAAGTATTCTCATCAACTGGCCTATGTTTTGTCTATAAATCAAAACAATCAACAACCTGTTTCCTTTATTTGTATCAGGTTTTGACGTACATAATTGACGGCTGTTCAGTACGGAATCTGTTCGTCCGTGGAACTCCGTGAATAGATTTTGCTATTAGTTGAACTATTGGGTTTTAGATGGCAGCACATCGTACATATCGAATATAAAGAATGTTTAATTGAATACATCATGAACTTGTCGTCTAGGCTGCGAAGGGTGAATTTGTAAAAACGGTTTCCTCCGTTTCGGAGGGCCGATTTCCCTATCACTCCGGCTAGCTCTGGGTTCGGATGCAGCCTGACGCAGATCGATTGGATTCATCCTTTCGACTTCAGATGAAACCTCTCGAACTCGTATCCGGTCAACGGGTACGAGTAATCAAAAATATTAAATAATTATTACGATTATTTCCTTTCTTTGGCAACAAACAGCGAACTTTCTTTGTTCTATAATAAACAGCTTTACGAAGCGGTAGCTTCGTCAGAGCGAGAGGAAAATCCCTAAAATTTAGTTTTTAAAAGATAATCACAACAGCTTCTACACAATTCATCGAATACAACAATATACATACACATAAAATATATAGGGAAGGGTCAGTTACACACCACAGGGCGCTTTTACGGCCCTAGACCACGTAGTGAATTCTTTTGTAATAGTTGCAGAAGCAACGTACCCAAATACCGATGAGTGGTCGTGTGCACTTTCCCTAGGTACAGAGTACCTCACAGGAGGAATAATATGGGTGATAGCAAATATTGTTTCTTACGTGAAAATGCTCACTAAAGTCTATTTCTTGGCTTCCTCTTCTCTGCAAGATCTGGAATCGGACAGGAACCACTGCACTAAAGTTTGATTGTTTGTAAAATTCACTTTCCTGTGGACGGACAGGTTTCAAGAAATAAAAACAACCAAGGCTTCGTTTAAACTGGACTTCTAACTGGACTTGTCAAGACCAGAGAACAACTGCTGTAGATTTCCCCTTTTATATTGTAGATTTCACCGTAGATGATTGCGTAGGTACAGCTCTGTACAACCAAGAGACTCTTCAATGTCTAATTATTTCGATTCGATTTCTCAAACGAGTAACAATTGTAGTAAACAATTGTCGTAATAGGAAAACGATAGCACGTTAGTGTTTCGTAGCTGCAGAATGCTTTCGCACCTCAGTTATCGAAGCGATGAATCTTGATATCCAATTCTAATGGTGAATGATGAACACTAACTGCCGCTTAACGGAATTTTTGATGCTCACTATACCGAGCCTCGAATCTGAATACTTCTCTCGAAGTCAGATATCTGAATGAATTGCTCCCAGTACAAACTATGGAGTTCGAATTCTCAAGTTCGAATGCCTTTGTTTGAATGCTCAAGTTCGAATGCTCAAGTTCGAATGAATATACGTGTAACAAAACGCTTATATTTATAGAATTTGCCCGACCAGTAGCAAGGCAGCACGGCGAATTTCGCCAAGTGGGCGGAGCCTAACAGACTTCGCCTTCGAGATATGGTCAGAAATTCGGACTTTATTTGAATTTCTTATTTTCCAACTCGGAATATTTCCAAGCTTTTCTCGTTGTTGGGTGAAATCTACTATATCGTTGGTGATTGTTGACACGCCCCCCCTCAAGGAAATCGCTAGTTTTCTCTTTCGCTCAACAAGCGTCGGTTAGAGGCCAGTATTTTTATTCATAAAAATTTACAAAATGATCATGCGGCATTTACGCCAAAATGCCCACTGGGCTTACATAAATTTTCCCTATCCTATATATCACAAAAACAACTTAGACTAATCTCGAATCTTTAAGAAGGGTTTCCTCTCAATAGTATTAAATGTCTCGAAACAGACTTCGAAACACACATATGTTTCGGCTGATACAAAATCTAGCTCGCAGGCTAAGATACAAAAAAAAATGAATAATTTTATAACTATATTTACAACCATAAATGAGCGCTTGCTGCCCTTTACCAAAAAAAGAATTTAAATTCTCTAAAGATATCTGGGTAGCAGATATTTTATTAACTACTTGTCGTCCTCATCGTCTGAGGATGGAGGCGACCTAGGGTCTAAGTGTGCTTGCCCCTTTCGAGGAGCCGGAGCGATACGAAGATCGTCCAAGTGGATATTCCACTCGCCGCCACCTTTATTTACAACATAACAGGTAGGTCCGAGTTTCCTTAGAACTCGGTAAGGACCAACCCAAGTTTGACCAAAATTCTTACCCACTGGCCTGGTACAAACTCAACGGGTTGTTCAGGGTTATCTTTTTCAGGGAAATGTTTCCTCTGATATTTAGCACTTGCTTCGACCGCATCCGCGATCCGCTGCTCCCTTATGCGTTGCCTTCGTCCCGCTTGGCGAGGCATAGCCCAATCGCCTGGACGTGGTAGATCATACCCTAGCAAAAGCATACTGGGAGACATCCCTATAGCAGCGTTATAACGAGTGCGGAGATTGAAGACGATTTCAGGCACCTGGGCTTCTCTTTCTTATTAAGTAAGGCAGCCCTTAGCATCTTTTTAATCTCTTGTACTCTTCGCTCGACGGGATTTGCCTGCTGATGGTATACTGGAGAAAATTGAAAGTTTATTTGATGTCGTTCGCAGAAGGTCTCAAAGATTCTTCCACGAAATTGACTGGCACTGTCTGTTATAATGGTCATGAGGTAACCCCATCGGCCAAACACGTCACTTAAAAACTTGACTAGAGCTATCGCATCAGCTTTTGGCACTGCTTCCACCTCTACCCACTTGGAGAAAGTATCCGTTACTACTAGTAGATAACGGTTCCTCCTAAGTTCCCTTGGGTAGGGCCCGATAACGTCCACAGAGATCGTTTGCCACGGTCTTGTGGGGGTATGGGGTCTTTGATGTGCATGCTCTTGAGGCTTTGCTCTTTTAGTCGTCGCATAAACAAGGCACTTAGTGACGTAGTCGTGTACCTTTGGTTTCAATGGTGAGAGCTGAAAATATTTAGCTATCTGTCTGTGGGTTTCATCCACTCCGGGATGTCCCACGTCATCATGATAGCGTTTCAGAACTCTGGGGAGGAATTTCTTTGGTATTACTAAGCGTTTTTGTGAGTTGTCAGCTCCTACATAGAAGACTAGTCCATCCTCAATCGAAAACTCTGTACCAATCCTCCACTCATAGTTAGAGGGCTCCACTGCCTCTCTCGCACGAATGATCCTATCGATAAATCTTTGGATGCCCTGGCAATCCCTTTGGGCTTCCACGACTTCGTCATAAAAAGTGCAAATCTGATTCAGGGTATCAGGGCTGTCTCTGGCGCTTAGTGAGTGCACCTGGGTCTCTGTCAAAGGAAAAACATTCTTTCTGCGTCCAGAGCCAAGTCTTGACCTGTCTCCTGATTTGTCGGGTTACGGGAAAGAAAATCTGGGAGCTGATTCAGTCTCCCAGGGACATGTATAATGGTGAAGTCATATTCCTGAAGGAGAAGCGCCCAACGGGTCAACTTCGCCTTAGCGTCTTTCATTTTATGTAGCCACATTAGTGCGGAGTTGTCTGTATACAGAACGAAAGGTTTATCCTGTAGAAAATGACGATATTTGCGTATCGCCCAAGTGATCGCCAGACACTCTGCTTCGTTCACATGGTACTTTCGTTCCATTGCATTCAATTTAGCACTGCTGTAAGCTATAATGTCACGGGTATGGTCATTATTCTCTTGAAATAAGACCGCTCCAATTCCTATTGCACTCGCATCTGTCTGCAAGCAAAAGGACCTTGAAGGGTCAGGTCTTGCCAATTCGAGGGGTTCCAACACCAGGGCTTTAACTTTTTGAAAAGCTAAATCTGCCTCTGGGGTCCAATTGAATTTCTTCTGTTTGTCAATTAAATCTGTCAGAGGGGCTGCCACTTCCGCAAAATGCGGAATGTATTCGCGCAACCACCCTGCTGTTCCAATAAAGCCTCGGAGTTGTTTTATACTCCTAGGAGTAGGAAAATCGCGAAAATTGAGTATATGGGCCTCTTGTGGCCTACTACCTCCTTGTGACACAATTCGACCAAGGTACTTCAGTTCCTTTGCGGCAAAATTGCATTTCTTTTGTGAGAGCCAAAGCCCGTGAGCTCTTAGCCTCTCCAGGATTTTTCGTAGATGCGAACAGTGCTCCTCAAGGTTACTGGAATAAACTATAATGTCATCAAGGTACACTTTACAGAATACATCTGTATACCCTGCAAGTACCGATGACATAAGTTTCTGAAAAACAGCTGGGCCATTTTTTAGGCCAAAGCTGAGGACACGAAACTCGTATACCTGCCCATCAGGCGCACCAAATGCGGTATACTTTCTAGACCCTTTCGTTAAAGGAGCCTGCCAAAATCCATTTCTTAAATCTAAAGAGGTAAAAATTTTACTTTTCCCCATCTCCCGTACCGTCTCTTGTATGGGAGGCAAATTTGGAGCTTCTGAAATTATAAGTTTATTGATCTCCCTGTAATCCACGCAGAAGCGTAGCTTTCCGTCCTTTTTAGGTACTAACACAACGGGACTACAGTATGGAGACTGGCTGGGCACTATTACTCCTGCCTCTAATAAACTTTTTATTTCATTGTGCACGACTTGTTTCCTTTCTTCCGACATCCGGTCATACCGGAACTGCCGGAAAGGTTTCTCTTCTCGCACTCGGATTTCATGCACAGCGGCCTTTGTGGTCGGCTGTCGCACTGTCTCCTCAAATACATCTGCAAAGTCTTCAATGACTTTCAAAACCTCATCTTTGGTTTCAGGATCGAATTGCGAGTCGTCAAACGAAGGTTTAAACTTATATAAGACTTGCTTCTCTTTTGGCAACGCCCAAAAGACAGTTTGTCGGGACGTAGTTCCAAGATATAAACATTTCCTTTTAACGTCCAACAACACCTCATTATCGGCTAGGAATGGCATTCCCAGTACTAATGGTTCATTTAAATCTTTTAGAACGGTGACCGTCATTTTATAAATGCGATCCTCGATTTTTATTTCTGTGTCCAGCTGTCCAAGACTATAGCTGGAGTTATTACTACATCCCAACTGTATTGCAGCTGGATATGGAAGGTTCGTCAGATCGCGATCTGGAAACATATCAGCACGAATAAAGTTAGAACTTGCACCAGTATCTAACAGGGCTGATATTTGTTGGTGATTAACAACTACCGGAATCCGAGGCAATCGCCTTCCAAACTGCCGGGTAGAGTCTAGTACAATGAGTGTATCTACATTTGTACATGTGGCACTTCCACAATTCCCTACCTGTTTCGACAAGTCTGAACTTGTATCAGCTTGTTGAAAACTTTCTTGAGGGCTAAATTCATTATTTACACAGGGAATCTCGGGGTTTATATACATATCCACGTCAACATCCGGGGTTTTCGAAGGTTTACGTGCTTCATAACTGTCAGGGCGACTATTCATTCCTGAGGACGATTCGCCGCCGCTGACGAAACGTCTCCATGTCGGTTTCCCGAATTCATAGAGGATTCATGGTCTTCCTGAATAGTATTTAGCCTAGTATGGCCATTCGGAGGACCTACATTTTTGTTACGGCCGTAACTATTTTGATTTTCATTCACATATCTGGAATTATTCTGACGAGAATTTCCTTGATTGTGATAACCCGCATTCTCTCTCCAATTTACATTCCGGTTTCCGGAATTTATATTCCCGCTGTTTTGCGTTACAGCTTGTTGGTTTCCGGTCGAACCCACGATATTCGTACGTACAGGCAAAGGCCTGTTAGGGGACGCAGGAGTTTTATTTACGTTTGGTGCCACACTTTGCACAAGGCCAATATCTTTTTCGATCAGGCCGGCAACACGCATTAAGGATTCGACGTCGTGAAACGTTCGGCCTCGTAGATATGCCTTAATTTGAGGATTTACCAATTCAGTTACTAGCTGAATGATACCTTGTTCGTCAAGATGTGGGAACAATCGATTTGCCAAAGCCCTTTTGGCTGAAATAAATATTCGGACTCGATCAGTTTTAGACTGTCTCTGTCCATAAAGTTTTGACCTAAGATTAGCTAAATGTTCTGGCCCATCAAAATGGTCCATAAACCCGTTAATCAGGGCTTCCCATGACAAGGAAATACCTGCATATAACTCTGCCCAAATGATAGCATCACCTCTGAGCTGTCCTAAAAATATATCATTCCATTCATCCTTGGGAGTTCTCGCTTTTAGGAATTCGGTTAGGAGTTTTTTTACAAAAACACTTGGAACTTGATGATCTGAGCCCGAAAAACTCGGAAGGCTCTGTCGATCAATCCTTTGTGGTGTGTCTCTCACATTATTTTTTGAAGCTAGACTCAAAATAACTTGGGCTAGCTGGGTCATTGGATCTGAGGCAGTTGTCACTGGATTTACTTGAAAATTATTATTAATTTGGGGGTTTGAGGTAAAAGGCTGTCTCTCAGGAGTCGACCATACCTCTTTTTCAAACGGTTGTTGGAAAGTAACTTTCCTTTGGACTTCAGCAGAAGCAGAAGGGCGCCACCAATTCCTATTGCTCAGCTCTCCGCTAGGAATTGGAGAAAACGAAGACGAGACTATGTTCTCCTCATGCCTTGCAGACTCTCTACCGAGAGTAACTGTAGTAGTGTCATGACTCGAACTATTTAATTCCGACACTGTCCTCCAGTTCGGATCCTGAAAATGCTCTCCAATGCTTCCATTTGCAAGCACTGTATTCATCGATGCGTTATCTATATACTCCATAGAGCTGGAAGGAATTTCTAACTCATAGGCTGATTCCACAGGTCTTCGCGTACACTGTCTCCTTGTCTAAAGACTGGACTTGTCTTAGCCGGAGTCGAACCCATTATTACGTTTATTTCACGGTCATAATAACTAGTCGCCTTTGGCAACATAGAATTTTTAAAATCGGAAAAATTCTGACTCGGCCCAGAATGGGATCCTTGTGGCACTTCGTGACCGGGAATTTTTATTTTTTCGGTAGCCACGGAAGGTTGAGAGGGTCTAGGAGCTTCTCGCAACTGAATATACGGAATAAATTTTTGAATATCTCCAAGCTCAGCTTGGATATCACTAAACTCGGCCCCACTACGGGCGCCATGTCGTCTAGGCTGCGAAGGGTGAATTTGTAAAAACTGATTCCTCCGTTTCGGAGGGCCGATTTCCCTATCACTCCGGCTAGCTCTGGGTTCGGATGCAGCCTGACGCAGATCGATTGGATTCATCCTTTCGACTTCAGATGAAACCTCTCGAACTCGTATCCGGTCAACGGGTACGAGTAATCAAAAATATTAAATAATTATTACGATTATTTCTTTTCTTTGGCAACAAACAGCGAACTTTCTTTGTTCTATAATAAACAGCTTGACGAAGCAGTAGCTTCGTCAGAGCGAGAGGAAAATCCCTAAAATTTAGTTTTTAAAAGATAATCACAACAGCTTCTACACAATTCATCGAATACAACAATATACATACACATAAAATATATAGGGAAGGGTCAGTTACACACCACAGGGCGCTTTTACGGCCCTAGACCACGTAGTGAATTCTTTTGTAATAGTTGCAGAAGCAACGTACCCAAATACCGATGAGTGGTCGTGTGCACTTTCCCTAGGTACAGAGTACCTCACAGGAGGAATAATATGGGTGATAGCAAATATTGTTTCTTACGTGAAAATGCTCACTAAAGTCTATTTCTTGGCTTCCTCTTCTCTGCAAGATCTGGAATCGGACAGGAACCACTGCACTAAAGTTTGATTGTTTGTAAAATTCACTTTCCTGTGGACGGGCAGGTTTCAAGAAATAAAAACAACCAAGGCTTCGTTTAAACTGGACTTCTAACCGGACTTGTCAAGACCAGAGAACAACTGCTGTAGATTTCCCCTTTTATATTGTAGATTTCACCGTAGATGATTGCGTAGGTACAGCTCTGTACAACCAAGAGACTCTTCAATGTTTAATTATTTCGATTCGATTTCTCGAACGAGTAACAATTGTAGTAAACAATTGTCGTAATAGGAAAACGATAGCACGTTAGTGTTTCGTAGCTGCAGAATGCTTTCGCACCTCAGTTATCGAAGCGATGAATCTTGATATCCAATTCTAATGGTGAATGATGAACACTAACTGCCGCTTAACGGAATTTTTGATGCTCACTATACCGAGCCTCGAATCTGAATACTTCTCTCGAAGTCAGATATCTGAATGAATTGCTCCCAGTACAAACTCTGGAGTTCGAATTCTCAAGTTCGAATGCCTTTGTTTGGATGCTCAAGTTCGAATGCTCAAGTTCGAATGAATATACGTGTCACCACCATGCACCCCCTAAGGTTGAGGCCCGGAAGGATGAACTCCCCAGCACTCGTACGTACTCGAAAGCTCACCCACCCTATCCACCACCCCCGCTCGTTAAAGCGGTTCCTCATCCTGATGACTGGCGATCAGCAGAATAAAATCTGACCGTTTGATATGGAGTACCTAGCCAATTCTCGGCTTGAAGCTCCCTTATATCTGACATGAGTTGACTTTTAAACAATGACTTTACTTTACTGTGCATGGTGCCCCCCTGAAACTGGCTGAAGGCCTGAAAAAACTCTCGGCTGAGGGCCGAGTGCTGTGTGCTGAGTTAACTGAAATTGAAATTACTACTTGGTCGATCTTCTTGGTATCTGAAACATAAAGGCATGATTAATCGTGATTTAGTGCCTGTTGAAGTAGACGTTGGCGTCGCCGAAGGTCTCGCCTCCGCCGTACTTCTTCAGGGGTGTCGTTGTCTCCTTGGTTTACTGGACGTCTGTATTTGTCTCTGTCTCTGTCGTCTTGCTCACGTCTGTTCTCGTGGAGCTCCGTGAGCAGCGGGTTCGTGTGGGTCTCTACTCTGTCTAGAGTTGTCCCCACATGTTGTCTGATCAGTCTATCGATATAGTCTGGGTGGTTGTCTAAGTCTCGATATATGAACCTGTTGGGCATATATTGTGGTGCGTCTGTTGCCATCCTCAGGCAGACGTTGAAGAAGGCCTGTATCCTTTGCCTATAACTGTTCGCGCACTGCCCCCAAGCAGTGGATGCGTACAATATAATAGGCAGAAGAATTGTCTTGATGAGGCGTAGTTTCAACTCGAGTGCCATGTTGCTCCTACGTCCGATGAGTGGGTACAGCTTATGCCTTGCGGCTTTCGCTATAGCTAATCTGTGGGAGACGTGCCTCTGAAACGTGAGTTTCTTGTCTAGGATTACTCCTAGGTAAACAGCTTCGTTCTGCTGAGCCGTCGGATCGTCTGGTCTACGTGTGTTTCCGTGTCCTCGACCTCATCGGTGTAATCGACCTCGTTCTCACGGCACTGACGTTCGAAGGAGTCCGCAAAAGCTTCTGCCTTGTCCGTCTCCGTGAAAACGATGCCCATCTCACCATGAAGTGGGGGGCACGGTTTCCTTCGGCCGTGTCTGAGGACTTTCTGCGTCCTCCATAGGGAGTTGTCTTCGGCGTCGAGTTCGTCCAAACGTTCAGACCATTGTCGCTCTCTGAGTAGCTTCAGCTCTTCTCTCAACCGTCGAGACACGTGGTTGAGCTGTCGCTTGTCATCGAGCGTCAACGTTCTCTGGTAACGTTTTTTCTGACGTCGTCTCAGCCTGATCAACTCCCTGACCTCATGTGGGATCCCTCCTTGGAAGTCGAAGTTTGTCGTCTGTATGTCTCTGGAGCACCGTTCCATTGCTGTCAGAATTCCTTGTCTGAGTTCAGTCACCGACGCCTCTAGTTGGCGTGGTGTGTCGATCCTGGGGATGTTAATTTCATTGTGGACCGCCCTTTGGAATCGTGACCAGTCCACTATCCGCTTTGTCGTGTGAACGATTTCCGCTTCTTCCTCCCCTACTGTTAGTAGGATTGGATTGTGGTCTGATGATCCCTCGTCCAGTACAGAGATGTCCACCAGAGTTGGAATACCCTGTATGAGGGCTATGTCCAGAATGTCCGGGTGTTGGTCTTCCCTCCCAGGATAGTGAGTAGGTTCGTGTGTCGCCGTCACTGCAATTTTGTCAAAGTCTGGTAGTAAGTTGTCAGATAGGTCTCTGCCACGTGGGTTGGTGTTGCGGCAGTTCCAGTCTCTAGATTTCGCGTTGAAATCTCCTATTGCCACCGTTGGGTGGTGGTCGGGAAAAAGTTTCTCCAAGTCCGTTTTCCTCAGGTTGGGGCCTGGGGGAATGTAGACTGAGGAGACTCTTAGGAGATTGATTCCGTCTACTTTCACTCTGATCGCTACCGATTCACCGAGTGAGAGTTCCGGAAGCATGTCCTCGTTATATTCCAGGTCTGATTTTACCAGGAGGAGCGAGCCACCTGCTCGAGCTCGGGGTCCTGGTCTGTCATTCCTGTAGCATGTGTATCCTGGCATGCAAAAGTTTTTGCTTGGGTTTAACCTGGTCTCTTGTAGTGCCACTACGTCCGCCGAAATTCTGGAGATGAGCTCTAATAGTTCATGTTTGCGCTGGATTGCGCCGTTTATGTTCCAAGAACATATCTGCAGGATCCTCGGAATTCGTGCTGGCATTACTGTCCCATGGTTAGGGCACTGATTACCGCCATGAGTTTGTTAAGTACCTCTGGGGATACTTTGGACAATGTCTCGATTATCAGTGCCTGAGTTTTTGCGGCCTCAGTATTTTCGTCTCTCCGTGGGGGGCCCCATTTTGGTAAAGCCTGTTGGGGTTGAGGCTGTGGACCGTTTCGGGGTGCTGGTCCTTGTTTCGGAGCTGCTGGTCTGTATTGTGGTTGTGGTTGGCCCTGTCTCTGTGGTTGACGCGTTGCAACCCTTGGTTTTGGGAACTGTGGACATCCCCTGTAGCTGGCTGGGTGGCTACCTCCACAGTTGGCGCACTTGGCCGGTTCCTCCCTGGCTTTAGTGCATTCGTGCGTGGCGTGGTCGCTTCCGCACTTTACACATCTGGCCTTTGAGTGGCAGCACTTTTGTGCATGCCCGAACCACTGGCACTTGTGGCATTGAGAGACCCTTCCTCTCTGGGGGCGCTGAGCTTCTACCTTGATTTTTAGGTCAAGTAACTCTTGTCGAAAACTTCTCGTTTTTCCCTCGGCACCTTGACTAGGAACAGTGGGAGTGCTGCTCTAGTTCTTCTCGAAGTCATCCTGTGGCATTCGATGACTTCGATGTTTCTGGCCTCTAGGTCTTTCTTCACGTCCTCCGCCGTGATAGAGTCTGGGATACCTCTGATGACCACATGCAGAGGTATTTCTTTTTTCAGCTGGTAAGTGAAAAATCCCAGGTTTTTAGCTTCGAATAGCTTGGTAGCATTCCTCCAGTCTGCTTCGCTATTCGTGAACAGGTGTATTCCGTCCTGCCTCGACTGCGCTTTGTAAAAGCCGATCTTCTTATCCCTCAGGGTGGTTGAAATCTGCAGCCACTTAGATTTGTCCCTGATAATTATAGCTGGTGGCTTTTTCGGGCCCTTGTCTAGGCTCGCACTCTCTGTGATGGTCTCCATCGTCTGTGGTTGGGGTTCTCCACTTGTGGTCCCATCACTATGCGTCCTAAGGGGGGTTGTTGTCATTGCTGGCACGTCCTGGGTTTGCTCGCTCGTGTTCTGACGAACGGCCTTCTTATTGGGTCGGTTGACTGTCTGGAAGCCGGCCTCCTCCTCGATTTCCGAAGAGTCGCCATGCTTCCGCTTCCTCTCGTTGGTGGTATCGGGTTCGGTACCTACGGGGTCTGGCAGGGTAGTTGACTCCATTTCCACGTCCGTGGATGTTGTGGGAGTAGGGTGCACTGCTTCAGGGGTCGTGCTCACAGTTTTTGCCTCCTGTGCTGCAGGGGATGCAATACTCGTCGTCTTGAGCGCGTTTAACTCTTGTCGCATGGCTGCGACCATCTCAGCAAAGACCTTCCTCTCTGCCTCGGCTTTGGCTAGCTCTCTCCTACATTGAGCTGCCACTTCTTGCGCTTCCGCAAGTTGTTGGCGAAGGACTTTCTTCGTGCTGTCCTTTTTGCTCGGTTCTCCATCGCTACTATCCGACGGCTTTCGAAAACTCTCTCTATCGAGTGAGCTCGAACTCCTAGACGATTCGTCGCTAGATTTCTTGGATTCACCCATCTTACCCCACTACTCCGCGTTTATTCAGAAATTAATTCTTACAAAAACGAGGGTGGCTCTAAAAAGAGCCCCTGGCCGAAGCCAGAGCTGTGGTTTAAGAGTCAAATGCACAAATCTATCTTCGAATAACTGTACTTCGGCAAATGTTCCTACTAAAAGGGTTAATGATTAGACATTACCACTTACCTTATCACAGCCTTCGAAGTCTAGCCCTGGCTAGTTCAGGTATGACCCTTCCTTGCCGTAGCTATCTCGCTTTGTTCGCTTAATGAATTTGCACTCACTATCACAACGGTAATTTAAACAGGTAGCCTAGGGAGCTTCTGAAAATACATCTGCTCTCTACGACTGCCGATCAAACTATGAATATACGTGTAACAAAACGCTTATATTTATAGAATTTGCCCGACCAGTAGCAAGGCAGCACGGCGAATTTCGCCAAGTGGGCGGAGCCTAACAGACTTCGCCTTCGAGATATGGTCAGAAATTCGGACTTTATTTGAATTTCTTATTTTCCAACTCGGAATATTTCCAAGCTTTTCTCGTTGTTGGGTGAAATCTACTATATCGTTGGTGATTGTTGACAAACTGACGTGATGATAATGTCGTATCTACTCAGAAAACAATTATGAATTCAATGTATTCAATTGAATACAGTATGAGCGAAAGGGTTAATTGGATTCTGTGAGCAACTGTCGAAGAGTGATCATCGCATCGACGAACTGCAAAACAGGTGTGCAAATAACTTTCAATTAGTTTATTGAAAATTTCTTATAATTATTGTACTTTTCAAATAATAACTAATCGTACAACTCTTTTCCTATTGTGTACGAATATAGAATACCTATAACGTAATACAGTGGAGTTGGGTCTCTTCAAGGCCAACATTCCTGAAATAACAAAAAAAGGATAGGTACAAAAAACAACTGGTTGATGTTTACATTAGGGGGGAAAGATGAATCTTCCCCCAAAAAAATCTTTCTAGATAATGAACGAGATAACACAAGTACAGATCGTGAAGTCAGTGACATTTTTGGAAATAATGATGGTAATTCAAACTTTCAATCAACATCAAGATTTCTTGAGGATGAAAGAGAATTGAACATGCAAGTGAGTGGTGAATATACTGTGATAGTGGAAATGAAAAAAGAATCTGGGAAAGATATTGAAAAATTCTAACATTTAAGATTGCAAAAGAAGTTTGTGATTTGAAACTGGGAAATATTAATAAAATCAAAATTAAAGGAAAAAACAGGATAGGAATAGAATTCAATAATAGAAAAAGTGCAAACGAAATGATAAGTGAAAAAAAATTAAATGAACAGAACTATTCAGTATTTATTCCATTTAACAATGTAACGTGTAGAGCTATAATAAAAGGTATATCTACAGACTTCAATAAAAATTCGATTAAACAAATGATAAAAAGTCCATACAAAGTCTTACAAGTTAAAAGGATGAATAGAAGAATAGTTCAAGATGGCAAGACGGAATACGTTCCTTCTTCCATAATCCTAGTCACTTTCAGAGGTACAATCATACCTACATATGTAGACATTTGTTACTGGTCGACAAGCCTAAGGATGCCTCCGAGAATTGGTTGCGCAGTAGACACAACCCTGGAGTTGAAGAAAAATTTCAGTTTAAAAAATACATAATCTGTAAATTGTGTAATAGAAAAGAATATCATTTTAGTATTGGTAATAAATAAAAATAAAATAAAATTTGTCTTTTGTATTATTTTTATTATTGATGATTACCACTTAATACATTTCAACGATTTTTTTCTGGATGCAGAGTGTCAGAAGTTCGATAAATAAAGTACCTGAAACGAGAAAAAAAATCTTATAAAATACCTACATGAATTCCAAAAAAAAATCTTATAAAATACCTACAAATATTTGCATGTTGGACTAACCACGGAATCTTGATGCAACTCTTCCAAATTGAGAGAAAAATAAACTCATTTCAATTGAACAAAAGTTTTCTAAAAGTTTCACGTATCTCTACCATAAATATTGAACATATAGTACTCGGAGGAGTAAACAACTTTTTACCTTTGAAGCCACAGATAAATTCCCTATTTAACCAAATCACGCTAAAAAAAGCTGCCACGTGAACTTCAGTACTTATCACATATTCAACTACTCAATTGAAAATGTCTAATAAGATTTTTGATGCATTAAACAAGCATATTAAACATGTTTATGAATAAATTCATGAATTGATGTTAACATAAACAAGTAAACGTAAACATGAAATGGTTTGACAGCGTCATCATGACATTATGTCAAGTAATAAATCTGTAATGATTTTCCGCCATCTATGTTATGATGCGTAAGATATCCTACCGTATTAAAATATCAGAAATCATGTTGGCCGTACATCGACAGTTTTCAGTAACAATTTCACAGGTATAAGTGATTACACCAGGTCTTTAGAAATAATTATTGTTGAACTTTTATTATAATAAACGACCCTAGGACTGACTTTCAATTTCTATCATTTCATAGAAGATGTCCTGGTGAGTGTATTTCGAATCAGATGAAGTGTATTTCGTATCAGATGCTTCTCTCTGAGTTTTTTTTAACCCTTTCGCTCACGACTTTTTGTTCTTGGAAAGAAAAATCTGAAATTTGGCATATATTACAAACGATTTTTTTGAAAAATTTTGGTATTAGCAGTTTTTCTTTTTTTTTGTCAGTTTATGAGTAGTGACATGTATTCAAATGAATACATTATGAGTGGTAGGTAAAATGGAAAATATTTTTTTTATATTTTCATTCAAATGATATTGATAGGAGAATAATATTCAATACAGATTATTTTGAGTTATCATCGAATTTATTTTATATGATATTGCATAAAACAATTTATATGTTTGGAAAGACATAAATGAATTTCACACTTCACACACATAACGCGACTTTGCCCTTTGCATTCAGGATTTTTACACCTGGATGCATAAGATTTTCCATCGATAGACGGGAAATGTCCAATGTTATCAAATCTCACATCTGAGATTGGTCGGGTTTCAGTTCTAGGTCGTTTTGACGTAGTTGGGGTCGAACTACGGGAATTCTGCTCTGAGGATGGTCGACCTTTTCTTTTCATTACAGGCTTATCAGCTTTTATTAGTGCCTCTGCTACATATGCTCTGAAGGCCAAGAGATCCAAAATATCTTTTTTTGGAATTCCGAGAAGCTTGGCGTTCCTTGTATATTCTAACCACCCGTTGGCACATGCGAGATCAATACCATGCGTGAACATTCTGAGTGTCCACTTTTTAGACCTTATGAAAGTTCGATAGATGGTGATTAGAAAATCCAATTTGTCAACTCCACCCATATCTGAATTATAATTCTGAACAACCTCTGGTCTAGAAACATCAATATATTTTTTTTGGGACCTATCCCATCGTTGACAAATATCTGGAGTTCCAACTCCTAAATAATTTGATGCTAAGACGACACTTTTGTTGTCATACCATTTTGTCAAAATCACTTCGCCGTCCTTACTGATAAGTTCTTCAACAGAACCTCGACCCTTTGCCTTCATTATTTTATCACTAGAAAAAGGTGGCTTGTGAAATCTGTCAACACGGGCTGTGCAACAGGCATAGATTTGTTTGTTGCGAAGATATTGCAGAACATTGTAATTTGAAAAATAGTTATCAAAATACAATTGAAAACTATGTTCAGTGATTCTCTCTGCCAATGTTGATATGACAGCCCCCCCTAGGCCAAAATAGTCAAGGTGATCTTTCTTGAACGGGGTTGTAGAAACTTGGTACATAATGAAATCCACAGGTCTTCGCGTACACTGTCTCCTTGTCTAAAGACTGGACTTGTCTTAGCCGGAGTCGAACCCATTATTACGTTTATTTCACGGTCATAATAACTAGTCGCCTTTGGCAACATAGAATTTTTAAAATCGGAAAAATTCTGACTCGGCCCAGAATGGGATCCTTGTGGCACTTCGTGACCGGGAATTTTTATTTTTTCGGTAGCCACGGAAGGTTGAGAGGGTCTAGGAGCTTCTCGCAACTGAATATACGGAATAAATTTTTGAATATCTCCAAGCTCAGCTTGGATATCACTAAACTCGGCCCCACTACGGGCGCCATGTCGTCTAGGCTGCGAAGGGTGAATTTGTAAAAACTGATTCCTCCGTTTCGGAGGGCCGATTTCCCTATCACTCCGGCTAGCTCTGGGTTCGGATGCAGCCTGACGCAGATCGATTGGATTCATCCTTTCGACTTCAGATGAAACCTCTCGAACTCGTATCCGGTCAACGG
This sequence comes from Chrysolina oricalcia, assembly GCA_944452925.2. Lineage (NCBI taxonomy): Eukaryota > Metazoa > Arthropoda > Insecta > Coleoptera > Chrysomelidae > Chrysolina > Chrysolina oricalcia. The sequence goes on from OX101811.2 coordinate 42,822,060, forward strand.
GTACGAGTAATCAAAAATATTAAATAATTATTACGATTATTTCTTTTCTTTGGCAACAAACAGCGAACTTTCTTTGTTCTATAATAAACAGCTTGACGAAGCGGTAGCTTCGTCAGAGCGAGAGGAAAATCCCTAAAATTTAGTTTTTAAAAGATAATCACAACAGCTTCTACACAATTCATCGAATACAACAATATACATACACATAAAATATATAGGGAAGGGTCAGTTACACACCACAGGGCGCTTTTACGGCCCTAGACCACGTAGTGAATTCTTTTGTAATAGTTGCAGAAGCAACGTACCCAAATACCGATGAGTGGTCGTGTGCACTTTCCCTAGGTACAGAGTACCTCACAGGAGGAATAATATGGGTGATAGCAAATATTGTTTCTTACGTGAAAATGCTCACTAAAGTCTATTTCTTGGCTTCCTCTTCTCTGCAAGATCTGGAATCGGACAGGAACCACTGCACTAAAGTTTGATTGTTTGTAAAATTCACTTTCCTGTGGACGGACAGGTTTCAAGAAATAAAAACAACCAAGGCTTCGTTTAAACTGGACTTCTAACTGGACTTGTCAAGACCAGAGAACAACTGCTGTAGATTTCCCCTTTTATATTGTAGATTTCACCGTAGATGATTGCGTAGGTACAGCTCTGTACAACCAAGAGACTCTTCAATGTCTAATTATTTCGATTCGATTTCTCGAACGAGTAACAATTGTAGTAAACAATTGTCGTAATAGGAAAACGATAGCACGTTAGTGTTTCGTAGCTGCAGAATGCTTTCGCACCTCAGTTATCGAAGCGATGAATCTTGATATCCAATTCTAATGGTGAATGATGAACACTAACTGCCGCTTAACGGAATTTTTGATGCTCACTATACCGAGCCTCGAATCTGAATACTTCTCTCGAAGTCAGATATCTGAATGAATTGCTCCCAGTACAAACTATGGAGTTCGAATTCTCAAGTTCGAATGCCTTTGTTTGAATGCTCAAGTTCGAATGCTCAAGTTCGAATGAATATACGTGTAACAAAACGCTTATATTTATAGAATTTGCCCGACCAGTAGCAAGGCAGCACGGCGAATTTCGCCAAGTGGGCGGAGCCTAACAGACTTCGCCTTCGAGATATGGTCAGAAATTCGGACTTTATTTGAATTTCTTATTTTCCAACTCGGAATATTTCCAAGCTTTTCTCGTTGTTGGGTGAAATCTACTATATCGTTGGTGATTGTTGACAAACTGACGTGATGATAATGTCGTATCTACTCAGAAAACAATTATGAATTCAATGTATTCAATTGAATACAGTATGAGCGAAAGGGTTAATTGGATTCTGTGAGCAACTGTCGAAGAGTGATCATCGCATCGACGAACTGCAAAACAGGTGTGCAAATAACTTTCAATTAGTTTATTGAAAATTTCTTATAATTATTGTACTTTTCAAATAATAATTAATCGTACAACTCTTTTCCTATTGTGTACGAATATAGAATACCTATAACGTAATACAGTGGAGTTGGGTCTCTTCAAGGCCAACATTCCTGAAATAACAAAAAAAGGATAGGTACAAAAAACAACTGGTTGATGTTTACATTAGGGGGGAAAGATGAATCTTCCCCCAAAAAAATCTTTCTAGATAATGAACGAGAGAACACAAGTACAGATCGTGAAGTCAGTGACATTTTTGGAAATAATGATGGTAATTCAAACTTTCAATCAACATCAAGATTTCTTGAGGATGAAAGAGAATTGAACATGCAAGTGAGTGGTGAATATACTGTGATAGTGGAAATGAAAAAAGAATCTGGGAAAGATATTGAAAAATTCTAACATTTAAGATTGCAAAAGAAGTTTGTGATTTGAAACTGGGAAATATTAATAAAATCAAAATTAAAGGAAAAAACAGGATAGGAATAGAATTCAATAATAGAAAAAGTGCAAACGAAATGATAAGTGAAAAAAAATTAAATGAACAGAACTATTCAGTATATATTCCATTTAACAATGTAACGTGTAGAGCTATAATAAAAGGTATATCTACAGACTTCAATAAAAATTCGATTAAACAAATGATAAAAAGTCCATACAAAGTCTTACAAGTTAAAAGGATGAATAGAAGAATAGTTCAAGATGGCAAGACGGAATACGTTCCTTCTTCCACAATCCTAGTCACTTTCAGAGGTACAATCATACCTACATATGTAGACATTTGTTACTGGTCGACAAGCCTAAGGATGCCTCCGAGAATTGGTTGCGCAGTAGACACAACCCTGGAGTGGGGCAGGAGCTCACTCGCTCTGCATTATTCAAGCAGTTAACGTCGTGAGTGTACAGTCAGTGGAATAAAATTATTGTGGCGTTATTCTGATTGTGTGTTGAATTTGAAATCCTTGTGTTGTGTATAGTTTTGAAATATTATTAGATAGGTTATAGTGTAGTTTGTTGTGTTTGAAAATGCCTTCAAAGAGTAAAGTGAGAAATAAGATTCTGAGTGGACAAAGTAGGGAAATTGTCAGTATTGTCATCAATTGTATGCAGGCAGAAGCAATGATAGGTGAAACCAGTATTCCTCTTGTGAAGGTTCAAGAACGAATTGCTGCCGCAACGGGAGTTTGCGTTACAAGCATTAGGAAAATCAATTCAGAAATGAATAAAATTGAAAAAGGTGAAATGGAACAATTCTCAACTCCAAATAGAAAGAGAAACAAAAAATCAAAAGTTACCATGGATGATTTGGCAGTGGTCAGAGGTCATGTGATATCAACTTCTGTAAGTATGTTCCTCGTGTTCTTTATTATATTTATTTACCTATTTCTGATATTGTGTGGCGATGCATTCTTTTTCTAGTCGTAATTTATTTACACTTACGGCTTCGGGAAAATTATGCAATTTTCATAAACGGTCCAGTGATCACAGAAAATTATATTATTCGAACAGTTCATTAGGAATCAATGAAAATTTAGATAAGAACCTACGTTCCTACGTGTTGCAGAAAAATGTCTCTCCCGATTGTACATTCCGATGATAACCAGCCGTAAACAGTAGTCGATCTTTGTCGCACATCTACTCACGCTTTTTATCGTTTGTGCATCTCAGAGGCATCCTTATGCTTGTCGACCTGTACTTGACACATGTAACGACACCGTATATTCCGCCAGTTATTCAGTGTTATAATTGTTTAATATACGAACATATAAAAAAAATTTGTAAAGGCAAACAAAAATGCTTATCATGTATAGAAACACATAGTAATAAGGAGGAATATACTACTTGCACTACAAGTAGTAAGTGTTTGTTCTGTAAGAGTCAGGACACAGCATACTTATACTGTGGTCAGGACCACAGGTCAATTAACAAAGGGTGCATAGAATATGACAGACAAAAAAAAATAAGAGAAAAAATTACTTTTGAAAACATATCATACTATGAGGCTGCACAGTTTTTTTCGAAAGAAAATCCTACATATATCCAATAAAACCAGGAATTCCCAGCCCTGAGACATAGATATGCAATAAATAATAATATATTAATAGAACAAAGAAAAGACGTTTATACTGCAAATAATAATAAAATAGGCAAGGTTATAAACAAGCTCCTAATGATGCATTGATAAACCCTTATGGTAGAACTATACAACCATACAAAGAAACATTATTCCAACATATTAATAGTCAAACAGTAAATACGGGAGTAATAAGAAAGACATCACTAAACATAAATGCCAGCACAGATAAACAGAATACACAGAAAATTACAGAGACAAAATGATAACTCCAGAGGACGAAGATAAAAATACATTAAAACAACTATATTATTATGATACCACAGCAAACTTACCTAGTCGTACCATACACAAACTTGTCGATATGCTCAACAGCACGTTTGAAATACCAAACAGAAGTATTGAACTTGATACATCAGAATTTTTTTAAATCGGGGACCGAATGGATCCTAAACATATGAAAATAATCCAATGGAATATACGCAGCATGAATGCAAATCGTCATTATTTAATTAACATGATCGAAGAACAAAACCCACTATACTACTAAATGAAACTTGGTTGAGAGTAAAACAAAAATTCAAACTAAAAAAATTATGACCTCATTAGGGAAGATAGGGAAGACGGATATGGGGGTGTTGCAACTCTCATACGGATAGATTGTTCATATAAACGAATCAAATTCAATTGGAGACCTGAGGAGGATAATTGTCAAACAATCATTATTGATGTTGAAAAAATTAAAATTATTAACATGTATAATCCTCCAAACAATAGGCTAAAATTGGACATGTTGAATTCCTTATACTCAATTAAATGCTCACCACCCATTATGGGGTAGCACAAATGGTAATTATAATGGAAATATTGTAAATTCAATCTTGGAAAATGAAGATCTTGTCATCCTTAATTCAGATGAAAGCACTCGTTTTATTAATCCAAATGAAAATATCAGCCCTTTGGATTTATGTTTGGTGTAAACCAATTTGGCCAACAAAAGTAGCTGGCAGATACTGAATGACAATGGCAATAGCGATCATTATCCTACCATGTGTGAAATAAATAATATTATATATAATAATCAAAACATAAACAATTATAAAAAAGGGCTTTTGCCAAAGGAGACTGGGCAAAGTATTCTAGGATACTGACTGATAAGATACAGGACTTTACAATTACAAATTATGACGATGTACTATCTATCATGAACGAGGCGGCCGATAGTTCGATACCATTTTGTAATCAAAAATTTTCGAAAGGTCTTAAATCACCATGGTGGGACAATGAATGCCAACAAATGAATGAAACAAGGAAGGAAGCTTTACGTAAATTCAAAGATGAACCTACAATAACGAATTATATAGAAACAAAAAAAAGAATAGCACGAGCAAAAAAATTAAAAAAAAAAGAAAAAACAAAGTTTTCGAGAATTTTGTTCTACTGTCAACAAAAAAATGGATGGCATATCATATAGTATGTTTATACATCTACCTCTAATCATTAAATATCACTTATTGGAAATTTACAATAAGATATTACAGGGGCAGTCATTACCTAAATCATGGAAATACTATTTGCTAATAGGTCTTAAAAAAAAATTATAATATCAACAATGATATCAATAATTATCGCTGAAAACTTTAGAAAAATTAATAAAAAATAGAGTTGAGTGGAAATGTGAACATAACCAAATTTTTTCTCAATTGCAAATGGGATTCCGAAGGGGAATGGGAACGGGAGATTGCACTGCCTATTTGGTATCGTATGTACAGATGGCCTTCAGTATAAATATGAATGTAATTGGGTTTTCCTAGATATCAAGGGTGCTTATGATAATGTTGATATCTTCAAATTGTATAAATACTTGATAAAATACGGAATAGAGACTGATATGGTTAATCTAATTTTGCGAATACTAAATGACAGACAAAACTTCATTTCGGACAAAGATGGGGAAATAATTGGACCATATTCAACCACCAAGAGATTACCGCAGGGATCACCACTGAGCCCCGTATTATTTAACATATACATGGCTTCATTATTCAAAACTATACACCATACGGGCAAAATACTATTTTATGCTGATGATATTCTACTCTTGTTCAAAGGAGATAACATCATCACTACAGTAGAAAAAATTAATCAAGCATTAAATAGCGTTAATACGTGGATGATAGAACATAATTTCCAATTATCCATGAGAAAATGCGAAGCAGTATGTTTCAAAAAAGGTAAAGCCATTTCTGAGAACCTTAACATAAAAATAGGGGATGTTCAAATACAAAACAAAAAAAAAATTTTGAACAATAATTACAAATAATCTAAAATGGGACCAAAATATAGATAGTGCAATCAACCGAGCAAAGAAAGGGTTAAATATAATTAAAACTTTTTGTAAAGTTTGGTGGGAATCTGATCCGAAAACTATGATGATGGCGTTCAATAGTCTAGTGAGGTCACATCTAGGTTATAGTTCAATATTGTACAAACCATGTTCCAAAAAATATATCGATAAATTAGATAGGACGTTTATACAATGACTTAGAACGATATTGGGTTGTATGAAATCTACACTAAAGACTGCGATTCTAGCGGAAGCTGGCGCAGTCAGTTTGGATTGTAGAAGACAGTGGTTAGCACATAAATTCATTGTCAAGAGATTGGATTTCAAACCGCCAATTATGGATATTCTCTTGTGCATAAATACTTTACACCAGAATCACAATAATATACTGGGTCATAAACACAAAACATACCTTTTACAAGCATGGCAGAACTGTCAACCTATTACTGTGAAAATGTACAAAAATAACGTCATACCTGCATATAGTTTTGACTATGACACTTACATACAAAAATAGGCTCGGCATTGAATATTCCATTGGATATTAAAGTTGATAAACACTGCTTTTCACCTGAAATTCAACAACATATTAATAATCAATTTTACCAACAATGGGCACAAGACATAAAATTTGAAGGAAAAACATATTTTAGGATCCAATCGAACTACCCAGGTATTCCTTGGTATTAGAAAACTCTGACCATGGACAGAAGACATATAACAAGTATAATCCGTATGAGGACGGGCCATTGTATGACGAAATCTTATTTATTCCGCATTGGAGTGAGTGAACACCCTAATTGCGAATGTGGCAAAAATTAAACGTTGGAACATATATTCTTTGAATGTTCGAATTCTCATATTCCTGATTTCGATCTGTACCAAGAATTCATACGAATTGGTATTTCAGCTCCTATGGACATGTATGTGATTCTTAAAACCTTGAATTCTAGAATTCTTAAACTATTGATCAAATTCATGAATATCAATCAAATTAAATTATGAGACGATAGGGGAAGAGTTTACCAACCTTCTCATCCTGTTTTTTTTCTTTACATATCCTGCTACGACCTCAATCCTATGTTTGTGCTATTTGTTCTTAACTAACATCCATACCCGCACACAGAAGAAACCTACGTACGAAGAAGGACAAGGACAATTCGTGCGATTGCTTCACAGAAGAAACCGAAATAATATTGGATGTAGTCTTGTGTCAAACAAGTCTGACTACGTCCCTGATCCGAAGCTTTTATTACATGGATATGTAATAAAAGAAGACTGGTCGAATGCGCCTGAGAAGGAAGCAAAGACCATTGAACCAGAGAGAGAGAGAGAGGAGATGCTTCTCTCTGCAATGTTTAATTCCAGACAGGTTGTTCTCTTTCCTTTTTGATCAGCATGATAATTATTATAACAAGTCTTCTGAATTTGAACTCTAGAAATACAGTGACTCTTTCTTTGGAACCACAAATTATGGTTCATGTATTGGTACTTTGAGGTGAAGAAAGAAAATTGAACATACCTATAGCTGATTCAAATGTCTTACACTTCGCGAAGAAATCAGGGTAATATATCAGTAATAATCCAGGTCAATGAACTGTACTTTTATAAATGGTCGGTCTGACTTTCAAATACACTTTCGGCGGACAGTCTACTACTGACCGTAAAACAAATCATTGTCAGGGTCAGCAAGACGGTTGTTTTTATTTTGTCTAGTCGATATAGGTAAACTCTCATCCATTTTGTGATTTTTATTCGCTGCTAAAGGTGCATCAAAGCGACGATGGTGAGAAAAAAGTAAGTAAATGTCGTGAGTTTCTAGTGATTATAGATTTTTATACAATTGAAAGTAACTTGTGATATCTATAGGCACTCGTTGAAACCATAGATGTCACAAGTTACTTTCAGTTATATACTGTCGTTGCCTATCGGCATTAATTATGAGAGAATTCGATTGATTTTGAGAGCTTCCACAAATCCTTTCTGACGAGTGGGTTACCACGAAACAGCTGTCAAAGGTTGGAACTCTCGGAGTCAAATCAAAAGATACTCTATTAGATTTTTATACATCTATCAACACAAATTTTAAGAAAACAACATGTCAGTTGAAGCAATATTTGTATTCGTTTTTCGCAATATACGGATTAGAAAAGACGTGATCTACAGTCAGATTGAAAAAAAAATTCATCTATATTTTCTTCTTGACTTCGGTCTATCTACAACGTGTAAGCGCATGGATCAATTGAACTGAATAATTTTCAAGATAGATCACTTCTACGACTTATCGTTTTTGTCGAATCATCTAAATGTAGTAGGTACGTACATGACTAACAACGTAATTTACGTAGGACGTGCATTAGAAGTTTTTCAACTTTCAGTTGAACTATAAACTTGGAATTTGGTATGCTGTCATATTTGATGATGTGCGTTCTACCCCAAATGTTTTCAATCCTACAACTATTAGTGGCGATTCCAGAAATTAAGGGCGGTGGAGGGCACACTATCACTAGGCGCCAAGATTCAGTAAAAAGGTATTTGAAGTAATACTGTATTTCTCATAAGAAAACGAAGTAATATCACAAAACTATAATAAAAGAAATATTACAATAATAAAATAGAATACATATACAAAAACAAAACAACAATATGATACTATTTCTACTAATAATAGACCATCAACCTATACTTCAAAATAGTTGTTATTTACAATTTACAGTAGTAAACGCCTTGTTTTTATGTTTTTAAATTCGTCCAGTACGACAGAAAAAATCTATGTTTTTTTAATAATCCGATTCAACGCTCAATAATGCCAAATCGATCAACATTTGTTCACCTATTGTGGATCTAACATAGGTTTTAATATTTTTCAATCTACTGAAAGTTCGTTCAGCAGTGGCAGTGGTGATAAAAATTCGGTAGAGTTTGGCTACATTCGGAAATGCATTTTCCAGATCATTTGAAATGAGATATGGTAATATTTCTTCGATTTTTACATTGATTTGATTATCTTCAAGGTCTCTGAATATAAACAAAAAGATTGGTATTGAGCAATTACATCAATCGTATTTGTAATATCACATTTATAAAATACGCTGAGCTCTCTTAAACAGCGTAAGTTATCTTCTGAATTTGAAATGTGTTCACTATTAAACAAACAAATTTGTTCGAAATTTTCATGAAGTCTTCAAATCTATCATCCATTATTTGAATGAATGTGTCCAAAGAAACTTAAAACACGGTTGTTTTGAATTGTTCACGAGGGCAACTTAATCTTCAGCGGTTTCGTCAATAAGTAGTTTCGTTTGTCTAATGCGTGTTGTTTTGAATTCTTCTGTAGTACCGCACTTTTTAGCAAGGTCTTTAGGTTCCTTTTCAAATTGTAAAAACGATTCAGAATTTCGAATTGATTTTAAATCTGTTTTTGTAGACAGCTGAAACTAAATTTATATTAACTTTTTGCAAATAGTTTGACAATACAAATATCTTAGTCATAACATGTTTCCAGTAGCAAAGTAAGAATTTAAATTCGAATGTTTGCAAGTAAGTGGCAATTCCTGTGGCTTGAGCTATTTGATTACTCGTTATATTGCTTATTTCGCCGTCTACCATTTTAATAAAAGTGGAATTTAGTTCTTGAATGTTACAAAAAATTTAATCTACTGCCCTTTTGTGGCTTGCCCAACGAGTATCGGATAACTTTTTAAAAGTGGGTTTATTCTCTCCCGTTTCGTTTTCTACCTGGATTGTTTCAAATAGTTTTAACCGAGGCAAACTTCCAGAAATAAACACATAAATCTGCTCTAGGGATCCGGAATATAATATTACAACTGCACAAGAATTAACAGAGTCGACTAATACTAAATTTAAATTATGTGTGCAATAATGAACAAAAATGGCCTCTGGAACTTCTTGTTTTATTCTTGTCTGCAGGCATGTCAAATGACCGGCCATGGTACTTGCTCCATAATAGGCTTGCCCCCGACATAATGATATATCAATATTGAGGACTTTCAGTTCATTGTGAATAATTTTATAATATGATTCTGCTGATCCACTAGACATGTCGACAAATTTCATAAATCGCTCCTATGCAAACCCACTTTTTCCAATAAAGACATGTGTCCCATTTTGGAAATATCTTGGGTAGAATCAACAATTAAAGTAAAATAGTTGGCCTTCTTTATATCGCAAATAATATTTTTAGGTAAATGTTGGCTTAACAGGTGCAAAATCTCTTTTTGGATGGTACTACTTGTATATTTTGAATTTTTTTTAGCATTGCTAAGATGATCTGAAAGGACTACATCATATTTTTTATTAAATTCATAAGTTCTAAAAAGTTCCCTTGATTATTACTAGAATCGTCCTCACGGTGACCCCGGAGAGGTAAATTTTGTTTTGCCAAGAACAACACAATATCAAAGATTCTCAATAAAGTTTGTCTATTTTGATTTATCTGATCTTTTTCTGCGTGAATCTGTTCATCAATTATTGTGCGGCCTTTATATAACCGTAATCAAGTCACAATATATGTATCAAATAACCGTCTGTGAGCAGTGCTGGTCTCGTGTTTGACTATTTTTTCAAGTCCTTTTTTAAAATTATTGTTACCTATATTTGGATTTGACCAAACACTATTTTTTGTTTTACCACTATAAAAAAGCCAGCATACAAAACAGAACATTTTATTTCCTCTTGGAGAGTAAACTAACCATTCACGTACGCTGCGCTGTTCAAACGTCGTTTTTTTAAGTTTGTACCAAGAAACGTTAAATTTTCTGTAATTAGAAACTGGAAAGTCTTCGAAGTCATCTAATAACCCAGGTTGGCAAGGTCCATTCATAATTAGTTGTCACACTATTTCAGGTATCAAAATAGTATTTTTGCATGAAAATGGGTCGGTGGGATAAGCATCTTCATCGACAGAAAGGTGAATACCTACAAAATTGAAATATCAATTATAAAATGATCCATATAAAAAGAATAGTATATTGTGTATCTAGTGGGTAAAAAAGTCTTCACGCACGTGGTGCACACTATGCTTTTTCTACGACCTTTTACTTAGAGATTGAATTAAAGGAAAATTTGACTAATTTTCTTTATTACAATAATAATTATTATGAACAGTTATATTGCAATTTTGTAAATTGTCAAAATGTACATTTACTTTCTCTTCCATCAGGAAATCTGTCCATCAGGAATTTGCGTGAAATACACGGCTAATCGGTTTAAATAAAAATTTCGTCGAACTATTTATTAATTCAGAGGGTATTTAATTACTATTTACGGTCTATTAACTGATGTAACTCTGAACTTCACTCTGCGGGAACTGTTATATTTGTCAATTCTTCTCGCCACCGCTACCTAGACCAGCGACCGGTATGTGAATTTGTATTGACTCTTATGGCACCGGTGCGTGAAATAAATCCCATAAGAAAAGCATGGTACTTCACACACCGATTCGTGAAATGAAGCTTTACACATTTTTATCGATGTGTGACGTTAGTAATTCACATACGGGAGTAGAAAAAATGTTTTACCCACCTTCATTCCCAGCATACATCTTATCAGAATCGTCTTGTTCTTGATCACTATCACCCTATTTCATTGATATCGGGCATGGGAAAAGTTTTCGAAAAAACCTTACAGAAGAGGTTGGTTTCATTTCTCGAAAGTTATAATATTTTATCGAGTAGACAATATGGTTCTCGTAAGAATAATTCAACGTCTGATGCAATTGCCAGATTGACAGGGTTGATAAATAATGCAATTGACAAAAAAAAATCCTTCTATTTGTGTTTTCATAGATCTGGCAAAAGCATTCGATACCGTTGACCATTCAAAACTACTGTCAGTGCTCTCAAATATTGGCATTCGAGGAGTTGCTCATAAATTACTTGAGAGTTACTTATGTAACAGGAAACAATGCGTCAATATTAATGGAACTATGAGCAGTTATCGAATGATAAAATATGGAGTGCCTCAAGGTACTGTTTTGGGGCCAATTCTTTTCAATTTGTATATCAATGATCTTTTCGAATAAGATACGTGTGGGGAAGTTGTGAGTTTCGCGGACGACACTGCCGTTTTTTACGAAGGAACTGACTGGACCACTCTCAAAAATAACATTGAAGTTGATTTTCAAAATATAATAAATTTTTTCAACGATAGACTACTTACAATCAATTATAAAAAACTCATTTTTTGCCGTTTACACCCTACTCTACAAATTTACCAGAATATAAAGAACTGGAAATACCATATGATGACGGAACACTTTTGAAAATAGAGTCTGTCGATAAGCTTAAATACTTGGGTATATATATAGATTCTCATTTGAAATGGGAAGATCAAGTTAATTATGTGATTAAAAAGTTGCGATTCATGGTTTACAAATTCAAAAACATATCTAACATCATTAATATAAAATATCTGAAAATATTGTACCATGCTTTGGTCGAAAGTCATCATTCCTATGGAGTCATTGCATGGGGAGGAGCCTCAAAAACACTTATCAATAACCTCCAAAAAATTCAAAAGTGCATTCTTAAAATGATGTATAAAAAACCGCGAGAATATCCATCCTGTAGCCTATATCAAAAAACAATGATAATGAATGTAAGTCAGATATTTGTTTTTGCGATCCTCTTGAGGCAGTTTAGACATAAATCGTCGTTGGTACCTATTCAGCACCCTTACAACACAAGACATAAAAGTAACGCTGTGATACCAAGAACTGAAAAAACGATAGGACAAAAATGTTACACTTTCTTGGGACCAAAACTTTTCAATGAGCTACCGCCCGAACTCAAAACGATCAACTCATACGAATTGTTCAAGAAAAAGGTCAGAACTTGGCTATTCAGTATTCCGTTGGAAACACTAGAAAGCTTTATAGCTACAAGCAGAGTATGTTATAGACTTGCATGAGGTGTTGCTCATGCCTGTAGATGTTATTATTCCAATGCGACTTTATTGCCAAAATATTTCCTCAATCTGATGTAAAATTTAATATTTTAGAATTGTGTTGTCTAAAGCTTTTATATAAAATTTTAACAATACCAATTATTTCATTTTTAATTGTTCAATCATTTAGTTTGAATTTTGATTAATTAGTCCTTCGGTTTGATTTTAAACTTTTAATCTTAATAATTTTTATATTTATTTAAAATTTTATTTTAACAAAATTAGAAATTATTTGTATTTCAATGGTGTTTATATTCAATATTTTATTTTATTTTTAAGATTCATCTGTCTTGTTATTTAATTGTTCACATATATATGTATATATATATATATATATATATATATATATATATATATATATATATATATATATATATATATATTTTAACAGAATTGGGAACATCTGTATTTAACTGTCGTTCACTTTTAATGTTTGAACAAAGATTCCATGCTACGCGCGGATTCATTTCCTTGTGGTTTTTCTGTGTTTATTCATTAACGTATTATTGTTCTTAAATGTTTATATTTTAACCCAGACTGTGATGATGAAGTATGATGATGATGAATAAACATATATTATTATATTATATCACTATCCAAATCCGAATTATAATCTACTTCCGTAAATGTTAAATAAGCAGATCCTAATGAAAAATCGGATTTTGTTCTTACTATATCGGTTGATGTAGATGGAACATCAAGAAATGTTGACTCCTTACTCTCCGTAGAGTCAGGTTTATTTGGCAACGATTCCTCTACACAACTTTGATTTTGAATTAATTGTTCTTTCGTTTCTATGTGAATGTATAAGTTTACATAATAAATACGATTTTAGATCTACTAAAACTAAAAATTAATTACTTACGAATTGGAAGTTTTACAAAAATTTTATTTTGTTTGAGAATGTGATGTAGCATATTTTAACTTCTTCTTTTCGCGTAACTTTCGATAATCCGCTCCGGACAATTTTATATTTTATAAAATCGTCAAACTGTTTATTCGTCAAAGTAACAATAACAAACCAGACTGCTACTACTGCCACAAGTGCCACGGTATAGAATCAATTTCCAATCTCTTAGAAAATGATCACAGTATGCATTATACAGATAGAGAGAGAGACAGCGAGCGATAAAGGTTTCACAACTGATCGAGGTCGAGGTATTGAAAGCGAATATTGCCACGTTTATTGGTTTTTCGTGCTTTTGGTGAACAAATTTGTTAAGTACCCAACAATATATTTGTGAAATATCTTAATCGAAAGGGCGCTAAGAAGAACATTTTGCAAAGGGCGGAGAGAGGGGCATACTGCCTCCCCGTGGCGCCGCCACTTACAACTATACAGGGTATGCCAAAAGTCGGTACCAACTTTCTTATTTTGAATGGAAACCTTATTTTTTTTATGGTTCGATTGGCCTTCTGATTATGACACTAGAAAATCTAAGTTATGTTATCTTATCTATTAAAGGTTTGGAGATATGTCCATTTTTCTGAAAAAAATTACTGCTGTAGTAGTTTACGAAAACACGTGTAGCCTGCAAACTGTTCAAATACAGGAAACCGAATTGAAGCAGTTAGCTGGTATGGAATGGCACCTTCTGTTTTTTTTTGTAACCACTCGAAAGAAAATTGAATTTCAGGATGAGTTATTTCAGCTTTCCCTATACCCAAGTTCAACCTCTGTCGAGAAAATCAAAAATAGCTATTTGTGTCGAAGAAAACAGAGTTTTTTGGGAGATCGTTCAGTAACGAACAGTCGTTACCGACTGATGATGAACCATTTACTCCCATATACACCGACTACGTAGGCTTAATGGCCAGTACCTGTCAGAAAACAACTAATCCCCTGGCTAAGACCACGATGGGTATTGAATTAAATCTAACAGATACTTGTGAAACGTTCCTCAAAGCATCAGAGGACGCAGTTGCAAGTGACCACCTACCAGAATTATGTTTTGATTTGGACAGGGTGACCACCTGCAGATTAGTTTAGAGGTTGTTGCCTCTCATCAGTGCAAGGATAGGTCAACACAGACAGCACTGAAGCCATCTGTTTCCCGTCCAAATCGTCACCCTGGTTTGGTCAACTCTGGTTCACGCGGTGAATAGTTTGTGGAAGCAAACTTTTTTGGCAATAAGTTCATACAATGCGATTACCCCAAGGTCAAGCTCTTGACTGTATGCTGATTATCTGAATGTATTTGATCAACTAAATGACAGTGTTACTAGTAATTGTCATTTAATCATAATGGGAGATTTCAACATACCAAATGTTGATTGGCCATGAATTCAGCATGAAATCTCTAACTTCAGCCTCAATATCACAATTGATGAATTTGTTTGACTTGACATCATTCTGAATGAAGACTTTAGACACTTGATTTAATTCTCAGCAATACAATTGTTGAACTCGTTGAGGAGCTCTCCACTTGTTTCTGCTGATTTAAAACACCCTCCATTAGTTTGTGGAATAGGCTTACCCAAAAATAATTCAAAAAATCAACCCACAAATAACCTGTTAAATAAGTTCAATTTCAAAGCTGCCAACTTTCCTTTACTGTGTCAAATACTGCGCGATACCGATTGGACATTACTTAATAATAATAATAATAATAATAGATTTTATTGACAGGAAATCACAAAGTTACATTCATAACCCCGTCAAATGGCAGGATTCAATTTCTGAACATATCACATGTGTTACAGTCAGACCTTGCTCTTCCATCCAACCAAAAAAAGTGTGCACGCATAAATATATGCATTTATGAGAACACACTATTAAATAAATATATTCACAACTATACTAAAACATGCAACGACTTATAACAATTGAGCACATACACCAAATTCAAACTTTTTGTTTAATCTAAGTAAATATTAAATAAAAAATAAACGTTAATAACAACTATTAGTGTAGAAGGAATTGTGGAAAACAATTTTATTTCAGCTTTTGAAGCACAGAATATTTGGAATTTTGTTCGTGAGAAGCAAATTTTTCAGTTTTACTTTAAACAACGAGGGGGATAAATCTTTCAGCGAATGCGGTAACCTATTGTATAGCCAAGTTATGTAATACGAAAATGATCCACGATAATGACAGGTTAGGTGGCGAGGAGGCGTAAGAATATTTCTGAATCTTAAGTTTAAATTATGGATATCTGTACGGAATTTAATCTTGTTGTAAAGATAATTTGGTTTGTTTTGAGTTATTATTTTGTGAAATAATACAGAAGCATGACTCCATGTTCAACCATCCCAGTGTAGTCAGGTGATGCGATATATGATCCCGCCTTCTTGTACAGGTAATAAGTCTCAGACATGAGTTTTGTAAGACTTGTAGTCTGCGCCTGTCAGCTTGTTGTAGGTAAGGTCCATAAGCAACATCAGCAAAATTAGCATGGGAAAGCACGAGGGCTTCGCATAAGACTAGCTTTGTTTTATGATTCAAAATATCTTTGTTACGATTAATCAGTTTGAGATTGGTGTATCCACGTTTGAGAAAGAGCGAGGTATGGAGTGAAAATCTGAGGGAAGAATCTAATATGAGTCCAAGATTTTTTGTGTGATCCTTCCGAGGTAATTGTAAGTTGTCTATATTAATATTTATATTTAGGTCAGCTAGGCAGCGTTTTCTTGTTGCTGGTCTACCAAAGAGCATAACGATTGATTTAGAGGGGTTGATAGAAAGACAGTATTTTCTTGAAAGATTACTCAGAGATTCGAGGTCTTCGTTGACTTGTTGGCAAGCCATAACGGCAGAATTTGCGTCAAACTTCAAGTAGATTTGTGTATCATCGGCGTAACCATGCATGTTTGTATATTTGAGGCAATTCGGAAATTGGGAAATATAAATTACAAATAACAGGGGACCAAGAATAGAGCCCTGCGGTACACCAGAGAGAGTTTCAAGATAACCTGACTTAATCTTGTTCATTGCCACACAATGCGACCGGCCAAGCAGATAATTTTCCAAGAGCCCGACAGCCTGAGTGGAAAACTCCAAGTATTTTAGAAGAACCACAAGATGTTGGTGACTGATGGTGTCAAAAGCATTTGAATAGTCTATCAGTGCCAGGATACATAATTTGTTATTATCTACTGAGGTGTGGATGTCGTCGATGACTTTGAATAAGGCAGTCGTGCAGCTATGTTGCGACCTGAAACCTGACTGACAAGAAGGTATCATTTCGAAATTGTCAATATGAACCCGCATCTGTGAGTTGATAATTTTTTCAAAGACTTTTGAGATCCCACAAAGAATGCTTATGGGGCGAAGATCGTTAAAATTTTGCGGATTTGCTATCTTTGCTAGGGGTACTATTTGAGATTGCTTCCAAATCGTGGGAAACACAGAATGCTGAATACATGAATTGAAGATGTGGGTGATGTAAGGAATGATAATAGGACAACAGTGCAATAACATTTTAATACTAATATTATCAGCGCCAACCGCGTTTGATTTGATTGCCAATAGGGTTTTATACACATCATCATCTGTTGTTGATTGAAAAGAAAAGCTCACATTGTTACGTTGAGTATTCTCGGAGAAAAATGTCATGACATCAATGTCGGGAGTCAAGAGGTTTGCAGCACTGTTGTGGAAGTGTGAATTTTGATCGTTAGCATTATTGAGATGTCCTGGAACTGTTTTATTTGGCTTTCTATATATGTCTAGTTTGGCCATTTCCTGTCATATATTTTTATTATTCCTGAGACGAAATTCTAGATAGGCTTTTTTTTTCTAGTTTGATTGTGCGATTGGTCAAATTCCTAATTTGTTTGTAGTAGTCCCAGTGGTGTATGGATTTACTTTTTTTAAATCTTACTAATGCCCTGTCACGCAGTTTCATCATTAACTTTAAATTTTCGGTTAACCAGGGAGCATTGATTTTTGTTATACGTACCGTCCTCAAAGGGGCATGAACATCGAAGTTATTTAAAATCATGGAGTTCAACTGATGTACTTTGTCGTTTATGTTTTCGAACTGATAAATTGATTCGCGATTATAGTTCAAGAGATCGCTCAAAAAGGCATCACTATTGAAGTTCTTAAAATTTCTCTAGGTATACATGAGTTCTGGGACAATTTGATGTCCAGTTCCAATTTTGCATGCCACTAACCCGTGATCTGAAAAAGTAGAGCAATCGACCACAGTACAGTCGGTGATGGTTAACGTTTCTGAGCAGATGATTAAATCGATTAATGTACTGCCTGTAGCGCTGATTCGAGTGGGTTCTTCAGTAACCTGAAGCATTCCATAAGACTCCAAAATCTGATTTAGGTGTCCATAAGACTGTGTGGTGGGATTAAAGAAATCAATGTTGAGGTCTCCACCGCATAAGATGTGGTCGTGTTTGGGAAATAGGAGTGAGAACACCTCATCAAGTTCAGAGAGGAAATCATGTGGTGGAAAATTAGGAGGCCTATACAAGGACCCAACGGCGTAATTTACTTTGTTTAAAGTGAAATATATCCACAATTTTTCGGAATTGATAACGAGATCTAGGTTCAACAAGTTTGCATTAAAAATATGTTTTATGAATATTGCCACGCCTCCTCCACGACTTCCTCGATCAGACTGAAATAGACTATAACCTGGTAAGGAAATCGAATCGCTAATTATTTCAAACGATTGGCCGAAGGACTTTTTAAAAAAGATTTATTTGAACTAACGTGACAAAGGACAGAAATTGAATAATGAATAATTACATTTGAGGTATATAAATAACATCGGTTCAAGTGACGTATGTTGCTGAGTCGGCAGACTGGCTTCGGGGAACGACCTGGGAACATGCATCCGTAATGTTATACCATCGTATGATATCTTGATATAACTCCTCCCTCCTTAAATTTCGGCTTCGGGCTGGAACAGGGCTGAAGGCGAACTTCTGCTTCCCTTTTCTTCAAGTTTAATTTCGATTTTGGAATTGGGTCTGTTTTTTGTGCAGTATATTTTTCGAATGCTGAAAAATACTACAACAATAACAGAGATGCAAATGAATAACCATAAGGTCCAGTTATTTGATTGGAAATTATCGATTTCATTTATCGATAATTGATTGGTTGCGTCGATGTGTTTTTGAAGTTGGTGGATATCTTCTAATGGGATGTTCTCTATTGTTAATGGTTTTCTTCGGAGTGTTTCCATTTCCAAAACTTCGTTGCTGATTTTTGGCAAGATGAGTGGCCTTCCAGGGTTGGTTTTTTGGTGGTTCTCGAATTTATAATGTTTATATTCGAGACTGCAGTTTATTGGTATTCTTAAAAGGGTGTTGCCTTTGACTGTGAAGAATTGTTCCTCCGGGCAACTGGACTTCATTTTGGTTTCTCCCGAGGTGATTGTTATGAGGTATTCTTCATTGATTTTGTTGAATATTTGTGTAGGTGGTTTTATAGGCACTTGAGGGCACCTAACATCTTTGTCCTGGATGAGGGCAGCCACGCAGTCTTCTTCTGGGTGGAATCTCAACTGTTCTTGGCTGCAAATGTATACATCTAACACTCGCATACAGGGTTGCTCCATATACTGGTATGTTTCTTCTTCGAGAGCCAAATAAGGTTTTTTTGGAATGATTATGGTATTTTTTTCGGTTGGTATTGGGAATAGATGGAAATATTGAAAGGTTTTAGGATAAATTATAGGAAATTCAATGGCAAAAATGAGTTTTGATTCCGAAAAATAACAATTCGTCTCAATTATCGAGTACCATGAGTGTATATCTAATTTTAAGATTTCTTTAGAATTATAGTGATTGTGCAGTTCAATGAGGATATCTTTCAAATTTTGACTACTCAAAATATCAGGGTGAACTGTGTGTAATTTTGCAAAAGTTATTGCATTTTCTATGTTGTCTAAAAATGTGATGATAACATTTGCGTTCAAAAATATTTGATCCAACATACTCGAATACACAGTGTATTTATAAAATTGATCTGTTAAATTAATGAGATTTGGTTTATAGTTTTCGATATATTTGGACATTTCCTTTTGATTTTTGATAATTGATTCAATATGTTTTGAAAATTTGTCAATTATTTGTTTAGAAATTGAAATTTGTGCATTAACTTCTTTTACTATTTGCTGTTGATTATTTTTCAAAATTTCAATTGCTTTGTTATATCGTTCGCCATCTGATGAATCTAAAGTACCAAAAAGCCATTTCTGTACTGTTCCTCCAATATTTATTAGACCTCGTCTGTGTCTGATTTTCGGGTTGTTTCGGATATTGTCAAATTTATGTAAAATTTCGTAAATCAATGGTTTCAAGTGCTCATATTTATTGGTTAAGGTTCTGAAATAAATTGGTTTGTCATTTGGTATGTCTCTTAATTTTTGAAAATTTTTTGATAAGTTATGTATTTCAAACTCTAGTGTACCTAAGTCAATGTCATTCAAAAAAATGTGTTTATTCGTTATGATTTTTGCATTTCCAAATTTAAATGGAAGGATTCCTGGGGAAGGGTTTATCGATTTTATTTCAATTTCTGGGTTGGCCTTGGTCAATGCCATTGCCATTAGGAGGTTCAGGATTTTCAGTTTCTTCATTTTGAGCCTGTAACAAAGGAGACTTTCTTAATTCTTTTATGTGAATTGTTTCAACTTTGCCTTTGGTATTTTTTAATTGTACCTTATTATGTTCCAATAATTTTACTATTGTATATGGGCCTAAAAACTTGTTGTTCTTTTTGTTCCTATTTTTGGGGTTTTTCTTGAAAACTTTTTGATTGATTTTAAATTCGTCATTTGAGTTACCTTCTGTGTTCACTTTTGCTATTACTTTCTCTTTTCGAGATTCTAATTTTTCTTTGACTTTTTCATATACGAGGGTTAATTTTTGTTTGTGTTCCTGGACGTACGCTGCAAATAGTTCTTTCGGGGTGAAAATTTCGTCTGGGTTTCTTGAGTTAGTATGGCCAAATACTAATTCAAATGGGGTAAAATCGGTTGAACTGTGAATAGAACTGTTGTAACCTAATATGGCATAATTGATAAGATCTGTCTCGTTAGGGTATGTTTCTTTCAATATTCGTAAATGTTCAATAAGGGTAGAGTGAAGTCTTTCTACAGGGCTGTTAGACTCGTGGTGTCCGGGGGTGGTGAAATTTATTTTAATTTTGTGTAATTTCAAGAGTTCCTTGACCGTTTCGTTGTTGAACTCAAGGCCGCTGTCGGCAGTTATATTTCGGGGGGAAGCAAAGTATTTTACTAAAGCATCACAAATGTTAATGGCTGATTTTCCAGCGATTGGTATTGCTTGAGAAAATTTTGAGAAAGAATCGATAATTGTCAGATATATTTTTGAATCATAGAAGAATGCATCAATGTGAATCAGTTGAAAAGGTTTGGATGGGGTTTCTGTCAAAACTAATGGGACATATGGGTTCTTTCGGGAATATTTAGCTCTATTATAAATTTCACAGGAATGTATGTAATTTGTTATAGATTTTTTCATATTTATCCAGTAATAATTTCGTTTTATATATTGGAAAGTTTCTTCGATTCCACGATGATTTGTTTTTCCTTCGTGATGATTTTTCATCATCAAGATTTGTTCTTCTAGATCCCTAACTGTATTGACTCGTTTTGTACATCTGAACAATTTTAAGGTTTGTTTACTGAAATTTTCTGAGTAAACATTTGTGAAATTATTGATTAATTGTGGATTTTCAAAGTGAATGAAGTAATTAATGTTGGGTTTCAGATAATCTTTCATGAAATTAAATATGAGAGGTTCATTTTCTTCTAAAGGAACTTTTAGAGTTATTATTTTGTGTATCTCGTATGTTTCTTGTTCGATTGAAATTTTATTTTGTTTGTTTTTGAAAACGTGAATTTGATATAATTTGTTATTGATAATATCGTCTCGGATCGGGATTCCATCGTTTATTACTTCTTTTGATAAAGAATGGGGTGTTTCGTCCGATTGAGAGTGGTCAATTTGATCGATTGGGGTTATTGGGTTCATAGGAGGGTTGATTTGGATATCAAAAAGTATATTGATTTTGGGTTGTTTTTCTAAATTATTTTTACTTGTGCTTGGCATTTGATAATCGAGTGGATTTTCTGCGAGATCTTTCAGAAATTCTAGGGTTTCTTCATTGACATTACCTAGGTTGTTAAATACCGAATCAGTTTCGTGCATATTGAGTTGTACACGGGAGAGTGCATCTGCATTAGAATTTAATTGCCCCTTTTTATAAATGATTTTGTACTCATACTCTTCTAACTTTAAGCGCCAACGAAATAACTTAGAATTAGGTTCTCGGATGTTGAAGAGCCAAGTGAGTGGGCGGTGGTCACAAACAATTGTGAAGGGTCGTCCAAAAAGATATGGCCTGAACTGTTTGCAAGCCCAAACTATCGCAAGAAGTTCCCTTTCGATGGTACTGTATCTCTGTTCGGTTTCGTTCAGAGTGCGCGAGGCATAAGCGATGGGTTTGTCTTGTCCTATTGTTCCTTGGGATAGGACGGCACCAAGGGCCACATTAGAAGCGTCAGTGGATAATATGAATTCTTTCTGAAAATCGGGGTATTGAAGTATGGGGTCATTGCACAAAATTTTCTTACAGGTTTCGAAACTTTGGATAAAATGTTGATCATGAATGATTTTTGCGTTTCGTTTTAAACAGGAAGTCATGGGTTTAGTAATTTTGGCAAAATCCTTAATGAATTTTCGATAATATCCCATCAGACCTAAGAATGATTTGATTTCTCTTTAGGTTCTTGGGATAGGAAACTTTTGAATTGCTGAAATCATATCCGGATTAGGTTTTACTCCATCAGGGGTGATGACATGGCCCAGATAAGCAACTGATTTTTGGAAAAATTCGGATTTATTCAATTGGATTTTGAAATTGGAATTCCTTAGTCTGTCAAATACCCTTTTAATTCTGAGAATGTGTTCTTCTAATGAAGTACTGAATATTATTATATCATCCAGGTACACTAAACAAGTTTCGTTGTTCAGACCCCTTAGGACATTGTCCATGACCCTTTGGAAGGTGGAGGGGGCATTTTTAAGACCAAATGGCATGCGTTTGAACTCATAGTGACCATTCTGTGTTGAGAAAGTCTTTTCGTTCAATTTGCGGTAGTCGATAACTATCCGCCACTTTTGTTTGCCTGTTTTATCTAACTTTTTGGGAACCACCCAAATTGGGCTACTCCAAGGTGAAGTGGACGGTTGAATTATCCCTTGGTCCAACATTTTATTAATTTGAGAAGAGACCTCATTTTTGTGAATTTTGGGAAAACGGTAAGATTTTGTGAAAACTGGGATTTCATCTTTCATTTTTATTTGATGAGTTATTTCACTAGAGAAACTAAGAGGGATGTTTTCGCAGTGGAAAATATCTCTGTACTCATAACATAACTTCCTAATAGCATCTTTTTCTTCCTTATTACAATGTTCCAACCTAAGATTTTTGAGGTTACTTTTCAGAAGGGTTTCCTGGTTTTCGTTAAAATTTTGATTCGATTTGATATTTCCAATGAAATTTATTTCATTTGGATTCAAAGGTTCAACCTGAAAAGGTTCCGTGATAGTAATTTTGACCGGTTTCGTATTGGAGTTCGTTACAGTTGTAAAAGCAAAATAGTTTTCTATGTTTACAATAGCTTGAGGGGATTCTAATTTTTTTTCGAAATCTATATAATCTAGTAAACCTAGCCCGTTTTTTTGACAAACAGGAAGTTTGACCACTTGTTGTGTCCTACTTGGGATAATCAAGGTGTGAAAAATTTTATCTGGAACTCTGTTGGTTGTCATTTCTAACTGTTCAAAAATAATTCGAATGTGGTTCATTGGAGTAATCAGCAATTTTCTATGAATGTCTACTACAGCTTGTAATTGTTTTAAAAGATCCATTCCTATAAGGCCATCGTATTTTTCATTGAACTCAAAAATATAAAATTTATGGAATTCTTCAACGTTAAAAATCTCTAATATGGGAATGACAGCCACTTCATTGTGAAATGAAATACTGTGAGAAGTTTGAATATTAAATTTTTCATTGGATATGCAATTTTTGAAAAATGTGTATGCTAATTTTGGACTCATGAGACTTCGTGAACTACCTGTGTCAACCAAAAATTTTGCTTTCACTTTAGGAACATAGATATACGGTAAATTGTTTTGTAAGTGATTAAGGTCTATATTTGTTATGTGGTATTGTCGTTGGTCAAGATTTGTGGAAAATTTTCATCAGAAGTGAAATTGTCTGTTTCAGTCATGGTTTCAGTACTCGGTTGATAATAAGAATTGTCAGTGTTGTATTGGTAATCGATATTTTCATGAGAATATGATTCGCCATACGGTTCTGCAGTGATTCCTGAAGCCATATTTTCGTAACCTTGACTTTCAGCTGGGATAATTGAGCACTCATTTGGATAATAATTGGTTTCTATGTTGTGAAGTTCTTCTGCATTGAAATTACGCGGTCCAGAACTTTGAAAGTGGTTTTTATTTGAATTAAAAATTTTGTTTTGTATTGTTGGATTACGAGAGGTGGTCGACATTGGTTCTGGTTTATTTTTTTGTACTTGTCCAGTAGGTTTGAAAATGTTACGAGGTGTACCAAAAACTTGTTCATTTGTAAAATATTTCTGAGTAGGGGCGTTTTGTCTTGGTTGAATATTGATAGGTTGAGATGGAAATTGATACCTTAAATTTTGCGGAGGTAAAATATTTCTATTTTCAAAATTTTGGTTACTGAAATTTTGTCTCTGGAAATTTTGAGGTGGTAACTGCGGTCGAAAATTTGAGATTGATTGTGGCGGATTAAATTGATTATAGTTGAAAGACTGTGGTCTTGGAGGCATCATTCTATTTTGTTGAGTTGAATTCGGAAAATATCCAGTTTGTTTTTGATTATGAATAAAATTTTCTTCTTCTAAGACAAAAGATATTGCAAGTTCTAAAGAATTTGGATTCCTTAATCTAACCATATCTTGAATTCTACCACTCAAACCACGAATAAATGTTTTCAAAGAGGGTTCGTCGTAATTTTGTATTTTAAAGGTACGTACTTGAGTAGTTAGGTTCATTGAAATTAATTTGGAAGCTATAGTACTTCTGCTTTTCTGAATTCTTTGACCGAAAGAGAAAAACGATTCATTTTTGTAAGGTTTCATGATGATTAATTCTTGTACAAGACAATCCAAATTTCTCTGATCTCCAAAACTCAGTCTAAGGAGACTTTTCAAATTAGCCCAATCTCTAATTTCCGGTCTACTACCAATTAACATTTTCCATTTACGGCTCTGATTAAAAATTTATTTAGTGGATCATCAGCATTTTGTGCATTCGTATAGGTTGAAATCAAAAAATCGCAATGTTCCAAAAATACTTCTAAAGTGCCATCATTATTTCCACTGAAATTAGGGATAGTATCGATATAAAGTCTAAGTAATTGATAATTCACTGTTCTTTCTTCTGAATTTGGCATGGTATTATCAGTTTCTAAAGCTAAACTATTCAACTGTCCTATTAATTCATCAATTTTGATTTTTCAATAAAGAACTTGAGGAAAAATTTTATCAATTATCTTTACTATTACTATTATTAACTTGGAAATGTTAGCTTCAAAATTATCTTCACTATTAATATTATAATCTTGAAAATGTTTGATTCAAAATTATCTTTACTATTACTACTATTTACTTGAAAATGTTAAATTCTAAATTATCTTGAGCCTACAGTATAACTATGCTTCAGATTATTATTTTCACTAATAATCGAAACACAATTGATTTTCACCAATTCAATCACTAGCATCTAAATTTAAAAAAAAATCATATGCATTGATTTCTAATTGATTCAATTCAGTCACTTTTGCCACAGAATACAAATGAAATGATAGGAAAAATGGATGGCTCACCTATTCCTGGTCTTCTCCACTCTTCCTGACTCGATTTCTTGTTTTCTTGGAACTCCCTGGCCTCTGGCTCGTTCTACGAAATTTTTCAGGTTTCTTGTTCGTCAAGAGTTGAAACTCACAAACGAATTCACGATGAGACGTTTTCGAACAATCCTATCACGACTGCGCCAATTATTTCAAACGATTGGCCGAAGGACTTTTTAAAAAAGATTTATTTGAACTAACGTGACAAAGGACAGAAATTGAATAATGAATAATTACATTTGAGGTATATAAATAACATCGGTTCAAGTGACGTATGTTGCTGAGTCGGCAGACTGGCTTCGGGGGACCTGGGAACATGCATCCGTAATGTTATACCATCGTATGATATCTTGATATAACTCGCTCATTACAGAATCAGATAGCCAAGTTTCAGATATAGTTACAATATCATAGACATCAAACACCTTTTCCTTAAATTCTGAAAAGTCGCTCGTAAGTAATCTAACATTTATATAACACAAATTAAAATTCGACATTACAAGAAAAAAATATGTATATATGTTGAAGTAGAAATAAATGAAATATGTATATAATGTTCTAGAAAAAGCAGCTAATATAATATTATATAGTATCTTGATTTTTGGTAGCTCTAGTTCTGATAGTTTTTCTAGGAGCGGAGTGCTCGGGAGATGAAGGTTGTTTTCTTTTCAGTCCAGTATCCTCGTTAGTTATGTTGCCTGCCAGAAGCTCCGGATTGGACGATAAGTCGTCAGTCGTATATTTTGTATTATTCAAGTACAAGAAATTTTGTCGGATGGTAGCTTTGACTCCGTTCTTTTTAGCAATGTTGAAGTATTTTCGCAGAACCTTATATATTCTACAAATGTAAATGATCAGGTTCAGTTTTTTTATGACGTACTCAATAACATTCTGGAAATTACTGTTCCCAAATTCTCTGGCTCCCAGCATAAAAAATCCTTCCCTCCTTGGTTCACCTCTGAAATCAAGCAAAAGCTCAGACAAAAGGAAATGATTAGGAAAAAAAGAACCCATCGGTTTTTTACCTGAATAACTATAAAAGGTTGCGTTCTGAATTGAAAGTTGACATAAAAAATGCACACGAAAATTTCATAGCCAAGGTTGAAGATAATATCCACTCTAACCACAATGTATTTTGGAGTTACGTGAAAAGTAAAAGAAATGGCAGGCAGCCAAAAAATCTGCAGGTCCGGATGGAATACCATGCTATCTGTTCAAGGCGTGCAGTGAATATCTAGTATATCCTCTGATGATGATTTTCCAAAAATCTCTAGAGAGTGGTATTTTCCCTGATACATTCAAATGCACTTAATTGACGCAATTCCACAAAAAGGGAAAAACTAATATTGTTTCAAATTACAGACCTATCGCTATTCTGAATTGCCCAGCAAAATTATTCGAATATATTATTTATGACAAAATTTATGGTCATATAAAAAAATCTTCTGTCTCTATCTCAGCATAGGTTTTGTAAAAACAAATCTATTGAAACCAACTTGAGTACGTTTTGAAAAAGGTTGATGAAATCCTCAATATCGGGAACCAAGTGGATGTGGTTTATAGAGACTTTGCCAAGGCGTTCGACAAAGAACACCATGCCATTCTTTTGGATAAGCTCATCTCATATGGCTTGAACGATTTACTCTTGAATTTTTTGTTATCATACCTTTCTAATAGGGCACAATATGTTTCCTTTCATGGAAATGAGTCCTTTTTCGCAAAGTCTGGAGTGCCTCAGGGGTCAAACTTGGGTCCTCTTTTATTCTTGATTTTCATCAATGATCTACCTGATACTGTATCATCAAATTCTCTTCTTTATGCTGATGACTTCAAAAATTTTCGTTCCATCAAAGACATCAATGATTGTTTTGCATTACAACAAGATATTGACCTCATTCAGGAATGGTCTGTCTCGAACAAGCTATTATTCAATATGGATAAGTGCATCATTGTGACTTACAATAGGAGCAATAATCCGAACAATTTTGTGCATACAATGGATGGTATAGTAATAGTCGATGGAGT
Organism: Chrysolina oricalcia; assembly: GCA_944452925.2. Lineage (NCBI taxonomy): Eukaryota > Metazoa > Arthropoda > Insecta > Coleoptera > Chrysomelidae > Chrysolina > Chrysolina oricalcia. The sequence goes on from OX101811.2 coordinate 42,849,810, forward strand.
TAAAGATTTGGGTGTAAATTTTCAAAGCAATTGCAAATTCAGTGATCATATTAATAAAATTGGTAATGAATCAATAAAAATGCTGGGTTTTCTCAAAAGATCTACTAGTTCACCAACATTGATTCACTCAAGTATCTTTATTTTTCCCTGGTTCGGAGTCACGTATAAAATGATAGTGTATGTCAATATGCTTCGTACGCCTATGGAATTCGGGATTTCTTATAAGACGCACAGCACTTTCATTATCTATATATATATATATATATTGGAGTGAGATAATGTATTTCTTCTTCCATATCCCGAAGTAACTGCTGTATCCAGAGAGCTTCTTTGGTTGCTTCAGACGCAGCAATATACTCAGCTTCTGTTGTTGACAAACTTATACTTTGCTGCCTTCTGCTTGCCCAACTCACAGCTCTATTGCAAGTTTTAAAGATAAATTTTGAAGTGGATTTTCTAGTATCAACGTCGCCGATGAAATCAGAATCAGAATAGCCGATTAGAGTTTGATTGTCACTTGAGCTGTCATATTTAATTCCAAAATTTGAAGGTGCTAACAGATACCTGAATATACATATTACGGCATTCCAATGGGCTCGAGTATGTTGCCATACGTATCTACTCACGACTCCCACTGCATACATGATATATGGACGGATGTTAATAGCAGCAAACATTAAAGAACCGATGGCTTCACGATACGGAACATTACCATCTCGTAAAATAGATTCTGTACATACTGAGAGGTTGGTGTTTGGATCTGCAGGAATTTTCGTAGGTAATACCACAAGTGTATCGGTGATTATCGAAATAGCAATTCCTTTGAATTTGAGAATCAAATTATGTTGCTTGGCAACCACAAGAGCGCTTGCGCGAGTGTGGTTGCCTAAAGCAACATAATTTGATTCGAAACCGAGTAGGAATTAACGATAATCGCCAATAACACGAGTTGTATTTGTTAAGATTATTTCATGAATAAAATCGAAACAATTTTTATTTACTATTCAATTTAACTAGGAACATTAATCCCGCATTTAGTTCTGAAATTATGCAACTAACAAAACATCCCTCTACAGTTACCAATGAGTCCAATGACAGAGCGCGTCATTCGTAGTTTCGTCATTGCATGTCTAGTGTACTGTTTCTCGCTCGAGGTTATGTTTTGATAACATTTTGATTTAGTGATTTGATTAATCAACGAGTATGCAAAATTTGCCGAAAATTGTGAAGTTGATATGAATTAATAGTGAGTGCTTATTTAGTTTTGGTCAAAGTTTGGGGTTGTGTCATTATAGCAGCTTGCTAGTGGTAAGTTTTTGTTTTGATAATAACCAATCAGGAATCGAACTACAAAATCGAAAACACATCATATACATATCCAGTAGCCAATCAAGAGCCGAACTACAAAATCGAAAACATGATGTTTTCATTTATCAACACAAAAATTTCAACCAATCATAACACGTTATTTTAGCATAAGTGAAATAATCAAGGAAAGTCCAAATTTTTCAAAAATTTTCTTGATATAACCAGATTGATGTATGAACATACTGCCATCTGGATGATGAAGTACTTGCAGACCAATAGAGTTATCAAGTTTGCTAATAGTTATTTCAAAAGTTGTCTTCATTTCTTCCAAAACCTTTGCTGATTTGCTTTTGGAAATTATCAAACCATCATCAACGAAAATTACTAATAAAACTGTGAAAGCTTGAAACACGTGTCTACGGTTGCACAACAATTTGATGGTTTTACCCAATAAAATTTCTATTTATATTTTCATATATATTATAGTTATATAAAAATACATAGGCAAATAAAAGGGTGAGTGATAGGTCTAATGACCGATTCTTCCACACTTGATTGTGGATTCATGCCATATTCCGCCTATCAACTACTGGATCTGGACTGTTCCTTTTCCTTTTATAAGTACACTTTGGTTATTACCAAGCACAACTGCGTTAGGATTGTCCATGGATTCAAAAGTGTAGAAATACTCTCGGTGATTGGTCATATGTGTAGAAGCACCACTATCCATAACCAATGATCGTTACACGAGTTAGTGAAGTTGTTATCTACCATAAATGCAGTAGATGGGGTATCTCTACTTTCTTGGGGAGTCACTTCAGAAATTTTATTTTCATCTTTTACGTTCTTCTTCTTTCGACTATCACGTGCAAGATGGCCTTTCTTTCTACAAATATAGCAGAACAGCTTTGATTTGACATTTTTGTATTTTTCGGGACCATTTTTCTTGGAAATTGTCATTGTGGCTAGAGCAGTTTCAGCTTCTTCGCATGATGTTAGGTTTTCCTCTTCGTCAATAAGTCGTGAAGTTGAATTTGCCATAGTTTGTTTCCTCTCACAATGTGAGACAAGCATGGTTATCACTATGCTTGTCTCACATTGCGAAATTTAATCGGCAAAGTGCTCAAAATTTTTGTCATAATTGCAGCATCACTGATTGTCTCGCCAGACTCCTTCAAGTCTCTTGTGATATTTTCCACATTTGCAATATGTTGGGCCATTGAGTCATTCAGGCTGAATTCATATTGATGGAATTTTTCATGGACGAACATCTTGTTTGTCTCGAATTTCTGCTGATAAATGGAATCAAGTTTATTCAAGATTTCGTTGGAAATTGAGCAATTTTCTATCAGAGTTATTTGCGATAGTTCCATAGCAGCAGTGATGGTAAACATAGCTATGATATCTTGCTTGTTTCATTTTTCAAGCTCTTCGACTTTCTCTATGCTTGGTTTCAGAGTAGATTCTTCTGCGATGTGGAATATGCCTCTTGCTCTGAGAGCACATTTGATTTCTAACTTCCATTGACGGTAGTTTTTCCCATCAAACTTATTGATGTTTCCCACGTCTACCTTGTCTCCCATTTTTCGTTCACTACACCACCATCCGAAGTCCACAGAAACTGATTCTTGCTAAATGAGTTGATTATTTGAAACTAATTCGGTTTCAACTCTGAGACTTTAGTGGTACAGATCACTGATCTGGGCCCATACCTGTTGACAGTCGTGGATCTAGCAGATACTAGAGAACTCAATACTTTGGATAACTTCTGGTAGAACTATTTTTATTTTAATGTAAAAATACAGAATAACAGATTAATAATATAAGTTGACAATTACAATCAACAAACTCAATTATTTGGTTTCTCATATGAATGACAATGACAGTCTATAACGAGAATAATATATATAGTGTGTTTCAAATGTGGAATTCATAATTCAACAATTACACGTTATAGTGGATTTGATTCGGCCGTATGAATAATCGATGCATAGTTGATTTGGTTTATGGATTCGTAAAAATGTTTTCACAATGGCCATTTGAAATCTTTGAAAAGTCAACTTTAGCACCCTGTATAATCTAAACCGTTTAATTTAGAGCTACGGCGCAATAAAGACATTTGATCAGTATTACGAGTTCTGCAATATATAAAAAATTCAAGCAAATTTACCGAAAGCGAATTTCCCATTGAAACGGTGCGAGTTCCTTTCATTCGCAGAGAACAATTTAATGTATCACAAACGGAAAGAGATATCAAAGTACGGAAACAAATGTATTGATATGACTCCTTATGAATAGTTATCACAGACGACATTTTTATTTTCCCTGGTTTGTCTATAGAGACTCAGAATTGCTTGTTACAACTATTAGAATAATTTTAAAAATCATTTTTATTTCATTGTTGATTTTCCATGTTGAATTTTCACTTCATAACATTCACCTAAATTAACTTTTACCGTTTTAAAAAACTATTGTGAAGTAATTTTATGAGAAATTATGAGAAATAGTTAAGTATATTACGTTGTGTAGTAAGTAACTTCAATAAAACTATTGTTTGAAGACGGAGTCTACACCTTTTTCATATGTAATTCAGAAAGTATAACTTGTAATTCAGATAAGTAAAATGTAATTCAGAAAACGTAACTTGTAATTCAGAATTGTTAATTGTATTTCAGAAACCGTAACATGTAATTCAGATTAGTAAATTGTATTTCAGAAACCGTAACATGTAATTCAGATTAGCAAGTTGTAATTCAGAAAGTGTAACTTAAATTTCAGATTAGTGAATTGTTATTCAGAAAGCGTCAATTGTAATTCAGAAACCATCACTTGTAATTCAGAAACCATCAAAGATCTGACCAGTGTGAAAAGAGCGGCCAAAGATAGCAGCCGAAATCTCCGGAGACACCCCGTAGACACCAAAAGGGGGCTATTATAAATAATAGCAAATATCTACAAAATAGAGTATGTGGACCTTTTGCATAACTTTACTGACGACAGGGTTGAAAGTGGGTGGGTGAATAATGCGGTTGTAGCGTAAAATGACTTCCGGCAAATTAAGGTATTGTAATAATATGATTTCGCTTTTGGACTAGGGTTGGATATTTTGAATACGCAATTTTCGTAAAGTACTGAATAATGGGATTCAGGGTTGAAATTTTCAACCCTAAAATTTCAGGGTTCAGGGTTTTGTTTGTTTGACTTGATTAATTTTTTGAGATATGCGTCAATATGCAATGAGGGTCTGTATAGATTTTGAGAAGGATCGGAAATTGCATAACGATTTCCCGGCAATTTTTCGAAAAGAAAAAAACACGAATAAAAACCGTACCGTTGACTAAAATGAAATTTTCAATAGTGCAATGAATAGAGCTGAAAAATGCAAACAAATCATGTCACTTGAAAATTTCCGTAAAAATGATTGGAAAACTGAGGAAACTAGAAAAATATGAATAAAAAAAAATTATTTTTTTAAATTCGAAATATCTCGGAAACGCTCAAAATTTTCAAAATTTATCACGAAATCTTTTTTGATTGCCTTCAGAAAATCTACAAAAATAGTGCATGAATTTTTTCCATAAAATCAATGTACCGTGAAATAATCCAAAAAAACCGGGGAATCGATAGATCTCCCAAACTATTGAAAAAATCCAAATTATTTTTTTGCAGCAAATACCTTTTGATAAAATCTACAGAATTTCAGTTTTAAGAATTCGTTAACAGAGCGGGGAAAAAATAAAATCGAAAAAAAAACGGGACTTGGAAACTTTTTTTATAAAAGCATCAAAATCTAAAAACTAAACGAGATATCGAAAAGTTTGTACGAACAATTCCATTGTACTAACTCAGTACTACAAAAAACTACGTATGATTTTTTTTTATATTTCAAAAAAATATATATATATAAAATTTCACGACATTAGCGCCTTCTGGCGGGCCTTTATCTTCCACCTAGTCTTCTGGCAATTTATTCTCCCCTTATTTGTATAACATCCGATTATTCTGCCAATTTCCAGCCTTGCACCTTATGACTTATTTTACGTAAAACATGCATAGTTAACCCTCTACCCTCGCGTTATTCTTCCGGGGTGCCTTCTGGTGGCCCGTCTCACGCTACGTTGGTGACACCCGAACCTATAAATGCTAAATTTCATTTTGCACCGAGTCACCCGTATTTCGACGTAGTTATCTCTCCGTCTAATACGGGTTGTTCTTGGTTTCTGAATTACAGTTGACACTTTCTGAATTACAACTCACGTTTTCTGAATTACATGTCACACTTTCTGATTAACAATTCACTAATCTGAATTACAAGTTACACAATCTGAAATACAACTTACTAATCTGAATTACATGTTACGGTTTCTGAATTACAATTTACTATTCTGAATTACAAATTATACTTTCTGAAATACATGTTATACTTTCTGAATTACAATTGAAAAAGGTGTAGTTTTTTAAGGCAGCAGCATAAATAATTTCGAAATATTCGGAAAAGGCTTAGTGAAATATTATCGAAGACTGAAATATTTTATAAAATAGCGCCAATTTTAACAGCTTTTTTTTCCAATAAAGTTGTCTCCACTATAATTCAATTGCTAGGTGTGTACGTGTGCACAAGTCCCTTTAATGTCCTAGCCCTAGACCTACGAGTGCAAAAGTATCCAAAAATACTGAAATATTCTGCTAGAGTTTTCAAACAGTATGACGTCAATATTTCGAAACCAGAAAAATCGCAATATTGTGAATTGAAATCATCCTGCAATGGTGAAGAGTTCTTGAGTTTTTTTTGGATAATCACCGAAACAAAGGGTATTTTTAACATTCTGCATGCAACAAATTCAAATGTTTTGATTTTCTCTAGAGAAGATACGGAGAAGTCGTTATTTCCCAACTCTAACACCCTGTATCTTCAACATATTTTCTAAGGAGATCGAGCACTATGAAAGACCTAAAATGGAAACATTTGACAGAACGTAACTTTATATATGAAGAAGTGCTGGGTTCTCATTTCATTGAAAATTTCAGTCAATGAATTTTCAATATGTTGACAGCTATGACTTCCCCTGTTAACTGTCCTGTCCGTGTAGGACCGTATTCTCAGTTACTTTTTCACGAATACATAAAAAGTGTATTGTTGGGAGATTTTGAAATGATGCATTTGTCGGTATGGGTGGACCGGTAGACGTCATGGCCCACTAAAATGTAAATTTTGTTACATCAGACAACACACTTGATTTTAACAAGAGAATGTGGTCCCAGACATGCAAGAAAGCTGCTATAATAATAAATACTCATATATTATTCACAGTTTGCGAAATAAAAAAAAGCGAATCAACTCTATATTCCTGTAACGAAATGGAGTATTGTGAACGAAAGCTTTTTCAGTTTGTACAGAAACGTCTTACCATAAAAAAATGCTTGCTGGTCTTTAGTTTCTGAATTTTCTAATAATAACAACAAAAACAAAATATACCGTTTAAAGCTGAAAACGATATAAAACATTGATTATCATTGATTATTAGTAACAAGTTCAACGAATATTTCCAACCTATTGAAAATACTAAGCAAAATAAAAAATATACCCACTCTGCAGAAGAATTCATTGCTCAGAATTATTAGAACAATATTGAATATCTCTACTGATAACTGTAGAAATGTTTTTAAAGAATTGGAAATATTAACACTTGTATGTCAATATATTTTTGAAATGTGTGAGTATAATGTTGATAATAACAAAAAAATCACTAGGTCAAGAAATAACCTTCATCTACCAGATACTAATGAAACGCTCACTTTTGTGGGTCTAATGCATAGAAATATAATAAACACTATATTTCTAATGTCTAATGTCTAATGTCTAATGTCTTATGTCTAATGTCTAATGTCTAATGTCTAATGTCTAATGTCTAATGTCTAATGTCTAATGTCTAATGTCTAATGTCTAATGTCTAATGTCTAATGTCTAATGTCTAATGTCTAATGTCTAATGTCTAATGTCTAATGTCTAATGTCTAATGTCTAATGTCTAATGTCTAATGTCTAATGTCTAATGTCTAATGTCTAATGTCTAATGTCTAATGTCTAATGTCTAATGTCTAATGTTATACCAGGTGAGTCTGAGAGATGGGGCACTCCTATTTTTGAGAGGAATAATTTGATTCAAAAAACGAAAATTTAGGGGGTTATTGAACAACTAAAATGTGATTTTTTAAGGAAAAAATTAATTCTTTAGCATTCCGGTTTCGCCAGACATGATCTGAGTATTAGTTTTTCAAATGAAACTCCTTGTACATTTTCACATTTTTGAAATCTAGAGCAAATTCTGAAAAAGATTTAATTACAATACTTTGCTATCAGCCGGTGTTTGAACGTGGCAAAATCACCTTTTTTTGATTATCTCATGTTTTTTAAATGGCATCTCTATGGGATACTCTGTGCAACAGATTGTTTCGAAGGAAAGGAATCGAATGATAATGATAATGATAATTATAATGATTATCTGTCAATTATTTTCAGATTTATCACTATTACAAAAAATGTACGAAAAAGTATTGTGGCCGCTGGACTAATAAAAAATCCAAATAATAACATTATTTGAAATTTCACTTACTATGCGAATAAGAATAATTGGCAAATTTGATGTATGTCTTTCTAATGGATGCATACTCCAGAAAAATGTAATGAAAATTTTGGTTTGCTACCAGCATATATTTCATTACGTCTATAATTCACATTTTGAAAGTAATTCGTCTTCAAAAAGACTAATTACTAGTATTCCCATGATGGACACATTATGGTTGATAGGAACACAGAAATTACACTATCCGTTTTCACAGATTCTGAAAGTGTGTAATAGTTTAATCTGTTTCAATAAAGGTCAACTCCAAATTTTGTCAAAGTCGCCTTTGGATAAAAAACTAAATGAATATCTGCTGTTAAATAAGTATCAATACGAAAGAAAAGTTATCTCAGTCCAATCATTATAACTGTGTCATGAATAAATTTAGCAAATATGAAAAAATACACATACTTTTGATTTACGGTAAGTGTCTGAAGAATTCTACGGCTCCATCAAATTTACATTGACGGAGGTTCTCTGGTAGAAGACATCCGTGTAGGACATACTTCGTGGAACTTGAACGTCAGTTGAGACAAGAGCCAAATAACCGACGTATTCGAAATCGAAATGTAAATGTAATAGCGACGATAAAGAGATAGACGTTCTAGGATATGTTGAGGTAATCCGACTTCTTCAACACAAGAATTATCTAATGAATGTGACGCAAGTCAATGGACTGTATAGAGAATTTTGAAAAAGCATAAGTTCGCTAGAAAAAATATCCGATACGATACATCAAAGGATCTATGGTGGAGACGATGAAAGAAGACTTGAATACTGCCGATGGTTTCTTCATAATGTTCGCGAAAATCCTTAATTTCTTTTGAGAATTTTATACTCAGATAAAACAAGATTTACCAATAGAGGGCTCTTCGATAGGAATAATACTCGATATTGGGCACAGCAGAATCTAAGGCTTTTACAACAAGGTAATACTCAAGAAAGGTTTGGATTTAACTGTTGGATGGGTATACTTGGAGATCGCTTCATTGGGCATTTTTTTTATGGACCACTTACCGGAGCGAGGTACCTAACGTTTCTTAGGGATGCTATCGAGCCAATCATTGACGACCTTCCATCGGTTCTGCAAAATTTATATTTTCAACAGGACGGTGCACCCCCTCATAATCATGGAATGGTAATCAATTACCTGAATAATGCTTACAGAAATGAACTAATTTCTACACATGGTCCCATCAGATGGCCACCTAGGTCACCAGACTTAACCCCCTTAGACTATTATTTATGGGGAACAATAAAAAATGATGTACCTATATGCAACTCCTAGTGAGACACGCGAAGAACTGCAACAAAAAGTCATCACAGCTTTCAATAATATCAGTCCAGCAGAGTTAACTAGAGCAGTTCGAGCAGCAGTCAGAAGGGTGCAATTATGCATGGAATATAATGGCCAACATTTTGAGCAATTTTTATAGTAGAAGTATCAGAGCATTGTGCTATGTATTTGTTGTTTTCAAAAAGGACCCCGCACGGTTCTTATGGAAAATAGGTCGAATTGGCTGAAAATTTACTATAATGTAGTTTATGATGTCCTTATCAAATGTCTCCAGGGGCACAACGAGTTCTAATGTTTAGTTTTTGAGATACAGGGTGCCAAACATGCAGAGGCAGAGAGATGTTACTTACCTTCAGAAAATCAAAATGATTATTTTGTTACAAAAAGTTAAGGATAATAATTACAATCTTAAAATTGTTGACTCTAGTTGTAATGAAAAGTTTTAAGACTCCATATACAGGGTTATTAATAATTACATAATTCTTTAAACAAAATCAGTCAAACACAAAAGCTCGTACACTTGAAGAATGAGTGAATATCATTTGATGTTGATATAGGCTGATCTGAGGTAACTATTGTACAGGGTCACTTAAAATTTTCTTGTTTAGTTGTATTTATTGTAATTTTTTTTAGGAACATGTATACAAATTAAACAAAGTAGAAAACTAAATATAACATGATCAATAATTGGTGGCTCATGTCTATTTGTTGCATCTTATACGGATCCTTGGGAACGACATGATGATACAGCTATCAAATGTGAGACAACTGCATTCAAAATATTTTTTACTAATTCATACCATGTCTATCAAGACATTGTAATTACGAGTATGTACGGATTCTATTTGTTGGTGGCATACCCCAAAAAGCATACGACATTAGCGTTAAGTGGGGGGTACCAATACTTCCGGGCGCCAGATTTACAAGTGGAGTGATAATGATCTAGGGCATTTTCTTATTCATTAAACATAAACATGTGTACAAACATTCAAATTCATTGTCAATCAAACTACTCTCGTAGTATATTCTCGTGAGATTTTTTGCTATATTTTTCTAAAAATGACATGATTTCTCATCTTGTGATGGGTAAATGTAAAGCAATCCAATAATTACTACTTTATGAAATGTTCTAAAATATATCTTTACCCATATAAATGATGTGATTCAATTCCTTCGAAAATATAGCCTCATACTCGACGGATAATGAAGATCCCAGTCAACACAGAATGGTCTCAGAGGTGGTAGTGGGATTCACATTCATGTATCAGATCACACCAGTGAATCGCAAAGTGATTTCCATTATTATCGCATAAACGTCTATTCGGCGCCCCGTTGGTCATGTCGAGACATCAAAATGTGATGCAAAATGTGACTCGAAATCAGCCCTATGTGACATTCCGTTTATATTTCAGAATCGAATCCACATTATTGAGACCGTTTCGATGTAACAATGTGAAATTGAATGGACTGGTACTTATTAAAAAAATGCGCTTCACTTTCTGATTCTCCTGTATGTCAAGAATGAAACAAATCTCAACAAGTTTCATATGGAATGGAATGCTAGGAAACAAATGCTTGAGTGGATTCCGTAGCATATATATACATCTTCACACTTGATTTTACCGTACTGATGAGAGCTTAAGCTCGAAACACGTGTCTACGGTTGCAAAACATTTTGAGGGTTATACCCAATAACTTTTCTACTTATATTTTCATATATTGCCCCTCGCTAAATCCATCCTTATTTGTATTTTCCTGGGTAGGATTGTCACGCTGGTAGCTATAGCTGCCTCCGTGGCGACGTTAGTTGTTGCCTTGTAAGCACAAGGTCTTCTAACCGAAGCCACAAATGTGTGGTTGGCTTCCTGTTGTTGACTTCCTTTGTTTCTATTTTTCAACCAAGTGTTGTACATCTTCACACTTGATTTTACCGTACTGATGAGAGCTTAAGCTCGAAACACGTGTCTACGGTTGCAAAACATTTTGAGGGTTATACCCAATAACTTTTCTACTTATATTTTCATATATTGCCCCTCGCTAAATCCATCCTTATATATATATATATATATATATATATATATATATATAATGTTAAAAAAAAATTCCTGTTTCGTATCAGTACAATGGTCAAAGAAAATTTACAGGGAGTCTCGCCCTTCCCGAGTTATACAGGGAAAACCAAAAATGCTGTTATTTGTTTTACGAATAGAACTGTTATTTCTGAAAATATAAAAAAAAAATTATAAGGAAAGTTTTAATTTATTTAAAATGTACTATAAAAATGTAACAATGAATCTTTGATTGAACGTTTCGTGTCAACACGGCCACCATCAACATTTTTTTTCAAATACGGACCTGTCTATTTTAGTACAAATATTGATAAAGCGATAAAATCACAATTCAGTGGTATATCACACTTGATATTTTTATAACATTTCATTTAAAATAACTAGCATCCTCAGTGACAACAATTTTTAATTACTATCCTGTCGTTAGTTCTTTTGTGAATTATTTTGATCTCTTCAAAACCTATTCAACTATTGGCATACTTCAGACTTCACCCAATACTTTCGATAAGAAGATACCCCAACGCAACGAACATTCGTATTTTTCGTTCTTGGGCATTTTTGTATTACAGAAATCCTTGTTTCAAGGCTGATTTCTTCTGAATCAATTATCATACTGAATATTTCTATAATTCTCAATCCTGGAAGTAACGAAAATATTAGTTTTTGGTCAAAATACGACTATTGTGTGATATGGTACAATTAAATAGCATCTCACTTCATTTACCATTTTTAAACAAGTAGGCTTTGCTTGGTTTCTATGGCAGGACAAATAAATGAGTTGTTGATACGTGTTAAGAACTGTCAGTCGTTTATACACTCAGTCATATCAAAGATGTATTCAAATGACGAAAGGACTGATATGCTATTTGCTTATGCAAAATCAAATAGAAATCCTCTTTTGGCAAAAAATATGTATGGTGAGCTATACCCAAATCGTCGTATTCCAAACATTCAAATGTTTAGACGATTAGAAAGAAATTTGAGAGACTGTGGTGCATTTGATAGAAATAAAACTAGAAAATGTGTTGTTACTGGAAGTATGCGGAACCAAATAAATGTTTTAGGTAAGCAAATATTACTTCATAAAGATTAACAAAGTGATGAAAATATTTTTTTTCAATTTAGGATTGGTCAGTTACAAAAATATTTCTAATCAAGATTGTTCTTTACGAGAAATTGCCCACGAACTAGGGATTTCTGTAAAATCTACCAGAAATATTTTGAAAAAGAACAAATACAAATGCTACAGGATACGCAAAGTTCATCACCTCAATGAAAGGGATTATGGAAGGAGAGTACGATTTGCGATGTGGTTGAGACGTAGAAATAGGAAAGTTGGAAATATTTGTAATAAAATAATATGGACGGACGAATCAAAATTCACCAACAATGGTTGGTTTAACAGAAACATCCATTATAGGTGGAATAATACAAATGAACATTTACATAGAGAAACCAATTTCCAGGAAAGGTTCGGAATAAATGTTTGGTTGGTAATTTTGGGAACAAACATACTAGGTCCTTTCTTTTACGACGAGCATTTGAATGGTGGAATGTATTTACATTTTTTATCCAATGAGTTTGATGGCTACTTATGTGAATTGCCACTGAACATCCGCCGTGAAATACAATATTTTCAACAAGACGGTGCCCCTCCCCATAATGCAGCAATAGCAAGGGAACATTTAGATGCAATATTCCCAAGAAAATGGATTAGAAACAATGGACCAATTGCCTGGCCAGCTCGATCCCCAGACCTGACTCCTTTAGACTTTTTTGTCTGGGGATACATAAAGGATAAAGATTTTCGACAACTAGTACAGATATCGACCATCTCAAACAAAAAATAAGAGATGCATGTAATAGCATTACACCCATCATGCTAGAAAATTGCCACAGAAATTGTATGGACAGACAACTTATGTGCATTCAACAAAGAGGTCGGCAATTCGAGCATTTAATGCAGGTTATCATGAAGAATTCATTTTCTGTATTGGTTTTATTTTCACTCAAAAATTCAATATGAAATAAATTGTTTTCTGTTTGTTTGATTTCTTCTACTCTTAAGTAAGTTTATTTCCGAGGTAAATTGCTATCGTTCGTCTCTGAAACTACTGATATCTTTTATTATAGTGTAAACATAATTTTAATAGATACATTCATTCAAAGCGTCACTGACAATTTTTATATCGGAGAGTTAGGTTTTGTGGAATCCATAAACGACCTAACGACAGAACCGTAATTAAAAATTGTTGTCACTGATGATGTTAGTTATTTTAAATGAAACGTTATAATAATATCAAGTGTGATGTACCACTGAATTGTGATTTTATCGCTTTATCAATATTTGTACTAAAACAGACAGGTCCGTATTTGAAAAGAAATGTTGATGGTGGCCGTGTTGACACGAAACGTTTAATCAAAGATTCATTATTACATTTTTATAGTACATTTCAAATACATTAAAACTTTCCATATAAATTTTTTTATATTTTCCGAAATAACAGTTCTATTCGTAAAAAACAAATATCAGCATTTTTGGTTTTCCCTGTATAACTCGGGAAGGGCGAGACTCCCTGTAAATTTTCTTTGACCATTGTACTGTTCTCCACAATAGTTACCTTTTCTCCCATTTAATCGTCTTCGTATCTGTTACGGTTTAGAATATAGCAATGTTCCACATGATAAAAGAAACGGCCTGTATATATATATTGCAAGCAGATTGAGACCCCGACGTCAAGTCACAAAAAACCCAATTTCTTGAAAATGGCTCCAAAATCGGAGCCGAAACGTCGAATTCCAACAAATTCTAGACGCGGTTCAACCCGAACTTTTAGTTTTCAAATATCTGACCGCGGAAATCTATCCGAACACATATATATATATATATATATATATATTATTACTTTTCACTAACAAGAATCAAGTATCAAACTCTGTCTAATAAAAAAAACATAATATATAGAGATGTAGAAAAATCTATAAATCAAAATTCAACTGGCGTCAACCAAATACAAATTCTACATTACTCTCGACTCGACAAACAACTCTGGCCATTTTGTTCCGAAATGGTGATGTCAGCTCAATTTTGTTACCATCCTAATTCCGTCTATACCGACAAAATCGCAATGAAACCAAAATTCATGTTAATGTGCTTTGCAATTTTCTTCACATTATGCCCCTCGAAGCGACACTAACGAGAAGAAAATTGTGAATAATTCATAACATTTGGCATCACTAAGTGATGTCTAAATGCAACTCATTTTGTTACCGTAATAATCAAGAAAGCTACATCTCATAGATGTTTGTGTTAACTGGGATCTTCATCGCCGATACTCACCGTTTGAGTCACGAATTATTAGGCATTTTGGGCATTCGTTCCATCTTGTACCAATTCTGTTATCCCAAGCCTTTTAGCTGATTTAACAATTTCAATCATAGCATCTATTATTATTCTAATTTTAAACTTCAAGAGTTTGTTTTAGATAGTTGCCAAAATTCAAAATCAGCAAAGTATACAGGGTGTTGTAGTATAATAAATAGTGTAGTTGTGAATCCTGTATTGTTTGTTTTGTTGTTTTTCAAATCAAAGATAGCCTTGGAAATAATTTTTTGACAGTTAATGCTGATTCTGACACTCTCATTCAGTATCTGATAATTGTAAGTGATTGTAACTATTTTATTGTTTGGTTTGAAACAGTAGACTTATAAAAACAGACTACCCACTTTAATATAGAATAAGATGGCCCTAAGAAATAGAAATCTCATAATTTGTTTTGTTTGTGATGAAAGATTTCAACCACGTTTGATGACCAGAATAAATGTGAATGAGAATCCTGCGAAATGTGAAATAGCTATCCATGGAAGACAAGATATTTTTTTAGACCTAATGATGTACATGCTAGTAAACGAATTAAAGGATCACATGATACAACAAATAGATAAGAGCCACCAATTATTATTGATCATAATATATTTAGTTTTCTACTACTCCATGTTCAATTTGTACATATGTTTCTAAAAAAAATTAAAATAAATACAACTAAGAAAGAAAATAGTAACCTCAGATCACACAATATGAAAATGAAATGATATTTAACTATTCTGCAATTCTAAGAGCTCTTGCTTTTGACTGATTTTGTTCAAAGAATAATATAAATATGACGTAATTAATAATAACCCTGTATAGGGAGTCTTAGAAGTTTTCTCTACAACTCATGTCAATAATAATAAGATAACAAATATTTTCCTTAACTTTTTGTAATAAAATAATATTGATTTTCTGTAAACAAAAACCCTACCTCTGCATGTTTGATACCCTGTATCTCAAAAACTGCACATTATCTTGTTGTGCCCATGGAGACATTTGATCAGGACATCATAAACGACATTATACTAAATTTTCGGCCAATTCGACTGGGACCCGTTTTCCATAAGAACCGTTCGGGGTCCTTTGTAATAAATGTTGATAATCCTCAAAGTCGCATATTCAAATTCAAAATGATAAACCCAACGTACGATAATTGTAAATGTTGAAAATCGTTATGACGCAATTGAGTAGAAGTGATATTTAAAAATAATTGAGAGATATTCAAAATTTGGTATCATTCGATTCCTTTCCTTCGAAACAATCTGTTGCACAGAGTGTCCCAAAGAGATGCCATTTAAAAAATATGAGATCATCGAAAAAAAGGGATTTTGCCACTTTCATTTTCTCGGACAACATATCATCGGAGAGGAACGTTCAACATGTAAAAAATCATCATCCAACCCTGCGGTACTGGCGCCCCAGGCTCGAACACGAAAGCTTGCGCTTGGTCGACCAGACCCGAAAATAAAAAAAAAATACTTAAATGATGAATTGATTTTGGATTATTTGTATAACGATTTTTTTGATATATTTGAGGCCTTTTCACCTTCTGACAAGTATCAGAACGAAAGTATGTCAAGCAGATTAAAAATAGAAATTAATAAGAAAAAGATAGGTACTTTTTAATCGGACTTGTTACATATAATAAAATATGTGAAAAATAACAAATAATTCTGGTGAAATCGAATGTAACTTTGAAAAAGACATAACACTTAACTAATTGTCATCATTGAAATTACTTCCAAGGCAATTGCCGCATAAAATTTTCGAATGTTTCAGACACAAAAATTGTACGCACCGTTGACAATCATATTTAGATTTATCATCGTTTTTACACTCCACGCACCTTCTCTTGGTTCCTTCTGGTATTTGCGTCCTGTTTTCTGAATCTAAACGGGTAAAGATAATGCCAGTTCCTTCATGTATTTTCTTCTAATGTTTTTTTTATGACGATTATTGGCAGTATAGATAATTTGTGAGTTGATTCCGGCTATATTCATTAGCGAATAAAAAATCACCATAGGCCAACGACGTGTATTACGTCCTACATTGTAGTTACCCGCCAGTTCGTCAACCGTGTCAACACCACCCTTTGTTGAGTTGTAGAATGATATAATTTTTGGCTTGTTACATCGGGAATCAATATTATCGTCATGATGTAAGCTTGATGCCATTATAACATTCTTCTTTTGTTTGGGTACATACGACAAAATCTTTTTGGAACCCAAATATACTGGATTCTATTGGCCTTCCTTTCGTGTCAACAAATTCTTTTGGCACCTGTTTCTTATTTTTTCTGACTGTACCTACATATGTGAGCTTGTGATTTTTCAGAAGCGTTGTGATGAGATCAAATGTTGTAAACCAGTTATCGGCGGTGATGTTTCGACCTGTTTTTGAAATGGGAGTAACTAAACGTTCGACGAGGCTTTTGGCATCGCTGGGAAATTGAAAGGGGCCATCTGGTTGTCCTCCAAGTTCAGCGTGTAGTACATTCTGGCATCTACTATAGTGTAAATCTTCATGCCATACTTGGCTGGTTTTTTGGCATATATTGCCTGAACCCACAGCCACCTCGAAAAGATTCTAGCTTCTCATCTATCGTAGCATTTCGAAAATTGGATAGTTTTTTTGACAATTTTGAACGAATATATCAAACACATCGCGAATAGGAGCCAATTTGTCAAATGTTCTTCGTTCATCTCTGGTTCCTATGTCATCAAACCGCAAAGCTCTCAGAAGGAAACGAAATCTTTCCTCGGACATTGTCAACCAAAATATTTCGATTCCAGTTACCGTCCTGTCCCAAATATCATGGGTACTAACCTGTTGGATTTGATCAATCCTGCCATATAAAGCAATCCTAATAGCGCCTTTACTTCAGTTTTGTCTGTGGGTTTAGCACTTCTTTCTCGAGCAAAATTTCCCGATATTGAGAGGATATACTTGTTAGTATTATTTCATAAAGTATCGACCAGTTAGCTATATAAAATTTGTCTCCTAGTGAATGCAAAAATTTTGTGGTTCAACATAGTCAGAAAAAAGTGAAATTTTCTATGACATATCCTGGTATGTCCCAGCTTAGAATGAACAAATAATATAAGCATATACCAAATTGCATCAGTGAATTTCGTTGTAAATAGCTGCATATAAGTAATACATAAAAATCCGCTGAACAAAGTGATAAAAGGAACCAAACTAAAAGAACTCTCAAGAAACAGACAAATAAATCAAGATACAGTGTAGTGCAAATTATTCATTCTGCAAAGGGTTTATATCGTTAATGCGATAGTGAGGTTTTATTTGAAGTGTCTACAAGAATGAGCATTGTTGAAACAGATGTTCAAAAATTCATTCGGGAAATCCAGATAAATAGAACCGAACTCAAAAACGCCATAGAGGCCAGCAAAGCCCGGTTACAATTGCGAAAAACAACTGGAAAAAGAGAACGCTTTCTTAAAAAGCAAAATCAAGAAACTGGAGAGACAACAGAAACAGGAAAATATTGTAGTTTATGGTCTGAATAAAGAACATCAAGATGTTGGTTTCGATTGTATACGAGAAGAATTCAAAAACCTTCTGGACATAGACATAACAGTTAGAGACATCAAAAATATTCACTGCTTAGGAAAGCAACTAAACTGTCCTGTGAGAATAGAATTCGTCTCCAACCTTTTGAAAAAACACGTTCTCCAAAATAGTAAAAAACTTAAAGGAACTAACATTTCAATCTCCCATGAACTAACCAAGCAACAATTAGAAGATCTCAAAATCCTTAAAAGACACCTACACCTGCATAGGCAGGATGATACAAAACGATCTTATATCAGAGGAAATAAGCTCATAGCCGATGGAAAACTATATATAGTGGAACAGCTTGTGGAAATAGATCAGCAGCACGAAGAGGAAAACAACATCAAAAGTGAGCTACTCCCACACAATTTTTTATGGAAAAAAGTTTATTCAATGAAACCGCACCAAAACCAAATCTATTGGTAGGAACCCCAAAAACAAACCAGGCTACAGGATCAAAACCAAAACCACAATTGAAACAAATCAAAGATTTCAATCAGCAAAAAGAAAAAGTGCGTACAAGATCCACAAGAGAGAACAATATCAGATAGAAAAAATTTCGCGCACATCAAGTTCTCTATCGCAACCAAAGGACTGGTATGTTATGAGCCATAATTAAATTTGAACTTAATTATTTCTGTGAGCTTTTCCAATAGAGAAAAACAAACTGTACTAACAAAAACATTTCTTGCTTTTATCAGTTATTGAGTTTCTTGGATATGTTCATTTATTGTATAATATTTTATTGTAACCTATCGTGGTAAATTTTAATAGTCTTGAAAAATTTTTCATCGTTTTGTCATATCTGAAAAATTTTAACTTTTTATAGACGTTTTTTTTTAACCTAGTTTAGTATTATACTTTGTGAGTTATGGATCCTTATATTAGAGATTATAAAAATGATTCAATTGAAGCTGAGCAAGTGTCTGATATTGATGAACTAAGAAAATACTTTGGTCACAATTTGAATATATTACACCCAAATATACGTTGTATAACAAAAAACATAGACAAACCGCATTCCTATGTAAAATTCCTGAAAAATTTGATATTATTGTTTTAACAGAAACGTTTATAGTATATGACCTGGAAACTGTCCATATGGAGGACTATCAAACAATATATAATGAGGGCTCTCTGAATAAAAATGATGGTATTCATAAGAAAAACACTCAAATTTTCACATAAGATCAAAAAAATCGCGGAAATAAAAACTCTTCAGATTAATATTGAGATAAATAAAAAGAAAATATATTTTGCAATATGTAGATCACCCAATTCTTGTCCCATACAGTTCAATAATGCAATATCTGAATACTTAGAAACGATAAATACAAACGATGTACAAATTATTACAGGTGATATAAATATAGATATTTCATCAGATTATAAAAACGTAATGAATTCATATGGATTCATATCCTATATAAATGACGTTACGCGCCCTAGCAGTGGATCTTGCCAAATAAAACTCCAGGTGATGACGACATTCGCTCCGAAACTCTTAAACAGATTGTTAATGAAATCAAAACTCCATTGACCTTTTTAATGAATCGGTGTCTAGATACAGGGTGTTTTCCAAAAATTCTCAAAACAGGTCTCATAAACCATTATATAAGAGCGGTGATAAAACAGAAATGGTAAATTACCGACCACTTTCTTTAATTTCAAATATAATATCATTTCGCACAGACAATATGGTTTCAGGGAAGGGAAATCGACGGAAGATGCCATACTTGCCCTAACGTCTTACATTTATGACGCACTCGATAAAAAAAGAAATACATTATGCATATTCGTCGATCTATCAAAAGCATTTGATACTGTCTGCACCAGAAACTCTTGAATAAAATGTCATCCTATGGACTGAGGGGGAAAGTATATAATATACTTAAAAGTTATTTATCTGAGAGAGAACGACGAGTGAGTATTGATGGAATAACAGGTGGGACCAAGACTGTTTCCTACGGGGTTCCACAGGGAACAGTGTTGGGACCACTGCTATTCACAATTTACATAAACGGGCTACTTGAAATACAAACTGAAGGGAACATTTTGAGTTTTGTCGACGACACTGCCATTCTCTATAAATATGAATCATGGCAAGAACTGAAAACCCTGGAAGAAACAGATTTCCTGCAGATAGAGAAATGGTTTAGTTACAATAAGGTGACTTTGAATTTCAGTAAAACAAAGTATTTACCGTTCTCCTCTTACAGAAACGGCTTACCGAATATGGGACCATTGAAAATAGGAAATAGCTACGAAATCCCTAAAGATAAATATGTGAAAAATCTTGGGATCGTAATTGATCGTCATATGCGATGGGACCTGCAAATCAAAGATGTTTTAGGAAAGTTAAGAGGATTATTACAAAAATTCAAGTATTTGAGGGATTTTCTCGATATTGGAAACTTGCGCACTCTATACTATGCATTAGTCGAGTCTCAATTGCAATATGGTATAATAGGATGGGGAGGAGTGACCGACAATTATGTAGAGAATTTAAATGTTATACAAAAATATGTTCTCAAAATAATATATCGTAAAGTCCGTACTTACCCAAGTGATGACTTATTTGCAGAATCTGGAGTGTTCGACGTCAGACAACTTTTTTGTTTGAGTATTTTGAAAAATATTAACAAAGGTAATATCGTTTTACAGTCTACGAACCATGACCATGATACCAGAAACAGAAAAAATAATCGGTCAACGAAATGCATCTTACCTTGGACCTCGTCTTTATAACAGCGTACCAATACAGATTGAGAATATGAAAAATAAGAATAGTTTTAAAAAAGCAGTAAAAAAGGATAAAAAAATCTGCTAGATATTTTTTCGGAGATTTTATAAATCAAGTATGATTCTGCCACTCAATGATGTTCACTACTTCACATAGTTGAGTTCTTTTTGTTAACTCTAATTTTCTTACAAGCCACAAAAAAAATTCTAATTCTCTTGAATTTTGTAAATATGTAGGTACTACTGATACCATGTGTTATTAATCTTATATTAATGTATTTTGTATTTATATGCATGCATTCATTTTATTGTCATTCTACGATATCTATGTTCTATGTAACCACATATTTAATTTTTAATGACTTCACTTTTAATTATATATTATTTAACATTTATATTATTTCATTCATTCTAACTCATGCGTTCAATGACATGAGAAGTCACACACAAGTGGTATAGCAGCTGATAACTGCTATACACACTTCAGTGAACTGTTCATGTTTATTTGCTTTTACGGTTATTAACTGATATGTATAAAAATTGTACCTATGAATGATTATGCAAATAAACATTATTATTATTATTATTAGTACTCTCCACAATTTCATTCAGAATATTGTCTGTAGAAAAAAGTTTCCAACATTCTATTGTCGAGCTAGGCCTTTGGGACCTGGAAATGTATGACTAAATTCTCGGATCTTGTACGTACATTTTTGGGTGGAACATGATTTTTCCACAAGGTGGTATTATTTCTGCCAAGATAACTTGGGGTTTTGAAATTCCTGACAGGCAGAAGTTGTCCTTTTTTAAGTCTTATCAGTGGTAATTCTTCTTCACTGTCACTACTTTCTTCACTATTATCGCTGCTTTCATCTCCATCCTGTTCTGTATCAGTGTTTTCTTGGCGCTCTTCAGTAATATCTTCATTATCTTCAGGTTCGTCAAAAACCTCTTCTTCGTCTGTCTCGACTTCACGTAATAAACGAAGAAGTCTGGCTTGTTCTGCTTCATACTCCATAGTATAGCAATCTGTGGATATAATCTATATAATTTCTTTAGTGAATTGTAGAGTGACAACTTACCGTTGAAGAAAATGTCTACAACAACAAATCAAAATTTTATTGCCCAAACAGACTTGAGTACTGGCGCGGGTTCCTCAGACCCAAATATATTTTTTTGTAATGAAATGCTACATCGAAACACAACCTACCACAGCGCATGAGAGACTGAATGCAAATTTAGGAAGGTACTGAAAATCCCTGTATCATTGTGAGCGTCCCCACCCCATTAGTAGAAACAGAAAAACGATGCGGGTTTCACAGATCCCGCGCCAGTACCGCAGGGTTAAAAAAAAGAAAAAAAAAGAAAAAGAAATTTAATAAAAAATTTAGATTGTTATGTTCAGAATTTGCTCTAAATTTAAAAAATGTAAAAATGTACAAGGTGTTCCATTTGAAAAACTAATACTCAGATCATTTCTGGCGAAACCGGAAGTGCTACAGTATTATTTGTATTTCAAAAAATCACATTTTAGTTGTTTAATAGCCCTCTGAATTTTCGTACTTCAAATCAAATTATTTCTCTCAAAAATAGGAGTGCTCTATCTCTCAGACTCACCCGGTATAGTGTCCGCCAAAATGATGGAACCATTTGGGAAACTTTTTTATGAATTGTTCCTCAGAGAATTAATTCTTTATTAAAGTTGGTGCATTCGATTAGACTATATACGTTATTATCAGTGGCGTGCTGCTCAGCAGGAATCGGCCGATATTTTATATTCACTACAGAGTAAAATGAAATTAATATGCAAAATATAGAGAAATGTTATCGATACAAGTTGTTTGCAATTGAATGATATTTCTAGACATTCAGTTCAGTCTACTGATTGATGATTTTAATAACTGCCTAATGGGTTGGCGTCAATTTAATTTAATAAGAATTATCGACAATAATGATTGTTGAATAGTAAATAGTATGAATTATCTGTCAAAGCAATCAACTGATCTAACAAAATCTTGAATATGCATAAAAAACAGTGATGGAAAGATGATGAAATAAAGTCAGGATCATTAAAAAAATTTAAATGGTAATTGGTAGACCAAACGGGATAACTGAGGATATCATTCAATTGCAAACAACTTTTTTGAATAACATTTTTCGATATTTTGCATAGTAATGTCACTTTACTCTGTAGTAACTTTATATCGGACTGTTTCCGCTGATGATAACAGATCTCAGGTAGCACATCATATCGGCTGAATCTTGGTTCCATATTGGTCCAATATCGGTGACTATTCAAAAAACAATATTATATTAATAATATGGGTAGAATATTGGTTGCACTTGTTCTTACTGTAATATTGGGTCAATATTGGTTGAATAATTTCTACCCATAACCATTAAACAATATTGTCTACATACTCGTATAGTTTTCCACATCTAAAATAAATATTGTAGTCCCAATATTCCAGTCATATCGATTCTAGGGATAAAAAAATATATTGTATTTCCAAGTTCGATAGCACATTGGTCGAATATTATTTCAACTATATTCAACAAATTGTAATAACTCATATTAGGTTAATATTGGTTCAATGATATCTACCAATATCGATAAAATAATATTGTCTTCATATTGTTTTCAATATCTAGAATGAATATTGCAATCTCAATATTCCTCTCAATCTATTCTAGGAATAAAAACTATATTGTATATCCAAGTTTGATTACGCATTGGTTGAATATTGTTTCGCTAATATTCAACAAATCTTATTGAATTGTATTGAGTCAATATTGGTTCAGTAATATTTACCGATATCGTTGAAACAATATTGTAATAATATTGTTTCCTACATCTAGATCAAGATGAATTTTGAATATTGGCCGAATATTCAATGAAACATATTAAAATTATATCATGAATAAACCTGGAAAAAATTCCGCTAGATGGCTCTACATTCAAAAAGTCTTCTAAAATCTACGAAAATTTATTAAATACTTCACATAACTTGTTTTCAAGTCAGCTTACTCGGTGGTTATGGCGATCAAAAGCAGACTCTGGTGTCGCCTTGATCAACTAAAAGACATTTTATAATTTACCGAGGTATGCGCGTATACAATCTTATTGAAGGCACCAACTTTTTCAATCTTGTTATTCTGTAGATGATTTCTTGATAGATTATAGGTTTCTATAGTGACGAATTCTATGCAATATTGCAATTTTGTCTAAAAGTCATAATTGAAGAAAATGAGAACGAAAGGTTCTCTTTTCAGTTGATGATGTTTATAAGGCACTTGTGGAGCATTCGCCGTTTCTCGATAATTGTTTATTTGGATTCCTTTTATAATCATCAGTTACCACAATTTCATCATTTATTCATTTTTCACTTTTCACAATAACGGTTTTCAAACAGCGCGACATATATAGATGAAGCTATAGAGGTTTTCCCCCACAAAGTAAAAGACGTAAATGGCCTAAACTAATTTTTATAAGATACTTCGTTGATACCTCTGTTTTCCCCCCAGCAAAATCGTTGAGGAATTTTTTAAACAAGCAATAGTGAATAAAATTACCTACAACTTTTTTGGACTTTTGGAAATATCTCAAAGATTATTCAGGGAATCGTTTAACATTAACTCGAACTTTTGTAGAGATTTATAAAACCTACAAAATGGACTTTCATACGACCGGATCGGTGCATTTATCACTGAGGAAATCCGGAAAAACCTCGAAATAGAGAACGTTTTTCAAAAATTTATAATTTTTATAAATCTGAAGCTGGACTAACAATATTGCGAAAACTGATAGATAATAATATGTGGATCAACTGTGCTCAAGACGTTTTCTCCCCGATCTGTAGTTTTTGCACAATCGCGTTATAAACAATTTAAGGACACGTCTCATAAGATGCGCCGTTTCAATGGAAATCGTCTTATTTAAATTCTGTGAAAGGCATCTGGAAGTAGAGATCAATACCTACATTTCGGTTATTTTGAATTTTCACCTGAGAAAATGTCACTGAAAGTTGATCAAAACGCTTCAAAGTGCGTTTGAAGTCACCCGAAGTCGCACTGAAGTTAACTCGAGTTGAGTTCGGATGACTTTGGGTGCACTTCCAAGCATTCAGAGCAACTTCCAGTGACATTTTCCACACATTTCCTACTTCTGAGGTGAAATTCCAAAATATGCAAATTGTAGATATTGATCTGTACTTCCAGATGCCGTTTACAGAATTTTAATAAAATGATTTTCCTCAAATTGGCGCATTTAGAAAGATTTGCCCTTAAATTGTTTATAACGCGATTCTGCCAAAACTACACATCGAACAGAAACCATCTTGCGCATAATTGAACCACTGGTTATTATCTATCAGTTTAGATACCCATTTTGAAGGTTTTATAATTCTCTACAAAAGTTATATTGATTGTAAAACGATTCCTCCAATGCTTTTCGAGATATTCGCAAATGAAAACAAAAAAGTTTAAATTTTTTCAGTATTTCTTTTATAAAAAATTCCACTAAGCGATTTTGATGGGGCGTGAACCAGAGTTTTCATTTACGAACTATCTTATGAAAAGTAGCATAGGCCGTTTGCCTCTTTCGATTTTTGTTAAAAGAGCCTCTTATTTTACCTACAGCAAATGTCGGCGTTTGCAGTTTGAGGGACCTACACCTTTGAAAACTTGTGTTACATTTTTTTCCCAAAGAATATCACAAAATGATTTAAATCTTACTTTTACCGGGTGTCCTCGGAAGGTGGCTCGCCTCTATAAGAAAATAGATTGAAATTTGGAGGATCTTCATACGACTCAAAACTACTTTTTTTTACAAGTAACTCAAGTTCATACAACTTCTGTTTTCACTGGAAGTGACTTGAACTTTCGATTTTTAAATGGGACACCCAGTTTTTTTTTACTTGTTTCGACTCCAAATAGCATCCCGAATACAACCACGAATAACTTGTCACGTTCTGAAACAATTTTTCATTTATTTTCAATTCTTTTTTTATCTAGTTTGCTATGTATGTTCAAATTATTAATTTCGGCCATAAAATTTTGGGAAAAATACTACTTTACTGTTGTTGTGTTTATATAAGTATGAAATGAAATTAAATAATCAATTTTACAATTTATTGATTGATTGAAATATCTTTGATAATTTCACTCGCCGTATGAAACCCTCCTTTCCTGCAATATTAGGACCAATAAGGGACGAATGCCTCGATAACACGCAGTTCCTAGCTTTCGAGTCGGTAATACCACTTTGTCATGGCAACCACGTATCCAAACAACAACGGAGAACTCAATATCTTGCTACTAATATAAATGTCAGTCTGACAGACTTCATGTTTATCAGGCATTATCTACAGGGTGTTTCAAAAATATGAAAAATCTATTAACTTACCCTCTAAAATGCACCATTTTCGAGATACAGGGTGTTGAAATTTAAAAAAATAATTGTTTTTGCGAATATCTCTGGAACTGTTCATCGCACAGAAAATGGATTTCGTAGGCATTTTCTACTCATAATAAGCTATGTTTTGTGCTGATTTTTTATTTTTTAAAATTCATAATTGGTGAAAATTTTGAAGGGGTAGTGGGTGTTTTTTTCTCCAACTTCTACGCCACTAAAAAAAGTATAATTTTGAGCCACCTACTTGAACCGCCAATGTTTTCTACACATAAAAGGGACTCCTGGTCATAAGCTCTGAAGTTGACCGTTTTCAAGAAAAATCAACTTTCATGTTGAAAAACATGGTAAATTTTTTTAAATAATTTTTTTCCTAATTATACAAAATTTATTTAAACGTTAAAATAAGTAACAAAACCAAACGTTGACTTCTTAATTGCAAAATAAAAAAAAACAATAACAATCATACTCAGTTGAATTGTTGGAAATGTCCGCCGTTAGCTTCAATGCACGCAGCAATTTTTCGAGGAAAATACATTTAAACAACATGAAAGTTGATTTTTCTTGATTACGGTCAATTTTAGAGCTTATAACCAAGAATTCCATTTTTATGTAGAAAACATTGGCGGTTCATATAGGAGGCTCAAAACTGTATTTTTTTCAGTGGCGTAGAAGTTGGAGAAAAAAACACCCACTACCCCTTCAAAATCTTCACCAATTATGAATTTATAAAAATAAAAAATCCGCACAAAACATAGCTTATTATGAGTACAAAATGCCTACGAAATCTGTTCTCTGTGCGATAAACGGTTCCAGCAATATTCGCAAAAAACGATTATTTTTTAAATAATGTATCTCGAAAATGGTTCATTTTAGAGGGTAAGTTAATAGAAACTTTTTTTTCATATTTTTGGACGAGCTATCACATCCTAAAGTCCTGCGCATTTATTATGAAACACCCTGTATAACTACTGAATAATTTACGACAATGGAACTTTTTTTAATATGTTGGTTCGTGAAATTATCTCAATAAATCCTACTCGTGCTCACAATACTATCTATAATTCTGTCACAAATCTTAAACTCGATCAAATTGGTTTGAGGTAACACCACTCGTCCTAAAGGACTCGTGGTGTTACCAAGCAATTTGATCTCGTTGATTTCTGACAGAATTACTATCGATAGTATTGCGAGCACTCGTGGTATTACCCCCGATTATTTCACTTATGCTAAAATAGCGGGTTATGATTGGTTGAAATTTTTGTGTTGATAAATGAAAACATCATGTTTTCGATTTTGTAGTTCGGCTCTTGATTGGCTACTGGATATGTATATGATGTGTTTTCGATTTTGTAGTTCGATTCCTGATTGGTTATTATCAAAACACAAACTTACCACTAGCAAGCTGCTATAATGACACAACACCAAACTTTGACCAAAACTAAATAAGAACTCACTATTAATTCATATCAACTTCACAATTTTCGACAAATTTTGCATACTCGTTGATTAATCAAATCACTAAATCAAAACGTAACCTCGAGCTAGAAGCAGTAGACTAGACATGCAATGACGAAACTACGAATGACGCGCTCTGTCATTGGTAACTGAAATAGAGGGCTGTTTAAAATATCAAGTAAATGATTTGTTAATTGCATAATTTCAGAACTAAATGCGGGATTAATGTTCCTAGTTAAATTGAATAGTAAATAAATAAAAATGGTTTCGATTTCATTCATGAAATAATCTTAACAAATACAACTCGTGTTATCGGCGATTATCGTTAATTCCTTCTCGGTTTCGAATCAAATTATGTTGCTTTAGGCAACCACATGAGCGCTTGCGCGAGTGTGGTTGCCAAGCAACATAATTTGATTCTCAATTTCAAAGGAATTGCTATTTCGATAATCACCGATACACTTGTGGTATTACCTACAACAATCTTGAATTGTTTATCTATATAATGTTCCATCTCCTATGTTACCGTAACCTGAACTAGCTAGATTATAACTACATTACCTGATGCTGGATGATCTATTTCATATATCATAACAACTGTATTCGGTCAAAATGAGTGTGATATGAGAAATTAAATTTTTAAATTGAAATTACAATTATTTTTTCAAGTGACAACCTGAACATCATTTCATTACGATTCATGTGGTACGGCACACTAATAGGTTTTAAACAAACTTCCGTTTCAACATGAAACCATTAAATGTCGAATCAGAAATAGATGATTAGGATGAAGATGAAAACTAAAACAGAGCTGAACTTGATCCCAGTTAAGGATACCAAAATGTTTACATAAACCATTGATTTTTGAAGATGAGTTCAATGATTTCAATAATAAGGAAATGTGGGAAAGTGAAAATTGCCCCTGTTTGAAATACGTAGGAAAGAAATATCGGAAAGTACTATTTGGAGAAGCTCTACCAGTAACTCTCTGAAAAACCTGAAATTTTACGGAGATAATCTTGATCTAAAAATATTTCTGATGCGGCGGAAACCCCATTAGATATTTTTCAAAACATTTCTCCTATCGACCTATTTGAAGATTTTGTTTTTTAAACGAAATTGTACGCTTTTCAAAAAAGGGTGATTCTAGTTTTGTTTATACAAATGCCAAAGCAATAAGGATAAGAGATCTATTCAAGTGGATTTTAGGAAACATTAACGCAGAGACTCTCCCGAATATGACAAACTGTATAAATTGCGTCCTGTTTTCCAGAAGTTATCACATACATTTTTAGACTGCTACAAAACATCGAAAAATCAGATGAATCTATGATACGATTCAAGGGACGTAGCAGTCTGAAGCAATACATGCCCCTAAAACCCACGAAGAGAGTGTCCAAGGTATCGATAAGTGCTGATTCTTCTGGATATGTGTGTCAGTTTTGAATAAATACTGGGAGTATAGCAGATGCCTCTGAAAAAGACGAGGAGGAAGAGTTAGAATTATTTCAATTCAGTTGGTGGGCGAGAAATATGCAATGGACTGTAGTTTTTTTCATGAACTCATTATGAATTGTTATAAAACTGATTTAGGAGAGTTTTCGACAGAAACCAAGATTTTATTTGCTTACCGGCACTCAGCTTCGTTTTGTAGGTTTTCTTCTGACGGCCGTCACTTCAACCACTCCAGATACTTCCACAGCTTCAATAGTCATCCCAGCGATGGTAGAGCTTGCACAACACTAGATTGATGATTCTTTTCGGGCTTCACCACATGTAGGTGAATGAACGAAGATGTATTGATAGCAACGAACTATAACTTATTAGTCAGTGTAAAGTTTGACGTCAAAAAAGTGAATAAGAGTTACGCAATAAATTAAAAGAAAAAATATGTCCACCGAAATTGTGAAAATCGAAAAATTGGAGTATCGAGCCATCATCAAGTACCTGTATTTGAAAGTGTTAAGAGGTAAGCAGATTTACGAAGATATGCTTAATACCCTTGGTGATCAATGTCCTTCGTATGCGACCGTGAAAAATTGGACT
Organism: Chrysolina oricalcia; assembly: GCA_944452925.2. Taxonomy (NCBI): domain Eukaryota; kingdom Metazoa; phylum Arthropoda; class Insecta; order Coleoptera; family Chrysomelidae; genus Chrysolina; species Chrysolina oricalcia. Next base: position 42,879,705 of record OX101811.2, read on the forward strand.
GCAAGCTTCAAAAGAGGTAAATTTTCCTTTGAAGATGATGACCGATCGGGAAGGCCAGTTTCTGTGTCAGTCCCCAAAAATATTGATGCAGTTCATGACATGATTTCAACAGACCGTCGAATTGGGTTAAAACGGATATATGAAGCACTGAATATTTCGTACGAACGCGTTCATCATATAGTTCACGTCAATTTGGACATGAGAAAAATTGCTGCAAAATGGATCCCCAAATGTTTGAATGTTGACCAAAAGCGTGCAAGGGTAGTAGCATCGCGTTCGATCTGTCCTCGATTTGAAAACGATGTAGACTTCTTAAACCGAATTGTTACTATGGATGAGACTTGGGTACATTTCTACGATCCAGAAACAAAGTAACAATCGATGGAATGGCGACACTCCGGTTCTCCAAGACCTAAGAAGTTTCGTGTTCAAAAATCTGCTGGAAAAGTTCTTGTTTAACTTTTTTGAGATTGCCATGGAGTAATCATGATTGATTTTTTGGATAAGGGTAGAACAATAACTGCAGGTTGCATTACTGACCACTCTACGGGAAAAAATGAAAAGAAAAGACGCGGAAAGCTATCCAAAGGTGTTTTGTTTTTGCAGGACAACGCCCCTGCACACAAATCTCATGTTGACATGCAAAAAATTCGTGATTTAGGGTTTGAATTACTAGAACACCCCCCTTATTCACCAGATTTGGCTCCGTCCGACTATCATTTCTTTCCTCAACTGAAAAAAATTTGAAAGTTCGTAAATCTTCTTCCAACGAGGAGGTAATAAAAGCTGTGGAGGTCTGGTTTGCAGAGCAAGAAGAAACATTTTTTTTAAAGGTCTAGAGGCGTTGCAGGTTCGCTGTAATAAAAGTATCCGATTGAGAGGAGAGAATATGTTGAGTAATAAAATATTTTGTCATTGAAATTTTGTTTGGTTCTATAGTAGGCTAAGAATTTTCCAATATATCCTCGTAAGTATATGAGTGAGTGAGTCCTCTCACCAGAATTCGAGCACACCTTTTTTTTCTGGGCTCCGGTTTGGGTAGCAAAAACCATGTTTCTGATGGCGCGAAAAAATACAGGGAGAATACAAACATGAGAATTATGATTGAAGTATGAAAAAATCCTTCAGTATATAATATAATTGATAATAGAAAAATAAAAAATAGTAACAACAAAGATAATAAGATTCATTAACTTCGGTTGTCCCAAAAAGTTGGTCTACAAAAAGATTTGCGAAAAGACATGAAATACTATTGTGATACTTTGAAACAAGGCAGAAAACAATAACCCAATGATGTTAATGATAGCGAATATTTGAGAAGAGGATAATCTGAATATAGGGTTAATTTAGATGGATTATTGTAGTCTACAAGAACTTTTCTTTCCAAGTTAGTTAGGAATTATAATTTGCATATGAGTTGGCAAAGTCCCTATATGAAGAAGATAGGATTTGCTGGATGCAGCAGTGGTCAATGCCTTTGCTATATATCAAGAGAGATAGCAAATTTTAGTCAATACCACTGAAACATTTTCTTGGTCTTCTAGGCAGTGAGAGTTCTTGCCCGAAGAAATGTAGACAACCTCTGGCAACTCATTTCGATACTTCAGTGTCTCCGAAAATAAGACCAATTATGAACAAAAAATATACGTATGTATTTTTCAGATACGAGTCATGCACTCGTATGCCATTAAATGGTTCGTCAAGAAGATGTGCATTGTGATGCACCAAGGAGCATCCCCAACGCACTAGGTGGATATGCTCCAGGTAATAAAGAAGAAACAACATTTTATTGGATTTCGTAACGCGTTTCTTTTTAATCACATGAGACGCGGTATTATGTTAATCAAATATACAAAAATGTTTTGCAATTTGGCATAAAACGCGTGGAACAAAGTGCGAGTTGTACGTTTGGTTTCCCCCGATGGTGAATTGGTCAGACCAATAACCAAATTGTGTCCTCTTCCTTCTTCCCCGTCTCTTGTTTCTACAGAGGAGAATAGTTTAGCCTTATAAACGCTCTCTGAACATTCATATATATATATATATATATATTCCTATCATGTTTTTAATTATTTTCTTCTTACAATTCTTTTTTTTTGTACTACCCACCCTCGCGCGCCGCAGAATGTTGGAATTCCGCATTCCAACTGAAACTCATTTCAATTTGGCAACGTTGCTGAAAGTATCTCATCCTTTACCGCGTACACACTTACGCACAAACAACAAACAATAGTTGGCGTGGCGAGAAGCGAAACGATTGTTATAAAAATAAAAAATATATTGACATTGACACCCGATTGTGTTTGCATAAATTTGATCTATTGTATTTAAAAAGCTCTACCGATCTGGTCTCAAATTCTCTTGGCACCGTTAAATTCACAAAATTTGTAGTTCAGAAGCCCTTTTAGATCACAGTGTTATGGTAAATGTATCCTTTAGATAATAGTGAAGCTGTTTATGGTAAATGTATGCTGAACCTTGTCACAACGAATGTTGTTATTGTTGAATAAATACGTTTTGAAGAAATCCCCTGATGTTTTTGAGAGGTTTCCGATAGACAAAAACTTGTCTCATCTCCAAACCAGCGACTTGAAAAGTATTAAAAGGATGCCGTCTCAAAACATAATGGTCCTTCGAGCCGGATTTAATTTGCTAATTATTTTGGATGTGGAGATTGAAGAATCAATAATCAAGTAGGAAAATCTCATCTGAACACCGAAGCCCGAAATCCCGATTGAGAAGCGATATAATCTTGCAGAATCAGCAGACCTGCGAACACAAAATAGTGAGCAGAGTGTTAGCCCGTTTCAACCACAGCCCCGTAAGCACCCGTAAACACCCGAAAACACCCGAAAAGTTGTTGCAGCTTATTGTCGCCCGACGGAATGTAGGTCAAGGAAAGTGTTACTAGGTACAGGTTGACCAGAGAAGGTAGGATTGATTTGAACAAGAACAAACTCTCAAATCCATTTTCATGATTTCTTTTTCATTTTTATGAACTATAAATATCATTCGCCCTAGTTACTATTTTCTGTACAATTGATTATTTATCTCTATACTTACCTTAGGTTAAAAAAACTTGTAAGCTTTGATATAACTTAATAGAAAGATGAGTTTGGCAGAGCACAAAAAGCAAAGAAAAAATGCCAAAGCTGCCATTTCACGTATTTCAAAATGGGCAATGGAAAATAAAGATATAGAAAAAGATTTGAATCAATTTGAAGTCAGAATACAGGCAATTTCTGATGCATTCGATAAATATTCCAGTGCCCAGAATGAAATTGAAGACTTAATTAGTAATGCCTATACAGTGGCGGAGGAAGTCGAAAACAGGGAGCAATTCGAAAATAAGTATTTTGAAACGTTAGCTATTTTGAACGCTTGTGTAAAAATAGTGTCTCATACAGTAAACAACAAAAAATTCAATGTTAATTTGTCTCACACAACTATGATCCCAATGTTAAATCACCTGAAATTAATATTCAGCCCTTCTCTGGTAATGATCAGAACTGGGAAAGTTTTTTTGATTTGTTCAAGTCACTTATAATTGATAACCCGAAACTCACTTCCGATGCTGAGAAATTTTACTATTTAAAAACTCTGTTGAGAGGTGAAGCTTTAAAAGTAATAGACTCACTCAAGGTTACAAATGAAAATTTTGGTACTGCATTGGATTTGCTTAAGAAAAGATATGAGAAACACCCTAAACTGGTAAATTCATATTTTCACTCATTTTTGAACACACCGGAAATTAAAAAATGTAAGCCGGAGAATTTGAGAGAGTTCGTCACGCAATGCCGGAAAAGTTTAGAATCATTGAAGAATTTAAAGTATAGTACAGATGAACTTTTTGATGCTCTTTTAGTATTTCTTTTGGAACAAAAGTTAGATTTTTCGTCACGTAGGTGTTTTGAAGAAGAAAGAGATATAATTAATATACCCAAAACTGAAGAGTTTTTTTAATTCTTGGAATAAAGGTGTGTTGTTCTCGAAAACCTTTCTAGTTTTGATAGTAGCCCAAGAAATTTGGAAAATAAAATTTTCAGAAACTCGAATAAAGTAAATTTGCACACAAATGTTAAAAAGTGTGCACCTCCCTCGCCTACTTTTGGCAGAAATTGTTTATATTGTATGCTCAAAATTTACATCCATGAATCCCCCAGACAGGCATAAATTTGCAAAAACCAAACATCTTTGTTTTAATTGCTTAGGAAGCAAACACAATATTGAAAATTGCCCATCTAGGTCAACATGCGCTCTATGCAACCAAAAACACCACACGTTACTCCACTTAACGAATTCAAACCGGGGTAACTACCCCCAGGAAAACACTTCCTCGTCACATTCAAGTCCAAGATTTCAATCTCACTCGAAACTTGAACTCTCCCAATCATTCTCAAAACTCTCAGTCCCCAGGCCCCTCATACAGGACGTTAGAACATAACGCTTTCGAAAACTCGCCACTACAAACTACTACCCTCTCCTCGTTCTCCTCTCGTTCCTCTCACGTGTTGTTAGCGACAGCTCAAGCTTTTGTCAACCCGAAACGTGGCCATCCCTTCCTAGTGAAAATGGCCATGAGATTAGGTTATACTCCCTATAAACAAACTTTACACATATCTGGAATTTGTGTTAATTCTAGTAACTTCTCAAATGAAATGGTGGATGTCGATGTTTTCTCTACGCTAGAGCACGTGAAAAAATTTAAAATTTCCTGTGCTATTATTGACAAAATCACCCAAAAACTTCCTCAAATTCCTCTTAATTCAAAATTCCTGAAGAAATTGCAAACTCTCTTGCGGACTCCGAATTTTTTAAACCCTCCGAAATTGATATTTTAGCTGGAGCCGATATCTATTATTCGTTCATCAGGGATGGGTTTGTGAAATTAGGCAAAGGCCTGCCCACCCTCATCAACTCGCATTTAGGTTGGAAGACCATTGTCATCTGTACCCTTACTCTCACTCATTGTTAGCCACTCAATCTCCCTCTGACGTTGATGACATTGGAAAACTCATAGAAAAGTTTTCGGATCAAGAGGAGATCCAAACCACCCCCGTTCTTTCTCAGGAACATGAAATGGCAGAAAACATTTTCAATTCCACAACTCGAATTTTAGACAATGGTAGATATCAAGTCGATATGCCTTTGAAAAGCACTATAGAACACAAAAAATTAGGTGACTCCTTCACTATTGCTCGAAAGAGATTTTTTGCCCTAGAAAAACGGTTTGAGAAAGAACCCAACCTTTTTAAGGACTATAAAAAATTTGTTGATGAATATGTCCATTTAGGACATGCCCGATATGTGCCTCTCTCTCTTACAAATGAATTCTTAGAAAACAAATATTTCATCCCACATTTATGAGTTGTTAGGGAAAGTAGCATTACCATAAAATTGCGCGTTGTGTTTGATTTTTCATGCAAAACTACCTCTGGTTTATCCTTGAATGACGTCACTCTGAAAGGGTTTCAAGTACAGCCCGAGCTCTTTGACATTCTCTGCCGCTTTAGAAGTTTTAAATATGTATTAACTTCTGACATTGAGAAAATGTACATGATGGTACAAATGAACCCCCAGCACAATTTTTTGCAAAACATTTTGTGGAGGGAGTCCCCCTCAGAACCACTGAAATGTCTTGAACTCTCTACTGTCTCATTTGGCCAAAACTGCTCCCCTTATTTAGCCACTCGTGTCCTAAAGGACATTGCCCTTCGAAACAGCGAACTCACTCTCGCCTCAGAGTCCTTACCCACTCAAACATATGTTGATGATATTCTCACAGGCACTGACAACATTTCATATCTTGAACAACTGTATTCCGAATTGATCACTTGGAACATGGATTTCATTTGCACAAATGGTATTCGAATTCTCAGGATTTTTTGCAAAAGATTTCCCAATCTCAAACCTCTGAATTGGATTTAAATTTTGATGAATCACCTTGTAAAATACTCGGTTTGAGATGGAATCCACTTTCGGATAAATTGAGAATTTCAGTTCATACTTCTCTCGTTGGAGAAAACATCACTGAACGGAAAGTTCTCTCCACAGTTAGTTCATGCTATGACCCAATGGATTAGTTAATCCCATAATTGTTTCTGGAAAAATATTACTGCAAAAATATGGTTACAAAAATTGGATTGGGATGTCCAAATAACTGATTTTTTTACTAACCTTTCGCAAGTCAAAAATATCGAAATACCTCGCTATTTATTCCTGAATAAAATAATCACAAGAATAGAAATCCTCGGATTTTCGGATTCTTCAACTTTGGCTTACGGTTGTAACATTTACGTACGTGCTATATACTCTGATAATACTGTTTCATGTTCACTTGTATGTTCTAAATCCCGTGTAGCCCCCTTAAAGAAAGTTTTAACTATCCCCAAGCTCGAACTGAGTGGAATGTTGCTATTAGCTAAACTTGCTGAAAAAATTGTACATATTTTTGAGAATAGGTTAGATATTACTTCAGTAAATTTGTGGAGTGACTCACAAATTGCCCTTTCCTGGATAAAATCACATCCGAGTCGATGGTCGGTTTTTGTAGCAAACCGCGTTTCCCAAATACAAAATATCTGTAAGTGTTATTAGTGGCGACACGTAAAATCAGCACAAAATACTGCTGATATTCTATCTCGCGGAATTTTTAATGAAAAAATTTTAAACTTTTGGTTCTCGGGTCCATCATTCTTACACGAAAACGATTCAGATCTGCCAACAATTGACACTTTTTGCAGTGTTGCCCACCCACCAGAAGAAAGAAAAATGTCACACCTTGCGTTCAATATAGAGGAAAACTTTTGGATGATAATTTTTTCTAAATTTTCCAAATTCTCGAAATTACAACACACACTGGCATACATATTTAGATTTCTACTCAACCTTAAATCAAGTTCTGAAAAAATTAGTGGTCCCTTGCAAGTTGATGAGCTTTCCCGCGCCCTCAGTTTCATATTGAAAACTGTTCAGTCCCAGCACTTTTCCAAAGAAATTCATGAAATTACTGATAATAAGGCCTTCTCCAATAAACAGTTACTCTCCCTTAAGCCCTTCTTAGACTCTTCAGGTGTTGGTGGCAGATTACAATATGCAGATATCCCATATGATCAGAGACACCCAATTTTATTACCCGCTCATAACCATGTCATTTCTCTACTGTTGCGCCAAGAGCACTCTCGACTTGGACACAGTGGTCCTCAAAATGTTTTGTCCAATGTTCGTCTCAGATACTGGCCTTTAAATGGTTTGCAAGAAATAAAAAGAATTTTAAGAAATTGTGTTATATGTCACCGATTCAATTCTCAAGCAGCTCAACAAATAATGTCCGATCTCCCCAAAGATCGAGTGCAAAATTCTCGTCCTTTTCAGAAAGTAGAAATTGATTTTGGTGTTCCATTTTTGATCAAATCATCTAGACTACGCAAAGCCCCACTAATTAAGTATTATATTGCCCTTTTCGTCTGTATGGTAACAAAGGCGGTTCATATTGAAGTTGTTTCTAGCTTGTCATCTGAAGCCTTCTTGTTGACCCTTAAAACATTTATTGCCCGTAGAGGTAACCCGTCCATAATTTATAGTGATAACTACAAATTTTCTTGGTGCAAGAAATCAGTTAAGAGATCTTCATGATCTGTTCCAGCCTCAGCCCTTTTATGACTCAGTTCGTTCATTTCTAGCTCAAAATGAAACTCAGTGGAAATTTATTCCCCCTCACTCACCCCATTGGGGTCGTATTTGGGAATCAGCTATAAAAAGCGCCAAATACCAATTAGTAAGGTAATTCACAATTCACGTATGAAGAATTCAGCACGATTGTAGCTCAGATTGAAGCGATTTTAAACTCGCGACCTCTCTACACTCTCTCGAACGACCCAACCGATTTTCAGCCACTTACCCCTGGACATTTTTCAATAGGAAACGCTTTAACTGCATACCCGGAAAAAGATTTTTCTAATACCCCAGTAAATCGTCTTTCATATTGGCAACAATGCTCTAAAATCCACCAATTGTTCTAGAAAAAATGGACGGTTGAATATTTAAATCGCTTACAAAATAGACCTAAATGGTTGAGCCCCTCGGAAAATATCAAGGTTAACGATGTTGTCCTCTTGAAAAGTGAAAATACACCCCCACTCAAATGGCCCCTTGCTCGAGTTTCGGAAACCATTGTTGGTAAAGATAGCAAAGTGCGAGTTGTACAATTGGTTTCCCCCGATGGTGAATTGGTCAGACCAATAACCAAATTGTGTCCTATTCCTTCTTCCCCGTCTCTTGTTTCTACAGAGGAGAATGGTTTAGCCTAATAAACGCTCTCTGAACATTCATATATACATATATATATATATATATATATATATATATATATATATATATATATATATATATATATATATATATATATATATATATATATATATATATATATATATATATATATATATATATATATATATATATAACAGGACATTCATGACATCTACAGTCACTAGTTGAAACTTAATTTGACACGAACCAAGGAATCCAAAAGAGAGGTTTGTCCACAAATTGACAGGCAGCCAACAATTCGTTGTTCTGACCAACCCAAGGTTCAGTCAAGTTTCTAATACGTTATGAGGAACGCAAGCAGAATCTAAGTGAAAATAGAGTATATTTCGTTTTAATTCCGAGAGTTCTAACCTTTGACAGCTGTTTCGTGCTAACGCACTCATCAGAAAGGATTTATGGAGCTCTCGAAATCAAAACGAATCCACTCAAGAATTAATACCGTGAGGCAAGACAGAATATAACAGGAAGTTATTCATGACATCTACAGTCACTAGTTGAAACTTAATTTGACACGAACCAAAGAATCCAAAAGTAGAGGTTTGTCCACAAATTGACAGGCAGCCAACAATTCGTTGTTCTGACCAACCCAAGGTTCAATCAAGTTTCTAATACGTTATGAGGAACGCAAGCAGAATATAACTTCCTGTTATATTCTGTCTTGCCTCACGGTATTAATTCTTGAGTGGATTCGTTTTGATTTCGAGAGCTCCATAAATCCTTTCTGATAAGTGCGTTAGCACGAAACAGCTGTCAAAGGTTAGAACTCTCGGAATTAAAACGAAATATACTCTATTTTCACTTTTGGATGTTGTACAAAATGGTGGGTAAAAACAAATAAATTCATTACTTACTTGAGGTTAGAAGTAAAAGTCAACGTGCACAACAAAAAACATTAATATCTTCATAGTCACTTAGACTTGGACACATCGATAAAAATTCATATTAGTTATTTGCAACATTACAATATTTAAAAAAATTTATATTTTCTCCGGCACACATGGTGCGTCTGCAGACAGAGATTTCAACCTGAGAGAGAGGGCAAGTTCAATTTTGAAGGATGACAATATTTCAAACGAGCAAACAGTATTACCAACCAAGTACTACCAGCAGTGTGGGCAACCCAAAAAACCCCAAATCCGCAATACGGACCAAGTACCGAACCCTACTTCAAAGGTGAAGACTGGGCTCAATGCCAAAAGTCCCAAAAAAATTACAGATTACAGTCTCATTCGGGAAAACTAGAGGGATTAGTTCCAGCTTTGAAGACCTGACATTACAAAAGCGAAATCTGAAAGAGAGACAAAAATTATCCAAAAACCTTACTTCAGTGATGAAAACCGGGCTTAAAGCCAAACTTCCACCAAGTTTCCGACTAAGCTTCATGCGGAGAAACTGGAGGGATTAGTTCCAGTTTTAAAATATAATTGTAAATCACACTCAAATTTTGTAAATCAGTTCTCTTGTTCATACTATTGGTACCACTCTTTATGTAATACATTTCTTTGAATAACCTTTTAGTTAAATTATTTTCAGTACATAACACAGAAACTTTACTGTAATCCATTACATGCCTGTTTTTTATAACATGTTCAGCAAGAGCACATGTAGATTTATTTAAATTGTAATCACTTTTGTGTGACTTTAGGCGTCCTGATAAGTTTCTAGAAGTCTGTCCAATATATTGCAAATCACAGGACGTGCAAGGAATTTTGTATACTACATTTGACTTTTCTAAAGATTTTAAAGGAGTTTTAATTTTGGAAAACAAAGTGTTCGTCGTGGTGACGATACGTTGTGCAAATTTTATGTTACAAGTTTAAGAAACCATTGGGATGTCATCTCCCAGCATTGCCTGCTTGATTTTCAAAGTTTTAAATCTATTCTAGAATACATTTTTGATTCAAACGTCCTTGTGTTCAATGACGTTTTTTACAAACAAATTTTTGGTACTCCTATGGGATCAACTATATCCCCATCTCAGTAAACTTTGTACTAGATGACCTTATAAAGGATGTTCAAACGAGAATACCTTTTGATATACCTTTCATAAAACGTTATGTTGATGATTTGATTTTGTCTGTTCCCAAAGGTGAAACTGATGAGGCTTTAGCGTTGTTCAACGCCTACAACGAACACCTTCAGTTTACAGCTGAAGAAGAAAGTGACAGCAATATACCTTTCCTCGATATGAGGACTCCCTAAGAACAAAATGGTACAGAAAACCCTGTGCCAGTAACAGATTGCTGAACTATCACTCCTATCATCCTACGAAAATGAAAATCAATCTAGTTCTAACTCTGAGGAACAGAGTCACCACTTCAACTCACCCCTCTTTTGTATACGAATGCTTAAATGAATTAAAAGTTATTCACCTTGAAAATTCTTATCCTTTTAAATTGATAAATAAGTTATTGCACAGTACCCCACATAATGGTGGTTCTCATGTAACTCTTTTTTCTGAATCTAATAACATTTTACATAACGATAATAATAATCTTGACAACAACATAACGTCAAATAATCTACATATTTCACATATTGAACCTCAGGGATCCAATGCTGAGATACCCCCCAAGGTATTAAACTTTTTCTGTTCCCTGCCATTTATTCAATCTCTAACTCCTAAACTTTTAAATGTTTTCAAGAATGAAAACATAAAATTTGCACAACGTATCGTCACCACGACGAACACTTTGTTTTCCAAAATTAAAACTCCTTTAAAATCTTTAGAAAAGTCAAATGTAGTATACAAAATTCCTTGCACGTCCTGTGATTTGCAATATATTGGACAGACTTCTAGAAACTTATCAGGACGCCTAACGTCACACAAAAGTGATTGCAATTTAAATAAATCTACATGTGCTCTTGCTGAACATGTTATAAAAAACAGGCATGTAATGGATTACAGTAAAGTTTCTGTGTTATGTACTGAAAATAATTTAACTAAAAGGTTATTCAAAGAAATGTATTACATAAAGAGTGGTACCAATAGTATGAACAAGAGAACTGATTTACAAAATTTGAGTGTGATTTACAATTATATTGTTGTATATTCAAAGTCTACTTCACTCAAAAATAATTTATTTAACGAAATACAATTATTCACAATACTCTAATTTACATAACATTCACTCTACTATTTATATTCGACTTTCACTTCACTGACTGCCTGTCTGTCCGCTGCGTAGTTCTTTTTATATCCGACGTTGACTTCTCTGAATGCTCCAGAATTTTCCATCGAATCGCCCAGACTCACCGCGGCGCCCAGATTCTTCTCGGTGCAAGCGCATCGACAGTCTCCCGCGGTTGGTCGCTAGCTATACGTGAGAGTTCAGGTCCGGCATCGCCCGCAGCTTCGCCACATTGCCCCCTTCTTAGAGATATTTCGTCCCGAAATGTCATCCTTGGAGTGTGTCGATATTTGCAGGATTCCCCATATCTGCATCGTGAAGTTCGATGAAAATAACACTCCACAGTCTTCATGCTAGGTCGTGTAATAGGATTACAACAAACCAAAATCTGGATGCCGCTGGATCGGAATATCGTCTCCAACATACTTCTTATAACTCTCCAATCCAGCCCATCAATACCACAGGATAATTTTGGGATTGCCAAGTCCACCAGATTCTGGTTCACCATCGTATCTCTTAGTTGGGTGAGGCTCCTCCAGACATCTTCATAGGACGGTGTGTCTTGGGAATGCTTCTTGGTCACCAAGTAGTAGATGTTCCTCTGGCCCTTCTTCAGCTGTAGCACACCTCCAATTTCTGGATTCTGTTTCCGTAGTGTCTGGAGTTGGCCAAATTTCTTGGAGAACACTACAGCGATGCCCCTGGACATTCGAAGATCTTCTGCGACGCAGTGTGCTAGGGCGTAATCGACTGGCACTTTGAAAAGGTCCCGAGGCTCCTCCCGAGTTACCCCGTGTGACACTTTCTGTCCATTTGAGTATAAGGACATGAATTTCTGGAACGTCATCGCATCCTCTGGTGGTCTGAGGGTGCGGACTTGGTCATGATTTCCAGCGTAAGGGGCCAACCTGTTGAAATGAACGACCCTGGGTTTACCTCTGGGTGGCTTGTGGATTCGGTAAAGCAGGTCGTTTATCCTCTTGATGATCTTGTACGGACCTTCCCATGAATTCCGTAATTTCGGTGACAGGCCCCGGCGACGCATCGGGTTGTACAGCCAAACTAGGTCACCAACCTGAAATCCTCCAGCATCGGCATTGATGTCATAAGTCGCTTTCATTCGGTCGCTGGCACTCTGGATGTTCAAACGGACTCGTTCGTGGATGTCCTCCATTCGCTGCCGGAGTTTACTGACGTAGTCCTCTCCCGCGGTATCCTGTCCTGGTGGCATCCCAAACTTTAGGTCACAGGGAAGTCGCAGCTCTCGGCCCATTATGATACTAGCAGGGGTTTGGACGGTCGACTCGTGTACTGCGGAACGGTAGGCCATCAGAAACAAATGGAGATACTGATCCCAGTCTCTTTGATGGTCAGAGACTACCTTGGACAAGTGGCGATTGATAGTCCTGTTCATCCGCTCAACCATTCCATCGGACTGTGGATGTAGAGCTGTGGTTCTCGTCTTGCGGATGTTCAGCAGGTGGCAGATTTCTTGGAACAGGTTGGATTCGAAATTTCTGCCTTGGTCCGAGTGCAGCTCCAAGGGGACACCGAATCGACATATCCACTCTTTCACCAAGACGTCCGCGACGGTGATGGCTTCCTGGTTGGGCAGGGCATAGGCTTCGGCCCACTTGCTGAAATAGTCCATTGCCACAAGGATGTATTTATTTCCATGATCTGATACGGGGAACGGGCCGGCGATGTCAATGGCGATTCTTTCGAATGGACTACCTACATTATACTGACGCATCGGGGCCTTGGGTCGTGTCCGAGGTCCATTGCTGGCAGCACAAACAGCACACTTTCTGCACCAGTCATTGACATCAACTTGACAATTGACCCAGTAAAACCGTTGTCTTACTTTCTGCAGGGTCTTCGTCACACCCAGATGTCCTCCAGCAACTCCATCATGGATCTCTCGGAGTACTTCCTGTCTTCTGTTCTTGGGCACCACTATCTGACGTCTGTCCTCCCCACCATCTTCGGACTCCAATACACGTTTCAGGACCCCATTGTCCAGGGTAAGGGAATTCCATTGGGCCCAGTAGGATTTAACTGCTGGGGAATATCTTGCGATTTCCTGCCATGTCGGTCTTTGATTACTATTTTTCCAACCGATGACTAAACCAAGATCCAGATCTCTTTCTTGGTCTTTCTGGACCTCGTTGTCATTCCAGTTATTGTCAACTGCCGTGGTTCTACAAATCGCTGCTTCCTTCTCTTCTGCTCGTCGGCAGTGTGAGCAGTCGTCTGGGCATGGTCTCCTTGACAGGGCATCTGCGTTCTTGTGGCCACTCCCTGCTCGATGTTCGATCTCGAAGTCAAATTCTTGGAGTCTTTCGATCCAACGTGCTACTTGGCCCTCGGGATTTTTGAACTGTAGAAGCCATTTAAGGGCTGCGTGGTCGGTCCTCAACAGAAATCTTCTCCCGTACACGTATTTGTAAAAGTGTTCTACTCCCTTGACAACAGCCAACAGTTCTCGTCTGGTGACGCAGTAGTTACGCTCCGGTTTACTGAGAGTTTTACTGAAGTATCCGATCACCTTCTCTTGCCCATCCTGGATCTGGGACAAGACAGCTCCAAGTCCCACGTTGCTGGCGTCCGTGTCCAAAATGAATTTTCCACTCGGAAGGGGATAACTCAGAATCGGTGCGTTGATCAATGCCCCTTTCAGCTTCCTGAACGAGTCTTGGCATTCTTCGGACCATTGGAATTTTGTTTGACCTTCCGTGAGCCTGGTCAGTGGTTTAGCGATGTTGGCAAACCCCAGCACATATCGGCGATAGTATGTGCACAAACCAAGGAAACTACGTAGTTGGTGTATGTCTTTCGGGATAGGCCACTCCTTCACTGCTTTAATCTTCTCGTCATCCACTGCTACTCCGCGCCCAGAGACAATATGGCCAAAGTAACGTACTTCTTTTTGGAACAGGTGGCATTTCTTGGGGCTCAGCTTCAATCCAGAGTTTCTCAGTCGCATGAATACCTCCTCCAGGTTTTTAACGTGGTCTTCGAACGATTTGCCAACTACAATAATGTCATCGAGATATACCAGACACGTCCTCCATGAGAGTCCTTTCAGAACCGTCTCCATCAATCTCTCGAATGTTGCTGGAGAATTACAAAGTCCGAATGGCATAACGGTGAAATGCCACAGTCCCGAGCCGATGGTGAAGGCTGTCTTTTCTCTATCTTCTCGAGCCAGTTCTACCTGCCAGTATCCACTCTTCAGATCAAGGGTCGAGAAAATCGTGGAGCCGGCCAACGTGTCTAGGGTGTCGTCTATTCTCGGAAGAGGGTAACTGTCTTTCTTCGTCACGTTGTTCAGTTGACGATAATCTACGCAAAAGCGTGTTGATCCGTCTTTCTTCTTCACCAGCACGACTGGAGAGGACCATGGACTGTCGGATGGTTCAATAACTCCATCTTTCCCCATATCACTGACTATTTTGTCAACCTCTTCTTTCTTGGCAAGAGGAAGTCTTCTAGCTGATTGTCGGATTGGTCGGGCATCCCCAGTATCAATTTTATGTTGGACTACATTCGTTCGACCCCCTTTTCCTTGTCCGGTATCGAAGATGTCTTGGTACTTCTTGACTAATTCTCTCAATCTGGGCTGTTGGGCTGGTTTAATGCCCTTGGAAGAGATGGTAACCAATTTTTCCAGTTCCGCTGTCAGGTTGTTGTCTTGACTAACAGTACCGTGTACACTCCTGATCACAGAGGAAATTGACGAACAGTGCCCCAAAACAGTTCCTTTCTTCAAGGTCACTGGGTAATAATTGACATTCATTACCCTTACTGGCACAAATTTATCAGCACGCAACAAAGTCTTGCCTAGTGCAATACTTCGTCCAATTTTCTCATCATGAAGCTTGGGCTCGAACATCACCACGCTTCCATTGCTCGCACCTCCGTCCAAGCGAGCCTCCAGTATGGTCTCAGCCCTCTCGGGTACACTTACATCTTCAACCAGCAGAACACGAATCATCTCTTCACTTCTTCCATGTAGCACCAGCTCTTCTCCGTTCACACGTAGGACGCCATCTTTGAAGTTCAATTCAAACCCTCTGGAATTCATGATGTCCATTCCAATAATTGCGTCGTCCTCAATGTCCGCTACTAATGCCCGATGTTTCACTTTTGTGTTGCCTAGAATCAGTTCAATCGGTAGCTCACCATGTACAGTGGCCGGCTCTCCTGTTGCTGTGCGTAGCTTCCAGGATGTTGGTTCCATTCTCTCTGGTGTTTTAATAAAAGCAGGTCCAAGGATTGTCCTAGTCGCACCTGTATCCAGCAGCATTGCGCAAGGCTTGTTGTTGATGAAACCGTCTACAAAGGCTCCTTTGTTCTGTCGTTGGAGGACAGCGACATATGCGTTGTTCACCGGGGCTCTCTGAGTAATGGCCGACGATTGCCCCTTCTCAACAACCTTCGTTGGTTTCGACCTCTTGAGGGTTGGACATTGACTACGCACGTGTCCAAGTTTCCTACAGTTCCGGCATCTCACTAGTCTTCTCTCAGGCAACAATTCCTTCACCACCTTCCTTATGGCAGCTTCCAGGTTAGCAGGCTCCTGTGGGTCTCCTTCAATAACTCGGACTTTACTTTGGCTTCTGCAGGATTGCTTCGCTGCCTCAAATTCCAAAGCGCGTGCCAGTGCATCCACGAGATGTGTTGGACGAGCTAGTGTTAATGCTTGTCTCGTTTCCTGGTCACGAAGTCCATCTAAGAATGCCTGAACTGCTAGTCGTTCCATTACCTTTTCTGGTGTAGCTGGGTATGCAAGGCGAACCAAGCGTGCAATGTCGGCTTCAAATTCCTGTAGGGATTCGCTTGACTGCTGGCAGCGGTTTTTGAGCTGTGAGTGGTATACATGTTCTAGATGAGTCTGTCCATACCGTAATTCTAGATGTTTGATCAGCTGCTCGTAGTCCTCTTGCTCTTGTGCCGTGAGGGTTTGTAGAATATTCGTTGCTTCTCCACGCAACGCCAGTGTTAGTGCCACAGCTCTATCTCCTGCATTCCATCCATTCGCCTTTGCTGCAGCTTCAAATTGTCGACGGTAGTTTGCCCATGGTGTTTTTCCATCAAACTGAGGTGGTTTCATAGAGAGTTTTCCTGTTTCTGGACTGATTTTTACATCTTTCAAACCCCTTTGAACATCATCTAAGTTCAAACTCAGTTCCAGCATTGAATTTTCATTGACAGATTCTGTGGTGTTGGTAGTGTCATTCTGGTTTTCCAACTTACTGAGTTTCTCCTTTATTTTGATGATTTCCGCCTCGAGTCCGCCTCTGATTTCATCGCTGATTGTTTCCTTCAATTTTCCCATCTCTTCCTCGATTTCATCCTTGATTTTCTCCATCTCTGTCTCGACAGTCCCCATTCTTTCTTCTAATCGGTTTGCTACGCCACAAAGTTCTTCTTTCATGTTCTTCGAGTTTTCTAGAAGCTCTTCCCTCAAACCCTTCGAATTTTCTAGAATCTCTTCTCTCAGACTATTGGAATTTTCTAGCAGCTTTTCTTCCAGATTTTTCGAATTTTCTAGGAGTTTTTCTTGAAGTTTTTCTTCCAAATTCCTCGAACTTCCTTGAAATTCTTCTTTTAGACTATTCGAATTTTCTAGAAGTTTTGCTTGAAGTTCTTCCTTCAGAGTATTCGAATTTTCTAGCAGCTTTTCTTCCAGATTTTTCGAGTTTTCTTGCATTTTGTCTTCCATTCCGTCGAGTTTACTCATTATGGAACTCATATCCATTCCAGAAACTTCGAATAGAAATGTTTCTGGGTCCTCGCCCTCCTGAACTAATCCCTCGGCAAGTCTTGTTTGAAGCAAGGCCTTTTTACCACTTGTGTCAAGTTCCCTCTCCTCCAGTTCTTGCTTCAATTCCGCAACCTTCAATTCAACCAGGCGAACTTTCCTCGAACACATTTTGTCTTAGTCTATGTCTATTTCACGGGTCACCAGTCTATTATTATTATTATTGTCTATTTCACACAGTCCATTTCCCGGACACCAGTCTATTATTATTGTCTACTTCACACGCGAGAAGTGTCACTTCACGAAAAATGTTTATCAGTCACTGTCTATTTTCGCGAAATACACAAGCTATCTACTTACACGAACACTCTGTATTTTATCTCTAACAATCGCACTTCTGATCACCACTGTTGTATATTCAAAGTCTACTTCACTCAAAAATAATTTATTTAACGAAATACAATGATTCACAATACTCTAATTTACATAACATTCACTCTACTATTTATATTCGACTTTCACTTCACTGACTGCCTGTCTGTCCGCTGCGTAGTTCTTTTTATATCCGACGTTGACTTCTCTGAATGCTCCAGAATTTTCCATCGAATCGCCCAGACTCACCGCGGCGCCCAGATTCTTCTCGGTGCAAGCGCATCGACAGTCTCCCGCGGTTGGTCGCTAGCTATACGTGAGAGTTCAGGTCCGGCATCGCCCGCAGCTTCGCCACAATATTTTAAAACTGGAACTAATCCTTCCAGTTTCTCCGCATGAAGCTTAGTCGGAAACTTGGTGGAAGTTTGGCTTTAAGCCCGGTTTTCATCACTGAAGTAAGGTTTTTCGATAATTTTTGTCTCTCTTTCAGATTTCGCTTTTGTAATGTCAGGTCTTCAAAGCTGGAACTAATCCCTCCAGTTTTCCCGAATGAGACTGTAATCTGTAATTTTTTTGGGACTTTTGGCATTGAGCCCAGTCTTCACCTTTGAAATAGGGTTCGGCACTTGGTCCGTATTGCGGATTTGGGGTTTTTTGGGTTGCTCACACTGCTGGTAGTACTTGGTTGGTAATACTGTTTGCTCGTTTGAAATATTGTCATATTTCAAAATTGAACTTGCCCTCTCTCTCAGGTTGAAATCTCTGCAGACGCACCGTGTGTGCCGGAGAAAATATAAATTTTTTTAAATATTGTAATGTTGCAACTAACTAATATGAATTTTTATCGTTGTGTCCAAGTCTAAGTGACTATGAAGATATTAATGTTTTTTGTTGTGCACGTTGACTTTTACTTCTAACCTCAAGTTGTAAGTAATGAATTTATTTGTTTTTACCCACCATTTTGTACAACATCCAAAATTTCGTTTTATAGATCTGTCCCGATGAAGGAATAAAATTTTTCCGAAAGCTTGACAATATAACAAAGAGTTTTCTTTGACTAAGCCCAGTGATTTGACTGCATCCTCAAGAATTTTACCAGTTTTTCTTTAACTAGTCAGTCAAGACTACCTCTCCACTTATATATATATATATATATATATATATACATTCCTATCATGTTTTTAATTATTTTCTTCTTACAATTCGTTTTTTTGTACTACCCACCCTCGCGCGCCGCAGAATGTTGGAATTCCGCATTCCAACTGAAACTAATTTCAATTTGGCAACGTTGCTGAAAGTATCTCATCCTTTACCGCGTACACACTTACGCACAAACAACAAACAATAGTTGGCGTGGCGAGAAGCGAAACGATTGTTATACAAATAAAAAATATATTGACATTGACACCCGATTGTGTTTGCATAAATTTGATCTATTGTATTTAAAAAGCTCTACGATCTGGTCTCAAATTCTCTTGGCACCGTTAAATTCACAAAATTTGTAGTTCAGAAGCCCTTAGATCACAGAGTTATGGTAAATGTATCCTTTAGATCATAGTGAAGCTGTTTATGGTAAATGTATGCTGAACCTTGTCACAACGAATGTTGTTATTGTTGAATAAATACGTTTTGAAGAAAACCCCTGATGTTTTTGAGTGGTTTCCGATAGACAAAAACTTGTCTCATCTCCAACCCAGCGACTTGAAAAGTATTAAAAGGATGCCGTCTCAAAACAGGGGGACCTCTGAGCTCGGAAGGGGAGATTTGTTATTGTTTTGAAAACTGGGTGTAAGCTTTGAACCAGTGGCGTGCTGATACATTTTCTAATATATTTTTAATAAGATACGTTCATTGTTATTACACGTTTGTTACTTAGCTGCAACCCTGACGTCTAATGCTTGGATTGCGCACCAACCACCAGCGGTAGTGCTGAAGGTCTCCCTTCAGATGGAAAGTGAATGCGCTACAGGTCGACAAGCGTAAGGATGCCTCTGAGATGCGCAAACGATAGAAAGCGTTAGTAGATGTGCGACAAAGATCGACTACTGTTTACGGCTGGTTATCATCGGAATGTACAATCGAGAGAGAAAGTTTTCTGCAACACGTAGGAACGTAGGTTCTTATCTGAATTTTCATTAATTCCTAATGAACTGTTCGAATAATATGATTGTCTGTGATCACTGGACCGTTTATGAAAATTGCATAATTTTCCCGAAGCCATAAGTGTAAATAAAGTACGACAAGAAAAAGAATGCATCGCCAGACAATATCAGAAATAGGTAAATAAATATAATAAAGAACACGAGGAACATACTTACTGAAGTTGACTAACAATATCACATGACCTCTGACCACTGCATAATCAGCATTGTCCATGGTAACTTTTGATTTTTTGTTTCTCTTTTTATTTGGAGTTGAGAATTGTTCCATTTCACCTTTTTCAATTTTATTCATTTCTGAATTAATTTTCTTAATGCTTCTAACGCAAACTCCCATTGCGGCAGCAACTCGTTCTTGAACCTTCACAAGAGGAATACTGGTTTCACCTATCATTGCTTCTGCCTGCATAAATTTGATGACATTACTGACAATTTCCCTACTTTGTACACTCAGAATCTTATTTCTCACTTTACTCTTTGAAGGCATTTTCAAACACAACAAACTACACTATAACCTATCTAATAATATTTCAAAACTATACACAACACAACCACAACACAAGGATTTCAAATTCAACACATAATCAGAATAACGCCACAATAATTTTATTCCACTGACTGTACACTCACGACATTAACTGCTTGAATAATGCAGAGCGATTGAGCTCCTGCCAGTCCTGCCCCACTCCAGGGTTGTGTCTACTGCGCAACTAATTCTCGGAGGCATCCTTAGGCTTGTCGACCAGTACCAATAATAACAAAGTGGCCCTGAAGCGCCACGGCAAATAATAGCCGCCCTGTACCCGCACAGGCTATGCCTTTGGGTACACTCTACGAGTAATGTCAAAAAAGAGTAATATGTTTTTACATTATTGAGATGAATATTTGAATTAAACTCTTCTTATCATACAAATGGCAACATTTATTAAATGGTTGTATGAATAACCCATTCATAAATAGAATTTGTAATGGATATGTAGTGGACAAATAGTTATGTATGCAACAGGTGCAAAAATAAGTGACTGTTTATTGCACATGATGTGAGAATTGTCAACACGCTACGTGTACTAACACAGCAAACACTAATTCTTCTACGATTAATAAAAAAATAGACTTTTATTCGTTACTTTTCAATGTGAAAAGGTAGTGCTTGTTGCTGTGGGGAAATAGAAATTAAATTGCCAATCAATCAAAAATATTTCATTGTGCAAAGAATCAGATTATTGTGATTATTGTGAAATTATAAGTGAAGGTGCTAAAGTAGAGAAGTCAAAATATTCAAATAGTTGAATCACAATGAACTAACCTTTACATACGCTATTCATGAACTATTATACACATAAGAAATTGCACATAGACTGTAATACATAAGAGATTATAGTGACAACACATTGAAATTTAAGTTTAAAGTGTATCATTGCATGAATAACTCGTTCAAAGTGTGGTATTCCTTAATCAGTAGCAGCCTCTGATTGTCTTTTTCTGAATTCAGAGTATTCATATCCTGAGACAGACTACTAAAAACTTTTTTCAAGCTGTAAAAAGTGATTTGTGTCGCGTTAAGCTTAGGGATACATCGATATTACAAGTCTGTATGGTAGGAAAACGAGAATTTCTTATGGAGTTATTATTTAACTTCTGTTACTCAAACATCAGGTGAGTATTGAAGTGAGGGTCATTATTCTGTGTGATTTAAATAGGGGCAGACAAGTATCTCTGAAGCCAGACTTGCCGACATACCGTACAGCTCTATGCTCACAGGGTGGACCGGCGACTTGCTTGTTGTAAATCGTCTATCCAGCAAGAAACAGAGTATTCAACTAATGAACAGACAGCTTCTGCTGCCGGACCTATCCTGGCAGTCCTATCACTGAAGAGAGATAATAATCTAATAATTCATTTTTGGTCTATGAATATTCTATTGAGCATAGTAACACTTGGAGCAGAACACTCCATATAGTTTATGTCTCAGTAGAATAATAGTAAAGTATGATTTGGAAAGTTAGATCGATTGTTAGTTAATTTATGTTGTGAAATTTTATGTTCAATAATTGAATATAGAAAAACAGAATGAAGAAAATAACTTTTGTTTAATTTTCACAAAACAAATAGATCATCAATCAAACGAATGAATAAAGAAACAACTTTTGCCTAAAGGACCCCGCAAACTCCTTATGGAATTTGGGTCCCTATGGATTTTCCTGAATTTTTGGTATGATGTAGTTCATGTTATTCTCAACCAATGTTACCATTGCGCCAACCCAAGAAATGAACAGTTTTGCTGTTAGGGGGCGTTGAAATCACCCTTTACGCAGATTATACCACTTATTTTTGAAGCCGGTAATAATGTTTTCACTCGTTTCATTGTTGCTAATGTTGCACAATTTTGTGCTTCTTCATAAAAAAAATTCTTAACCCCCTCCTCACCCAACTCCTACTAAAA
This sequence comes from Chrysolina oricalcia, assembly GCA_944452925.2. NCBI lineage: Eukaryota > Metazoa > Arthropoda > Insecta > Coleoptera > Chrysomelidae > Chrysolina > Chrysolina oricalcia. The sequence continues at coordinate 42,901,908 of OX101811.2, forward strand.
AAAAATTCTCTGGTGCCTTTTAATGTATCTTCGAATGTTTAAATATGCCTGAATAAGGGAAAAAGCAGTTTTCCATGATTCTCCCCCCTCCCCCCAAAGGGCACAAAAGGAAAAAATGTAGGTGGATTTATCTGAATTCTTAATATGATGCAGTCCGATTTATTTTGAAAAGAAATTAATTGGGTGACAAACCCCAAAAATGAATGGTTTTGATGCTAGGGGCGTAGAAATCATACCTTACTCAGAATAGATTATTCATTATTATGGGCCGAAACAATATCTCTACGTATTTTAGTTTAGATTATGCAGAACAATTGTGTTATTTTTTATGGAAAAAATTAAAAACCTCCCCCTCACCCCCAACCCCTATTTTAAAACACGAAAAAAATTAATTCAGGTACCAACTCAAATTCATATTGTTGATGTCTAATTTTTATTTATTCTCAAGAATTATTAGATATTCAAATTACATGAACCTACTGAGTCAACGAAATCCACCAATATTTTTTTGAAGGGAGGGAATAGTGAAATCAAACAACTGTACGATTTCCTCAATTTGAGCTTATTAAAACATTTATTTTGAGAATTTTTTTTTCGTGTTTTAAAATAAGGGTTGGGGGTCAAGGGGTGGTCCAATATTTCTTTTTATAAAAAATTACACAATTGTTCAGCATAATCTGAAATAAAATACGAAGAGATATTGTTTTCGCCTATAATAATGAATAGTCTATTCTGGGCAAGGTATGATTTCAACGCCCCCTAGCATCGAAACTATTCATTTTTGGGATTTGTCAGCCAATCAATTTCTATTCAAAATAACTTAAACTGCATCATATTAATAATTCAGAAAAATCCACCGAATTTTTTTCGTTTTGTGCCCTTTGGGGGGGGGGTTAGTCATAAAAACTGCTATTTCTCTTATTCAGGCATATTTAAACATTCGACGATACATTCAAAAACACGTGGGAAATATTTTTTTTTGCGTTTCGTAATAGGGGTTGGGGGGAAGAAGGGGGGGTAAGGATTTTTTTATGAAACAGCACAATATTGTGCCATATTACCAACAATGAAACGAGTGAAAATATTGTTACCGGATTCAGCAATAAATAGTCTAATCTGCGCAAGGCGTGATTTCAACGCCCCCTAGCAGAAAAACTGTTAATTTTTTTGGGTTAAAGCTATAGTAACATTGGTTGAGAATTTCATGGACTACATCATACCAAAAATTCAAAAAAATCCACCAGGACCCAAATTCTATGAGGAGTTTGCGGTGTCCTTTCACTGAGTCTTATATTATTTAATACAAATGGTTTCGGCTTTCACACCATTATCAAGTAAATAATACTAGAATTACAATGAGTTCTTGATATATACCTAGAAGATTAGCTCTACTGGATAGGTGAAGAACGACGAAGGAATTATAAGGTATTGCAGCCAGAGACAAAATGAATAGGTGAACTCTTCATTTCAGTTCAAGCTTTCGAAATTTTGTTTTTACTTTTACCATGAACAGAAAAGTGTAGTTATAAAATAAGCAACATTTACTCTTTTCCTTATAAAATTTAACATATTGAAATATTGAGTCAATGAATGAAGTTGAAAATTGTGCAATAAATGTATATATGAATAAATCCCAGCACGGTCAACGGTCTCGTGCATGGCATCACACGTTAAATTACATCATACACCAGGATTATACAATTTTGAGGCTTTGAACTGTGGAACCAATGCCTATTAGTTTCTGAAAAATATAGTTTTTGTTAGGACAGATCGAATTCTATTTCCTATAGAATTTTCCAAGATTTTTAAGATTTCAAAATATTTTTGTAATGTCAGTTTGGATATTTGATAACTGCGTGATTCTCTACCAAAATAATTGGTCTTCAAAAATATCAAATATATTATTTTTTAAGTTTTTCAATGTATTCAAAATAAGTCTATTCAGAAGATTTGATCCACCGAGAAATATGCTTCTGTATCATTCTTGAAAATACAATAATAATAGTAATAAATTTATTTGCCAATAAAGATTCAATACAATATTTACATCAGGTAAGATGACTCACAGTAAATATCCATGATACCTAAAAAGATTTTTCACAAAACCTGTTTATGAGTAAGTTTCTCATTCAATTAAACACTTAAGTATCATTCTTTTTCAAAAGGATGTTTTTTTGTACATTCTTACATTTCAAATTCATACACACTCCTACATTCATAATTTGTAAGTATATATTATTTCACTAATCAAGTAGAAAAAGTATGTAAATTAATAATTTTCATAGCAGCACAATTTAAATATAGTCTTATCGGTAAGGGGGATCAATTATTTTCTTTATGATATTTCTGTCCTGCTATAATATCCAATCTTTTAGATGTTTTTTGAAGCTGTGCACATTCTCCATTATTTTTATTGTTATTGGTATGATATTCAGTGATCTAGGTCCCAGGTAGACAAAACATCTTTGACCAATTGATTTTTTTGTTCGTGGTAAATAGTTCTGTTCTAAACTTATGGCTCTGGTGCTAAAGTATGAACCAATTTCATTGTATATTTTTTTGTTTTCGTAATATATAAAACAGTTGATTTTGCTAACAACTGGCGAATATCCAGTAGGTATCTTCAGCTCTACATACAATCGATCTGAAGAAAATCGATTTGATTTTAAATACATGATTTTCATTATGCTTTTTTGGGTTTTTTCTAGTGTGTCCATCTTATGTTTTTTGAGCCCACCCCATCCAACGATGCCATACTGCAAAATAGACTCTACAAATGCATAATCCAATATTTTAAGTTGGTGTATGGACAAGACCTGCCTAAGTTGGTAAAATTTGTGGAACAGAGAACGAATCTTTTTTTTATGTCCTCGATTTGCATATCCCATCTTAGAAAAGAGTCTACAAGATTCCAAGATATTTTGTAGATGTCGTAAGTGATATCATTCTGTCGTCAATTGACAGTTGCTCAAATTCTGGTAAATATTTCTCGTAAGAAGTAAAAGGTACCGCTTTAGTTTGGGAAATGTTTACTGTAAGAAGATTGGCATTGAACCAATTCAAAATTTTTTTCAAACCACTTTCTGCATTATCCTTAACTTGCTTCCACGTGTTTCCTGTGAAGAAAATAACCGTATCATCTACAAAGGAAATTATACTTCCTGAAGTAGTAATTTTTAGGAGGTTGTTCAGATAAATCGTAAACAGAACTGGCCCGAGGACTGTCCCCTGTGGCACACCACAAGTGACAGTCCTCGTTCCAGGGCAAACATTATACGCGAACATTTTTCGCCCTCCTCACATATATCAACTACAAACTCTGAAGCTTTCGACATTATTCCAGAGGATTTTCGTTTCTGCAGGTTAGATATTGTAGCCTCACACTCCAAAAGTTTGAGGCAGATATCACGAGAGACTTTACTTTTTATTTTTCTTATTACGAATCCAGCAATGTAGGCCACCACATCATCTGCATTTGAAATTGAAGCCCAAAACGTAAAGTGGAGTAACCGTGATCATCAGTATCGTTTGCCCATTGTGTCATATCGTTGTCAATTTCATCTGATATCATGTTTGTTATTGAGGAGCTTGATCAATGGAGAATGTTGGTAGAATCGAGAGCTACTGCATTAGCACTTTTGTTTTCCTGAATTTCTGAATGAATCTGTAATCTCTCTATGATTCCAGAGAACTGACGTGCTATTGGATTGTTATTGTGTTTACCTTTGCTTCTTACACAACTGAAAAATATTTCGAGGTGATCTTGTGACAGTTTAAATTTTAGAATATATTTCATTTGTTTTTTCTCCAGAACTCGTTCCTTGTACATTTAATTGAGAATATTTATACATATCAGGAAGCCCGAAAAACCTGTTTTCCGTTTGGAGTATAAAATGGGAACCATATTTTCAGTTGCCAGCTTCTTACTGTAGTCAATGCATTTATCCATGAAATAAAAAATTGTTTTAAAATTGTTATTTCCGTCAACCGATTGCACCCCTATGCACAATCCTCGGAAGTCTTCAAGAGACTTGTGTGAGCTAGGGAAGACGCAGCCCTCACCTTTTAACGTCTGATGCCATGCACGAGACCGATGACCATGCGAGGCTTTGAACCCATGCGAGGCTTTGAACCCTCGACCCTTCGCTCCAAAGGCGACCGCTCTACCACCACGGCCACCACGGCCCATATATCAAAATAAATTTTTTCTATTGTTGGCGAAAGTGGTTTTTCTAAAGCCTTTTTAGTAAACCTACTTTGAAAATTGAAAATTGTTAGTTTTACAAAACTCAGATGTTGACTCAGAAAAAAGAAATTCGTTCAATTCAAGATCTAGATTTAAAAAATCCAGAGCATCTGCTACGTTTTTGCTCAGAGTTTGTGCAGGTAGTTCTACTTTCATTTTCTCTCAACCCAACAATATCTTCTTCTTGGATGCTACACAATTTTTCTATAAATTCCCATTTGATTGGTGTTCCCTGAATGATTTTTCTGTCTTTAGTTTCTCGGGTATGTAGCAGTCTCAAAGTTCCAAAATAATATGTGGTCAATTTGAGCATGTGACTTGGATCAAGAATTACATACATTTTTTCATTGGTTTCGGGGTGAGTAAAAGAAGTATTTAGATTGTCTTTTTCACTTGCACAGAGTAGACTGACCAAAAAGTAGCCCATACTGAAACTTCCCAACTTCTATTCATAGCAACAACCATGAAAACTAATGCTTCGTTTGCTCTTCCAACTGATCTGAATCGAAACTCATTCCAAAATCAACATAACCATGAAATTTAGTTCCATCCCATTCTATTCTCTTCCTTATAGCCATTTAGTCAAAAAACAGTTCGCTAAATATATCAAATTTGTGTGATTTAGCATCAGCATCCTTCATTTTCAGAGCATTTAGTGCCTCTTCTGAAAATATTGGGGAACTATCAACAGTTTGATAAAGTTCTAACATGTAGAAGGCTTTTCAGGAAAGTATTTCGGTTATAATTATAGGACTTTGTAGAATGAAAATTCAAAGTCAAAGCAAACTGACACTATTCTGGTGAGTACTTATATTTTTCAGGTTTCTTCAATATCCGATTGAAAAGTTATTTCGCACTTCCAGTCAATGAAGCCTGAAAAATATTCATGAATGAAGAAATAGTTGAAACAAAGATTTATACTGTTAACTCACGTTCAAAGATGATTCTGCACCAAAAAGTCAACAGCTGACAGATGTCTCAATCTTTTAGGACCTCATCAGCACTGTGCACTGTTCATAATTTCGTAGTATTGATATATTCTGGTTAATATTAATTCGTACATACAAATATTAGTTTTGTATGACATACCAAAAAAGTATACTGCTTCGAAATCGAAGTATTTATTATTGTGATAGACTTCTACCTGGTGGAGAATCGAAGAAAACATTTGATAGCCAATTGGTGTTTCATAATTCTTATGTATTCGGAATTTCTGTCTGATGAGATCCAAAAATATTGAAACACCTGTCAACTGTTGACGTTTTGGTGGGTGGTTTTTGTGGAATTTTGAGCATTATCAAATTTAAAAAATATCACAAGACTATGTTTCAACTACTCGAAAGACATTCCATCAAGACTTACTAGGTACAATGTTATAATGGAATATAATAAAATAGCTCGTGTTGGTGCTGTTAAAGTTGATGATTCGATACTCTCCTCAGTTACTGCACTCGGGTTACTTCTTGGAGAAAGATTTGCAGTAGTTGACGGCAAAACCAAGATTCTTGATGATCTAAAAAAATATTATTTACTTATAACAATATTTGAAGCTTATGTCATACACTTCGCCTTTTCTTGTGTAATACTTTTCTACGAGTAATGATTCTGGTGCTGTCATCGTAGAAGATGGAGATTCTTCAAAATATTCTACTTTGGGGACAGTACCAGTATCATCCTCAACTCCATGTTCGCTGTTCTTTTGCGAAAATAGCTATCTATGATACAAGTTCGTGAAGTAGGACTTTTTTGTATAAGCGAAGTTTGTTGAATGAGGCGCAGCCGAGTTCTACAAATATGCGAGTACGAATACGCCCTTTACGGAAGTGTTTCATACAAAGTTTTTTCCTCGACAGTTATTATATTGCCAAATTGTAGCAATTATTTCATTAATTTGAATGTTTGATGATATAAATTGTCGTCGTATTATCAAATAAAGACTTCCGAGTTATATTTGACGCAAAATAATGTATTTTTCAAAAATGCATAAATGTATGAACAGTGTGTAAAAAATTACTTTACGCACAGTTGATAATTATACGCACAGGTGATTTTTTTACGCACTTGTATGAAAAAGTATTACTTTACGCACTGACAGCAGTGCGTAAAAGCTTAGTTTACGCATTGTAAAAAATACTTTACATTGGTCCAATAGACATGAAATATTGAGTAAATATGATTAATCAGATTCTAGCTGAAAGCATTTGATTTGATAACCAGTACGAATTCTTTACTCCGGAAACCCTTCAAACTGCGCTCAAATTTTTACTGGTGAAAGAAATATTTTGAAATAAAACTGAAAAATATTACCTTATCGGCATTCATCATTAAATGCCAAGACTGGTAATGCTCCTTTACTGATTATAGTTCTACAACCTGACCGAAAAATATGGTGAGGCCAAAAGTGGTTAAACAGATAACTGAGTATATCTTCAAATTCTTGATTTCTAACTGGGCAATTGCTCTATTAGATGGTAACCTGAGAATATAAAGTATCTGAACCAATATCAAAGTATCATTAGTAATATGAGAGAATGGAATTATTGTCTTGACAATCATTATACCTACAGGGATTATCACGTAACCCGTTCATTAGAATTTAAATTTATGATGATATTTAGTGTTTCGTTTACAATAAAGAAGTTTGTGTCCACGTACGGTTCAACCGGAAGCAACATTTTCAATCAAATGGCAACATCGAAAACTTCTGATTAACGGGTCATGTGATAATCCCTGGATATGAACGAAACATTCCAGTACCCAGCAGATTGGGTCTATCTAGCTAGTTGCTTATGATTTGAATTTCGTTTTGAAGAGTTGAGTTTGATTACTTACTAATTTTTCAATGTACCTTCCTACTGCAACAAGTATTTTCCAAATTATGAATAGGTAATCATTTTTCAAAGTACAAAGTTCATTTAAAGCTATTTCAATAAATAGTGTATGTTTGTCTCACAATCGGGAATCAGTAAAAATCAACTTTAATAATACTACTAAAAAGTAAGTAGGGAAAGCCCACCAAACATGGTATATGCCATGCTGCGACGCCCATGATTTGATTTCATACTTAATTATGGAAAGTTTGTTTAGTGCTTGAAAACTTTTTCAGCCCACAAACTTTACACGTTATCGCCATTTCGCAGAGATAAGGTCTCTAATATAAAATAAATATAGACCGGGTTCCCACGCATATTTTCAAAAATGATTAATAACAGGCTGAATCTTCCTGAGGCTTCATTTTGTCGAAAAGCCCAACTTTTTCTTCTACGAAAATTCTCAATAGTGGTAGCTGATACAATGCGCAGGCGTCATTCATGTCGATTTGGGGAGCGCAAAAGAGTCATTAATAACAGTTAGTTTTTCAGTTGAACCTCGAGATAATTCGATGAAGTACTCGAAAAAACTTTTGTCCTACAAAATGAATGGTAGGACTGAAGAGTCCCCCACTCCCAACATGTACCAATGATGTGGTCATAAAAATTCATTAATAACCAGCGGATTTTGTTACGGTTGGTTGGTTAATATTTGTTTAATAGAATGGTCATATTGCCCTATAAATTGAATGGTAGGTATTCCCAGTCCTACGCTCCGAAATTGTCAATTTCCTGGTAAAAAAAAAAAAAAAATATCAACAACTATGTAGGACAATGATAACACATGGAAGGTTAGTGTATTCTTCACCTAAATAATACATTGTCCTACAAAAAACGGGTATGTTTCGCTAGTCCTACAAAAATTATTCAAAATAACAAATTATTTTGAAATTGTGGTGTAGCTAATTTAATATACTTTTATTCGTGAAGTAACGTTACTTTCAATGCATAATTGTTTGTTCAATTCAAAAATATCATAATTCACGTGAAAAGTTTATGAAAAAAGTGGAAAATTTTGTTTAGTTTTCATAATTTTTATAAACATATTGAAAACAACAATAACAAAGTGTGGTTCTAATTCGATAGCCTTTAGTGGTTCGAATTATGTAGACTTTATCCAAGTAAAGTAAAATTAAATAAAAGAAAAAAATATATGTAATTGAGGATAACCCGGATGCCCTATAACGCCTTACCGGTCCCGTAGACGATCTGTTGGTCTGTCTGTCTCGGTGTCCCTTCTTCTGTCGTCTTCACAAAGGGCCCTTTTGGATGGAAAGGCGAAGAGGGTCTACTGTTGTTCTGCCTGTTGGTGTAGTTCACCGGGACGATTGAACACTCCACGACACTTAGAATATTGAAGCAGGAACAGCGTGCAAGTAATAATTAATGATATAAGCAAAATAGTTTGTTGTTAATCCAAACGGGAAATAACTCTTTAACACGTAGCGAAATATTGATGCGAAATATATCGATCACCGATACGCGATGAACCGATGCTAATTAGGTACTGGTATTGTTCGCAGGTTTCTCGGGAAACAAAAACTCACGGAATGTCTCTACGTACCGACGATACAGGGCGTTTGAGGGCAACATATCTGTTCGCGGTACAATGACAATAATTAAATTAAATGATTCACTGACTCTTTCCGGAACATTCTGCCCCCGGGAAATGCATCTTTGCATTTTATTAATAAAAAAAAATATAAGTAGATATAGAAAAAAGTTAATTAAGAAAAAAATAAACAAAAATAAAAAAAATAACATTTGTTTTCTGATTCGAACTTTGTTAATCCTGGGAATCAGGATTTGGAAGTGGACAAAGCTTAACCAAGGAGCGCGTTAACGTGCCCGCACTAGTTTTTTACAGTTGCCACTCTAGCGATTGCGTCACGACCAGGGTGAAGCGCTATGATGCGACCTAGAACCCATTTGCACGGAGGTAAATTCTCTTCTTTAATCACCACCATAGTCCCTACTTCAGGAGTGGGAGATTCGGACTTGAGCCATTTACTCCGTTCTTGAAGGGTGTGAAGGTACTCTTCATGCCATCGTCTCCAGAAATCCTGGTGAAGCCTTTGTAGCATTTGCCAGCGAGAGAGACGATTCATTTTTAGCGGGGTGTAATCAGGTAACGGTATCGCGGAAACAGGTTCGAGGGTTAAGAAATGATTTGGGGTGAGCGTTGATATCTTCAATATCCTGAGTTAAAGGGCCAAGTGGGCGGGAATTCAGAGTAGATTCGATAAGGACCAAAACAGTGTAGAATTCCTCGTAAGTGAGGACTTGCTGTCCAATAACTCGACATAAATGACTTTTGACCGCTTTCACTCCACTTTCCCACAAACCGCCCCAATGGGGGGAAGCTGCTGGAATGAAGGAATGCGTAATTTTTTCATGTAAAACAGCGTTTTGCATCAAGCGAGCAAGTTCCCTACTGGCACCTTGATAATTAGTAGCGTTGTCACTATAGATATGAGATACTCTACCCCGTCGGGCGATAAATCGTTGTAGGGCTGCTAAAAACGTATCTGTGGTTAGGTCACTCGCAAGTTCTAAGTGCAGAGCTTTTGTAGTGAAACATACGAATAAGCACAGATACCCTTTACAAGTTTTGACACCCCTATGCCGAGTCATAGTTAAAGGAAACGGACCACCATAGTCCACCCCCACATGACTGAATGGTTTGGCCTGAGAAATTCGTGACGGGGGTAGATCGCCCATGAAGGGTTGAAAAGCTACGGGTTTTGTCGTCCAGCATTTTACACATTTAGTGAGAACAGAATTAATGGCTCGTTTTGGAGACAAAATCCAAAACTGCTGTGACAACAGAAATTGCGTAGTGCGGAATCCAGCATGAAGATGTTTTTTGTGATAAAATTCAATAAGTAATGTGGTCAAGCGACTTTTACGAGGAAGTAATATTGGAAATTTGGATTCATATGGAAGAGACGAGTATTTTAGTCGACCCCCAACTCGAAGTACTTCAGAGTCATCTTTGAAAACATGTAACTTCCGTAGAGGTTTTGAAAAACGATTAGTTTTAAGTTCTTCAGCGAAATGGGAGTTCTGAGTCCACTTCACTAAAATGAGTAGGGCATTAAATAGTTCGAAATTTTGAAGTGGGCCGTTTCTACGCGAGGTGGAATGGAGACAATTGAAGCTGAAGCGTAGTAGAAAGGCAGTAACGCGTTGTACTGTTTCGAAAGAAGAAAATTGAAGAAGTAGTTCGTTAATCACGTTATTTTCTGGTAAATGAGCGAACAAAGCAAGAGGGCGTTCTTCGTCCTTAGGAGGATTACATTTAAAAGACGAAGCGGGAAATTCTGACCAGGGAGTGCAAGACTTGCGTAAAAATTCAGGTCCCTGGAACCAAAGCGAATTTTCTAATAGTTCTGAAGGAAAAAGACCTCGCGATGCGACATCAGCGGAGTTATTTTTCGAATCGACGTAATACCAGAATTCTTGGGGTATTTTTTCTTGGATATAGGCAACACGATTGGCAACAAAAGTTTTGAAACGATGCGGTGAGCTTTTGATCCAATGTAGAGTGATCTGAGAATCGGACCATGCGGATACCGAAGTGACTGTCATGTGAGTTTGCAAAATTGATTTAACAAAAAACAATAATTTTGATAGCATTACTGCGGCACAAAGCTCAAGTCGAGGAATGGTTATTTTTTTGAGAGGAGCCACCTTGGATTTTCCGCAAACAAAATGAGTGGAAATCGTGTCAGTTTCATCAATTACTCTCAAATAAATGACAGCTGCGTAGCCTTTCTCACTTGAGTCACAAAATCCATGAAGCTCCGAAATAGCCGATGGCTTTAAAAATCGCGTTATTTTTAAATTTGACAGTAGGGGCAATTCGTTTTTGTACTGAATCCAAACACGCGTTATTTCATCACTTGGGGGGTCATCCCAACCAAGCTTAGAAGTCCACAGTCTTTGAATTAGGTATTTTGTAAAAAATGTAACTGGCGCTAGAAATCCCAAAGGATCATAGATTTTAGCCAACTCAGATAGCAACAATCTTTTTGTGCATGATCGATTCTCTATAGGGGTCACAGAGAAAGCGAAGTAATCCCGAGTAGGATTCCAGTGGAGACCCAACACTTTTAGAGACTGATCTGAGTCGAAAGACATCGGATTTGTTGACAAATGAGAGGGGGGTAAGTCAGTTAAGAGGGAAGGCTCATTGGTAGACCATTTGCGCAGTTCGAAGCCACCACACTTCATTAAGGCAATGAGTTCTGACACTAGCTTGGAAGCTTCTTTGTAAGTGGAAGCGCCACATACAAAGTCATCGATATATGAGGACCCTCGCAAAGTTTCAGCAGCGAGAGGAAACTTTCGACCCTCATCTTCTGCCAACTGCAATAGAACACGGAGCGCAATGTATGGACTAGCAGTCAAACCGTAGACTAATGTATTGAGTACATAGTCCTGGATTGGGTCTTGAGGTGAAAATCTCCAAACTATTCGTTGATACTGTCTATGAGACGGATCTACGAGGATCATTCTATACATCATTTTCACATCTGTGCATAAGACATAGGCATGGCAGCGAAAATTTAGTAAAATGGTGACAATGTCCTGTTGAAGTTTGGGTCCAGTAAACAGACAATCGTTCAGCGATGGTTGATTGGGTAGTTTCGCTGAACCATTGAATACTACCCTTAATTTCGTAGTAGTACTCTCAGGTTTCAGGACGCAGTGGTGGGGAATATAATATACTTGATCCGTAATATTATTATTAGAAGCGAGCGACATGTGATTCAATTCCAAATATTCCCGCATAAACTCTTTATATTGCTCATAGACTAAAGGCTTTTTCAAAAGCTGACGTTCCAACGAGTAAAATCTAGTTAATGCTAATTCGCGAATTCGGGGAAATGTGGGGTTAGGAACACGAAAGGGCAAAGATACAGTATAGCGACCTGAAGAATCTCGCGAATGAGTTGTAGAAAAATGTTTTTCACAAGAGTCCCCTTCAGGCGAAGACAACCGTACTCCCGGTACTTCCTCCACCTCCCAAAATTTTTTCAAAGTTCCTTCCAACTCCGGAAGTTCCGTAGCGCAAGCCATGGATACAGAAACCAAAGGAGTAACACTTTGAACTCTTCCGGTTACGATGTACCCAAAAACTGTATTTATTGCGTCTGGTTCATCAAAATGTCCAGAAACTTTACCATTCAAAATTATTTTTGCAAAAATGTCTGCGCCTAAAAGAATGTCTACAGCCCCCGGACTATAAAATTTCCGATCTGCGAGCTTCAAAGAAGATAAATGTTTCCACAGTTTTGGGGAAAGGGAAGAGGCCGGTAAGTTTCCACAAATGTTTTGTAGAATTATTGCATCAGTAAAGAACTGAGGGTAGTCCTCCCCTGTAGGTTTGATTGCGATAGTAACTTGTCCACTACTTGAATGAAATTGCATTGTGCCAATTCCTTTAATTTCGATAGTGTGTTCAATCTTGGGCAACCCCAGTTGGTGAACAGCGCGATGAGTGATAAAAGAACTCATACTTCCACTGTCAATAACACAACGATAAGGACGGTACATTCCTCGGTTATCCAAAACATCAATCCAAGCGGTGGCTAACAGTACGCCGGTACTCACACTAGTTTCCGTTCCCGCAAAACAATCAACTCTTTCCTCGCGTGCAGGATTTTCCGGAGTAGTCGAGTTTTCGCGATTGCTACCCTGAGTAGAAGAATGAGCTGAACCATGCTTGGGATCAGATTGAAGAGGATGATTCGTTCTATGGTTCGGTTTGTCCACGTGCAGTAAAGTATGGTGGTACCTAGATTGACATTTTTTACATGTGTAATTAGACTTGCATGAGCGTATGTCATGCGCACTACTCAAGCAGTTAAAACAGAGATGAGCTGATCTACAAAAGGAATACCGTTCAGGAGCGGATTTTGCAGTAAAAGCAGCGCAAGTATACAAAGAATGATTCTCTTTGCAAAAAGTGCAAGTATTCAAAGGAGATTTATTCACAAAAAATGTAGAAGTGCGGGTAGAAGTATTCGAAGCGAGCGGTTTGGCTATAATAGCCCGTTTAGAATTTGATGAAATTTGCGTTAAATTGAGAGTATCCAAGGCGGCGCAATGATTCTTCAAAAAATCGACAAGGTCGGCATAGGTAGGAACAGTCGAGGAAGAATGCTTCATCTCAAATCTAGTGACAATTGTGGCATCAAGACGCTTCAACAGCATCATGACCAGTAAAAAATCCCAACCATCAGTAGGAAATTTCATTAGTTTCAGAGCGGCCAGGTTTTCTGAAAACGTATCTAATAACTTGCGTAACGCGACGGGGTTCTCAGAAGTAACCTTGGCTGAATTCTCAAGCTCAAGCCAATGAGCTTGAGCACGAAGACGAGTATGAGCATATCTTTCTTCTAATGCCTTGTACGCGATATCATAATTATCCGAAATTAATGGTAACGTGCGAACTAGCGATAAGGGAGCACCCTGTAGCGATGAAACTAAATAATTAAATTTTTCAATATCAGTTAAAGCAGGATTATTATGAACAAGAGCATTAAATAATTCTAAATATGACGGAAAAGCTTTATAATCTCCATCAAATTTTGGCAATTCAATTTTCGGCAAATTAAAATGCGAATGAGAATTTCCCACAGGTGCAAGAGTTGAATTCAAACCCGGTGTCACCGTGGTGTTGAGAGATTCAAATAGATCGCTGTAAATACTTTTTATATGATAATAATCAGCAAGAAAACCTTCGCGAACACCGTCTTCGTTCACGTGGCTTTCTGCCGCCGCCAAGAGGGTAGATAACACCGAATTATGCTGTTTCAAAAATTCTTCGCGAACAGCATCCAAATCAGAGCATCTTACTTTGAACAGGGTTCGAAGAGATTTATCGGTTTTCGCACGATCTGCCAGATTACGAATAATATTTATTTCATTTATAGCAGTTGTCCTATAGGTCTGATATTTTTTCAATTTATCGACCATATTATTCGAATAAACCGAACACTTTACAATATTTACGCTCAGGAATTCCTAGACCGAAGCAAGACAAATGAATACGAAAAACGATAAACAGTAAACCTGCAAAAAACGTCCAAATGATTAAAAAGCAGCACGACTACCGATTCTGATTGTCAATGTCCACTTCCAACCTTGAGACTTTTTAAACGGCAAAGATAAAATTAAAACGGCAAATACAAAATTTTGCGTGATTTGGGCAAAGTGAATATAATATTGCATAAGATTCTATCTTCGGTATACCTAGTAATTTGGTGAATGAAGAAAATTCGAAGCAGTTGAACTGTCAGTTTTTGCAAAAATTACGAAGTTTCAATTTTTTTTTTTTATAAAAAATCGGGACAAAATTAGGCAGAATGTTACGTAATCGTCTGAGTCATCCGGCTCGAAGGACCAATGGTTCTAATTCGATAGCCTTTAGTGGTTCGAATTATGTAGACTTTATCCAAGTAAAGTAAAATTAAATAAAAGAAAAAAAAATATGTAATTGAGGATAACCCGGATGCCCTATAACGCCTTACCGGTCCCGTAGACGATCTGTTGGTCTGTCTGTCTCGGTGTCCCTTCTTCTGTCGTCTTCACAAAGGGCCCTTTTGGATGGAAAGGCGAAGAGGGTCTACTGATGTTCTGCCTGTTGGTGTAGTTCACCGGGACGATTGAACACTCCACGACACTTAGAATATTGAAGGAGGAACAGCGTGCAAGTAATAATTAATGATATAAGCAAAATAGTTTGTTGTTAATCCAAACGGGAAATAACTCTTTAACACGTAGCGAAATATTGATGCGAAATATATCGATCACCGATACGCGATGAACCGATGCTAATTAGGTACTGGTATTGTTCGCAGGTTTCTCGGGAAACAAAAACTCACGGAATGTCTCTACGTACCGACGATACAGGGCGTTTGAGGGCAACATATCTGTTCGCGGTACAATGACAATAATTAAATTAAATGATTCACTGACTCTTTCCGGAACAAAGTGAAAACATTGAAATAATCAATCTGCCCTCCGGGACGGCTTGAATGATCGCATTCGCTTCAACAGATGCAGGGAAACTCGGAAAAACCTGCAACACCACATCGTCGTCTGAAGAGCTGAAATTTATAATTGAAAACTTTCAAAGAGGTCTGCTCTACGGTAAAATAGTATAGTATTGTATCTCCAGAGGCCCCAAAAAGTCCAGTTCGAAAGAGATATTATATTTTACGGGGGTCAAGTGGCCAAGTAGTTGAATTACCTATCTTTCATCCACTCTGGTCGCCGGTCGTGGGTTCGAAGCCTAGCGACTGCTTATATTTCTCTGATGGCCCGAGAAAGTGGAATAGCACGTAAAAAGTAATAATTCGGTTCTCACAAGTTTCGTCTTTTGAGGGCTGCCGTTCGTAAGGGGACGACATCTGGTTAACTGAAAAAACAATTTTAAACAAGGAGGAAGGGAAGGGGAAGGAGTGGGAGAGCATTTTTCGCCAGCTATTCAAGGAGGTAGACGGAAGAAGAGATTTCTGAAAAATGTAAATGGATGCGGGTGGCTGTAAATCAGGGAGTGACGGGACTTTCTGGAAATAAGAAGAGTTGAAGGGAGGATTATTTCATGAGTAAAATTTCACTATAATTCTCATATCCTAGTAACAGATATGGACAATTCGTTATAATTATTTCATCTTGTTGCTGAGATATAGCCTTTTCAAGCACTCAAATTGTCACTGTGTACACGGAAAACTATATACTGTTGAACTAGCAATCAGAATATGAATCTTCATGTAATTGATGAAGACCCATTCTTATTCAAATAATTTGTAAAATAAAAATGATAATGGGATTGATATTCATCTATTTCTTTGAACAGTGTCTTGTCATGCTATGTAATGCAACACCCTTTGTGAAATATAATTTCTTGTTCGAATGGAGGGACTTCATGCTACAAAGTAGATTCAATGTGTTTATTTCTAAAAAGAATCGATTTCGAATTAAAACAAAAATATCAAATCGATTCATAATTCACAAATCTGTGAACTGGACAACGTAATGAGGATGGCAGGATCAAAAAAATATCATATCAAAAATGAGGATGAATGTGCCTAATTACAAAATATTTTGATCATTTTTTATTTCATAAGGTATGGTCGAAATATCTGTAGGTTAGTTAAGCCTGTGGCTTGAATAGATTGATTTTACTGCCTTAAAATGAAGTTAATTCAATTGGTTTGTTTCACAATGAGCCATGAGCTTAGATTTGGGTAAAATTAACAGTTAGATATGCAATGTTTGCGCTCAACAAATCAACATGACTTTCTCCTACGCAGTTCAATAGCTACTTACGAGTATATCAAGAATTTTCGTGGAATTGACAATTTCGTATCGTAGGACTGGGAACACATACCATTCAATTTGTAGGACAATATAACCATTCAATTATACAAATATCAACCAAGCAACGGTAATCTGCTGGTTAATAATGATTTTTTATGACTACGTCATTGGTACATGTTGGGATTGGGGCACTCTTCAGTCCTACCTTTCATTTTGTAGGACCAAAATTTGTTCGAGTACTTCATCGAATTATCCCGAGGTTCAACTGAAAAACTAACTGTTATTAATGACTTTTTTGCACTCACCAAATCGACATGATTGACGCCTGCGCATTTTATTAGCTACCACTATCGAGAATTTTCGTAGAGGAAAAAGTTGGGCGTCTCGGCAAAATGAAGCTACTCAGGAAGATTCAGCCTGTTATTAATAATTTTTGAAAATAGGCCTGGGATCCCGGTCTAACAGTTTTAACAACCCAACACAAGCTCAAATTGAAACTGAATATACAAGACGATAAATAAGTTGTAGACGCACGTAAACAAACTTGATCGCCAAGTTAGGAGTGAATAACAATACGGAATTCCAACGATTAACGAGAGGAGATGGAAATATCCGACAATGTTCTTTTTTGAAATTATCCGAGCATAGATCTTTATAAACAACGTTGGGTATTCTGCTTTCAAGAAGGAGACAGAAAAGCCTTTTGTTTATCTTTCATTGCTTGGAGGTATCCGTAGTAATCTAGAATAAAAAATAAATTTCAGAATAGGAAAAAAATTGGTCAGAAAAAGTGGCGAGTGATACATGGTGGTATTCAGTATGTGAAATAGAGAAAAACGAAGTGAAAATATACCAGGTGTCCCATTCAAAATTTAAAAGTTTGTGTCACTTCTGGTGGAATTACACGTATCTGAGTTACTTGTCAAAGGATGCAGTTTTGTGTCATTTAGAGATCCTCCAAATTACGTTCTATCATCTTAAAAAACAAAAATGTAATTAGGAAGAGCCACTTTCCGAGGACACCCTACCTGATACTGATATACCATCAGTATCAAAATGAGTTAAAACCAAATCCAAATATTTTTCAGAAATAATAACCATCAGTATTAATTTGTCGATGCCACTATAAACACAAAAAACAAGTAAAAATGTTTTTATGTCAGTTATGTCTCTGAAAACACAGTTTCAAGCACATTTCATCTTAAAATTATTATCAAATTCTGGAAGTGACATTTACCTATACCTACAAGGTTATAATTCAGTCATCTACGCAGTGAATGTGACGAAACTAAGGTCATGAGTACAACGATGTTTCTACCACGAAGTTGTGGTAAATCCGTCCTTCGATTTTTTTGCGTGTAGTAATTATCGATGGATTTTTTGATATGGAAATAAACACATTGAAATGGTGTTACAAATACTTGGTGGGTGAATGAAACAGAAAACTTTATTTTGGATTATTTTGTTCACATGTCCAAATCTGTCATTTTATTGTTTTTAACCAAAAGCATTACATTATTCTGGCAAATCATTCGGTATCATACTGATGAAACTGCTCCTACTCGATGATACCTTATTTACATTGATCTGTCAGAATTCATTCGAAGGCCAATTAATTTTTTTCCTAACAAAAATACTAGTAGAAAACCGACTGTACCATCATGGAAGAAAGTCCGTAGTTATATTCTGTTATGTTTTCAACTCGCAACTGTCATTTTTTGTTATAAACATTTAAATAACAAAAAATGTGTTTTTTTAAATTGTTCTGCTCATAAAATGAAGACTAATACAGCAATTTGGTTGTTCCAATGAAAAGAATTGTAGATAATCGAAATACGAACAAAATGGGATTTTTTATGACTGTGTCGGATCGTTAGTAACGGAGGAAAACCGGAAAAACCGGAAAATTTTACGATTCTTTGAAAAATTCATAACTCCGACATTTTTCAAGAAATAGGGTTGGCCATTCTCACGAAAGTATTGAATCATGTGTACTTTATGTGTGCACCAAACTGGCTCAGAAACGATCATCAGTTTTGGCACAATTGCAATTTGAATTTTTTTTGCACTATCTTGCAGCGTGCGTGGATGCTCTAGTGATAGTCCGATTTTGATTTCTAAAACAGATTTTGAAAGTAGAAGTACAGCACCACAAAACAAATTTTCTCATTTGGCACTAAAATGCTGCGAAGTGGGTTGAAAATGCTTGCAAACATGACTGAAAACAGCCGAGCTGGTAAAAGCGAACGAGTGGTAAGAGTGAGCGGGAGATGAGGGGAAGCGTATTATCACGTTACCCGTAAATTAGAAGAATACCCCCTATCTCCCGTACTCTCCTACTACTCGGCCACTGACGTGGGCTCGGCCGTTTTCAGTCATGTGTGCATGCATTTTTCATCCATTTCGCAGCATTGTAGCACAAAATGAGAATATACGTTTTGTAGTACTATACTTCGACTTTCATAATCTGTTTGAGAAATTGGAATCATGCTATTACTTAAGCATCCAGGCACGCTGAAAGATTGTGCAAAAAAAATTAAATTGCAATCGTGCCAAAACTAACTATCCGACAGCAAAAATCGCAAAATTGTCCGGTTTTTCCAGTTTTTCTCCGTTACTTATGAGCCGACAGGGTTGTGAAACGTCCCGTTTTGTTCGTATTTCAATTATCTACAATTCTTTCTATTGGAGCAAACAAATTGCTCTATTAGTTTTTATTTTATAAGCAAAACAATTAAAAAACACGTTTTTTGTTATTTAAATGTTTATAACAAATTAATAAATGACAGTTGCGAGTCGAAAACATAACACAATATAACTACGGACTGTCTTCCATGTAATGTTATAGTCGATTTTCTACAAGTGTTTTTGTTAAAAACTCACTCATTTTAGGCTCTATTGCTTAATGTATTGATTTACTTGCGTATGAAATCTTGAATTAAACTTTCATACATTTCAATTGAACTCGTTTTCTCGAAAATGTATATATTTATATGCTACCATCCGAATCGGTGAAAAAAATTATCTTCTCGAATACAACTCGCTCTTCAAAATTTAGCACATAATTTTTCACTTTTTTCACTTCTTTACTTGAGACAAAGACATTCAATGGACTCGTGATTTTATCAATAGGTTTGTTTTTATATTCTTGCCAAATCATGGAAAACGAAAAATTATTGATAACATCTTGAAGGACTCCTTTGATAATATCCACAAACTAGATTCCGCTCACAGAAACTTCTTTCAATTACACTGTTGTCAATAGTTATGAAGATTTTTTAGTACTTGCAGTTCATGGTCCACACTGAGAATCATTTCCCTCCTCAGTATCCTCTACACATATTTGAAAGTCTTCAGTTCCTTGGTAGAAAGTGATGGATTTTCAAGAAGTTTTTTAGCATTGAAGAAATCTGATTTGTCAGACGTGGATCCAATCAGTTTGAATTATACTAATTATATGACGATGATGTTGATGACTGAATTCGGAAACTTTCAACAAGTAAGTTATTAATTTCACATTGCATGATTGAATTGTTTCAGCTGATATATCATGAAATGGTATCATACAGGGTGTTTTATAATAAAGGGAACAAACTCCGTTGGTACAATCCTCATCACTTGATTTTGAGGTTGAAAATTCCAATAAACATATCCAATGAGAGTATTACCAATTAAGTGAAAATTGTCCAGCTGTGTGCACGTTACAGTGTAATTAGATGAAGAAAAGGTTTGTATTTCGTGCAGAAATTTATTTATAAAATCATAGCAAAGCGCTTTCGACTATAAAGTCATCATCAGTGCAAGTAAGTAACATTAAATTGAATTTAAGAAATTTTGATAATGAGAATTTTGAAAATTGTAATATCACTTACTCGTCAGGTGTACAAGAGCCAGACTATAAAAATATCATGTGTCCAGAGGACCATGTAAAAATTAAAAAAACGGGACATCATATGAATAACCTTTAAAAAAATCCTAATTCCAGGATTAACCTGGATAAAAGTTTCAACAGGCAGAGTAACACATGTCTGTTGAAGCTTAGTCTACTGTCAGACTAAATGAATGAAATTGACATTGTGTCAAAAGTTGACAATGACAATGACGTTTGGCTTAGAACATTAACTTCTAGAAACAATGATCTGTGTTTTGAAAATTGATAAATGACCAATTAGTCAAATTGATCTGTAAATCTATTTATAGTTCTGTCAATTTAAACCTAAGGAAATGTGACAAACCGGGAGAGAAGTCTAATGAGAACATCAACCTGATGTGCACAGAACCTGGTTCAAGAAACAGTCTCTTGGGAATTTGTGAGACCAAGTCTATGCTAAGGATCATGGGACAGGTCTAATGAGAACATTCACACTTCCCAAAGCGTCTAAAAGGTAGCCCAAAAACGAGAGGCACCATAAACATAAAAGATTTCCCGGTTTGTCACATTTCCTAAGGTTTAGATCAATAGAAGTATAAATAGATTTACAGATCAATTTGACTAATTGGTCATTTATCAATTTTCAAAACACAGATCATTGTTTAAAGAAGTTAATGTTCTAAGCCAAACGTCATTGTCATTGTCAACTTTTGACAAAATGTCAATTTCATTCATTCAGTCTGACAGTAGACTAAGCTTCAACAGACATGTGTTACTCTGCCTGTTGAAACTTTTATCCAGGTTCATCCTGGAATTAGGATTTTTTTAAATGTTATTCATATGATGTCCCGTTTTTTAATTTTTACATGGTCCTCTGGACACATGATATTTTCATGGTCTGGCTCTTGTACACCTGACGAGTAAGTAATATTTCAATTTTCAAAATTCTCCTTATCAAAATTTCTTGAATTCAATTCAATGTTACTGATGATGACTTTATAGTCGAAAGCGCTTTGCTATGATTTTATAAATAAATTTCTGCACCAAATACAAACCTCTTCTTCATCCTATTATCAATTAAGCTACAGGGTGTTGAAAATGATAAAATGTGTTTTCCAGAATAACTTCATAACGGCTCAGCATTTCTACATGCAATTTGGTAGATATATTTTTTCAAATATACAGGGTGTTTCTTAAGTACGTGTAGAAAATATAGTAGCTTGTTGCTCACATCATATTAAGAATAAAAGTTCCTACAAACATATGTCCGCAAGTTATTCGTTTCTGAGATACAGAGTGTCAAAGTTTAATTCTTATTTTTATTTTTTGTGAATAATTTCAAAATAATTTTGATATTTGGGTAAAGTTTGGTATCTGGGAATATTTATTATTTAGTTTGTGTAAAAAATATATTCCTGTTAGAGGTCACTGCGAGAAACTGTTTGAAAATATTTTTAAAATCAAAATAAATTCAATTAGAAATCAGTTTTTTTCATAATCAACATAAAATTTGATTTTGTCATTGAAAAATCATCCCAGATAACAAACTTCACTCGAATATCACAAATATTTTGGAATTTATTCACAAAAAACAAATGAAAGAATTAAACTTTGACACTCTGTATCTTTGAAACGAATAACTTGCGGACATGTGTTTATGGAAACTTTTTTCCTTATTTCGACGTCAGCAACATATTCCTAAAGTTTCTACACGTAGTTAAGGAACACCCTGTATAATCGGCCCTACCCAACATTCACGCAACTGGATGGAAATAGATTGCGTCATATTTTTATCGAATCTCAATATGTAAAAAAGGATTGATTCCGTTATCGAAGCTGTCAGCAGTTTTCAAGATATCTGAAGTTGAATAAGTGCGTGCTCAAATAAAATAGTTGATTATTTTGATGGAGTTGCTGTTATTTCTTTCGAATATGTGGGAATTTTTCAAAAAACACTTTGCCATTATGTGCCGGATATGTTTGACTTTGTGAGACATGTAAACTCACTGTTGGAATGTAATTTGATTGGATAGTTGAACATTTTTTTCAGAAACCATCGATTTTAATAACATTTGGAATGTATTTCGCTGAATTACACTACGCTTTTGCTCAATTCCCTATATCGAAAGACCTAAAACAATTGAAAGCCTCTCTAGAAGGTTGTACGTAATTACTCACTTTGTAAATTGTTCATTCCTAGAACTGATTTAATTAGCATAAAAACAACTTCAATAATTCGATAGATATTGCCTCTTAGAAAAACATACAGGATCTTAAATCACTGTACCTCAGTAACGCTTTCATTCAATCCGTTATATTCTGGATTTCAACTATTAGTACGACTGTGGACACAATCCATTTGAAATTTAACGAAAATATCCGATTTTCAATACAAACAGCAACTTTTATCAAAATAATCAATAATTAGTCTTCATTTCACTTATAGCCCGGGAGCCAGCTGCCATTTTTTATGACCAAACCTGAGAAAACTAAAATTCTGCAGAACGGTTCATTTAGTATTGCTAATAATCGAAGTTACCGTCAGCTTGCGCATTTGCGGTTGGTGTAGCCGCGGCAGCCACCAACACACTTGTAATTATATTTAAAAAAACAAATATGATGAAAGCTGATACTTTGTAGGTTTATCACTTTCTAAATGGACGAAAAAAAGTAATCAGCTAACTTTTTGGTGGAGGGTTGTACATCAGCTCCACGTCTAAACATGCGCAAAATATGCTTTGAGTAAATTAATACTGAGAAAGCTGAAATTTGGGGAAGTGGTAGTCGACCGTAACAGTTTCACGAAAGAAATAGTCCGCTGAGGTTTCCGCGGTGGAAAAGTGCTCAGCTGACCACTGAAAGATACGGCGTGGACGCGTAGCATTATTCACTGCATCAGCTGAGCACTTTTCCACTGCGAAAAGCTCAGCGGACATTTTCTTTAGAATAACTGTTACAACTTCAAACAATTAATACCGTGAAGGCAAGACAGATATGACAGAAAGATACTTATGACATCTACAGTCACTAGTTGAAACTTAATTTGACACGAACCATGGAATCCAAAGTTAGATGTTTATCTACTCATTCACGGTATTAATTCTTGAGTGGATTCGTTTTGATTTCGAGAGCTCCATAAATCCTTTCTGATGAGTGCGTTAGCACGAAACAGCTGTCAAAGGTTAGAACTCTCGGAATTAAAACGAAAAATACTCTATTTTCACTTAGATTCTGCTTGCGTTCCTCTTAACGTACGAGAAACTTGATTGAACCTTGGGTTGGTCAGAACAACGAATTGTTGGCTGCCTGTCAATGAGTAGATAAACATCTAACTTTGGATTCCATGGTTCGTGTCAAATTAAGTTTCAACTAGTGACTGTAGATGTCATAAGTAACTTTCTGTTATATCTGTCTTGCCTTCACGGTATTAATTCTTGAGTGGATTCGTTTTGATTTCGAGAGCTCCATAAATCCTTTCTGATGAGTGCGGTAGCACGAAACAGCTGTCAAAGGTTAGAACTCTCGGAATTAAAACGAAAAATACTCTATTTTCACTTAGATTCTGCTTGCGTTCCTCTTAACGTACGAGAAACTTGATTGAACCTTGGGTTGGTCAGAACAACGAATTGTTGGCTGCCTGTAAATGAGTAGATAAACATCTAACTTTGGATTCCATGGTTCGTGTCAAATTAAGTTTCAACTAGTGACTGTAGATGTCATAAGTAACTTTCTGTTATATCTGTCTCGCCTTCATGGTATTAATTCTTGAGTGGATTCGTTTTGATTTCGAGAGCTCCATAAATCCTTTCTGATGAGTGCGGTAGCACGAAACAGCTGTCAAAGGTTAGAACTCTCGGAATTAAAACGAAAAATACTCTATTTTCACTTAGATTCTGCTTGCGTTCCTCTTAACGTGCGAGAAACTTGATTGAACCTTGGGTTGGTCAGAACAACGAATTGTTGGCTGCCTGTAAATGAGTAGATAAACATCTAACTTTGGATTCCATGGTTCGTGTCAAATTAAGTTTCAACTAGTGACTGTAGATGTCATAAGTAACTTTCTGTTATATCTGTCTCGCCTTCATGGTATTAATTCTTGAGTGGATTCGTTTTGATTTCGAGAGCTCCATAAATCCTTTCTGATGAGTGCGTCAGCACGAAACAGCTGTCAAAGGTTAGAACTCTTGGAATTAAAACGAAAAATACTCTATTTTCACTTAGATTTTGCTTGCGTTCCTCTTAACGTATATATACGGTTGCAGAACATTTTCATATATTCATATATTTTATATATTACCCCTCGCTATATCCATCCTTATTTGTATTTTCCTGGCTAGGATTGTCACGCTGGTAGCTATAGCTGCCTCCGTGGCGACGTTAGTTGTTGCCTTGTAAGCACAATGTCTTCTAACCGAAGCCACACATGTGTGGTTGGCTTCCTGTTGTTGACTTCATTGGTTTCTATTTTTACATCCAAGTGTTGTACATCTTCGCACTTGATTTTACCGTACTGACGAGAGCTTAAGCTCGAAACACGTGTCTACGGTTGCAGAACATTTTGAGGGTTATACCCAATAACTTTTCTACTTATATTTTCATATATTGCCCCTCGCTATATCCATCATTATTTGTATTTTCCTGGGTAGGATTGTCACGCTGGGGGCTATAGCTGCCTCCGTGGCGACGTTAGTTGTTGCCTTGTAAGCACAAGGTCTTCTAACCGAAGCCACAAATGTGTGGTTGGCTTCCTGTTGTTGACTTCCTTTGTTTCTATTTTTACATCCAAGTGTTGTACATCTTCACACTTGATTTTACCGTACTGACGAGAGCTTAAGCTCGAAACACGTGTCTACGGTTGCAGAACATTTTGAGGGTTATACCCAATAACTTTTCTACTTATATTTTCATATATTGCCCTTCGCTATATCCATCCTTATTTGTATTTTCCTGGGTAGGATTGTTACGCTGGTAGCTATAGCTGCCTCCGTGGCGACGTTAGTTGTTGCCTTGTAAGCACAAGGTCTTCTAACCGAAGCCACAAATGTGTGGTTGGCTTCCTGTTGTTGACTTCCTTTGTTTCTATTTTTACATCCAAGTGTTGTACATCTTCGCACTTGATTTTACCGTACTGACGAGAGCTTAAGCTCGAAACACGTGTCTACGGTTGCAGAACATTTTGAGGGTTATACCCAATAACTTTTCTACTTATATTTTCATATATTGCCCCTCGCTATATCCATCCTTATATATATATATATATATATATATATATATATATATATTCTATAATATGCTTTATCATGCATGGCATCACACGTTAAAAGGTATCGGCTGCACCTTCATTAGCTAACAGAAGTCTTTTGAAGACTTCTGAGGGTTGCGCGTAGGGGTGCAATCAGTTGACGGAAATAACAATTTTAACATTTTTTCTAATAATTATCATATCGAAGTTGCTTTATCTAGAACGGACTAAAAAATTATTGTCTATCAACTCACTCTAGAAATTTACGAATTAAAAAAAAACAGTTCCTTCATACTCTGAATGCGGATGAGTAAATTCAAATTTCAAAGATATGAGTAAGCAAACTACACAAACGTACCGAGAGAAACTGAAAGAAGATTACAAACACGGTGTAGAGGTAAAAATAAATAACTCATTCACTGAATCAAATACGATGTGGAAAATCGTAAATCATATTCAAAAAAAGAGAAGCAATTCCAATAGAATCACAATTTGTGAAGGTGAATGAAGGCCAATGATTTCAATAGTCACTTCTCCAAAGTTCCACAGCAGAACGCTGTAGATCTGAATTTTATGGCAAGAAATATCGAAACGTGTCCTATTTATCTTCTCTTGAATGCAATTGCTGATCATGACATTACTGAATATATGAAATAATTAAAAAAAAACGATACATCTGATCATGATGAAATTTCAAATAATCTATCAAAAAAATATTCTCATCAATTATGTGAACCAATGACGTACTTGTGAATTTGTATATAGAATAAAGAATTTTTCCTGGTGAACTGAAAACTACCAATTGTCTTGCCATTTTTCAAAAAAAGTGACAAATATTTGTGATAACTACAGAGGAATCAGTCTCCTCTCTAGTATTTCCAAGATTGTCGAGCTCAATGTTAAGAACCAATTGGTGTCTTTTTTACTACCAATAAGCTCCTCTCGCCAAATCATCATGGATTCACCCAAAAAAAAGTACAATTTCAATGAGCACCTGATGAATGCTCTCTATGGAGAACTTCACATCTGTCGATTATTCATTGATTTCTCTAGAGCTTTCGATTGTGTTGATCATCTCCTCCTGTTGAAAATGGAACGATATGGTATTAGAGGAATTGCGTTGAATTTGATCAAATCATACTTGGAAGTAGTAATTCAGTATTCTATAAGCCAACCAGCAACCATTGTGCAGGGCGTCCCTCAATGCTCTATACTCGAACTTCTACTCTTCGATGTATATTTTCATGATCTGAAGAATTATTTGAATATTTTTTCAGAAATTCATGTCTCGCCTATGCAGATGATTCCAATTTCCAATGGGCAGAATGTGCCAGCTCTGACAGAACTGACACAAACAGTCTTTGTTCAAATGATATTCTAGGCAAACAAGAATTATTTGACACTCGACATATCTAAAACAGCGTTGATGAAATTTACTTTCCATAATGTCCCAGAAAATTTCTAAATTTATGAGCATGACGACTCACAAATGAAATCTGGACATCACAAACTCATATGGACTGCCCATATTGGAATACTTTGTAATAAAATTCGTAAAAATTATTATCCATTATCCGCTGAAGAAGCGTTGTTGAACTTATTCTATGCGACCATACATTGCCATTTACGTTATGGAATTTTGAGTTGGGGTACAGGATCTCCTACGGAAAGAGTTTTCATTTTGCAAAAGTATGTAGTCAGAATCATCAAACTGGATGGAGACAATCACGTAGAAATAGATAAAAATTATTGAAAATACTTAATGTTGCTGGTGTTTATATTTACGAACTTTGCATCTACGTCTAGAGGAATAAACAGAACTTCGCAACTAACCAGCATCAGTATTTGACTCGTTCTAGAGATTCACTGATACCCAATACGCACTTTATACCAGAAAAGCCATCTTTATCTTGGGCCTGAACTTTTAATACGCTGGGCGATAATCTTAAAAATCAACCAAATATAGAAGTTTTTAAATCTAGACTAAAAACTGACCTCTTCGAAAAAAATTGCAATAAACCCTTGATGAATTTCAATTTTCAATTTCAAATAACAGACTGTTTCTTCACAAATTTTATCAATTTTTATGTTGTTCGGTATTTTATTTTTATGATATATGAATATGTTTGTTCATTTCTGTCCTTTTACAGATTTTATATTTATTCTTGTTAATTCGTATTTTTTGTGAATTATATTTGTTTACTGCGATATTTTATAGACAGTGAGAACGTAAAGTTTGGAACAAATTCGTTAAAAGCCTGATATGGCCATCGGAGAAAAAAAACTTAGATACGCCGATTTCATTTTTTAGTCCACTTATATTTTTGATGATGTCATCACTGTTCGAGTTATGACGTCCTCTTAATTTTTTTAATTGCAATACCCTATTTTGATAATACCTTCAAAAGAACGCAATTTTCTATGTATGAGTTTAATTTTTTTTTATTGTATACAGTGAGTTTCACTTCTCATAGAAACACCCTCGTATCTTCCGCAATTTTCGAAATAGAACCATGAAATTTCTAGAAATGAATTTATGGCCCGAAAGAAGTCATCGTACGTGATATACACTGCACTCCAGCAGCGATAAAAAAATTGGTGGTTCCATCGCTGCTGGCGTGCAGTGTATATCACGTAGGGTGACCCCTCTTGTGCAGTGAGTTCATTTCCAGTTCACCTATCGATCCTGAGAATTCCATGCTTCTACGTCGGAAACTACGTAAGATAAGAGGGCATTTCCATAAGAAGGGAAAAAAATGTTTTTCAGGACAGAACATTTTTCAGGAGACAGGTGTATCAGTAGTAATCGGGGATCCTGATCACAAATCCGACGGAATTTCTGGCCAATTTTGCACCCTAATATAAATTTCCGGAAAAATGGATGGTTCCATCGCTGCTGGCATGCAGAGTATATCTCGTGGAATGAACATTTTTGTGCAGTGAGTTCATTTCTAGTGTATCTATCGATCCTGGAAATTTCATGGCTCTACGTCAAAAATTACGGAAGATACGAGGGGTTTCTATGAGAAGTGAAACACACCGTATAACATAAGGAAAATATGACATCCATACACAGAAAAATGCGTTCTTTTCGAAAGTATTATCAAAATAGGGTATTGCGATTAAAAAAATTGTTATGACGTCATAACTCGAACAGTGATGACGTCATCAAAAGTATAAGTGGACCAAAAAATGCGCAACTGAAAGAGAAAATCGACGTGTCTGATCTTTGTTTCCCCACTGGCCAACCTTTACGTGCTCACTGTTTACATAATTCATAGAAAGTATTTCATAACGCTTTCCTTGTTACTGTATTTTTATAGAAATCCTTTATACTTTAAACAAGAGAAATAAAATTATTATTATTACAACCAAATCAATATATATTACTCATGTGTTTCTTTATATTCTTTATATTATTTAACATAAATCAATAACTCTTTCAATTTTTCAGAAACCATTCGTTATCCGAGATTCTACAAAGGGAAATGTATGGTCACCTGTCATATTGATGGAAGCTACAGCTTAGTGTTATTATAGTTCTACTTTAGGTTTAGTATATACAGAGTACCTACCTTTTTAGTTCATTGATCCGGATGTTTATCAAGTGGTTGAAAAAATAAAGAATGAAAAGTCTATAGTTTTTATGCCTAGGAAATACTGTTTATCCAGTGGAATTTTTTTCCAAAGGTTTCGTTCATTTTATCGGGGTTTTCTGATTACTAGGACTACCCCAGTAAACACATAATGTGTATGAAACGTTTCAACGGAATCCCATATGGGAACATTTGAAACATTTTAAACATGCACTTATGAAACGTCAGTAGAGATAAAACGTGCAAGGAACATTTCAAATGTACGTATAAAACGCCAATAAAGATAAAATGTGTATGAAACATTTCAAATGAACCCAAATTACGCAGACGTGGTGCCATCTGTCGTTGACTTTGCAAAGATTTACTACGGTCTTGCGCCATCGCCAAAACGCCATTGTCGTGATCATTGTTGCGTCATAAATCATTGTGCTTTTGTGAGGTTAAAATTTAACAATTTTGAATTTTCACCTTCCAAAGGCTTCGACCACAGTATACCTGTATAAAACTGTGCTTTAAGTATGACGCTTGTGATTTCATTAGCATATGAACTGAGCACTGTTTTTCTCTATCTTGTGTTTTAATAAAGTGCGAAGTTGATAGAAATAAATAAGTTTTGTTTGGTTGAGCTGAGGATTTTGAGTTGAAATCTTGATTTTTGCCTCTGAATCTGTAATCATGAATCCCCTACATCAGCAGGTATGTAATGTTTTCAGATCACAATTGATTATATATAATTTGGGTTAAAATTTTGAAAATATTTCATGATTTGATCTACGTCATCAACCAACTTTCTAGGTTAATGGCACCATGAGCCGTAATTTTTGTAAAAAAAGTTACCACAGTTCAATAACATACCTAAATAGGTGTGCTATATTATATCAGCATATCTTTCTTCTTAGACACTTTCATTATAACATACATTGTCATCGGATTATAATGAAAAGTTGATAAAGTGAATAGGTGATGGTTTTTACTTCACAGTATTTTTTCAGATGCAGCACAAAAGTGATTTCCCAATATGCCCGATAGCAAATTGAAAAGAATACTATTTATTATACAGTTTCGTCAGGCATCTTTGAGATTCCAACGGAAAATAGTTGATTCATCCCAATCTCAATAATTGATTCCATCTACATTGTAATAAACAATGTATACATGTGGCTAGAAAATAAATTTTTAATTTATGTCTATCATAATAGCTTTATTCATTTATTCAGAAACAATAAAATAAATATAAGGTTTCTGTAAATGATATTCACATATTCCGTTGCTACTGTTTATGGAAATTATTCGCAGAAATCCTGTATTTTCATATCCACCTATCTACTATCAGGAACCATGTGAAATAATAACTATGTGTTCCTTTTCAAATATTTCGGGGATGTATTCCATATGCAGTTATATTGTGTTTCATAAATGTTGCTTCCGGAACATTTGTTGTGAAACATATCTGAATGTTGTAAAGAGAAACATTCTCAATTAAAAATTGAATCAATACATGACTCCAATTATGTTATGTTTTTTAAACGTTTCTTCTGAACCATTACGTGTGAAATACATCTGACAGTGTTCATCCACAGTTATGTTGTGTCTCAGATGTATTTCTATGGAAACATTTCCTATGAAACGTTTCATACCTAGGTCATTTCTGGTGTCTGGTATGTTTCACAAATATTTCTGAGTAGAAAGATGAAACGTTTCACGTGAGAGATAATTGGTGTCCGAAATGTTTCAGACACATAATTTGGTAAACTGAGACACGTCATTTATTTCCAGATAAACTTTTAAAATTTCTTCGTTTGTCATTTTCGTACACGGAAAAAAATGGTCCAAGTAAAACATTTTCCTGACTCTTTATCGATTATGGTAAGAAAATTAATACATATTTTTGAAAAATTACGTTTTGTCACTAAAAAAATTAGTATTCTGAACGCATGAACTTGTAGCTATAATATTGTTTACATACAGCAAGTACTTCGAACATTAGATAATTCACTTTATATAATGTCATGTCAACATTTTACTAGCGCTGGAAAAGTGTATATTCATATTTACCTAATCTGTGTTTCTGAAAAGTATTTCATAACAACAGAGACTCGTGTTACAGGCAAAATACAACAGTTTATTTGCAGTAGAGCTAGGTGTTTCTACCATAATGTAACTGTTCACCTACTTCTTGATATTCGACCAGTTCGGGATCAATCGGTAGTAACCGTCGCAACTATTCATCAACATTTTCGCAAAACTGGCCTCATTCAAATTCCAGCATTTGAGTAGTAGTTGTATGTTGTCGTGTTACATCGTGTACCAGAATTATACTATTATTACTGTTGTGAGTTGTGTGAATAGTGTTGTTTGATTTATGTATTTCACTTGTTGGTATGTAGAATGTGGATTTAGACCAAACATTTCTAGAGTATTGACATCTTATGTATAATAGAATCAGGAGAATTTTCCAAAAGACTAAACAACAGTTTTGTTTAAATAAAAATATCAAAAATTTACATATTTTTATTTTCTTCCTTCATTATCATTTATTTTCAATTTTCAGAACGTTCTAATTCTACTTTATTTTATACATAACTTGGATTTGTTATGATCATTAAGAGGAAAGACATCAGCTTGCCTGCTTGTTCATTCATTCATACTGTTGAATACAAACAGATTCACCAAAGTTCCGAAATTTTTAATTATGAAACAGGTTGTACTGGGTGACCCAGTAAGGGTATGGCCAGAGACGGTGATTTGATCTTCTCTCAACATACGTCAGCCTTACTACCCGAAGAACCACCATGTAAGTAACGATGGCCGCGAAAGCCTTTCACAATTTATTAGCCATCAAAATGTTTTATACTTCTTTCCACATCAACTTATAGTTCACGAAAAAATATTGTCATTAAAACTGCAATCTCTATCTCCAGTTTTTCTTGAGTAGTGTATTTTGCTAGCCTGTATATGCCAAGCAAGTACGTTTTCTTACAGTATAAACTGAATTATTGCTTCCTTGGTGCAACCGAACCTTTCATATCATTTTGAATTCAAGAATGAAATCAATGTAATGAAAATTATGCTTTATAAAAAACAAATAACCCTTCTTTGAAGAACTAATAACTCTAAACTGGGGGCAAGTGGATATTTCAATTGGGTCCGGAGTATCCTCATATCAAAGATGGAATGAAAGCTATTAAAGGTAAGACAATAATACACTACCCAAAAGGGAGTCATTTGATAAGGCCAAGTAAACTAAAATTACTATAATAATCTAAAAATGTTGCTGCAGTAGAATACTGTATATAGACAACTAATATATTTTTTAGTAGATTTTAGTATATGAGTTATTTGAGAGTGAATCATTCGTCATCAATGGTAAATTTACTTGTCACTAGTAGTTATCAAACTGTGCATCTACTGCGAATGAAACGTAGATTGAGGCTAATGAAATAAAAAGTTTGCTTCTAATAAAGAGTTTAATATCGTTAGGTTACATTGTGTTCCTGAAATTACATCAATAACAGCAAGTGATCAAATTCTGGAATATAACTTTTCTTGTGGCTAATAAAGAGTGTACTTGTCCCATATAGTATGGAAATTTTCACTTGTTGGTATGCAAATTTTACTTGCTACTATTAATTGTTTTCCCTGTAAGCATCCTGTTTACCTGTAATCAGTTGTTTATAATAATATAAAGAGTTAACTTGTTCGCCGTTACCTAGACGTTGATTGTATGAAAAACAATGAAGAAATTATTCAACACCTACCTCAGTCTTCCACGGCTCAAATCTCCTCCACCATCCGTTCATGTAGCTATGACGATTACAAGTCACACACTAGTTTATATTTATTATTATTTGATGAAAATGGATACTTTTGTTATCAATAACTTCTCTTGATTCATATATACTTTGTGACCATATCGCTGTGCTAGAACAATACTGGGATAACTTAAAAACATAGTTTCGAGAAAATTGAGGTTAATGTTATAATTGTACCTGATATTCACATTTCTCACACTGACAATGTCATTTTGTGGTGTTTGGTGTTTAAGGTAAATAAAAATCTGATCTTAATATCATTATTGTTATACAGGGTGTTTCAAAAGTACTTTGACAAACTTCAAGAGGTGATTCCTCACAAAATTCTAATATGAATTGTCCAAATAAATATATGTACGGAAACGCTTCGTTTCCAAGATATAGGGTGTTGAAGTATTATTTTTATTTTCGTTTGTTTCAAATAACTTTTGAAATACTGAACTTAATTAAACGAAACTTGGTTATAAGAGGTTTTTGAGGTGTCGAATTCGAACCTGATGTTATTATTGCTCGTACTCGTAGAGGGCGCCACCAACACGTCTTTTTCTTTTTTGAAGATTTATAACTTTTTTGAGTGTTCTTCTAGCACATTTTTCAGTAAAGAAATCGATTCCTATATCATATCTACGTAAAAAAGCTACCCTTGTTACAAGTCGCTGTAAGCAACCGTTTTCTAGATATTAGGACTTGAAAATTTCAAGTGGATTATTTGATAATCTATGCATGTAATAATTATTACCTTTATTTTGTATATGCATTTGCATTAATTTGACGTTTAAGTAAGCAGTTTTGTTTTTTTTGTACGGGGCGCCACCTATTCTATTACTTTTTACTCGCTTGAAGAGGTCATTAGTGTTGGGTACGTTCCTTTATGACATCCTTAAGCGAAATAGTAATTTAATAATAATAATTCAATAGTAATAATTAATAGTAACAAAATTTGCAAGAAATGTCAACATTTTATTTCAGGAAATTTTGAATATGTAGAATAAACTAAAATAAACGAAACTAAATTGTATTCAAATAAATTGTTGAAAGTGTCCACCTTCAGCGAAGATACAGGAAGTCAGTCGTCTAGTCATTGAATCTCGTACCCGCTCAAAAGTTATTGGTGTGTTCCTTATTGTTTCACTTGCGTCTACTATTCAGTTTCTAAGATCTTCCTCTTTCGCTACTGGAGTTTTATAAACTAGTGACTTCAAATGTCCCCAAAAATAAAAATCTATCGGGTATAGATCTGGGGACCTTGGTGCCCACGGCTGGTTAGGTTCTTCTACAACCCTACCGATCCATCGAATTGGATAGACTGTGTTAAGGAATTCCCTGGCTACAACGCTAAAATAGGCCGGAGCCCCATCATGCATAAACCACATGCGGATACGAATTTCTAATGGTACATTCTCAAGTAGTCCCGGCCATTCATTTTCTAAAAAGTGTCTGTAAGTTGCGCCATTCAGTCGGAGCGGAAGAAAGAAAGGACCTATCAAGTAATTATCAATTATTGCCGCCCATACATTTACAGAAAATTGATACTGATAATGCCTTTCACTGCATGCGGATTTTCGAGAGCCCAAACATGGTTGTTATGAAAGTTTGTGATAGCATTTCGGGAAAAGTTTGACTCGTCCCTGAAGAGTACAAATCTTAAAAGTTGAGGATTTCCAGCCAATTTCCCTAAAAACCACTGACACATAGTAATGCGTTGGGGAAAGTCTCGTGGCAAAAGAGCTTGTATCCTCTGAATATGGTATGGATAAAACTGTTGATCGTGGATAATCCTCCAAACTGTAGACTGAGTAGAATTGACAGCTTCAGCAATTATTCTTGTACTTGTTTCTGGATTCTCCTCGAGAGCGTTCAAAACAGCTTCTTCCAATTCTGGGGTTCGGACTGCTCGTGGTCTTCCAATAATATCAGCTGCCCTCTTAAAGCTACCTGTTTCTGCCAAACGACGGTGGAGACTAGCAAATGTTGGAGCTGAAGGCAGTACTCGATTAGGAAATCGCTCCTGGTAAATACGTCTTACTTCGCGCGCATTGCCATCCGCAAGGCCATAAACGAGATGCATATCGGCTAAATGAGCATTATTGTTTAAATAATCCATTTTTTCAAAATTAGTGTTTTCTACTTATACTTACGGAAACTTCAACAAAAAGTTTAACTGTCACAAAATATGTAATTACCAAAACTACTTACTTAAACGTCAAATTCTTTTCCAAAGCATTCTTGTGAAAAATGCAAAATATAGGTAATAACTTCAACATGCATCGATTATCAAATAATTGACTTGAAATTTTCAAGTCCAAATATTTAGAAAACGGTTGCTTACAGCGACTTTTAACAAGGGTAGCTTTTTTACGTAGATATGATAGAGGAATCGAGTTTTTTACTGAAAAATGTGCTACAAGTTCCCTCAAAAAAGTTATGAATGTTCAAAAAAGAAAAAGACGTGTAGGTGGCGCCCCCTACGAGTAAGAGAAATAATAACATCAGGTTCGAATTCGACACCTCAAAAACCTCTTATTACCAAGTTTCGTTTAATTAAGTTCAGTATTTCAAGAGTTATTTGAAAAAAAAACAAAATAAAAATAAAACGTCAACACCGTGTATCTTGGAAACGAAGCGTTTCCGGACATATATTTATTTGGGCAATTCATATTAGAATATTGTGAGGAATCACCTCCTGAAGTTTGTCAAAGTACTTTTGTATCACCCTGTATAAAGTGTCAATTTTATATTTTACCTTTTTTCTTGTGAGATGTCTTTGTATCACACAGGGAAAAACAATATATTTCGAAGATGTCTCGATGTTTGGACTTATAGTTATCCCATTATTGAAATAACATTTTCTGATTTTGGTATAAGTTATTCCTACACGGAGAAAACTCATCCAAGTGAATTATTTACTTGAAAAAAATTCAATTGTGGGAAAGCGAAACATTGTTTCTGAAAGTGTGTTCCTATCGTAACTCATCAGAATACTAGCGAATCGAAATATTTTTCATGTTCGATATCTGTAGGTGCACACTAAACTTATTGAAGATATAATGATACCTACCACTACTGTATCGTTTATATGAAACAACTGCACTTGGTCTAAGCCATCTCAATAATAACGTCAATAGATCAAGTCGATTGGGGAAGTTATCAATTCACTTATGCTTAGTTAACTTTTTCATGTTCGGGCACGTTTGGGTGTTTTCGCAAAATGCATCTGTTGCGAAAACGGCCTGACAAGCCACGGCGTCATTTCATTTGATTTGTTTTATCCAGATGTAGCGTCCTGTGATGAGTGTAGCCGGCATCATATTTATGCATGATATATGTTTATAGTAATGACAGATTGTATTATTTATGAATGGTTTACCAGTGAGTACAGCCTATATGGTAATTTTCAAATATTTCTAGTGTTATTGGATGAAAATAGTAAGTATGTGACAATTATACTCCAAACTGTTCAGAATCATGCAATAATCTGATATGTCGAGGACTATTGTCAAATATGGGAGAATATCATACTTCATTCGATTATTTAATAACTTGAATTGATTTAAAGTAAATTTTTCCATGATGCAATTTTCATCTACTTACAGTACAAATAGGTACTCGAAACTGACCATGAAGGCTACTCAGAGTAAACGATTCAAGTGGGGAAATAAATAATAAACCAATGAC
Organism: Chrysolina oricalcia; assembly: GCA_944452925.2. Lineage (NCBI taxonomy): Eukaryota > Metazoa > Arthropoda > Insecta > Coleoptera > Chrysomelidae > Chrysolina > Chrysolina oricalcia. The sequence continues at coordinate 42,938,556 of OX101811.2, forward strand.
AAGAGAACTGCTACTTTACTGGGTATGGAAAATAATTAATCCAGTCAAAATAGACAAAAATAAGTCATAGACATTTGACTTGGCCAAAATCCGCATAGAGCAGAAAATTGGCAGAGACGTTGAATACATCATTATAAATAAAACGTGAAAAATTCCTTTTCGATCCTACCTCTGCAAAGAAATGTATTCAAGGTGAAACGTACAAAATTAAGGTTTTTTCCATTTTTCTCGGAAATGGTGAGTTTTATCTTAAAATCAGCACTGACAAAAGTTGTAGATCATACAATTCTCTAAAAAATGGTCGAATAATTTTTTCTCTTCCAACTCACCATTCGTGAGATATCGCGCTTTTAATAATTAGAAAGTTCACATTTTACATACTTGGCACTAGTTGCAGCCTGTAGTACACTTCATTGGACGTTCAATATAAATGAAAATAAGATTGATAAGATTGATAAGATATTGATTTGTGTTACTTACAGAAAGAAACTTGTATAAATTGAATGAGTATTTTAAAATAAAAGAGTATACTGTCGGTCCATAATTCCCTTCGTCGGTAACCTTGGGTAACATTTGCCAGTTACGTCATTGTTCGAGTGGGGAGTGTCACTTACCTGTCTATTGTTGAAGGATGTAAACGAAATAAATCAGTATATACTGTTAGTTTCGAAAATTCCTTTTCAGTGAGCAGACGTGCTTATTGGGAATATTTTCAAAATAAAATTTCTAATTATTAAAACCGCGATATCTCACGAATGGTGAGTAGTGAGAGAAAGAAAAAATTATTGAATCATATTCGTAGAGAATTGTATGATCTACAACTTTTGTCTGATCTATTTTCACGATAAAACTTACCATTTTTGAGAATTTTTTTTTTGCAGAGGTAGGATCGGAGGAGATTCTTCAACTTTCATTTATAATGATGTATTCAACGTCTCTGCCAATTTTCTGCTCTATGCGGAGTTTGGCCAAGTCAAATGTCTATTTTGACTGGACTAATAGGTCAAAAAGGAAGTAGAGGCTGAAAAATTATAGATTGAGTTCAATTGGGGTTACCGATCAATGTACTGATAATAATGCACCTAGAATCTACCCATAAGTGAACAATTCATTTGGCATTAGTAAAGTAGACAATAAAGGGTATTATATGAAATATCAAAATAGGTTAGCAGTGGTAAGTATTAATTTCCAGTAACACATCATATCGGCTGAATCTTGGTTCCATATTGGGCCAATATAGAAATATTGTAAATGAAAAATCAATATTGGTCCAATATGAGTGAATATTCAAAAAAAAATATTATAATAATAATATTGGTGGAATATTGGTTGAACTAGTTTTGAATGTAGATTATCACACGAAATATTGGGTCAATATTGGTTGAATAATTTCTACCAATATCGATAATACAATATTGGTTATATAACGTTTTCCACATCTAGAATAAATATTGCAATCCAAATATTCCACTCATATCGATTGAAGGAGAAAAAAACTATATTGTATTTCCAAGTTTGTTAGAATATTGGTTGAATATCATTTCTACTTTATTTGACAAATTGTAATAACTCATATTGAGTCAATATTGGTTGAATGATATTTACCAATATCGATAAAACAATATTGTCTTCACATCGTTTTTTACATCTAGAATAAATATCGCAATCCCAATATTCCCCTAATATCGATTCTAGGAATAAAAACTATATTGTATCTCCAAGTGTGAATACACATTGGTTGAATATTATTTCGCCAATATTCAACAAATCTTATAAATTGATATTGGGTCAATATTTGTTCAATAATATTTATCGATATCGTTAAAACAATATTGTCTTGATATTGCTTCCTACATCTAGATTGAGATGAAATTTGAATATGGGCCGAATATTCAATGAAACATATTAAAATTATATCATGATGACACCTGGATAAAAATCCGCTAGGTGGCTCTACATATAGAACGTCTTCTAAAACCTATGAAAGTATGTTAAATACTTATTCCCATAACTTATTTTCAAGACAGCTCACTCAGTGGTTATGGCGATCAAATGGCAGACTCTGATGTCACCTTCATCAACTAAAAGACATTTAATAATTTACCAAGGTATATTGACATCCACCAATATATCCAAATGATATTGTACCAATATCGATAAATATTGTACCAATATCGATAAATATTTTGAGGCCATTAATGCTTCAAGAATATTTCACTACAACTATTTCTAAAATATTCAAACAATATTCGACCAATATCGCAAAATGTTCACATTTTACTTCTCGACAATATAACTTTTGAATATTGTGCCAATATTGCCAGAATATTGTATCAGCGATATTGTATCAATATCGCCGAACATTTTGAGGCCAATATTAGTTCAAGAATATTTCGCCGATATTATTCAAGTAATATTGTACCAATATCGCCGAATGTTCACATTTTTTTTCTCGCCAATATTGCGTTTCAAATATTTCGCAAATATGTTCACAATATTGTATCAATATTTTACCAATATAGGTGTGCTACTTGGGTATCCTAAAGAACTGAAATGTTTTTGTCCTATCTCCTTTTGTTTATGAGATATTTTAATAACAACAATTGAGAGCTACGAGGAAACGCCAAACGTAAAAATAGAAAAATATTTAAAATTATGAAGAAAATAGAAAAAAAAAAAAAAATTTTACACCACAAATGACACATGGTTGTTTTTGTTATTTTTTGCAGTATTCAAAAAATATGTTAAATGAAAATTAATTTGTTTATGACAAACTGTTTATTAAATAATCGAAGAAAATATAAATAAATATTTTTTTTAGGATATCGAAGAGCAATGGAAATTATGATTTAAAATAATGGTACCTATATTAATAGGTATTTGGCAGCAAAAAACATAGTTAATCAACAAATGCGTTTTTGAGCAATACATTTTTTTTCAGAAATGATTTTGTTCTTGAAGTTAATAACATTTATTGCTGATTAAAATTTCAAAAACAAAAACTCAAATGACTTATTAACAATGCATTCGTTTATAAGAATTATTTAAACAATCAGAGTAAGAAATTTTAAAAATCCATTTTATGTAACTTTGAATAATTGAAATACAAACAAATTGAACTATTGAAAGAAAAAAAATTTCAAAGCTTTATTTGCACTTTTCATATATTTTAGTCTCATATATTGTTAATAACAAAGTAGAAAATCAGCATTTTTTTATTTTTCCAGTAGGGATCTTTTTTAAAGCCTTTCAAGAATAGCTATAAGAAGTGAAACAAACTTGAGGTTTTTAGTTTAATAATTATCAGGGTTTATTGTATGTTGAAACTTGTAAAAACTAGTTAACTAACAAAAGCAAATGCATTTTTGTTTATTCAAGTGTCTGAAAGGTAAGAGATTTTTTTATTTCTTAATATTGATATTTAATGGGAAAATTATTTTTATTTTTCAACGGTCCATATCAGTCAGCTCACAAGGGACTCGAATAACCCGCTTTTAGCGCTATTTCGCCTCTAAAGTAAAATTCTAAATATTGGTGGTAGAGTTTCGGGAAGTGGGACTTTTTTTATGTGCATCAAATTTTCATAAAGTTTCTAGAGGTCGAATTAGCTCTGGATCATAATTTTCCATTCCTTGAAGAGAAATTCGCCAAAATAGTTCTTGTAGACTAGACTAGATATCTGAAATGTTTTTTAGGATATGGAATATTAACTTGGCGCTATACAAAGATATTTTAAAAAAGCAGTCATGTTAGGTTGAATATTGTTATTTTGAAGTGAAATGCTAAGGCATATTCTATGAAGCAATACTAGGATAACTTCAAAAATGAAGATATCTTATATCTGGGTAAAAATTGAGATAACCCTAAATGTCCAACTATTTCATCAAATAAAAAAACATGAGAATATGAATCGCATATCGAACGAAAAAAAAACTTTCCAACATGTCTCATTATTAAACCATGGATTGAACAAAAAAATACATTGCAATAGTGAGATATCGGTTATCTCATACTCAAGTTCTTAATGTAATATATTAGACCGGGATCCCACGCCTATTTTCAAAAATGATCAATAACAGGCTGAATCTTCCTGAGTAGCTTAATTTTGCCGAGACGCCCAACATTTTCCTCTTCGAAAATTCTCGATAGTGGTAGCAAATAAAATGCTCAGGAGTCAATCATGTCGATTTGGTGAGTGCAATAAAGTCATTAATAGTTAGTTTCTCAGTTAACCTCGAGTTAATTCGATAAAGTATTCGAAAAAACTTTTGTCCTACAAAAGGGATGGTAGAACTGAAGAGTCTCCCTCTCCAAACATGTACCAATGACGTGGTCATAAAAAATCACCAGTAACCAGCGGATTTTTTTACGGTTACTTGGTTAATATTTGTATAATTGAATAGTCATATTGTCCTACAAATTGAATGGTAGGTGTTCCCAGTCCTACGCTCCGGAATTGTTAATTCAATGGCAAAAAAAAATCATTAGTAACTGTAGGACAATGATAACACAGTGTATTCTTCACCTAAATAATACAGTGTCCTACAAAAAACGGTTATTTATCGCCTTTCACCATGTTCCCCATTGTTGGGTAGAATGTGGTGATTCTCATTCCTCATAGTATAATCCTAATTATTTATTTTTCCTCTCTATAATTTAATGCACCCCTATTTGATTTTGTTGAAATGTGGGGACAATTAATTTCATAAATCCATATCAAATTTTCTTCTCCATAATTGTCTAATTCGTTGATGATGAACCTATATAGGTTTGAAACATGTTCGATGAAGTGGTTTTTTGATTGATGGCTTCACCATCACACTACACCAGATGAAATTATTAAAAATTGTGGACTTCGAGTTTTTCTATATTGTGAATCAATACCACTCCACTTCGAGATACAATGGACTTCTACCACAGGTTAAAAGAGAGTTAGAAGTGAATATTATTATTATTATTATTATTATTTTTTCTCTTTAGGAGTGTACCAGTCAGGCCCTGTCTCCGGTGCTCCGACCCATCCGGAGGGCGCGCTGGTGTCGTTAACCCCAACAACCACTCCCCACGTCCGTAGGGTGAGTGATTATTGGGTCCGAGAATCATGTGCCCTGAGCAGACGGAGCGAACCAAGAATAACGGCCTTCTGCATTCGTGCTGCTAAGATTTCTGCCATATTACGGCAAGCAGCTATCATCTTCAAATTGGAGAGCAGTGTGTCCATCATTCCACCAAGGACTCCTATGATCAGAACCACCATTTTGACAGAATGGTCCGGATACAACCTGCGGAGTTCAAGAAGAAGATATCGATATTTAGTCCGTTTTTCCTCCTCTTTTCGAACGATATTCATTTCGCCTGGAGCGGAAAACTCCACGACGAATATCTTTTTACTTTGGTGGTCGAGGAGGACAACATCAGGCTTATTGGCTTGTATTTGGCTGAGGGTGGGGAATGAGTAGTTCCAATAGATTCGGCACCTCTCATTCTCCACCACGGACTCAATATCCCCCGGAACATAAGGCAACACCGGTGTCTCGTCTATACCGTATGAGTGTCGTAGATGGTAGTACAACACTCGTAGATGCATTACGGTCTCAGGTGCCCCACGACATGCCCTGCATCGGGTGTCAGGGACGTCTATACCCATCACGCGACTACGGTAGACAAAGGTGTTGAAGACACCATCCTGGCAAGCCATTATGAATCCCTCGGTCTCCGACTTTAGCTTACTCGACCTGAGGAAGGCAAAGGTCAAGCTTTTGGATAAGCCAATGTCTTCGATGTTGTGAAAGAAGACACCATGCATTGGCTTATCCATATGTAGCTGTAGCAGGACCTCTGTCTCCGCAGCTTTGATGTGAGCTTTTTGCTGAACGGGTCCCAACTCGGTGACAGAGTTTGGGTTAGCCCGTTCAGTGTCGAATACGAGACCGAGTTCATCGGCCGCACGGGTTGCTGCCTTAAAAAGAAATGCTCCAATCCCTGCTTTTTCATGGTCGCGGACCATGCAGAGAAGGGGATCTGAACTCCGGATGACTTTACAGGCCCCATCCAAAACCATTCTGTTATGCAGACACTCCAAACTCAAAAGTCCACGGCCTCCCCGTTGTCTGGAAAAGTATAACCGTGGAACGGACGATTTAGGATGCAAGCTCCTATTGAGATGCATCATTTTGCGAGTTTTATTATTATTATTATTATTATTATTATTATTATTATTATTATTATTATTATTATTATTATTATTATTATTATTATTATTATTATTATTATTATTATTATTATTATTATTATTATTATTATTATTATTATTATTATTATTATTATTATTATTATTATTATTATTATTATTATTATTATTATTATTATTATTATTATTATTATTTTTTTTTTTTTTTTTTTTTTTTTTTCCCGTTGGGAATGTACCAGTCAGGCCCTGTCTCCGGTGCTCCGATACATCCGGAGGGCGCGCTGGTGTCGTTAACCCCAATAACCACTCCCTACGTCCGTAGGGTGAGTGACTATTGGGTCCGAGAATCATGTGCCCTGAGTAGACGGAGCGAACCAAGGATGACGGCCTTCTGCATTCTTGCTGCTAAGATTTCTGCCATATTACGGCAAGCAGGTATTATCTTCAAGTTGGAGAGCAGTGTGTCCATCATTCCACCAAGGACTCCTATGATCAGAACCACCATTTTGACAGAATGGTCCGGATATAACCTGCGGAGTTCAAAGAGAAGATCTCGATATTTAGTCCGTTTTTCCTCCTCTTTTCGAACGATATTCATTTCGCCTGGAGCGGAAAACTCCACGACGAATATCGTTCTACTTTGGTGGTCGAGGAGGACAACATCAGGCTTATTGGCTTGTATTTGCCTGAGGGTGGGGAATGAGTAGTTCCAATAGATCCGGCACCTCTCATTCTCCACCACGGACTCAATATCCCCCGGAACATAAGGCAACACCGGTGTCTCGTCTATACCGTACGAGTGTCGTAGATGGTAGTATAACACTCGTAGCGCCGCGTTATGCCTGTGGATATAGGCTGAGACCGCATAAGATGGGCATGCTGATAGCAAATGCATTACGGTCTCAGGTGCCCCACGACATGCCCTGCATCGGGTGTCAGGGACGTCTATACCCATCACGCGACTACGGTAGACAAGGGTGTTGAAGACACCATCCTGGCAGGCCATTATGAATCCCTCGGTCTCCGACTTTAGCTCACTCGACCTGAGGAAGGCAAAGGTCAAGCTTTTGGATAAGCCAAGGTCTTCGATGTTATGAAAGAAGACACCATGCATTGGCTTATCCATATGTAGCAGTAGCAGGACCTCTGTCTCCGCAGCTTTTATCTGAGCTTTTTGCTGAACGGGTCCCAACTCGGTGACAGAGTTTGGGTTAGCCCGTTCAGTGTCGAAAACGAGACCGAGTTCATCGGCCGCACGGGTAGCTGCCTTAAAAAGGAATGCTCCAATCCCTGCTTTCTCATGGTCGCGGACCATGCAGAGAAGGGGATCTGAACTCCTGATGACTTTACAGGCCCCATCCAGAACCATTCTGTTATGCAGACACTCCAAACTCAAAAGTCCACGGCCTCCCTGTTGTCTGGAAAAGTATAACCGTGGAACGGACGATTTAGGATGCAAGCTCCTATTGAGATGCATCATTTTGCGAGTCTTAACGTCAAGTTGTCGCAGCTCTTCCTTAGTCCACTTCATCACTCCGAAAGAGTAAAGAAGGATCGGAACGGCAAGCATATTAGTTGCAGCAACTTTGTTCTTCCCCGACAGTTCTGATGACCAGATCTGTCGGAGTTTATGCTGATACTTGCCGCGGAGAGAGTTTTTAACTGCAAATACCTCTTGGGAGCGGCGTTGTTCCACCCCAAGGTAGGTATAAGTCTCTCCGGCATCCAGATGATGTAGGATGCTTCCGTCTACGAGCTGGACATCCTCTCCGTATTCCTCGCATCGTCCTCTTTTGAGATGAACCGTGGCACATTTGTCGATCCCAAATTCCATACCGATAGCATGCGTATATTCTTCCACCACCCTAAGGGACTGATGTAGGTCCCTTTCTCCAGAGGCATACAATTTGAGGTCATCCATGTAAAATAGATGGGTGACATTATGCCTCCGGTTGCTGGGGGTGCCGCAGTTGTACCCACGGGTATTCCTGAGCGCAACGGACAATGGCAATAGTGAGATGCAGAAGAGAAGAGGGCTAAGGGAGTCTCCCTGAAACACACCTCTTCTAATGATGACCTGCTCTGTTTGGACTATGTCTCTACCAGATCTTATGGTGAAGCGAGTCCTCCAGAGCGGCATCAGTTGTCCAATGCATCCCACTATTTGACCGGGTACCTCAAGGCATCTGAGCAAATGCATGATTAACTCATGTGATGTTGTATCAAATGCCTTGCGGTAATCGATCCAGGCCATCGAAAGGTTACGCTTATACTGCACGGAGTCCTGCGTGATACATCTATCGATGAGCAGGTTCTCCTTGCACCCGGCGACCCCTTTTTTTGACCCTCTTTGCTCATTTATCCGTTCATACACCGGATCAACTGCGGAGAGAATGCGCGTGTATAAGATGCGCGTAAACACCTTATAACACGCGTTCAAGCATGTTATCGGCCTGTAATTCTTTGGATCAGACAAATCTCCGTTTTTGGGGATGAGCACGGTTCGCCCCTCGACAAACCACTCTGGAATCTGCTGCTCCCCATCTAGCCATGAGTTGAAAACTCTGGCCAGATGGCGGTGGGTTGTTGGAAACTTTTTCCACCAATAGTTATTCAACCCATCTGGGCCTGGAGCAGCGAAATTCTTAGAGCCTTTTAGGGCCCCTCGTACTTCTTCCGTGGTTATCGGAATGCGCAGATCATTGAGCTCAGGCTGCCGAAGCCTCCTGCAAAATGCTTCGAACTGCGCTAGGGCTGGAGTATCTACATTGAGTGGTTGCGGATACTCATAGATATTCTTCCAGAATGTTTCCACCCGATCTGCAGCCGGCGGGTTATTATTATTATAATTATTATTATTATTATTATTATTATTATTATTATTATTATTATTATTATTATTATTATTATTATTATTATTATTATTATTATTATTATTATTATTATTATTATTATTATTATTATTATTATTATTATTATTATTATTATAATCGTCATCATTATTATTATTGTTATTATTATTATTACTATTATTATTTCCCCTTAGGAGTGTACCAGTCAGGCCCTGTCTCCGGTGCTCCGACCCATCCGGAGGGCGCGCTGGTGTCGTTAACCCCAATAACCACTCCCTACGTCCGTAGGGTGAGTGACTATTGGGTCCGAGAATCGTGTGCCCTGCGTAGACGGAGCGAACCAAGGATAACGGCCTTCTGCATTCTTGCTGCTAGGAATTCTACCATATTACGGCAAGCCGGTATAATCTTCAAGTTAGAGAGCAGTGTGTCCATCATTCCACCAAGGACTCCTATAATCAGAACCACCATTTTGACAGAATGGTCCGGATATAACCTGCGGAGTTCAAAGAGAAGATCTCGTTATTTAATCCGTTTTTCCTCATCTTTTCGAACGATATTCATTTCTCCTGGAGCGGAAAACTCCATGACGAATATCGTTCTACTTTGGTGGTCGAGGAGGACAACATCAGGCTTATTGGCTTGTATTTGACCGAGGGTGGGGAATGAGTAGTTCCAATAGATTCGGCATCTCTCATTCTCCACCACGGACTCAATATTCCCCGAAACATAAGGCAACACCGGTGTCTCGCCTATACCGTACGAGTGTCGTAGGTGGTAGTACAACACTCGTAGCGCCGCGTTATGCCTGTGGATATAGGCTGAGACCGCATAAGATGGGCATGCTGATAGCAAATGCATTACGGTCTCAGGTGCCCCACGACATGCCCTGCATCGGGTGTCAGGGACGTCTATACCCATCACGCGACTACGGTATACCAAAGTGTTGAAGACACCATCCTGGCAGGCCATTATGAATCCCTCGGTCTCCGAATTTTATGTGAGCTTTTTGCTGAACGGGTCCCAACTCGGTGACAGAGTTTGGGTTAGCCCGTTCAGTGTTGAATACGAGACCGAGTTCATCGGCCGCACGGGTTGCTGCCTTAAAAAGAAATGCTCCAATCCCTGCTCTTTCATGGTCGCGGACCATGCAGAGAAGGGGATCTGAACTCCTGATGACTTTACAGGCCCCATACAGAACCATTCTGTTGTGCATACACTCCAAACTCAAAAGTCCACGGCCTCCCTGTTGTCTGGGAAAGTATAACCGTGGAACGGACGATTTAGGATGCATGCTCCTATTGAGATGCATCACTTTGCGAGTTTTAACGTCGAGTTGTCGCAGCTCTTCCTTATTCCACTTCATCACTCCGAAAGAGTAGAGAAGGATCGGAACGGCAAGCATATTGGTTGCAGCAACTTTGTTCTTCCCCAACAGTTTTGATGACCAGATCTGTCGGAGTTTATGCTGATACTTGCCGCGGAGAGAGTTCTTAACTGTGAATACTTCTTGGGAGCGGCATTGCTCCATCCCTAGGTAAGTATACGTCTCTCCGGCATCCAGATGATGTAGGATACTTCCGTCTACGAAATGGACATCCTCTCCATATTCCTCGCATCGTCCTCTTTTGAGATGAACCGTGGCACATTTTTCGATCCCAAATTCAATTCCGATAGCATTATTATTATTATTGCTAATATTATTATTATTATTATTATTTTTTCTCCTTAGGAGTGTACCAGTCAGGCCCTGTCTCCGGTGCTCCGACCCATCCGGAGGGCGCACTGGTGTCGTTAACCCCAATAACCACTCCCTATGTCCGTAGGGTGAGTGATTATTGGGTCCGAGAATCGTATGCCCTGAGTAGACGGAGCGAACCAAGTATAACGGCTTTCTGCATTCTTGCTGCTAAGATTTCTGCCATATTACGGCAAGCCGGTATTATCTTCAAGTTAGAGAGCAGTGTGTCCATCATTCCACCAAGGACTCCTATAATCAGAACCACCATTTTGACAGAATGGTCCGGATATAACCTGTGGAATTCAAAGAGAAGATCTCGATATTTAGTCCGTTTTTCCTCCTCTTTTCGAACGATATTCATTTCGCCTGGAGCGGAAAACTCCATGACGAATATCGTTCTACTTTGGTGGTCGAGGAGGACAACATCAGGCTTATTGGCTTGTATTTGCCTGAGGGTGGGGAATGAGTAGTTCCAATAGATTCGGCGTCTCTCATTCTCCACCACGGACTTAATATCCCCCGGAGCATAAGGCAACACCGGTGTCTCGTCTATACCGTACGAGTATCGTAGGTGGTAGTACAACACTCGTAGCGCCGCGTTATGCCTGTGGATATAGGCTGAGACCGCATAAGATGGGCATGCTGATAGCAAATGCATTACGGTCTCAGATGCTCAACGACATGCACTGCATCGGGTGTCAGGGACGTCTATACCCATCACGCGACTACGGTAGACGAGGGTGAAGACACCATCCTGGCAGGCCATTATGAATCCCTCGGTCTCCGATTTTAGCTCACTCGACCTGAGGAAAGCAGAAGTCAAGCTTTTGGATAAGCCAAGGTCTTCGATGTTATGAAAGAAGACACCATGCATTGGCTTATCCATATGTAGCTGTAGCAGGACCTCTGTCTCCGCAGCTTTTATGTGAGCTTTTTGCTGAGCGGGTCCCAACTCGGTGAAAGAGTTTGGGTTAGCCCGTTCAGTGTCGAAAACGAGACCGAGTTCATCGGCCGCACGGGTAGCTGCCTTAAAAAGGAATGCTCCAATCCCTGCTTTCTCATGGTCGCGGACCATGCAAAGAAGGGGATCTCGACTCCTGATGACTTTACAGTCCCCATCAAGAACCATTCTGTTATGCAGACACTCCAAAAAAGTCCACGGCCTCCCCGTTGTCTGGGAAAGTATAACCGTGGAACGGACGATTTAGGATTCAAGCTCCTACTGAGATGCATCATTTTGCGAGTCTTAACGTCAAGTTGTCGTAGCTCTTCCTCAGTCCACTTCATCACTCCGAAAGAGTAAAGAAGGATCGGAATTGCAAGCATATTAGTTGCAGCAACTTTGTTCTTCTCCGACAGTTCTGATGACCAGACCTGTAGGAGTTTATGCTGATACTTGCCGCGGAGAGAGTTTCTAACTGCAAATACTTCTTGGGAGCGGCGTTGTTCAACCCCAAGGTAGGTATAAGTCTCTCCGGCATCCAGATGATGTAGGATGCTTCCGTCTACGAGCTGGACATCCTCTCCGTATTCCTCGCATCGTCCTCTTTCGAGATGAACCGTGGCACATTTGTCGATCCCTAATTCCATACCGATAGCATGCGTATATTCTTCCACCACCCTAAGGGACTGATGTAGGTCCCTTTCTCCAGAGGCATACAATTTGAGGATCATCCATGTAAAATAGATGGGTGACATTATGCCTCCGGTTGCTGGGGGTGCCGCAGCTGTACCTACGGGTATTCCTGAGTGCAACGGACAATGGCAATAGTGAGATGCAGAAGAGAAGAGGGCTGAGGGAGTCTCCCTAAAACACGCCTCTTCTAATGATGACCTGCTCTGTTTGGACTATGTCTCCAACAGATTTTATAGCGAAGCGAGTCCTCCAGAGCGGCATCAGTTGTCCAATGCATCCCACTATTCGATCGGGAACCTCAAGGCATCTGAGCAAATGCATGATTAACTCATGCGATGTTGTATAGAATGCCTTGCGATAATCGATCCAGGCCATCGAAAGGTTACGCTTGCACTGCACGGAGTCCTGCGTGATACTTCTATCGATGAGCAGGTTCTCCTTGCAGCCGGCAACCCCTTTCTTTGACCCTCTTTGCTCATATATCCGCTCATACACCGGATCAACTGCGGAGAGAATGCGCGTGTATAAGATGCGCGTAAACACCTTATAACACGCATTCAAGCATGTTATCGGTCTGTAATTCTTTGGATCAGACAAATCTCCGTTTTTGGGGATGAGCACGGTTCGCCCCTCGACAAACCACTCCGGAATCTGCTGCTCCCCATCTAGCCATAAGTTGAAAACTCTAGCCAGATGGCGGTGGGTTGCTGGAAACTTATTCCACCAATTGTTATTCAACCCATCGGGTCCTGGAGCAGCAAAGTTCTTTGAGCCTTTGAGGGCTCTTTGAACTTCTTCCAGGGTTATCGGATTGCGCAGATCATTGAGCTCAGGCTGCCGAAGCCTCATGCAGAATGCTCCGAACTGCGCTAGGGCTGGAGTATCTACCTTGATTGGTTGCGGATACTCATAGATGTTCTTCCAGAAGGTTTCCACCCGATCAACTGCCGGCGGGTTATCAACAACACGAGGAGGCTCTTGAAATAAACGAGAAGGTTTATCGCGGAACTTCAAGTTTTCCGCAACTCCTCTCGCTCGCGTCACTAGTGACTTCTTGGCAGCCACTAGCATCCGTATCCTATCAAGACAGTGCTGTTTGATGGTAAACAGCACCCCTTGATTCAATGTGTGGTGAGCTCGTCTTAATTTTGCGGCAATTCGCCGCACTGCAGGCGTGAAAGGCCTATTGGCCGCCACGTAGTCCACCACACACTGGATACGAGACGCGTGTTGTCTCGCCGACTTGATCTTAGCTTCCTTCTTGTGTACGCGTCGCTCATGCCTCCCAACTACAGCGGTGGTGTCCCTCCTCTGCGTTTGGGTTAGAGTATGAGTGGTGTCATACACGACATAATTGATCTGCCAGATGTCAGCCTCTTCTGGAAGAACATCGCCGATCTCCGCATCCACTCGTGCCAGTTCTTGTGGCTTCAGGGGCTTCATATGGTGAAGTGCCCTGCGAGTTCTGATGTCCTCCATCGGTGGTATGATGCGAGCATTCTCCACAGCCAGACCGACACGTGGCATATCTTGTGCCACTTCGATAACCGGCTGAGGAGGTGCTCTGACATATCCTCATCTCCGAAGATGAGATACATAATCCCTAAGATTTTGGGCGGAAAAGGCGGCATGCTCTGGGTGTCTTTCACACCACAGAGCATGCATTCTCGCCATGTATCCTCTCCGGGCGGGCTCACTGCTCTCGTAGCAATGCATAAGACCGTCCCTTATACCATCCGTCCACTCAAAACGTCCGTTTTCATAGCGTTAGTCGTCAGCTGGCAAATCATCGTTGTTGGCCCCACCACCTTGCCTTTGACCGCTAATCCGAGGGGGTCGGTTGTGGGGGCCTCTTCGCCGATTATTTGGAACCGAGTGTTAGGGTTTACTGGGGGGTTAACCCAGTAAACCCACGGCCGACACCGGAGGGAAAGATGCCTCTTCCCTCCCGGATGCGCATGAGCTGCCGGTCCGATTTTGCATCCTTTGCTCGGGTAGGTGGTGTCGCAACTCACCAGGGCCTTAGGTGTTGGTTGACCTCCCTGCCTATTTATTATTATTATTATTATTATTATTATTATCAATATTATTATTATTATTATTATTATTATTATTATTATTATTATTATTATTATTATTATTATTATTATTATTATTATTATTATTATTATTATTATTATTATTATTATTATTTTTTTCCTTATGAGTGTACCAGTCAGGCCCTGTCTCCGGTGCTCCGACCCATCCGGAGGGCGCGCTGGTGTCGTTAACCCCAATAACCACTCCCTACGTCCGTAGGGTGGGTGATTATTGGGTCCGAGAATCGTGTGCCCTGAGTAGACGGAGCGAACCAAGTATAACGGCCCTCTGCATTCTTGCTGCTAAGATTTCTGCCATATTACGGCAAGCCGGTATTACCTTCAAGTTAGAGAGCAGTGTGTCCATCATTCCACCAAGGACTCCTATAATCAGAACCACCATTTTGACAGAATGGTCCGGATATAACCTGCGGAGTTCAAAGAGAAGATCTCGATATTTAGTCCGTTTTTCCTCCTCTTTTCGAACGATATTCATTTCGCCTGGAGCGGAAAACTCCATGACGAATATCGTTCTACTTTGGTGGTCGAGGAGGACAACATCGGGCTTATTGGCTTGTATTTGCCTGAGGGTGGGGAATGAGTAGTTCCAATAGATTTGGCATCTCTCATTCTCCACCACGGACTCAATATCCCCCGGAGCATAAGGCAACACCGGTGGATATAGGCTGAGACCGCATAAGATGGGCATGCTGATAGCAAATGCATTACGGTATCAGGAGCCCCACGACATGCCCTGCATCGGGTGTCAGGGACGTCTATACCCATCACGCGACTACGGTAGACAAGGGTGTTGAAAACACCATCCTGGCAGGCCATTATGAATCCCTCGGTCTCCGACTTTAGCTCACTTGACCTGAGGAAGGCAAAGGTCAAGCTTTTGGATAAGCCAAGGTCTTCGATGTTATGAAAGAAGACACCATGCATTGGCTTATCCATATGTAGCTGTAGCAGGACCTCTGTCTCCGCAGCTTTTATGTGAGCTTTCTGCTGAACGGGTCCCAACTCGGTGACAGAGTTTGGGTTAGCCCGTTCAGTGTCGAAAACGAGACCGAGTTCATCGGCCGCACGGGTAGCTGCCTTAAAAAGGAATGCTCCAATCCCTGCTTTCTCATGGTCGCGGACCATGCAGAGAAGGGGATCTGAACTCCTGATAACTTTACAGGCCCCATCCAGAACCATTCTGTTATGCAGACACTCCAAACTCAAAAGTCCACGGCCTCCCCGCTGTCTGGGAAAGTATAACCGTGGCACGGACAATTTAGGATGCAAGCTCCTATTGAGATGCATCATTTTGCGAGTCTTAACGTTAAGTTGTCGCAGCTCTTCCTTAGTCCACTTCATCACTCCGAAAGAGTAAAGAAGGATCGGAACGGCAAGCATATTAGTTGCAGCAACTTTGTTCTTCCCCGACAGTTCTGATGACCAGATCTGTCGGAGTTTATGCTAATACTTGCCGCGGAGAGAGTTTTTAACTGCAAATACCTCTTGGGAGCGGCGTTGTTCCACCCCAAGGTAGGTATAAGTCTCTCCGGCATCCAGATGATGTAGGATGCTTCCGTCTACGAGTTGGACATCCTCTCCGTATTCCTCGCATCGTCCTCTTTTGAGATGAACCGTGGCACATTTGTCGATCCCAAATTCCATACCGATAGCATGCGTATATTCTTCCACCACCCTAAGGGACTGATGTAGGTCCCTTTCTCCAGAGGCATACAATTTGAGGTCATCCATGTAAAATAGATGGGTGACATTATGCCTCCGGTTGCTGGGGGTGCCGCAGTTGTACCCACGGGTATTCCTGAGTGCAACGGACAATGGCAATAGTGAGATGCAGAAGAGAAGAGGGCTAAGGGAGTCTCTCTGAAACACACCTCTTCTGATGATGACCTGCTCTGTTTGGACTATGTCTCTACCAGATCTTATGGTGAAGCGAGTCCTCCAGAGCGGCATCAGTTGTCCAATGCATCCCACTATTTGACCGGGTACCTCAAGGCATCTGAGCAAATGCATGATTAACTCATGTGATGTTGTATCAAATGCCTTGCGGTAATCGATCCAGGCCATCGAAAGGTTACGCTTATACTGCACGGAGTCCTGCGTGATACATCTATCGATTAGCAGGTTCTCCTTGCACCCGGCGACCCCTTTCTTTGCTCATTTATCCGTTCATACACCGGATCAACTGCGGAGAGAATGCGTGTGTATAAGATGCGCGTAAACACCTTATAACACGCATTCAAGCATGTTATCGGCCTGTAATTCTTTGGATCAGACAAATCTCCGTTTTTGGGGATGAGCACGGTTCGCCCCTCGACAAACCACTCTGGAATCTGCTGCTCCCCATCTAGCCATGAGTTGAAAACTCTGGCCAGATGGCGGTGGGTTGTTGGAAACTTTTTCCACCAATAGTTATTCAACCCATCAGGGCCTGGAGCAGCGAAATTCTTAGAGCCTTTTAGGGCCCCTCGTACTTCTTCCGTGGTTATCGGAATGCGCAGATCATTGAGCTCAGGCTGCCGAAGCCCCCTGAAAAATGCTTCGAACTGCGCTAGGGCTGGAGTATCTACGTTGAGTGGTTGCGGATACTCATAGATATTCTTCCAGAATGTTTCCACCCGATCTGCAGCCGGCGGGTTATCGACAACACGTGGAGGCTCTTGGAATAAGCGAGAAGGTTTATCGCGGAACTTTATGTTTTCAGCGATACTTCTCGCCCGCCTCACTAGTGACTTTTTTGCAGCCACTAGCATTCGTATCCTATCAAGGCAGTGCTGTTTGATGGTGAACAGCACACCTTGATTTAATGTGTGGTGAGCTCGTCTCAATTTTGCGGCAATTCGCCGCACTGCGGGCGTGAAAGGCCTATTGGCCGCCACGAAGTCCACCACACACTGGATACGAGACGCGTGTTGTCTCGCCGACTTGATCTTGGCTTCCATCTTGTGTACACGTCGTTCATGCCTCCCTACCAGAGCGGTGGTGTCCCTCCTCTCTGTTTGGGATAGAGCATGAGCGGCGTCGTACACGACAGAAATGATCTGCCAGATGTCAGCCTCTTCTGGAAGAACATCGCCAATCTCCGCATCCACCCGTGCCAGTTCTTGCGGCTTCAGGGGCTTCATATTGTGAAGCGCCCTGCGGGTTCTGATATCCTCCATTAGTGGAATGATGCGATTCTCCACAGCCAAACCGACACGTGGCATATCTGCCACTTCGATAATCGGCTGAGGAGGAGCTCTAACGTAGCCTCGAGCCCGAAGATGGGATACATAATCCCTGAGGTTTTGTGCTGAAAACGCTGCATGCTCTGGGTGTCTCTCACACCACAGAGCATGCAGTCTCGCCATGCATCCTCTCCGGGCGGGCTCACTGCACTCGTAGCAATGCAGAAGTCCGTCTCTTAATTCGTCCGTCCACTCAAAGCGTCCGTTGTTATCGCGGTCGTCATCATTTGGCAAATCATCGTTAGCCCCACCACCTTGCCTTTGACCCCTAATCCGAGGGGGTCGGTTGTGGGGGCCTCTTCCTCGATTGTTGGGAACCGAGTAGTAGAGTTTACTGGAGAGTTAACCCAGTAAACCCACGGCCGACACCGGAGGGAAAGTTACTTTTTCCCTCCCGGATGCGCATGAGCTGCCGGTCCGATTTTGCATTATTTGCTCGGGTAGGTGGTGTCGCTACTCACCAGGGCCTTAGGTGTTGGTTGACCCCCTGCCTATTATTATTATTATTATTATTATTATTATTATTTTTTTTTTTCCGTTAGGAATGTACCAGTCAGGCCCTGTCTCCGGTGCTCCGATACATCCGGAGGGCGCGCTGGTGTCGTTAACCCCAATAACCACTCCCTACGTCCGTAGGGTGAGTGACTATTGGGTCCGAGAATCATGTGCCCTAAGTAGACGGAGCGAACCAAGGATAACGGCCTTCTGCATTCGCGCTGCTAAGATTTCTGCCATATTACGGCAAGCAGGTATTATCCTCAAGTTGGAGAGCAGTGTGTCCATCATTCCACCAAGGACTCCTATGATCAGAACCACCATTTTGACAGAATGGTCCGGATATAACCTGCGGAGTTCAAAGAGAAGATCTCGATATTTAGTCCGTTTTTTCTCCTCTTTTCGAACGATATTCATTTCGCCTGGAGCGGAAAACTCCATGACGAATATCGTTCTACTTTGGCGGTCGAGGAGGACAACATCAGGCTTATTGGCTTGTATTTGCCTGAGGGTGGGGAATGAGTAGTTCCAATAGATCCGGCACCTCTCATTCTCCACCACGGACTCAATATCCCCCGGAACATAAGGCAACACCGGTGTCTTGTCTATACCGTACGAGTGTCGTAGATGGTAGTATATCACTCGTAGCGCCGCGTTATGCCTGTGGATATAGGCTGAGACCGCATAAGATGGGCATGCTGATAGCAAATGCATTACGGTCTCAGGTGCCCCACGACATGCCCTGCATCGGGTGTCAGGGACGTCTATACCCATCACGCGACTACGGTAGATGAGGGTGTTGAAGACACCATCCTGGCAGGCCATTATGAATCCCTCGGTCTCCGACTTTAGCTCACTCGACCTGAGGAAGGCAAAGGTCAAGCTTTTGGATAAGCCAAGGTCTTCGATGTTGTGAAAGAAGACGCCATGCATTGGCTTATCCATATGTAGCTGTAGCAGGACCTCTGTCTCCGCAGCTTTGATGTGAGCTTTTTGCTGAACGGGTCCCAACTCGGTGACAGAGTTTGGGTTAGCCCGTTCAGTGTCGAATACGAGACCGAGTTCATCGGCCGCACGGGTTGCTGCCTTAAAAAGAAATGCTCCAATCCCTGCTTTTTCATGGTCGCGGACCATGCAGAGAAGGGGATCTGAACTCCTGATGACTTTACAGGCCCCATCCAGAACCATTCTGTTATGCATACACTCCAAACTCAAAAGTCCACGGCCTCCCCGTTGTCTGGGAAAGTATAACCGTGGAACGGACGATTTAGAATGCAAGCACCTATTGAGATGCATCACTTTGCGAGTTTTAACGTCGAGTTGTCGCAGCTCTTCCTTAGTCCACTTCATTACTCCGAAAGAGTAGAGAAGGATCGGAACGGCAAGCATATTGGTTGCAGCAACTTTGTTCTTCCCCGACAGTTCTGATGACCAGATCTGTCGGAGTTTGTGCTGATACTTGCCGCGGAGAGAGTTCTTAACTGTGAATACCTCTTGCGAGTGGCGTTGCTCCACCCCTAGGTAAGTATACGTCTCTCCGGCATCCAGATTATGTAGGATGCTTCCGTCTACGAGCTGGACATCCTCTCCGTATTCCTCGCATCGTCCTCTTTTAAGATGAACCGTGGCACATTTGTCGATCCCAAATTCCATTCCGATAGCATGCGTGTACTCTTCCACCACCCTAAGGGACTGATGTAGGTCCCTTTCTCCAGAGGCATATAATTTTAGGTCATCCATGTAGAACAAATGGGTGACTTTATGCCTCCGGTTGCTGGGGGTGCCGCAGTTGTACCCACGGGTATTCCTAAGTACAACGGACAATGGCAATATTGAGATGCAGAAGAGAAGAGGGCTGAGGGAGTCTCCCTGAAACACGTCTCTTCTAATGATGACCTGCTCTGTTTGGACTGTGTCTCTACCAGATCTTATGGTGAAGCGAGTCCTCCAGAGTGGCATCAGTTGTCCAATACATCCCACTATTTGATCGGGTACCTCAAGACATCTGAGCAAATGCATGATTAACTCATGCGATGTTGTATCAAATGCCTTGCGGTAATCGATACAGGCCATCGAAAGGTTACGCTTATACTGCACGGAGTCCTGCGTGATACATCTATCGATGAGCAGGTTCTCCTTGCAGCCGGCGACCCCTTTCTTTGACCCTCGTTGCTCATATATCCGTTCATACACCGGATCAACTGCGGAGAGAATGCGCGTGTATAATATGCGCGTAAACAACTTATAGCACGCATTCAAGCATGTTATCGGCCTGTAATTCTTTGGATCAGACAAATCTCCGTTCTTGGGGATGAGCACGGTTCGCCCCTCAACAAACCACTCCGGAATCTGCTGCTCCCCATCTAGCCATGAGTTAAAAACTCTTGCCAGATGGCGGTGGGTTGTTGGAAACTTTTTCCACCAATAATTATTCAACCCATCAGGGCCTGGAGCAGCAAAGTTCTTCGAGCCTTTGAGGGCCCCTCGAACTTCTTCCGCGGTTATCGGATTGCGCAGATCATTGTGCCCAGGCTGCCGAAGCGTCCTGCAGTAAGCTTCGAACTGCGCTAGGGCTGGAGTGTCTACATTGAGTGGTTGCGGAAACTCATAGATGTTCTTCCAGAAGGTTTCTACCCGATCAGCAGCCGGCGGGTTATCGACAACACGTGGAGGCTCTTGGAATAAGCGGGAAGGTTTATCGCGGAACTTTATGTTTTCCGCGATACTTCTCGCTCGCCTCACTAGTGACTTCTTTGCAGCCACTAGCATTCGTATCCTATCAAGACAGTGCTGTTTTATGGTAAACAGCACGCCTTGATTCAATGTGTGGTGAGCTCGTCTTAGCCTTGCAGCAATTCGCCGCACTGCCGGCGTGAAAGGCCTATTGGCCGACATGTAGTCCACCACACACTGGATACGAGACGCGTGTTGTCTCGCCGACTTGATCTTAGCTTCCATCTTGTGAACGCGTCGCTCATACCTCCCAACAAGAGCAGTGGTGTCCCTCCTCTCCGTCTGGGATATTGCACGAGCGGCGTCGTACACGACAGAATTAATCTGCCAGATGTTGGCCTCTTCTGGAAGAACATCGCCAATCTCCGCATCCACTCGTGCCAGTTCTTGCGGCTTCAAGGGCTTCATATTGTGAAGCGCTCTGCGGGTTCTGATGTCCTCTATTGGTGGTATGATGCGAGCCTCCTCTGCAGCCAGACCGACACGTGGCATATCTGCCACTTCGTTAACCGGCTGAGGAGGAGCTCTAACATAGCCTCGAGCCCGGAGATAGGATACATAATCCCTGAGATTTTGGGCGGAAACGGCGGCATGCTCTGGGTGTCTCTCACACCAAAGAGCATGCATCCTTGCCATGTATCCTCTCCGGGCGGGCTCACTGCTCTCATAGCAATACAGAAGTCCATCCCTTAATCTATCCGTCCACTCAAAGCGTCCGTTGTCATTGCGGTTGTCGTCATTTGGCAAATCATCGTTGTTGGCCCCACCACCTTGCCTTTGACCCCTAATTTGAGGGCCTCACCAGGGCCTCAGGTGTTGGTTGACCTCCCTGCCTATTTATTATTATTATTATCATTATTATTATTATTATTATTATTATTATTATTATTATTATTATTATTATTATTATTATTATTATTATTATTATTATTATTATTATTATTATTATTATTATTATTATTATTATTATTATTATTATTATTATTATTATTATTATTATTATTATTATTATTATTATTATTATTATTATTATTATTATTATTATTATTATTATTATTATTATTATTATTATTATTATTATTATTATTATTATTATTATTATTATTATTATTATTATTATTATTATTATTATTATTATTATTATAATTATTATTATTATTATTTTTTTTTCTCCTTAGGAGTGTACCAGTCAGGCCCTGTCTCCGTTGCTCCGACCCATTTGGAGGGCGCGCTGGTGTCGTTAACCCTAATAACCACTCCCTACGACCGTAGGGTGAGTGATTATTGGGTTCGAGAATCGTGTGCCCTAAGTAGACGGAGCGAACCAAGTATAACGGCCTTCTGCATTCTTGCTGCTAAGATTTCTGCCATTTTACGGCAAGACGGTATTATCTTATTATATTATTATTATTATTACTATTATTATTATAATTATTATTATTATTATTATTATTATTATTATTATTATTATTATTATTATTATTATTATTATTATTATTATTATTATTATTATTATTATTATTATTATTATTATTATTATTATTATTATTATTATTATTATTATTATTATTATTATTATTATTATTATTATTATTATTATTATTATTATTATTATTATTATTATTATTATTATTATTATTATTATTATTATTATTATTATTATTATTATTATTATTATTATTATTATTATTATTATTATTATTTTTTTTTTCATTATTAATTGGCTTCGACTACTGAGGTCATTAGCCTTTTCGTTGAATTTTGTATTTCTTTATATTTTGTTGAAAAGATCTGTCGCTTTAAGAAATTTCAAAACATTATTAATATTTACGTTACTGAGACAGGATCTGATATTATTTGGTAGGTTATAACGCTGTCGAGCAGCTCCATATTGGTGGCATTCTAATAGAAAGTGCTTGGCGGTTATCGGTGTTTGGCAATCTTCACAGTATGGTTGTCTTTGTCTTCTCAGCATATAGGAGGATGTTACGTTCGTATGGCCTATTTTAAGTCGTGTTATCACGACTTGTTCTCTTCTCGTCAGTCCTTGAGGAAGTCTAGTGGCTGCAACATCAGGTTTTATTTCTTTCAATTTTGAAACGTTGTTCGTCCATTCGTGTTGCCATGTGTTAAATATTTCTTTTTTTGTGAACTTTTTTGTGTCATTCGGACTGACGGGTATATTCACATCAATGCCATTTTCAGTTGCGGTCCTTGCTGCAGAGTCTGCTTTCTCATTTCCGTCAATTCCTATATGGCTAGGAACCCAAACAAATATGACGGTTTTTCCTGTAGACTGAAGATGGATCAACAGTGCTATGATCCTTTGTACCAGAGGGTGTTTACTAAAGGGGTTTTCTATTGCTTGGATGGAACTCAGCGAATCTGAGCAAAGAATGTACAATTGGAAATTATTTGAGTCTATGTATAACATTGCTTGCCAGATTGCATATAATTCTGCTGTGAATACACTTGCTTGATCCGGTAAGGTCCAAAAGTGTGATGATTCCAAACATGCGAATGCACTTCCAGTTCCTTGCTCAGTCTTCGACCCATCTGTATAGACTGCGTGGCTATTCGGATAAGATTCAATTATTCCTCTGAACTAATTTCTGATCACTGTTGGATTGGTTTCTACTTTATCGAATACTAAACAGTCCAAGTTACTGTCAATAGGTTTCAATAGCCACGGCGGGGACTCACAGAAACCTACCTCATAGGTTTCTGGAAAGCGGGTATCCATTGAAGTCATCAGTTCTTTCAGGCGTACACCAGTTGGGCGGGAGATAGTAGTGCGTCTTTCATATATGGATTCCTCTTCTTCTTTAAACATCAATGAAAAATTGGGGTGCGATGGTTGGGTCCAAATTCTAGTTCCATACGCTGCTAGGAGCTGATTTCTTCTGTACTGAAGTGGCGGTATCCCTGCTTCACAGCAGAGTGATTTGAATGGACTAGTCCGGTAGGCACCTAAGGCCAATCGTAATCCGGTGCAATGGATCGAATCTAAGACTCTGAGAGTAGAAGGACGAGCAGCACCGTATATGGTACAGCCATAGTCCATTTTGGACATTACCAGGGTTTTATAAAGTTGCACAGCGATGTCTCTGTCACTTCCCCACTTGATCTTAGATACTGCCCGCAGAGGGTTTAGAGCTTTCTTGCATATCATTGTCAAGTCATTGATGTGGGGTTTCCAATACAGTTTTCTGTCTAGGATCAAACCAAGAAATTTTATTGATTCCACACATTCAATATCCTGATTTTGAAGTTTTAGTTTTGGGTCATTATGATTATTACGTAGACGACAGAAGTGGACACATTTAGTCTTAGAGTAAGAAAATTTAAAACCAAGAAGATTGGCGTTATTCTCTAGTTCATCAATTGTATCTTGTAGTGTTTCTTCTATTGTTTGTATCGATGGGGATGAAAAAAATATAGCTAAATCATCAACATACAGGCTTTTTCCTACCATTGGGTTGATGTTCTTGGTGATATTGTTGATAGCTATTGAGAAGAGGGTGACGCTGAGGGTTGATCCTTGAGGTACTCCGTTTTCAAGGTCTCGTTGATTGGAGATAGTGCCTCCATTTCTGACATAGAACTTTCGGTTTTTCAGAAATCGTTCAATAAATATTGGTAAATTTCCTCTAATTCCCCAATCGTGTAAAGTTTTGAGAATATTATAGCGCCAAGTTGTGTCATAGGCTTCTTCTATATCGAAGAAAACGGCTACCATGTGTTCTCGTTTCGCAAAACTATCTTGGATTGAGTGTTCTAAAGCCGTGAGCTGGTCGACTGTGGACCTATAGCATCGAAAACCAGCTTGGTATGGTGAGATGAGATTTTTCGTCTCCAGAATCCATATCAGGCGAATACTTATCATCTTCTCTAGGTGTTTACTCATGCAGCAGGTGAGTGATATTGGTCGGTAGTTTGATGGTAATTTAATATCTTTTCCTTGTTTGGGGACAGGAATGATAATAGCTTCCCTCCACTTGTTGGGATATGTTCTTTCTTGCCATATCCTATTATACAGTTCCAGAATGACTGCTTTTGCTTTCAATGGAAGGTTTTTCATGAAGTCATAAGGAATATTGTCGCTACCCGGGGCAGAGTTTTTGGTTTCATTAAGGGCAATCTCAAATTCCTTCATCGTTAAAGGCTCATTATATGGTGATGTAACCGATTCATTGAAGTTGAGTGGGATTTCAAACTCTTCTTTTTGTTGTGCAAATTCTGGACTGTAATTTCCTGAACTGCTAGTTTTCTGGAATTGTTCGGCAAGTGCTTCTGCAATGTCACTGGCATTGGTTATCAACTGCCCATCAACGATTAGGGTTTGTGAAGTAGTAGAGAAGTGTTTTCCTTTTATTGCTCTTATCTTGTTCCAGATTTCCGAGAGTGGTGTATCACTTTTTAGTGACGACACAAAGTTTCTCCATGTTTCTCTTCTACTGGTAAGTATCAGTTTCCGGGCTTTTGCTCGTGCTTTCTTGAAGGAAATAAGGTTATCTTGAGTTGGGGACCTTTTGAATATATTGAATTTGTGTTTCTTTTCAGCAACTGCTTGAGCTATTTGAGGATTCCACCATGGTACTTGGACTCTATTTCGATGTGGTGTGGTCATCGGTATCGAAGTCTCGGCGGCTCTCAATATTTCCCTAGTGACTGTTTCTACTGCCGTTTCAACGTTATCAGTAGGTAAGTTGAGATCTTCAGTTTTTATTTTATATAGGTCCCAATTGGCTTTTTTTAGTTGCCATCGCCTTCCTAAAGTTTCTCTAATTGGCCGGCCGGCAAATTCAATGGCAATTGGGATATGATCACTTGAGATGTGGTCACTGAGGCATTGCCATTTCAGAAAAGGAGTTAATTCTGGTGAGCATAAAGAAATATCTATCGCTGACAGACATTGGGAACGACTGTTCAGGTAAGTGCCTTCTCCTGTATTCAGAATAATCAAATCGAATTCGTTGATTATTTCCTCAATTATCCTTCCCCTCAGGTCCATCTTCGCAGATCCCCAGATAGGATTATGGGAGTTCACGTCACCCATGATAACGAGAGGTGTTGGAAGTTGTCTGATCAAGTCTACAATGTCATCACGGTTCCATGCAAAGTCGGGTAAATAAAGATTACATATTGTTAAAGGATGAGGGTATTCAATTCGGGTGGCTACAGCTTGGAGGTCTGTCTGCAGAATAACAGGAGTTGTAGGTATGTTCTCTTTGAATAAATTTATAACCCCTCCGTTTGCTCTTCTTTCAGGGTTGACATCTTTTCTAAAAGATTTATAGCCTCTTAGATTAAAATTTTCTTCTGGTTTCAGGTGCGATTCTTGAATACAGATAATTGAAGGAGTCCTCTCTATCATAATCTGCTTTAAATCACAATAGTGGTACTTTATTCCGTTGCAATTCCATTGTAGGATATTCTCTAATAGAGCCATTTTGATTTTTTGTGGAGAACGATAGAATTTAGAGAGTTGACGAATAAATTTGAAAGTAAATAAATGTATAGATGAATAAATAAGTAAAAGAATAAACACATTAATAAATGAACAAACAAAGAAATAATTGAATAGTTATTATATAAGTGTAAATATATTTATATATCACAAATTTTATCACAGATTTATATCACTGGTTAGTTTGGTGGGTTAGAGGAGTTTCTCGCCTTACCCTTTGGCCATCCTTTCTTCTTTTTACTTTGGGAAGAAATGGATGTATTTGATTCCGTATCTGAAGTTGGTACGGGGCTTGGAGTTCGGGCTGCATTCTTCCTTTTGACTTGGTTCGTTGGGTTTCTTTCGGTCTGCGTTAGCGTGAAAGTAGCTGTTGGTTTCTCAAATGTTGTCTTTGTGATTTGTTTGGCTACAGCATCATTTATTATTAAGGATAATCTGGGGAGTAATTCGTTTATCAAGTCTGTTACGTTCATGTTCATTGGTTTTGGACCACTAACAACAGTTTGGGCATACGAAATTCCTGGAGTGGGTGTCCTAACTACTACCTTCTTCTTCGCCTCAGCATATGTTAGATTATCTTTGACTTTCGTTTCCTGAATAGCTACCTCAGTTTTATAAATAGGACAATCTCTACTTCGTGCATTATGGTTACCTTGACAGTTAAGACATTCGATAGGTTTCTCACATGGTGATCCCTCGTGTATCGCCTTTCCACATATACAGACTTGATTGTTTTCACATCTAAGGGAAGTGTGTCCAAACTTCTGACACCTGAAACATCGTAGGGGAGGTGGGATGTATTGCCGCACTGGGAGACAATAGAATGCTACTTCAATTCGCTTTGGGAGAGACGTTTGGTTGAACGTGAGGATATGGTTTGGGGTTTCATGAATTTCACCATTCTTCCGTGTAGTTATTATTATTATTATTATTATTATTATTATTATTATTATTATTATTATTATTATTATTATTATTATTATTATTATTATTTTTTTCCTTATGAGTGTACCAGTCAGGCCCTGTCTCCGGTGCTCCGACCCATCCGGAGGGCGCGCTGGTGTCGTTAACCCTAATAACCACTCCCTACGACCGTAGGGTGAGTGATTATTGGGTTCGAGAATCGTGTGCCCTAAGTAGACGGAGCGAACCAAGTATAACGGCCTTCTGCATTCTTGCTGCTAAGATTTCTGCCATTTTACGGCAAGACGGTATTATCTTATTATATTATTATTATTATTATTATTATTATTATTATTATTATTATTATTATTATTATTATTATTATTATTATTATTATTATTATTATTATTATTATTATTATTATTATTATTATTATTATTATTATTATTATTATTATTATTATTATTATTATTATTATTATTATTATTATTATTATTATTATTATTATTATTATTATTATTATTATTATTATTATTATTATTATTATTATTATTATTATTATTATTATTATTATTATTATTATTATCATTATTATTATTATTATTATTATTATTATTATTATTATTATTATTATTATTATCATCATCATTATTATTATTATTATTATTATTATTATTTTCCCGTTGGGAATGTACCAGTCAGGCTCTGTCTCCGGTGCTCCGATACATCCGGAGGGCGCGCTGGTGTCGTTAACCCCAAAAACCACTCCCTACGTCCGTAGGGTGAGTGACTATTGGGTCCGAGAATCATGTGCCCTGAGAAGACGGAGCGAACCAAGGATGACGGCCTTCTGCATTCGCGCTGCTAAGATTTCTGCCATATTACGGCAAGCAGGTATTATCTTCAAGTTGGAGAGCAGTGTGTCCATCATTCCACCAAGGACTCCTATGATCAGAACCATCATTTTGACAGAATGGTCCGGATATAACCTGCGGTGTTCAAAGAGTTTTACTTTGATGGTCGAGGAGGACAACATCAGGCTTATTGGCTTGTATTTGCCTGAGGGTGGGGAATGAGTAGTTCCAATAGATTCGGCACCTCTCATTCTACACCACGGACTCAATATCCCCCGGAACATAAGGCAACACCGGTGTCTCGTCTATACCGTACGAGTGTCTTAGATGGTAGTACAACACTCGTAGCGCCGCGTTATGCCTGTGGATATAGGCTGAGACCGCATGGGCATGCTGATAGCAAATGCATTACGGTCTCAGGTGCCCCACGACATGCCCTGCATCGGGTGTCAGGGACGCCTATACCCATCACGCGACTACGGTAGACGAGGGTGTTGAAGACACCATCCTGGCAGGCCATTATGAATCCCTCGGTCTCCGACTTTAGCTCACTCGACCTGAGGAAGGCAAAGGTCAAGCTTTTGGATAAGCTAAGGTCTTCGATGTTGTTGAAGAAGACACCATGCATTGGCTTATCCTTATGCAGCTGTAGGGGGACTTCTGTCTCCGCAGCTCTGATGTGAGCTTTTAGCTGAACGGGTTTCAACTCGGTGACAGAGTTTGGGTTAGCCCGTTCAGTGTCGAATACGAGACCAAGTCCACGGCCTCCCCGTTGTCTGAGAAAGTATAACCGTGGAACGGACGATTTAGGATGCAAGCTCCTATTGAGATGCATCATTTTGCGAGTTTTTACGTCGAGTTGTCGCAGCTCTTCCTGAGTCCACTTCATCACTCCGAAGGAGTAGAGAAGGATCGGAACGGCAAGCATATTAGTTGCAGCAACTTTGTTTTTCCCCGACAGTTCTGATGACCAGATCTGTCGGAGTTTATGCTGATACTTGCCGCGGAGAGAGTTCTTAACTGTGATTACCTCTTGGGAGCGGCGTTGCGCCACCCCTAGGTAAGTATAAGTCTCTCCGGCATACAGATGATGTAGGATGCTTCCGTCTACGAGCTGGACATCCTCTCCGTATTCCTCGCATCGTCCTCTTTTGAGATGAACCGTGGCACATTTGTCGATCCCAAATTCCATTCCGATAGCATGCGTATATTCTTCCACCACCCTAAGGGACTGATGTAGGTCCCTTTCTCCAGAGGTATATAATTTAAGGTCATCCATGTAAAACAGGTGGGTGACTGTATGCCTCCGTTTGCTGGGGGTGCCGCAGCTGTACCCACGGGTATTCCTGAGTGCAACGGACAATGGCAATAGTGAGATGCAGAAGAGAAGAGGGCTGAGGGAGTCTCCCTGAAACACGCCTCTTCTAATGATGACCTGCTCTGTTTGGACTATGTCTCTACCAGATCTTATGGTGAAGCGAGTCCTCCAGAGTGGCATCAGTTGTCCAATGCATCCCACTATTTGATTGGGTACCTCAAGACATCTGAGCAAATGCATGATTAACTCATGCGATGTTGTATCAAATGCCTTGCGGTAATCAATCCAGGCCATCGAAAGGTTACGCTTATACTGCACGGAGTCCTGCGTGATACATCTATCGATGAGCAGGTTCTCCTTGCAGCCGGCGACCCCTTTCTTTGACCCTCGTTGCTCATATATCCGTTCATACACCGGATCAACTGCGGAGAGAATGCGCGTGTATAAGATGCGCGTAAACAACTTATAGCACGCATTCAAGCATGTTATCGGCCTGTAATTCTTTGGATCAGACAAATCTCCGTTCTTGGGGATGAACACGGTTCGCCCCTCGACAAACCACTCCGGAATCTGCTGCTCCCCATCTAGCCATGAGTTAAAAACTCTTGCCAGATGGCGGTGGGTTGTTGGAAACTTTTTCCACCAATAATTATTCAACCCATCAGGGCCTGGAGCAGCAAAGTTCTTCGAGCCTTTGAGGGCCCCTCGAACTTCTTCCGTGGTTATCGGATTGCGCAGATCATTGTGCTCAGGCTGCCGAAGCGTCCTGCAGTAAGCTTCGAACTGCGCTAGGGCTGGAGTGTCTACATTGAGTGGTTGCGGAAACTCATAGATGTTCTTCCAGAAGGTTTCTACCCGATCAGCAGCCGGCGGGTTATCGACAACACGTGGAGGCTCTTGGAATAAGCGGGAAGGTTTATCGCGGAACTTTATGTTTTCCGCGATACTTCTCGCTCGCCTCACTAGTGACTTCTTTGCAGCCACTAGCATTCGTATCCTATCAAGACAGTGCTGTTTTATGGTAAACAGCACGCCTTGATTCAATGTGTGGTGAGCTCGTCTTAGCCTTGCAGCAATTCGCCGCACTGCCGGCGTGAAAGGCCTATTGGCCGACATGTAGTCCACCACACACTGGATACGAGACGCGTGTTGTCTCGCCGACTTGATCTTAGCTTCCATCTTGTGAACGCGTCGCTCATGCCTCCCAACAAGAGCAGTGGTGTCCCTCCTCTCCGTCTGGGATATTGCACGAACGGCGTCGTACACGACAGAATTAATCTGCCAGATGTTTGCCTCTTCTGGAAGAACATCGCCAATCTCCGCATCCACCCGTGCCAGTTCTTGCGGCTTCAAGGGCTTCATATTGTGAAGCGCCCTGCGGGTTCTGATGTCCTCCATTGGTGGTATGATGCGAGCCTCCTCTGCAGCCAGACCGACACGTGGCATATCTGCCACTTCGTTAACCGGCTGAGGAGGAGCTCTAACATAGCCTCGAGCCCGGAGATAGGATACATAATCCCTGAGATTTTGGGCGGAAACGGCGGCATGCTCTGGGTGTCTCTCACACCAAAGAGCATGCATCCTTGCCATGTATCCTCTCCGGGCGGGCTCACTGCTCTCATAGCAATACAGAAGTCCATCCCTTAATCTATCCGTCCACTCAAAGCGTCCGTTGTCATTGCGGTTGTCGTCATTTGGCAAATCATCGTTGTTGGCCCCACCACCTTGCCTTTGACCCCTAATCCGAGGGGGTCGGTTGTGGGGGCCTCTTCCCCGATTATTTGGAACCGAGTAAAAGGGTTTACTGGGGGGTTAACCCAGCAAACCCACGGCCGACACCGGAGGGAAAGATGCCTTTTCCCTCCCGGATGCGCATGAGCTGCCGGTCCGATTTTGCATCCTTTGCTCGGGTAGGTGGTGTCGCAACTCACCAGGGCCTCAGGTGTTGGTTGACCTCCCTGCCTATTTATTATTATTATTATTATTATTATTATTATTATTATTATTATTATTATTATTATTATTATTATTATTATTATTATTATTATTATTATTATTATTATTATTATTATTATTATTATTATTATTATTATTATTATTATTATTATTATTATTATTATTATTATTATTATTATTATTATTATTATTATTATTATTATTATTATTATTATTATTATTATCATTATTATTATTATTATTATTATTATTATTATTATTATTATTATTATTATTATTACGGATATATATCAACAAAACAATGTATGCATTATGTATGTTTGCACCCGAATCTCAAAAGAAATAATACAATATTTTCAATCGTATTTGAATGTGGTGTTGATGATTTTGCCAATTTTCATCGTCTTATTATTATAAATTAGAAATTAACAAATCAACATAAATTAGAACACAAAATATCTAAAATGTTGAAAAAATATAACTTTCTATAAACAAAATCATCAGCGCGTCTCTGCGTGTCCACCTTCTTGTTCAATGCATCTAATTGTCCGATCATAAAATTCACTAAGAGTAGATCGCAAATCACTTACTGGAATATTTCTGCAATCAAGTCTTATCGAATTTTAAAGCTTCTCAATATTATATAATGTTCGATCTTTGTTAACTTTTTACTTTAAATATCCTCATAAAAAATCTAATGGGTTGTGATCTGGCGAACGAGGAGACCAGCGTGGATCGGTATTTCATCCTAACCATTCATCACCCAATTCCCCAAGTAACCATTCAGAAACAATTGTAGCAGAGTGAGCAGGACATCCATTATTTATGCCGTTCTTGTGAACAAATGCAAAAAATCCGTCAGTTCGTTTTCTAAAAACTGTAAATAGGTATCACCAGTTGAGTTTTAGCAAAAAAAAACGACCCTATGAATTTGTCGTTAATAATACCCCACCATAAGTTTAGTTTTTGATGATACTGTTTTTTTTGTCAATGAGAAAATTTGGATTTTTGTCCAACCACCACCAATAATTTTGGAAGGAGTCAACGCTATTTGTTGCATTTGTTGTGGACATGGATTCATCCCCAAAAAGAATGTACCTATCGATGGAAATCAGGTTCACCTTCTTTTTGTCCTTGAATCCACATGCAGAAGTCATAATCTCGTTGTTGATAAATGGGCTTATAGGCATGATATTTATTTTTCTGTAGAATTTTCTTAACAGAGCTTCTTTCACACCCGTATAATGGGAAATTTTTTGGGTAGATCTTTTGGGGGTTTCAACAACTGCCTGAAGTACTTCTAATTACTTTTCTTCAGTACATACACTTCGGCTGACGAAGAGGCATTTGAAATCGAATTCACTCAATAATCCAACAATTATCATTTGAGAGTGAACCCTCATTTGTTCTGTTCCATGGGTTTCCGCGATTATTTTAGTAGGATTTCAAGTTTGCCCATTAATTTTGTTCAGTTTTTCAATGAACATGAAGAGAAAATCATTTCAATTGAGAATTTCTTAATATTCCTATCATCATTACTAATGTTCTTCCTTGTTAAAAATAATGCTTTCGAAATTTCAAAGTTGCGTTCAATATCGTTGCAACAACATGAAGTTTGTGATTCCCAAAAAAAAAAAAAAAATTGTAAAAGTTAATTCTACAAAATGCTTGAATTTGAACAAAGTTATGCGCAACTGATTTGATGGTGATTGATTTATAAAAGTATTTAGGGTGCATATAAACAAAATTTGGAGACCATGTTTTGGTATCTGGGCATAACTTTTACTTATGAACAACTTTTCCTCATTATATTTAGCATAACATAATTGTCTAATTCGCTGATGATGAACCTACATAGGTTCGAAACATGTTCGATAAACTGGTTTTTTGATTGATGGCTTCGACATCACACTACACCAGATGAAATTATTGAAAATTGTGGAGTTGACTTCGAGTTTTTCTATATTGTGTCTCTTTTGTTTTGTTCCATTGGTTTCTGCGATTTCATGTTTACCGATTAATTTGAACAGTTTTTTAATTCCCATTTGAAATGAAGAGATTTTTTTAATATACCTGTTATCATTATTAATGTTTCAAATTGTTGAAAATAATGTTTGCAAAATTTTAAAGTTGCGTTTAATATCGTTGCAACAAACATGAAGTTTGTGATTCCCATAAAAAATTAAAATCCAAGTCATTTTCACAAAAATGCTTCAATTTGAACAAAGTTATGCTGACTTAATTTGATGGTTATTGATTCATTAAAGTTTTTTAGGGTAAATATGAAGAAATAAAAAAAATTGGAAAATTATTGATGTTTAAAAAGAAAATAAAAACATTCCGTAGGAAGGTTTGGTATTTGGGCATAACCTTCAACTGTAAACAACTTTTCCCAATGAAATGTCGCTGGAATTTCTGAAATAATATCCTTGTACAATTTTTATATTTTTTGACCCACTCTGTGTGCTGTTTGATTTGCAACCATTCTAAGTGCACCTAATATGATTATCGAACATGCACCAACATCTCGCAATATTTGTATTTTGGTTGAGCAAAAAAAAAATAACCCCATACACTACACTGCGTTGATAATAATTTATCAATGTCCAATTATTATCACCTCGAGACTACAAGTCCAACCTGAAATATTGAAAATGAAATCGAACAAGTGATTTTCCACTGCTGGAGTGCGGTTTTGGTAGCAAACACAAGGTCAGAAACTGGAGATGAAAATTTTTGGTATGAACAAAAAATTACACAAGGTAAATAACACAGAATTTATTGAACTCGTGACATGTTTCGCTACACTGTAACAACTCAACACAAACACAATCAATCAAAAATGGATTTGTAATGGAATTGAATCTATTTATTTATTCTCATTACATTCGACATGCTAAGTTACATGAGTACGAGTATGACATACAACATAGAAATACCATTGTGTTGAAAACACAACAATTAATAGATTTTCTGTTTATAGCGAAGTAAAATTCTTTAGTACAAAGAATAAACTTGATCTCGATTAGTGATTCTATGCATTAATTGAAGTAACATTGAAAAGGTCTTACCATAATTCTAATACTATGACAACACTAAAATTCATTTATATGTGTACATAACTGATAATGTTTATTTTAGGTTTCATAAACTTTGTCAACTGTTTATGGACAGAATTTTGGCAATGAACGTTGAATTTGGAAGTTCTGGACATCCACTGGATGTGCAAAATTAGTCCAATGTATATTCCAATGGACGTCCAAGACACCACTCTGGACGTACAATTGAAATCCAGAAAATATCCAATGGATGTATATTGTGCGTATTTTGGCGTCCATTGTAAGTCCATATTTGGTGTAATGAATGTCCAGAACATATCCAAATAATATATCATATTAGGATGTCACACTACCTGTTGGAAAATGTCAAAACTAATATAAAGCCGCAAGTGCCAAATTAATGATTCTTAGGAATAACTTATGAAAAATCAATTATCTTTTTAATAATTACAAAAAGTGCGAGAATGCATTGCAAAATAAAATATTAGCAGTTGCAAACTCAAGACTCTCGATTTTAGTACATCCAAAATATGAGTATGACTGTTTCTCTTGAAGGTTAATGAAAAAATACCTTCTTGCTATAGACATTGATAGGATTGAATTGAATTCAATCATGTACGTAGGCATCATTGGTCACAAGCCGTGCAGATCCCGACCAGTACCGACTTCCATGTCGTCTTACATTACACATTAATCTTAGTGATAAAAAGTAAATTATCTCAATAATCGACAAAACTGAAAAACCTGTGAATAATCCTAAAATACCACCGCAGTTCGCAAGAAAATCAGTTTGGCCGTATAATTCATTCCTTTCGGAAGTTATGAACTGTTGTTCTTTGAAGAATATTGAGAGTCTGGTCATCTGAACACTGAAAAAATTAAAATGCATGAATTGTACAGAAATCTCAAAACATTCATAATAAAGATGATAGACACGATCCAGAGTTTGTCGAAACTGATTATTAAAATGAATTATCTAGTAATAATCATAATAATAATTAATAATAATAATAAGAATAATCTTTATTCAATTAAATAGGATATCCTAATATAAACACAATAATAAAAGAAATATATGAAACAATAATAAATAATAAAAATGATAGTTTTTTTTATCACATAACTATGGATAATACCACAGCACATAGTGACATAATAAAAGAACAATAAAACAACAAAACAACAATAGCAGTAAAATAGCAGAGAGACAAATTTATAATACTTAAAAATTAAAACAGCTGGAGTTTATGGACTAGTTAACAAGTATCGAAAAATGAGTTAGAACGGTACATTACATTCACAATCAGATCACATAATAGCCACAAAACAAAAAACCAATATTTTTGCATATTTATCCAATTCAAGAGATTGCCCTTAATTTTACACATTGCCTTGGAAAAAGAAAAAAAAAATCATAACGATGGCTGGTTACGAAGGATTTCAATCACATTATTCTTGAAGAAATCAATAGATTTAAGATTCTTAATACTCTCTGGGAGTTGATTGTAACTATCAAAACCTTTGAAGAATAATGAGGTCGTAGTACTGGTTTTCTTAGTTCTAGCTATATTCAACAGTGTAACATATCAATCCTGGATTCTATCATTTTTATCCTGAACTCCCCGATCATTTTTCCATTTTAATAGATAGGAAAGTCTGACAAGTTTGTCATGTAATTTTGTCACTCATCTCAAGTCAAAGTAAATGTTTTCAGTTTATTCTCAGTAAAACTATAATTTTCCGCCAGTGTTTTCTGAATCAACCCATAACTCTTTAATATCCCATTAGAGTGACGCTCCAACTCGTGGCCAGAGAACAGTAAAAGTTTGTGTTTGACTCGAATAGAATACAACAGGAACATTTGCTTTCGAAAAGAAACTTTCTGAACTTTGATTTGTTTCCCGGATCCTTTGCCTTGAAATTCCTAACGAATAAGCAGACATTTGAGAATTGGTAAACTAATTTGGTTGCTGCCTGACTGTAAGTACATTTTACTCTTCACCATTTTGATTGGCTCTCTGTTCTGGAATTTTGCACAATCACGGATAAACCAGTAAGTTATCAGTATTTTTTACGTTCTCAAAGACGGTCTACTGAACAGGAAACTACTGCCATGACTAACGTTGTCTTAACTAACGAACAGTTCGAGGAACTTTTGAGAAAAGTGACAAGTCAAAATCAAACCGCACCTGCCACTACTGTTTCTAATGCAGGGGGTGGAAATTTTTCGAAGTGTTTATCACGTTTCAACGGTTCCAAGGAATTGGATGTGAATGCTTTCATCGATGCTATCACTGTTTACAAAGATTGCGTACAGGTTTCGGACGAAAATGCTTTCAAAGGACTTCCTATGTTGCTTGACGGTTTCGCGGCAAAATGGTACCAAGGTGTCAAAAATACGCTAACTACATGGAACGACGCCCTAGCTCTCTTGAGAACCACTTTTGGGCCACAAAAACCAGCTCATCGTGTCTATCGCGAGTTGTTTGCAACCGAGCAGGATTTGAACACACCTACGGACATTTTCGTATGTAAAGCGCGATCAATTCTATCACAATTACCAAGTGGTATGTTATCCGAGGAAATACAACTCGATATGGTATACGGACTATTAAATCGGAAAATTCGGGAGAAGGTGCCTCGAGATAAAATAAAGACTTTCACAGAACTTTTAACAAATTCGAGGTTGTTGGAAGAGACTTTCGAACGAAGTGAAACGGTTGTAGTGAAAGACGGCAAAAAACAGGTACGCTGTCAATATTGTAGAAATCCGGGATATTGTAAAGATGAGTGTAGGAAACTTTTAAATAAACAATCGAAAGATGCTGAAAATGCTAAATCTAGTGCACATGTTCAAGAAGTTATACGAGAAACTACTATTCCTAGTAAACGTCATCCTACAACAATTTCTACGCCTTCTTATAGTGTATCTAGAAACGTGGGTTCTCCATTGTCATGTTACAGATGTGGATAGCCAGGTTATATTCGTTCGAATTGTCCAACATGTACTGCAATCGAAAGCTCATCTATGGAGTTTTCGAGTCTGGATACTCTGATTTCACCTCGTCCACGACCCATAATGCATGTCGACATTTTAGGTCATCATGGTCAAGGTATTATTGATACAGCGGCAAAGCAGAGTGTTGCCGGTAGAATGTTGTTTGCTCTTCTGAAGAAGGAAGGCCAAACGTTTTCTCAGGAGTGTATTCTGGTCAAATTGGCTGATGGGCACGAGAAAATGGAGGAAATTCTTGTTACACGTGTCGATGTCAAAATTAAGGACAGGATCGTACCCACACAATTCATAATTATTCCTGATGCACCCAATAAAACGCTTTTTGGAATTGATTTCATTCAAGATGCAGAAATCATTTTGGAAGTTTCTAACAAGCGATGGTGTTTTTCCAATGAGCCATCCTTGTGTTTTGAATTATTTTTTGAGTCAAAACCAAATGAAAAGTTAGAGATTTCTAGCGTTGAAAATTTACGTTCTGACGAGAGAACTATGTTCACTAACGATCAACGTAGTCGTCCCAATGATTTCTTGAATCAACGAGAGAGTACGTTCAGTCTGGGGGGAGAACTAGCTCCCTACACAAAACATCACATCAATTCAAGTGATCATCAACCGATTGTTCTCCCACCTGACCGTATGTCTCCGGCAAAGAAACCTCTTTTGAAAGCAGAACTGGATCGACTCTTAGTCAAGGGAATGATAGAGCTTCCCCATAGAAAGGCCGACGAAATAAGACAGGAACAGCTCAAAGATCCTGAACTCGGTAAAATCATCGAATGCTTCGAAACCCCTTCGGACAATGATTTTACAAAATGGACAGACCGTGGTTATCTACTATTCCAAGGTGTATTATATCGTTATTCATCTGAGGAAGATGACGAAGAAGCTCAATTAGTGGTGCCTGTACACGAGCGTGAAAGAGTGCTCAGAGAATATCACGACGCTCCTGAAGCTGGTCACTATGGCGTTGAACGTACGTATCAGCGGATAGCTAAGATATACTATTTCACAGGAATGCGCAGATATATCACTGAATATATTGGAAAATGTTTAGAGTGTCAGAGATATAAAGCAACGAATCAGAAACCAGGTGGACTTCTGCAAACGCCTGTCTATGCTCAGAGATTCGAAATACTTGCAATAGACCTCTTTGGACCTCTTCTAGAGGGATCAACTGACGAAAGATGATTCTTATTGTTGAAGATACTTCCACAAAATGGGTGGAATTGTTTGCAATGCAATATGCTACTGCAGAAGAATGTGCTCGCACACTAGTAAATGAAGTATTTTTCCGTTATGGGCTACCCCGGAAAATCATCAGCGATAATGGAGTACAGTTTGTATCTGCTGTCATGCAACAAGTCTGTTTTGCTCTTGATATCAAGGAATCGTTTACTCCTTTGTATCATCCTTCTGCTAATATGGTTGAAAGAAAGAACCGTGACCTTAAGCCCAGTCTAGCAATATTAGTTAGAAAAGATCATCGTTCATGGCCAGAAAAACTTGCTACAACACGATTTGCAATGAATTCCGTATGGATTGAGGCTACAGGGAAAACAGCCGCTTACCTAACCTTTGGACTCCAGTATCAGGTAACGACACCTGAGACTGACCAAGTTTGCCAATTGGGTGGGTAACCCCAGCCAGTTCTCTTCAGAATTGGATGGGAGGGCCTAACTCAATTCGTGAGTTGGTACGACACTGGCGTCCACGTCGCGGGTGGTGGACTTCGGTTCAGAGGCTACCTAGGAAGCAGCTGAAGCGAAGACTAACAGTGTCAAAAGATCGCCTAACCTAAGGTGGGAGGTATCGTGTTGAGGGGTGCGTGGCACATAGGGTGATGTGTCTCGAACGATCCCTCTGGGACACCGGGCGACCTCCCAGAGTATTACAGCCTTACCATGGCAAGGCGGGGCTCTACCATGGTGGATCTTATTTCCCTAGCTACTCGTGGGAACAAATGAGTAAAAATTTAAAAAATCAGAACCCCAACGGGGGGGATAAATCCCCCGATCCTCAGGAAACTGGGGAACCAATGGAGATCGGAAATCCGACTCCACAAGAGGGACTGGGCGTAGGTCTAGTCTCTCAACAAGAGGAGAGCGGAATTTTACCGCCTCCAGAACTGACTCCAGATCAGGAAAGGGAACTGTTAAAGTCTCCGAAACCTACTGGAGCTGATCAGGATGAGGCTACCATAGCTATGGATAGGCTCAAACTGAAACGTACTCGACTCTCAGGGTTGAAAAGGAAAGCTCTGAGTCGCTTGCTCAAGAGCGGAATGGCTTATGAGACCGCCTTAGAGCAAGTGCTCAAATATATTGGCAAGCCGAATCAGCAACCGGAGGGGGACAAATCTCAGTCTGGGGCTGGTGGAGCAAGCAAACGCCTGAGATCCGACGACAGTACGCCGGATCACACGGCGAAGAAAGCTTGCTCGGGGGTAGCCAAACCTTCGTACGGGACAGTGGCTGGGGGAAACAGGGTGGGCCTAATCCACCCTGAATATCCTACCACTGCCCTAACAGGCGAACAACTTAGGGCTCTTCAGCGTTCAATTATGAAAGCTGTTAGCCTAATACCCGATGATGGCCCTCAGGTGAGGTTCCAGAGCTGTACTTTTCGGCCTGGATGGTTACAAATCACCTGCGTGGACAACATCAGTGCCAGCTGGCTGGAGGAGGCATCAAAGCAACTCCAACCATGGGAAGGGACAAAAATTAAATTCGTCAAAGGGCAGGACCTTCCGAAGCCATTCATCTGTGTGGCATACATCCCGGACGATGAGGCCGACGAACGACTCACGGCCGAGATGGTGCTCACAAGGTTGAGAAAACCTGAACCACGGTCTAACCACTCAGGATTGGGTAATACTGAACCGAGAGGACTCGGGCCGTGGCCAAACATGGACATTCGCCATTGACGAAAGGTCCATAACAGCCTTGGAGGAGCTGGACTTCAAACCCTACTTCGGCTTTGGACAGATTCAGTTCCGTCTGAGAGGCAGCCGTGGAGGGAAAGAACCCTCCTGGACGCAGCCGGAGGAGGGGAAGGAAAGCAAGCCTCCTCTAAAGAAAACGGTCGTAAGGGGAGCACCGCAAGGGAAAGGTAAATCCGTCCCGAGTGTTGCGCCTCGGACCAAAAAGCCTGCGAGTGTGGCCTCGGGGAAGGGTAAATCCATCCCGAACAGACCACCACTCAAAAAGGGTGCCGGCACCTCTGAAGGGAAGGGAAGTAAACCGCCCTCTGAGGAAAAGAGCGGGGGAGGACAGCCAAAAGACGGCAAATAAGGGCCTGGCTGATGTAACAGTCAGACTCCTGCAGGAAAACCTGCAACATGCCAAGGCCGCCACCTACGTCCTTGGCAAAAAATTCATAGAGGAGCGGATAGATCTGGCCCTCATCCAGGAACCCTGGACCTCCAACACAGGCCGAGTTACCTGCCTGAGTAACACATCTGGTAAGGTAATTGCGGTCAGCTCTGGGGTAAAACCTAGGGCATGCATTCTAGCCAGAAACAACATTAATTATTTTATTCTTTCAGATTTCTGCACCCAAGACATGGCAACAATCCATGTGAAATTTCCAGAGAGGGGGAGCATGACAGAAATGATCGTCTGCTCAGCATACTTTCCTGGAGAAGTGGGTGCGGAACAGCCTCCTCCAGCGGCCGTGCGAGAACTAATTGCCTTCTGCAGGAGGAACAACACCCATCTACTAATAGGATGTGACGCCAATGCGCACCATGAAGCGTGGGGCAGCACAAACATCAACATGAGGGGTGAGTCTCTTTTCAATTACCTGATAGGGGAGGAGCTTACAATTAACAATGTCGGCTCCGAGCCAACCTTTGTCACTAGTATTAGGAAAGAGGTACTAGATCTTACGATCAGCTCAGAATTTCTAAGCAACAAGATATCCAACTGGAGGGTGTCCTCTGAGCCATCATGCTCAGACCACAGGCATATTCAATTCAACATTGAAATAGGCACCAGACCAGTGGTACAATACCGAAACATACGGAGCATGGACAGGGAAGGATACAAGACCTCCCTGAAGAACCATCTCCAAAACGGATTGTCCACAATAAATAGTCGTGATCAAATAGATATTGCTGCGGAACATCTACAAACTGCACTTATCTTAGCTTATCACGAAAACTGTCCACTGAGGGAGAAAAGGGATAACCGAAATGCTTCCTGGTGGAACAAAAATCTGGATAAAACACGAAAAGAAGTTCGAAGGTTATTTAACCGAGCTAAGGTATCAGGTGAATGGGAAAATTACAGGTCTGCTCTAACCACTTACAACAAAGATATCCGGAAAGCAAAACGAGAATCATGGGAACGATTCTGCGAAAATGTGTCCAACACATCAAGTGGAACCCGTATCCACAAGATTCTATCCAGAGAGCCGACACAGGAGCTGGGGTCGTTAAAGCGTCCAGACGGCTCCTTTACGGCCTCCAGGAAAGAAACACTAGAGCTATTAGCTAATAACCACTTCCCAGGCAGCCTGATTCTGGACAATCAACCTCTAGTCACAAATATAGGCCGGATAAAACGACCTCACAGAGATGACTGGGTGGTTGCCAACAAAATAATTACACCACAGGCGATAAGATGGGCGGTTAACTCATACAAATCACCAGGAGAGGATGGCATAGCTCCAGTTCTGTTACAAATCGGACTGGAACATATCATACCTATCATTATAAGACTCTTTAGAGCCAGTTTAGCATGGAACCATATTCCGTCTAACTGGACCGCGACTAGGGTGATCTATATTCCTAAGGTGGGTCGGAATGACCCACACCCAAAATCGCTCAGACCCATTAGTCTGACATCCTTTCTGTTGAAAAGCATGGAGAAAATACTGGATGGGCACATAAGGTGTGGGGCACTAACAAAGCACCCCCTCAATGTTCACCAGTATGCCTACCAGGCTGGCAAATCAACAGAACTTGCCCTCAATAACCTTGTCTCAGGAATAAGCGACGCCCTGGAACGCCAGGAAATAGCAGTCGCTGCATTCCTGGACATAGAAGGAGCATTTAACAATGCACTACCTCACTCCCTATATGAGGCCACTGTCTCTAGAGGGATTGAACCGATACTATGTGACTGGATAAGAACTATGCTTCACAACAGAACTATAACGACCTCTCTACAGGGGGAATGTGTCAGCTTCAAGCCAGCCAGGGGCTGTCCCCAGGAGGGGGTCCTCTCCCCACTGTTATGGTCACTGCTGGTGGATGATCTGCTGGCCATTCTCTCGCTGTGGGAGGTTGATCTGCAAGCATATGCTGACGATCTGGTCCTAGTAATAAACGATAAATCCGAAGAGACGATCTCCTACGTCCTTCAGGATATATTGGATACCATATATAAATGGTGTGAGAGGGAGGAAATGTCCATTAACCCCCTCAAAATGGTCATAGGAAAAGGAAGCTGGAACATTTAATACCTCCTTTCATCAATGGTGTAACAATTCCTTTTGCGAGTGAAGCAAAATATCTAGGAATAACCCTGGATAAAAAACTTAATTGGAACTCGCACCTGGAAAAGACTATCCGGAAGGCTAGCCTTTCATTATGGACATGCCGCAGAATATGTGGCAAAACATGGGGCATGTCACCAAAACACGTATACTGGTTGTACGTGACCGTCATACGTCCAATGATAACGTATGGCTCTATAGTCTGGTGGAGCAAGGGACATAAAAAAATGGCCATTGCTAAACTTAACGGACTACAGAGACAAGCGTGCCTGGCGATTACTGGAAGCATTCGCTCCACGCCAACGGCAGCAATGGAAGTACTCCTTGGATTACTTCCTCTCCACATAGTTCTGGAGAGAGAGAGAGGCAAGATGGGCAACATACAGACTTTATCAAGCGACCATTAGTCTATCGCAGGCATGTGTCATGAGAGGCAGCGGAATGCTGGAGGGCATAATAGCTCACAACATTCTAGGAATGCCCTCAGACATCATGCCTAAAACCATCAACCTTCACACGTCCTACACTGTGGTCTTTCCCGAAAGAGAAGACTGGGTCCGGAATGAAACCAACCTATGTAGGGCAAATGAACGTTGGTTCACCGATGGTTCCAAAACTCAGGAAGGCGTCGGAGCCGGAATATATGGGATGAACCCAGTAGTGAAACGCTCGTTCAGTATGGGCAAACTAGCTACGATATTTCAGGCAGAGGTATATGCCATTGAAATGTGTGCCAGGGAGCTGGAAAATCGGCTCCACACACGAAAAACAATAAAAATATTTTCAGATAGTCAAGCAGCACTTAAAGCGCTTGAATCCAACTGCTTTGAATCTAGGGCAGTATGGAACTGCAGAGACACCTTAATCCGACTGGCGCAACGCAACAACGTTACCCTAGTCTGGATACCAGGTCACACAGGCCTAGAAGGAAACGAAATAGCGGACGCCCTAGCAAAAGGGGGGGCCGAAACAACGTTCACTGGACCAGAACCGGTAATCGGTTTAGCATATAGCACTGCCAAGAATGTCATAACAGCTTGGACAGACAATAAAAGACTCGAGTACTGGCGTAGTCTACCGGGCCTAGCCCATTCCAAAGCATTTATTGCTTGTACAAGGAAAAAACAGGACTCTGACAAACTGCTAGAACTCAGCAGAGCGCATCTCAGAGTTATAGTAGGTTTGCTTACTGGCCACTGCAAACTCAAATACCACATGCATAAAATCGGACTTGCACAAGATGCAGAGTGCCGGCTATGCATGGAGGATGATGAAACGGCTGAACACATTCTGTGTACATGCCCTGCAGCGGCCAGAACCAGATTCTCAATATTTGGCGATACGACAGTAAGGCCAGAAAACCTGGTAAATTGTTCTCCCAATGCATTCCTCAATTTCGTCAAGAGATTGGATATACTAGGAGAAATATAACCATAGGGTGAGCCACAATAGGCCATTGGCCGCAGTGGAGGGCCTGATACGGGCCCACTCACGTTCAAAACCTAAAAACCTAAAACCTTTGGACGTGAATTACGCACTCCTGATGATATAAGATCTGATTTCAGAACTATCACTGAAACGGAGAATTTCTTACCACAGATCACGCCATATTTACGAAAAATTGCTACAACTTGGCAGGAAGCCAAAACATTGAACGAGAGAGCACAGGACCGACACAAATTCTACGCAGACGCTAAAAGGAGAGGAGTTGAACCCTTTCAAATTGGAGATTTGGTATGGGTTGATACTCATACTTTGAGCAATGCAGAAAAGGGT
The DNA here is from genome assembly GCA_944452925.2 of Chrysolina oricalcia. Classification (NCBI taxonomy): domain Eukaryota; kingdom Metazoa; phylum Arthropoda; class Insecta; order Coleoptera; family Chrysomelidae; genus Chrysolina; species Chrysolina oricalcia. The sequence continues at coordinate 42,983,377 of OX101811.2, forward strand.
AATACGGCAAAATTTCATCCGAAAAGGGATGGTCCTTACCGTATCATTAGGAAGGTATCACCTGTTAGTTTTGAAGTTTCCACATTAGAAGAATCCAAAGAACCACTGGGCGTTTATCACGTCTCATCCCTCTCACATGCCATAACCGGTGAAGAAGAGAAGCCCATAGTAGCGCTGAAGAAAAGAGGACGACCTCCAAAACAAAAATCTTGTGGTGCTGGCCCCTCCTGTTCGAGACCAGGGGGGGAAAATGTAACATATCAATCCTGGATTCTATCATTTTTATCCTGAACTTCCCGGATCATTTTTCCGTTTTGATAGATAGGAAAGTCTGACAAGTTTGTCATGTAATTTTGTCACTCATCTCAAGTCAAAGTAAATGTTTTCAGTTTATTCTCAGTAAAACTATAATTTTCCGCCAGTGTTTTCTGAATCAACCCATAACTCTTTAATATCCCATTAAAACAGATTATTATTCCATGTAGGATAATTATTCGATGAATAATGTAATTATTGAAATATGATGGAGCAAGATTGTGTAATATTTTGTAAATAAATAACATTGTTCTCAAGAAAAATTTTTGCTTCACATTCAACCATTGTAGAGATGTCAACATCAATGTGATGGGTTTTCAAAATTATTCTCATACCTCTATTCTGTAATTTTTGTAGTTGGTCCATTTTATTACCATTAAACATATTTAAAATTGAGGAACAGTATTCAAAGTGAGGCTGTATTATAGCATTGTACACCGTTATTTTGGTTTGATAAATATTGCGAAATTCTGCTGAAGAAGAACAGTTTTTTTGAAATTTTTTTATAAATATAATTGAAGTGGTCATCAAAAGTAAGAACATTGTCAATTTGGAAACCCAGATATTTCATGTTACAAACTATTTCAATTGGCTCATTATTTATTGTTAGCATTGTATCATTCACATTTATCAAACGATATTTATATTTACTTGTACATATCATAGCTTTCGTTTTGGTTGTATTTGATTTCAGTTTATTAGCCATTAGATATTCATTAACTGAAATTAAAGCGGTATTCATTTTATAGAGAGCTCTGTCCAAATTGATATCATCAGCAAATAGACTCACAAAATGTACATCAACAAACAGATCAGTATCATTTATGTATAAAATGAAAAGTAGTGGTCCAAGAACACTTCCTTGTGGAACACCTATATTGATATCAGATTTCTCTGAGATATAATCTGAACTTTAACTTTTTGTTTTCTATTTGACAGATACTCGGATATCCAATTATAAACATTACCTATGTTAGATTTCATCATATTTACCCTGTATATGGAATCCGTTCGTTGCATCTACTGTTTCAGTTTCGTTCTGTATAGGTTTCAGATATCATTTTTGTTTTTTGTTGATAATATTTTATGACAGAGGTCAAGTGACAATTTTTGATATACCGAACTATTTTTGTACCGTTTTGCTGCTATACAAGTTTTAAGTTGGACCTATTTGCTGTATTATTTCTCTCCGTGTAATCCCAGTTCCTTTTTGAACGTTTTCATCCACCGGGTAGGTGATTGAAACGCAACATTTATTGGCGACCGCGACAGGACAGGGGAAATGGGAAAGTGAAGAGAGCACTTGATATCCAACGATCAGCAATCTCCAGGATATATAACGATATCACCGAGAAGATTTCGCTACCCAATGTCGATTTGATCAAAGTCCAAGGAAATCTTCGTTTGCTAGATCAAAAGCAGGAGACGCTCAACGATTTAGATCGAGTTCTGACCGATTTGGTTCTGAATTCAGAAGAAGATACTGCCGTTATCTCCGAAGAAGTACAAAGAGCTGATGAGTATTCTTCCAAATACCATGAACTCAAATTGAGAGTGGAAAAGTTATGTTCTGATACCAACATTGCCTCTGTAAATTCTGATTGTTGTATCCGAAAAATTAAGCTTCGCTTCCCACTATAGAATTGAGGAAATTTAGAGGTGATCTCAAGGATTGGTTGCCATTTTGGAGCCAGTTTAGGAGAATTCACGAAGATCCAGCAATGAGAAACGAAGACAAGTACCAGTATCTCATACAAAGTACCATACCAAATTCAAGAGCCAGACAACTCGTAAAGTTACCCTCCAAATGATGAGAATTACTCGAAGGCTCTGGAAAGTTTGAAAAATCGTTTTGGACGGGACGATCTCTTGGTAGAAGTATATGTTCGTGAATTGTTGAAGTTAGTTTTATTCAATTTCAATAAAACTAATCGATCGAGATCCTTCTACGACAAGATCGAAACCCAGCTTCGAGCCCTTGAAACTCTGGGTGTTACCTCTGACACATGTGCTGCAATGCTGTATCCCTTGGTCGAGTCATGCCTGAATGAAAATACCATTAGAGTATGGCAAAGGAGCTCATTGTACGATGAAGGCGTCACAATGACAGAACGTTTGAGTAACCTCATGAAATTCATTAAAAAAGAGGTTGAAAATGGGGAGCGGATATCACTGGCCGCGTCTGGTTTTGATACAGGCAATAAATCGAAAAAGCCCACTGAAGTATCACAGAAACGTTCGGTTTTGGCTACTTCATCTGATTTGATCAACAGAACACTTGGAAAATGTATTTTCTGTGGTGATCAACATTCTAGTGAAGAGTGTTCAAGAGCCTCCACGATTCCATTATCTCAGAAGAAGAAAATTTTGATGGAGAAAGGTTGTTGTCATTCTGTTTGGAATTTGGACACATTTCCAGAAGATGCCGAATGAAAGTGAAATGCTCGAATTGTCAGGGTCATCATGTTAGTGTAATGTGTTCCAAGATAGAAGACTCTCATAATAATCCTTCCAACCAATCAAATATCGAGAAATCTTTATCAAATATGATACATCATGAAGTATTTTTACAAACAATAGCTGTTCAGCTCAAAGGTGAAAACATTAAACGAGACGTGAGAGCTCTTATCGATAAAGGTTCCCAAAAATCATATATTACAAAAAGCGCAGCCGAAAAAATGAAACATACTCCAATTCGACAAGAACAAATAATTCATGCATTGTTTGGTGGATCTACAACCGAAGCAATCACTCACTCCTGTTATCGAATTCGTTTAAGTGATTTACAGAATGACTTTGCCTGTAACTTTGAAGTTTTGGATCAGCTGAGAATTTGTCATAATATAACTTCAGTCAGAGATGGTGCTTGGACAAGAGAACTAGACTCATTTGGTATCAAACTCACAGACACGAAAAATGGTCCCATTGACATCCTCATTGGAGCAGATATTGCTGGAAAATTGTTCACTGGAATGAAACATGAACTGAATTGTGGTTTGGTAGCTAAGCAAACTCTACTAGGATGGACACTGATTGGAAAGATTTCATCATCTACCCCTGTTATTAACAATTATTCGTCCACTGTAGTCAGCTCAATGTTATCCAAAGATATTTCGATTTCAAACCTATGGAAATTAGAAGTTCTGGGTATTTCAGATCCATCTGACCAGAAAACTTCTGAAGAAAACGATAAAGTCATCATGAAACATTTTCTAGAAAACGTGAGGCGTAATGAAGATGGCAGATACGAAGTTTGTATGCCGTGGGTGGAAGGACATCCTCCTCTACCATCCAATTTTGATACAGAAGACACAATAATGTCGTCAGAAAACTACATAGAGATGGGTTCTTCGACGACTACCAGAATGTTTTTGATGAATGGTTACAAGAAGGGATAATTGAAGAAGTTCCATTCTCAAAAATCGATTATTGTAAAACTTTAGGTCACTATTTACCCCACCATCCAGTTATAAAACTCTCCAGTGCCACCACGAGAGTACGTCCCTCTTTGATGCCTCTGCTAAAGAGAAGAATTCCCCATCTCTAAATCAATGTTTGGATTCCGATTATCAAAAATAGGAGTCATATCAGATATCAGAAGAGCTTTTTTACAAATAGGACTTCATTCATTGCCCTTAAATTGCTTATAATGAAACCATCTTGCTCACAGTAAAACCACATGTTATTATCTATCAGTTTCCGCAATATTGAAATTTATAAAAATTATGAATTTTTGAAAAGGAGGGTGAGAGGGTGACAATCATTTCGTCACTACTTCAATACGAAGTGACTCATTGCCATGTTATATATGATAAATTTCGTGGATGGGAATTCGTTGCTAACTTCACAAATTTCGTGGATGAGAATTCGTTGCTAACTTCACACCGATCCCTTTTTCGAGGTTCTACCCGATTTTCTCAGTAAAAATGCACCGATCTGGGTGTATTGAAAACTATTTTGTAGGTTTTATAAATGTCTGCATAAGTTCCATCGACTGTAAAACGATTCCCAGAATAATCTTTGAGATATTTCCAAAAAAACCAAAAAAGTTGTTACTTTCTTCACTTTTTCTTGTTTAAAAAATTCCACAAAGCGATTTTGGGGCAAAAAGTCGGGGTTTTCCTTTACGAACGATCTTATAAAAAGTGGTATACCAAGTGTAACAGGATCATGGTACACCCTCAGTATCTTCGTTAGTTTTGAAGGTAATACATTGAAATTTGGAATATCCCATATACACTTTTTGACCTATAAATGATTTTTTTTTCACTTCCGGTTTCACCGAAAGTTATACCGACTTTCGATTTTTAAATAGAACACCCTGTATATTATTACATTTCTGAAATTTGCATAATTTTCTGAATCCAATGATACCACATAAGTGACATTTCAAACGTCGAAATTTTTTATAATTCAATTTTTAGTTTTCCATTTAAGTGTGCCATGATGGTTCCGATTTATTCCAATTGACCCGTCTAGTACTAGGAAAATCGAAATATCGTCAAAAATACTGAATTGCGTTTTTTATGAGCAAATAAAGTTCATCGTAATCGTCTATTATTATTTATTATTTATTAGTACTATTAATAAGGAACATATCCATACCTGGTAATGAAATGTGCGATCAATACAATCAAAATTACAGCTAAAAGAAAATAAGAAAATACAATTATTTTGTTCTACTTTAATACTAAGAAGTTACTAAGGTGCCTTTGAAATACAAAAAATTAACACAAAACAATTGTTCGAAATGCTGTCCATCAACGTCAATGCACTTCTGAACTCGCTTAGCTGTTTCTTGAAGAACGTTTACTAATTGCTGAGCCGTGTTATACTATTAATTGCGCGCCTTACTCGCAACTCCAGGTCTTCGCGGGTTGTAATGGCGGTTGCATAGACAATGTTTTTAAATGGCCCCAAACAAAGAAATCAAGAGGTGTCAAATCAGGTGACCTTGGAAGCCATCGCACAGGACCATTCGTCGAAATTACGTTTTCTTCGAATGTATGTACTTACTGTTCTTGAATTATGGGAGGGAGCTCCATCTTGTTGGAAATACATTCCCTGTCGTAAATGGACAGGTAATTCAGTTAAACTGTCCTCAATTTCATTTTGCAGAAATCCTAAGTATCTAGCTCCATTCAAAGATCCTTCAAATATTATTGGACCAATGATTCTACGACCGAATATTCCAAGCCAAACATTGAAACCGAACTGCTCTTGAAAGTTACCCTCCCGCAATAAATTTTGATTTTCTTGTGACCAATTCCTTGTATTTCGTCGGTTGAATAATCCCATATTTGTAAACCTAGACTAGTCCGAAAATAAAATCCTTCCCAAAAAAGCATTGTTTGGCTGCACATTTTTTGTTTATTTTTTTGTTATTTCCGTTACCCGATTGTACCCCTACGCGCAACCCTCAGAAGTCTTCGAGAGACTTGTATGAGCTAGGGAAGACGCAGCTCTTACCTTTTAACGTGTGATGCCATGCACGAGACTGGTGAATCGGTGGATCGAACCCACGACCCCACGCATGCGAGGCGACCACCACAGCCCATTATTCCGCAATATTCCATCCTACGTTGATAATCATTTTCGTACAGGTGCTGGTGCAATTGATATTTGAAAGATTTATAATTATACTTGTGCAAGATTCGGCTTACCGTTTGGTGACTAATTTTCAATTCACACCCAATTTGCCTTAAAGAAACAGTCTTATCAACTTCTATTCGAGCTAAAACATTAATTTTCGTTCCTTCATCAATGATAACGTTTTGCTCGGGATCATGGTTAGGCTCTCTTCGGAATTGATTTTCAAGACGATTAAAATAATTTCTCGCTGAACATTGTCTATCAGGATATCGGTCGGCATAAAAGTTTCTAACCGCAACGGCATTTTTCCTACATTCTCCATAAATAATTAACATGTCCATTTTTTCATCCCTTGTATAAATGTGCTGCATTTTGAACAAAAATAACAACAAATGTAAAGACTTTTCCTATAGGTATACAATAAAAACACCGATTAACCAACAAATATTTATTTGACAATCTGAAGAAATAATATTATTGTTTTCAAAGCCACCTTAGTAACTTCTTAGTAATAAAGTAGAACAAAATAATTGTATTTTCTCATTTTCTTTTATCTGTAATTTTGATTGTATTGATCGTACATTTTATTACCAGGTATGGATAAATTTCTTATTAATTGTACTAATAAATGGTACCACGGTACCAATATAGTTCCATTCGAAAAAATTGAGTTTTACTCCGAAACCGATTACGATGAACTTTATTTGCTCATAAAAAACACAATTTAGTATTTTTGACGTGATTTAGATTTTTCTAGTATTAGATGGTTCAATTGGAATAAATCGAAACCATTATGGCACACTTAAATGGAAAACTAAAAATTAAAAAAATTTCGACGTCTAAAATGTCACTTATGTGGTATCATTGGATTCAGAAAATTATGCAAATTTCAGAAATGAAATAGTATATAGAGTGTTCCATTTGACACTCGAAAGTTGGAAAATCATTTATAGGTTAAAAAGTGCCACTTATTATGCATATGCAATATCCCAAATTTCAATCTATTACGGAGATACAAACGGAGATACGGGGGGTGTACCATGATCCTGTTAAACCTGGTATAGGCCGTTTGCGTATTTTATTTTGTGTGAAAAGAGCCTCTTACTTTTATCTACAGCTTGGCCTATAAGTTTTAGCAATGTTTTTAATTGTGCTTTTCGATATATTTATTCAAATACTTTAAAACATGAATGCCCATATATTTATATATTTGATATATTTTATTACGTCAAAAGATAACGCAACCGACGCGATTTATTACACGCTTCAATTTTTTCAGTATTTGACTTTGAATAAACCAATGATTATTCGGAAAAAGTAATGAGAAAATGTCCTAAATATCCTGGCGGCTGCGATATAATGATAAAAATAATGAATCGACTTTGCCAGATGAAAATGGAATTTGGTGAAAAGGCGGAGTGTCAGCAGATGCTGTTTTTCAACTCAACCAATGCAAATAGGCCAAGCTGTAGGTAAAAATGAGAGGCTCTTTTCACACAAAATGAAAGACACAAACGGTCTTTACTACTTTTTATGAGAGGGTTCGTTAATGAAAACCCCGGTTTCCGCCCCTGCAAAATCGCTTTGTGGAATTTTTAAACAAGAAATAGCGAAAAAAATTACATCTTTTTGGTTTTTCGGAAATATCTCAAAGATTATTCAAGGAATCGTTTCACAGTCAATGAAACTTTTGTAGAAATTTTATAAAACCTACAAAATGGTTTTTTATACGCCCACATCGGTGCATTTTTCACTAGAAAATCCGGATAAACCTCGAAATAGAGAACCTTTTTAAAAAATTCATAATTTTTATAAATCTGAAGGTGGGCAAACAATATTGCGGAAACTGATAGATAATAACATGTGGTTCAACTGTGCGCAAGATGGTTTCTGTCCGATATGTAGTTTTTGCACAATCGCGTTATGAACAATTTAAGGGTACATCTTTCTAAATTCGCCGATTTGAGAAAAATAATCTTGTTCAAATTCTGTAAACGGCATATGAAAGAAGAGATCAATATCTACAATTTGCATATTTTGGAATTTCACCTTAGAGGTGGGAAATGTGTTGAAATTGTTACTTTAAGTTACTCTAAATGCTTCAAAGTGCACTTCAGTCCGACTTCGGTTGACTTCGGATGACTTCGGACGCACTTTGAAGCATTATTATAGCAACTCAAAAAGGAAAAAATTTTTTTAAAAATGTTTGTTAAAACCTCACCTCACCTCACCTGCCTGGATCAGATCCGTTTACACAAGAGCATTTTCAAAAGGCATTCTTTAGTTCTCGTCGCGTAAAATTACACCGAAATACTATTCCTCATTATTGCATTTCTGTCCAGTCTCTCTGTTTATAAAGTTCACCTTCTGTCTTCCTTCATATTTTGCAGTAGCATACCATCAATGACAACTCACTCTACCACTAGCTCTAGAGAAACAGTTGCTAAAATGTACTCACCCTGGAAACTCACTGAAATTTACCCTGAATGCTTGGAATAACTTCTCCCATTCATATTTTCCTTGAGAAAATTCTGCGTTGTATGTCAGTGAAGTGCAGGAAGGAAGACAATCGCAATCAGCTGTTGAACCTGTTCTTTCTGACTCGTAGTTAGATATGCCATATTCCACTTCTCTCACCAACAATTCAGCTGGAATGATCATTCGTTGATTATTACAAAATATGAATGCAAGTAACATAACTATTATCAATCAAGTGCAGCATAGAAAGAGAAAAATGTACAGAATTTCTAGTCCTAGACATTCCAGAAAATTGTACTTGGTCAATACTCATTTTTTTTTGGTTTTCACGATAGAGAAATAGAACAAGTGAGAGAAAGTGGGCGTGGTTCTACTGAAATCATAAAAACCGTATTCTTGACTACCGTTCGGTGGTAATACCACGAGTGCTCGCACTACTATCGATAGTAATTCTGTCAGAAATCAACGAGATCAAATTGCTCGGTAACACCACGAGTCTTTTAGAACGAGTGGTGTTACCTCAAAGCAATTTGATCGAGTTTAAGATTTCTGACAGAATCATCGATAGAATTGTGAGCACGAGTAGTATTTATTGAGATAATTTCAAGAACCAACAAAGAAATAGTTCCTGAACAGTATCTAATGACTTTGGTGAGATTTGGCAAGTCTCGTTTTCATCGTATTTACCTGATAAATATAATGAAATGATTTTGAAGTTTTTTGAGAAAAATGAGACAATTAAGAATTGTAACATTCATTTTAAATTTTTCAATATAAAATTCGAAACTAGAAGCTAGTATTCTATTTACAATAATAAGTATAAGTACAGTCCACACCAGAGCTCAACAGCCAAGTTGTTGAGAAAGAATCATTGGTCCATTGAGTCAGGATATAGTGAAACGAACGAGCCTATACCTATTCCTTATTCCACCCATTCAGACCTTATTATAATATAACTTCTAAAATATGAATAATTACTGGAATAAAATAAAATCAATTCATTCAAGCAATGATATTGGTAGGTTGAAAATGAAACGAAGATTAACAAGATTGTCTAACCAGGTGAATGGTCTAGATTTAACTGAGTTATCAGATGCAATAATTTTAGATTTGAAGAATAGACTGAAAAATGTCTTGCCATTATTGAACAATTTAAATGAGGTTCAATTGGAAATCGAATTATTAGATCCAGAGGGTTCAGAAGAAGAAATGTTGCATTCGAAACTCAGTACTATGATTTGCTTGGTCGTATACAGGGTGTTATCACCGAAAATGAGATAAAAAATAAAAGTTCAGTTGCAACAGCAATATCGTCAAGTGATGTATCGAGGGCATCTAATATAAAACTACCAGTGATAAAACTTCCTGGTTTCTCAGGAGAATATGATCAATGGCTCGAGTTTCTAGATGCATTCAAGGCCATGGTACACAATAACAAAGCTATTTGTAAGGCAGAAAAGTTTTATTATTCGCGTTCTTCATTAACTAAGGAAGCTTCTCATGCTATACAAAATATAGAAGTTTCAGACAGTAATTATGATATGGCTTGGGAATTGTTGTTGATAAGAAATGAAAATAAACAACTGATATTTGTTTGAAAGTGGTTGACAATGTATTATTGTTAGTAGAATTGTTCTGGACTTCCATTGTCTAGAAACAAATAAAATAAATTCTTTGCATGTGTTTGAGTCACGACGTTTCAACAGTTAACATCTACTGTCGTTATCAAGTGTGTGAATGCGACAAGATATCTCGAATACTTATTATATAGCCTGCAACTGATGTTCCTGCTATAAAGGTAATTATTATCTTCGTAGGGTCTCTCGCAAGTCATCAATGTTAATTAATGTGATACAAAGACCTTTTTTTGGTGAGTATTATTATTGATGACCGATTTTGATAGGTCTTGACACAGAGTTTTTATTGAAATCTCTCTCTCTATGCTCGGCTGACTGAACACGTCATTATTCTGAATATAAGCCGACTCTATAAACTTTATCTTATACCAATGCTCTTCTTTGTGGATAACTTCGGCTTCCGACCATGCGATGCTGTGCTGATTAGTCCATACGTGATGCTATTTCCGACTTCGCTGTCTCTCCTCGCTGAGTATTTCTCTTCTGTTCACCGATTCTCACATTTAGTGGCCTCTTAGTTTCTCCAACATAATCCATCCCACATTCACAAAGAACACGGTAAATGCAGTTTTTGGAGTCACTATTCTCGTTGGGTGGTCTCGTTTTTGTTAGTTGGCTACGAATGGTATTACTTGATCGGAAGCATGTTCGGATGTTGTACCTTGATCCAATTCGCCTTATCTTATCCGATAAACCTCTCACATAGGGAAGACATAGGGTAGGCTGTGTTGGTTCATCTGATTTCTCGGTGTTGCCTCTTCTGCGGTTAAGGAACGCTGTTATATATTTGTCGGAGTATTCATTCCGTCGCATATCTTTCTCGATGTTGTTCAATTCATTGGTCAGACTCTCATCGGTGTTAAAGAGGCTGTAGGCCCGGTCAACCAACGAGCGGATAATTCCTCTCTTCGTCGCTCCATGATGGTTCCACTCAAAATTTAGGTATTGTCCGGTGTGAGTTGGTTTACTGTACACTGATGTTTGAAACTTGCTACTCGTTCTTTGGACTTTTACACCAAGAAAGGGTAACCCCTCCTGGGTCTCCTTTTCCATTGTGAAATTTATGGACGGTCTAATGTTGTTAGGAGCCGAAGAAAGGCCTAGAGTTCTTCGTCTCCATGGTTCCATATGGCAAAGGTATCATCAACATTTCTCAGCCACATCCTAGGTTTCTTGTCGGCTTTGTCTATAGCAAAGGCCTCGAACCATTCCATATATATATATTTGCTATGACAGGTGACAGTGAGGATCCCATCGGTAGTCCATCGTCCTGGGCGAAAAAAACGGCCTTGTTCCTGAAAGTAACAGTTCCGAAGGCAACATTCCAGTAGTTCCATAATAGCAGTTACTGGTAGGCTCGTCCTGTTCCTCAATGTTTCGTCTTCTTGTAGTTTTTCGCGAATAACCTGCAACGAATCTTCAACCGAAACGTTGGTATATAGACTTTCCACATCAAAGCTAACGAATTGGTCTTCCGGCACTACGTCGATGTCCTCCAGGATCTCAACGAAATGCCTGGAGTATTTCACGGATGTTGGAGTGTTTCCTTGCAGAGGCTGGATAATCGGTAAAAGAAACTCATCAAGGTTGTAAGTCTCTGGTACTGGTTATTGGTCTCAACGGGACTTCTGCCTTATGGATTTTTGGCAGGCCATAAAGGTGAGGAGGCTTACTGTGGTGCGGTGTCAGTGTAGACCTTTCTCTGTCTGAAAAGTATTTTTGATATTTCCTCAGGATTTGGTATATACCTTCCTCTCTATTGATGCCGTGGAGTCTTCAGCCAATAGTTTGCTGAGTACTTCTTCAACTTTCTTCTCATAGAGGTCGATTTCCATGACTACCGTTGCGTTGCCTTTATCCGCAGGAAGAATTTTAATTTTGTTGTCTTTGACTGGGTACTCCGACAAACATATAACAGCGGTCCTTAACCGCAGAAGAGGCAACACCGAGAAATCAGATGAACCAACACAGCCTACCCTATGTCTATAGATTATGTTGGAGAAACTAAGAGGCCACTAAGGGCCGGTTTTTTCACCTATAGATGAGTCCCAGATAACTCTATCTATCAGATAAGGATATGTAAACCTGTGAAGTTTATCCGATAGATAGTTATCGGAGACTTTATTGTGAGGTGAAAAGACCGGCCCTTAATGTGAGAATCGGTGAACACAAGAGAAATACTCATCGAGGAGAGACAGCGAAGTCGGGAATAGCAGATCACGTATGGACTAATCAGCACAGCATCGCATGGTCGGAAGCCGAAGTTATCCACACAGAACAGCATTGGTATAAGAGAAAGTTTATAGAGTCGGCTTATATTCAGAATAATGATGTGTTCAGTCAGCCGAGCATAGAGATTCGGAATGTGTGGAAGCCACTTATCACTCAGCTAGATCGATTGAGATTTCAAAAAAACTCTTTGTCAAGACCTATCAAAATCGGTCATCAATAATAACACTTACATTGATGATCTGAGAGAGACCCCACGAAGATAATAATTACCTTTATAGCAGGTACATCAGTTGCAGGCTATATAATAAGTATCCAAGATATCTTGTTGCATTCACACACTTGATAACGACAGTAGATGTTAACTGTTGAAACGTCATGACTCAAACACATGCAGATAATTTATTTTCTTTGTTTCTAGACAATGGAAGTCCAGAAGAATTCTACAAACAATTGATAGTTTATACTCATATTGAACATATTTTTGAACTAGAAACTGTACATAAAGAATCATATACCGAGTTAAGACGTTTATCAGACAATATAACTAAGCACATTCGAGCGTTGAGTTCTTTGGGTCTTCCAACCGAGCATTGGGATGTTCTTATAATCCATTTTATTACAATGAAGCTAGGCTCCGTCACAAGACGTGATTGGGAGGAATATGAATTGAAGGATGAACTTCCGACATTGGAAGAAATTAAGTCTTTCTTAAAACATAAGTGTGAGTTGTTAGAAAAACTGCAATTTAATCAAAATGATATTGCAAAATAAGCTAATAATATAAGTGATTAAGAAAGTAAACAGAAGGTTCAAGTTCATATGAATACACAAGGAAAATATATAAGTGCAAAAATAACTATGCAATCAATATATACTTGTGAAAGTTTTTTGAAGTTGCCTGTAGAAAACATAATTGAAGAGGCAAAAAAGAATCACCTATGCCTGAATTGTCTCAGACCAGGGCATACTATTCAATTTTATAGGCTTTCCGGTTGCAGAAAATGCAATAGGAAACATAATTCACATGTTCATTTAGAACAGGTTTCTGATAATCACCAGTCTAGATAGATAATTCAGAAGAAAATAACAATAAACAAAGCAATGAATCAGTAGTGCAAACTATGGCTTGAAATTTGAGCATTAGTTCCCAACAAGTTATTTTTTCAGCGGCTATAGTACTAGTAAAGGATAACAATAATCAGTTTCACGAGGCGAGAGTTTTCTTAGATAGCGGTAGCCAAAGTAACTTTATAACTATGGAACTATGTGAGAAATTGAATTTACCAACAAAACCAGTTGATTTTTCAGTTGAAGGTGTTGGACAATTACTTTGCACAATCAAGTATGCTACAACTGTTAGTTTGAGAGCAACATTTGGAAACTTCATAAATAATATTTCGTGTTTAATAATTTCTGAAATAACTTGTCCAATACCCTCAGAGTCCTTCACAATTTCTCAGGTTCCAATTCCTGATAATATTAAACTCGCAGAACCAAATTTCAATTGGAAAGGGTAAGTTACTAGAGATACTCAGGGTAGATTTATTGTCAGTATGCCTTTTCGGGAAACGAATAATCTTTCAGTGCGCACTTGTGGAGAGTCAAGATATCTGACATTGAAGAGATTTCATAATATGGAGAAATAACTTAGTAGAGAACCAGAATTGAAGGCCAAATATTCTCAATTTATGGAAGAGTACAGAAATTTAGGACATATGTATGAAATAAACGAAAATAATTCTAAACTAGACAATCAAACTGAAAAGACTTATTATTTACCACATCACGCGGTGATAAGGGAAGCTAGCTTAACAACGGAGGTTCGCGTTGTTTTCGACGCTTCGATGCAAACAGATGGCGGATTATCACTGAATAATGTGCAGTATACAGGGCAATTCAAATTCGACCCCCACCATTGGGATCTCCTATACTACAGGAGATACGTCAAAGCTTAAATTGGGGCAAAGTTGCGTATTCTGGTGCTTAACAAAATACTGTTTTGAAACTTGGAAAATTCCGATTATTTCCGGAAATATCGGGAAAAAACTGAAAATCGGAATTTTCGTTTTTATTTTTTTCTATCGTTATTTGACAACATAGCTCAAAACCAAAAGTACATTTTCATTGATACTTTTTTTCAGCTACATGTTTTCATGTTCAGATTTACTATCTGACGTTTCGTCTTCTGGCATTCACCATCAACTTTTTTATCTGTTATGGGCGCCATATTGTTTTTTTATACAGAAAAATAGTGATTCTCATTCTAATTTTATTGATGTATAATTTGTTATGATTTGCACTTCTGAAAACACAGACATTAAAAAAAAACAACTTCATCTGAGATGGTCATGACTCCATCGAAAAATTTTGTTTAATAAACACTATTTGTCAGAACTCATTAAACATCATAAGTTTGCACAAATACTTCGTCGAAATGTCCTCATTCTCAAATGAAGAAAAACCAGATATGTTGAAACTTAAATAAATTTGATAGGAATAGTATACGAAAACAGCACAAATTTATTTTGAATTATATCCGGAAAGACAACAGCCGGATAGAACATTATTCGGAATTTTTGAGCAAACACTTGGCTGAGTACGGTGCGTTTCAAAAAACAAGAATGAAATCATGAGCTTGTAAAAAATGCACAAAAAGTATTTCAACAAGTGTCCGAAATGATGGCCTTCCCTTGAATACATAACCGAGCTCGTCGTCTCAAATTAAGAACAGCCCTAACAATATCCCTTCTTCTGATAGACCTGAATTGCGTGATGATATTGTCTCTATGTTCATCTACTGTGTCATATTCTTGCTCTCCATAGATTCTGTTCTTTAAAGTGCCCTACAAGAAAGTATCCAAAACTGTAACCTCACTGGTCCAGAATTTCCTAACCACCTATTAAGAAATCTTTGGTGTAAATATTCGCAAACTGCTCTTTTATTGTGTGGAGGAGCCCCGTTATGCTGAAACCAGCAGCTGTTATAATTAACTAGGGGAAACGTATCCATATATTCTTCGAATTCGTTTCTTAAGAACCGAAGATAGGTTTCCCCGTTCGAAGTATTAGAGAAGAAATGAGGTCCAAGTATTCGGTCGTCATAAATTCCAGCCCACACATTCAAACTAAACCGAACTTGTGGTCTGACTCGTGGATTATTTTCACTCCAAATGTGCTCATTATTTCTATTAAAAACACCACAGTTCGAAAAAGTACTTTCGTCGGTCCAAATAATGCTTTTCAAGAAGTTTGTAGGGTCTACCCTTCGAGAGCCAGCTACAAAATTCCACCCTTCTCTCAGGATCACCTGGATGTAATTTTTGTGAAATATGTATCTTATAACATTTCAAACCACTTTTTTTGAATTCCCTCCAAACGCTCGTCTGTGGCACATCCATTTTTTCCGAGACTTGATGTGTTGATTTGGAAGGATCTGCATTTATCTAAAAAATTACCAAAAATAATGATACTTCTTCGAATATGGAATGAACAATTATTTTACCTCGGCTAATAAGTTACGTCTAATATTTTGTTCCATTCTGCTTCCATATCTCATTCTTGGTTTTTAAAACGCATCGTACTCAGCCAAGTGTTTGTCCAAAATTCCGAATAATGTTCTATCCGGCTGTTGTCTTTCCGGATATAATTCAAAATAAAGGACCCCGCAACAAACCTTATGGAAAATGGCTCTGGGTGAAATTGGCTGAAACTTTGAAATATTGTAGGAATCGGTGTCCTGATCAAATGTCTCAATGGGCGTATGATAAAAAAATGCACAGTTTTTGAGATAATCGAGGTCAAAGGCTGTCAAATTGATGTGTTCAGCTATCGGTGGTAAGTACGTAAGCCATGAACAAATCGCTTGTTAAAACGACTCTGTAGTACCGAAACTTGATGAAAACTCGGCTCAGGATGATTTCTGGGTCGCTGCTAACGAATCTGGAGTCGCTCTTGAAAAATTCATATCAATGGTCCCAATATACTCTCCCTAAATGAGGCCCATTTTCAAATATTCCTGAAAATCGATGAAAACTTGACCCAGGCAGTTTTCAGGGTCGCTGATGACGAATCTTTGGTCAAAATTGGAAAACCCACAGCAGTAGTCCCAATTTGCCCTCCCCCCTTCCCCCCAAAAACGTCAATTTTTTGGTATTCTCGAAACTCGATGAAAACTTGGCCCAAGTGCTTCTCAGGGTCGCTGATAACGAATCTGGGGTCAAAATCTGAGGAAAATTCAAGTCAGTGGTCCCAATATGGCCCACTAAGACAGCCATTTTTCGGAATTCTCGAATTTGATGAAAACATGGCCCAGGGGTTTTCTGAGTCGGTTATCACCCAAAAACCCTGAATAATAAAATTGGTGCAGCCATCGACATTAGATTCAACTAATCATATTTCTGGTTCTTAAAAAGACAGGTTTCGTGAATTACTGACGTCTGTTGATTTGCAAGTGATACAGGGCTCCTAGATTTTTACGTTTTCGTTTACATTAGTTGGATGAAAACTACGAGAATGAATATTAGTGTCAAACCCAAAAAGTGTTGTTCTTCAATCTGAACTTGGCAGATTGAGCAGACCTGTAATCATAAAAAAGAAAAGCTATAATAAGATGGAGAAAGTTATAACCATTCAACAATAATTTCAAGAATGAATCGGAGTTTTGATAATATCTGATATACTACGATGTTAGGAAAATACTTCTTAAACTGTACTGTGCGAGTACAGAAATACATAATAACTTCAAAATACAGTTTATAATTCAAAAGCGCACTTTATTTAATTGATGAAGGCCTTGCATTCCTTACTGAGTACTAAATAACAGTAATGATCGAAATCTTCTTCATTATTCCCAAAGTGAAATAAATATCATCATTAAGTATTATACTTGTGCGGCAATAAATGGCGAAGTTCATGTTGATATAGAAGCATGAACATAATCTTCCACTACACCAAAAGTATTTTTGCCAAAGTCTGGGTACTAACAATGGAGTCAATGAAGGTGTTGAGATCACCCACACCTCATCATAGCGCCAAAAGGGGTATGCTCTACCCCTTTCGGTGGTTTTTTTTTGGGGAATGAGGGGCAAATTGGGACCACCGCTGTGGGTTTTCCAATTTTGACCAAAGATTCGTCATCAGCGACCCTGAAAACTTCCTGGGCCAAGTTTTCATCGATTTTCAGGAATATTTGGAAATGGGCCTTATTTATGGAGAGGTGGGGGGTATATTGAGACCATTGATGTGAATTTTTCAAGAGTGACTCCAGATTTGTTATCAACGACCCAGAAAACATACTGGGCCGAGTTTTCATCAAGTTTCGGTACTACAGAATCGTTTTAACAAGCGATTTGTTCACGGCTTACGTACTTACCACTGATAGCTGAACACATCAATTTGACAGCCTATGACATCGATTATCTCAAAAACTGTCCATTTTTCGACCTTACGCCCATTGAGACATTTGATCAGGACATCGATTTCCATAATATCCCAAAGTTTCAGCCAATTTCACCGAGAGCCATTTTCCATAAGGTATGTTGCGGGGTCCTTTGTGCTGTTTTCGTACTATTCCTATCAAATTTATAATAAAGTTTCAACATATCTCGTTTTTCCTCATTTGAGAATGAGGACATTTTGTCTGAAGTATTTGTGCAAACTTATGATGTTTAATGAGTTCTGACTAGTGTTTATTAAACAAAATTTTTCGATGGAGTCATGACCATATCTGATGAAGTTGTTTTTTTTTTAATATCTGTGGTTTCAGAAGTGCAAATCATAACAAATTATACATCAATGAAATCAGAATGAGAATCACTATTTTTCTGTATAAAAAACATAACAGAAAAAGAAGTTGATGATGAACTCCAGAAGACGAAACGTCGGATAGTAAATCTGAACATGAAAACATGTAGCTTAAAAAAAAAGTATCAATGAAAATGTACTTTTGGTTTTGAGCTATGTTGTCAAATAACGATAGAAAAAAATAAAAACGAAAATTCCGAGTTTCAGTGTTTTCCCGATATTTCCGGAAATACTCGGAAGTTTCAAAACAGTATTTTGTTAAGCACCAGAATACGCAACTTTGCCCCAATTTAAGCATCGACGTATCTCCTGTAGTTTAGGAGATCCAAATGGTGGGGGTCGAATTTGAATTGCCCTGTATAGTGCCAACGGTGCAAAATGATTTAATTTCAATAATTTTACGATTCAGTTTGTAATCAGTTCTGATGTTTCTAAAATATACAAGCAAATCCTACTAACGGAATCGCAACGGCCTTTACAGAGGATATTTTGGAGAAACGAGCCTTCTGAAGAGCTTAAATGTTTGAACTCAAGACTGTTACTTATAGTACAGCGTCTGCACCATACTTCGCAACAAGGTGTCTTCGGCAACTGGCCGATGAAAGTAAAATCGCATTTCCTACCATTAGTAAAGTGATCAAGGAATATTTCTATATGGATGCTATTGACAGGATCAGATTCAACTGATGAAGTGTTGAAAATTCAGGAAAAGGTCAATTCAATTTTTTATAGTGCAGGTTTTGATCTTCGAAAGTGGCGAACTAACAATTCAACTATTCGGAAGGCTCTCAAGGTACATTCCAATCTAGAATCAAATATTTTAAATCTAGGAGATGGTAATGATAAAACTTCAGGTATTCTGTGGAACTCTGCAGACGATTATATACAATATTTTATTAACATCACTACAGGACCCATAACGAAAAGGTCTATTTTATCACAATAGCCCAATTCTATGATCCGTTGGGTTTGTTGGGTCCGGTAGTGATGGTTGCTAAACAGATTATGCAGAAACTGTGGCAATCAGCAAAGTTATCTTGGGACGAAGGAGATCCTCAGAACATCCAGATGCAATGGGTAAAATTTCGGAATAATGTATCTATATTGAATGAAATAAAAGTTTCTAGATGGGTGAAGACTAACGACGTGGTATGGATTGAATTGCACGCATTTTCGGACGCTTCCGAAAGGGGGTATGGTGTTTGTGTGTACATCAGATGTGAGAATAGGGTTAGAGTTCACATAACTAGTTTATTATGTGCTAAATCACGAGTAGCACCAATTAAGAAGGTTAGCCTTCCCCGATTGGAATTGTGCGCAGCCTATGAATTAGCGCAGTTAGTGCACAAGGTACGTTCTGCTATACAAATTAACTTTGATGCCTATTATTATTGGTCTTACTCGACTATTACCCTATATTGGATAAAATCAGATAGTAGTAGGTTTAAGACTTTTGTAGCAAATTAGTGAAATCCTTAGTCTAACCAAAGAGGTTGATTGGCATCATGTAAACCGCAGATCAAATGATATATTTAAAGTTGTGGTGGACAGGACCTCAATGGCTATTGGAAAACGGAAAAGATTGGGTTCATTCTGATATCGATAATATTACGAATGTGCCAGAGCAGCGCGTAGTTGTTTCATTGTCGAAATTTATACATGCCAATACTATTGAGTTATTCAACGATAATCTCTTTTCAAAATTTTCGGAATTTATAAAATGGAAACGCGTGATAGCCTATTTATCACGTTATAAAACAAATCTACGCTGTGATAAACAAGACCGTCAGTTAGGAGAATTAACAATTAAAGGATTGAAGAGAGCTTTATATTTAATAGTGTTAGTGACACAACACGAAGCTTTTTCCCAAGAATATGTAGCTCTAATAAAAGATAGTGGTCAATTAGAAAAAACTAGCAAATTACTATGCCTGAATCCCTTTATGGGTAAACAAAATAATGTGATACAAGTTGGTGGTATAGAATATCCAATGCAAACTATAAGTTTGATAAAATTCTCCCTATGATTCTACCATCAAAGCATGAGACTACACGGCTCATTTTAGAAGGAGAGCATGAACGCTTATTACACTGT
The DNA here is from genome assembly GCA_944452925.2 of Chrysolina oricalcia. Classification (NCBI taxonomy): domain Eukaryota; kingdom Metazoa; phylum Arthropoda; class Insecta; order Coleoptera; family Chrysomelidae; genus Chrysolina; species Chrysolina oricalcia. Next base: position 43,003,528 of record OX101811.2, read on the forward strand.
GGTCCACAGCAACTCATTTATTCGACTAGACAACAGTTCTGGCCTTTATGCAGAAAAAATACAGCAAGATTAATTGTTACGAAAGATGTATAATGCTTTCGGACAATACCTGAAACATCAGAATATCTTATGGGCAACTTGCTTGCCTCAATAATTTACCAGTGTTTTCCATTTCATGATACAGGTGTTGATTGTGCCGGGCCCATTCTAATCAAAGACCGCAAAACTCGAGGTGCAAAACTTATAAAGACTTATATTTGTTTGTTTATTTGGATGAGTACCAAGGCCATACCCCAAGTAGCACACCTATATATTGGTAAAATATTGGTACAATATTGTGAACATATTGGCGAAATATTTGAAATGCAATATTAGCGAGAAAAAAAATGTGAACAGTCGGCGATATTGGTGCAATATTACTTGAATAATATTGCCAAAATATTCTCGAAGTAATATTGGCCTCAAAATATTCGGCGATATTGGTACTATATCGCTGATACAATATTCTGACAAATTGGCACAATATCCAAAAGTTATATTGTCGAGAAGTAAAATGTGAACATTTTGCGATATTGGTCGAATATTGTTAAAATATTTTAATAATAGTTTTGGTGAAATATTCTTGAAGCAATAATGGCCTCAAAATATTTATCGATATTGGTACAATATCATTTGGACATATTGGAGGATGTCAATATAACTTCGTAAATTATTAAATGTCTTTTAGTTGATAAAGGTAACACCAGAGTCTGCCTTTTGATCGCCATAACCACTGAGTGAGCTGTCTTGAAAACAAGTTATGGGAAGTATTTAATATACTTCCGTAGGTTTTAGTTCTATATGTAGAGTCACCTAGCGGATTTTTATCCAGGTTTGATCATGATATAATTTAAATGTTTCAATGAATATTCGGCCAATATTCAAATTTCATCTCAATCTAGATGTAGGAAACAATATGAAGACAATATTGTTTTAACGATATCGATAAATATTATTGAACCAATATTGACCCAATATTAATTAATAAGATTTGTTGAATATTGGCGAAATGATATTCAACCAATGTGTAATCCCTCTTGGAGATACAATATAGTTTTTATTCCTAGAATCGATATGAGGGGAATATTGGGATTGCAATATTTATTCTAGATGTTAAAAACGATGTGAAGACAATATTGTTTTATCGATATTGGTAAATATTATTCAACCAATATTGACTCAATATGAGTTATTACAATATGTCAAATGAAGTGGAAATCAGATTCAACCAATATGCTATCAAACTTGGAAATACAATATAGTTTTTACCACTAAAATCGATATGACTGAAATATTTGGATTGCAATATTGATTCCAGATGTGGAAAACAATATATAACCAATATTGTATTATCGATATTGGTAGAAATTATTCAACCAATATTGACCTAATATTTTATGTGATAATCTACATTCAAGACTAGTTCAACCAATATTCCACCAATATTATTAATATAACATTGTTTTTTGAATATTCACCCATATTGGACCAATATTGATTTTTCATTTACAATATATCTATATTGGCCCAATATGGAACCAAGATTCAGCCGATATGAAGTGCTACCTGGGACATCTCGAAATTGTGACTGATCTAAGTACATACAACGTTCTGTCAAGTTTTGTAGGTGACGATGCTGAAATGCGCGAATTTTCTGAATTCTTAAAAGGAAATGCTCAATCTATTGTAAATAATATCAGTTGGAAATTTATTTCAGCAAAAGCTCCACATTTTGGTGGCCTATGGGAAGCCGATGTTGAGAGCGTGAAAGGACACCTAACTAGAATTATGGGTAATGCCCATTTAACGCACGGAGAATTCTATTCCGTAATTGTTCGTATCGAAGGTATATTTAATCCCCGACCTCTCAACCCTTCATCCTCCAATCCCTCTGATTGCAATCCTCTGACCGTATCTCACTTCCTAATCAGAAGAGCAATGACAGCCATTCCAGAGCCCAGTGTTCTACACCTCAAGGAGAACCGTTTAGAGGCCTACCAGCGACAGCACCTATTCTCGAATATTTCTGGCGTCGCGTCGTTGGCACGTTGAGTACATATCAGAATTGCAAGCTTGATCTAAATGGAAATCATCAGCAAGCGATGCCATTAAGGTTCGAAACCTAGTGGTTATCAAGGAAGATAACCAGCCCCCTTTAAAATGGACTCTCGGAAGGATCGCCGAAGTTCATCGTGGCAAGGACGACGTCATCCAAGTCGTGTCGGTGAAAATTGGATGAGATGTATTCAAACGCCCAGTAACGAATATTTGCGTCCTTTCAATCAGCGACAATGACATTGAAAAGTCAGTGTAATGTGCCCACTAGACAGTGTAGTTAATCTGTTATTCATTATTTTCAATAAGCTGTTCCAAATCTCAAATGTGTTGAAACTAACCAATAGTTTTCAAGGCGGGCGATATGAAGTATCTAATGACTTTGGTGAGATTTGGCAAGCCTCGTTTCCATCGTATTGACCTGATAAATATAATGACATGATTTTGAAGTTTTTTTGAGAAAAATAAGACAATTAATAATTGTAACATTCATTTCAACTTCTTCAATATAAAAGTCGAAACTAGAAGATAGTATTCTATATACAATGATAAGTATAAGTACAGTCCACACCAGAGCTCAACAGCCAAGTTGTTGAGAAAGTGTCGTCGTGAATTCTTCAATAGTTATACATAATGCCTGATAGACTGAAGTCTGTCAGTCTGACATTCATATTAGTAACAAGATGATATTAAGTTCTCCGTTGTTGTTTGGATACGTGGTTGCCATGACAAAGTGGTATTACGAGTGCTCGCAATACTATCGATCAAGATGTATCGATAGTACCTAATTCTGTCAGAAATCAACGAGATCAAATTGCTTGGTAACACCACGAGTTCTATGGGACGAGTGGTGTAACCTCAGTGCAATTTGATCGAGTTTAGGATTTCTGACATAATTATCGATAGTATTGTGAGCACGAGTAGTATTTATTGAGATAATTTCACGAACCAAAGAAGTATAAAATGTTCCATTGTCGTGAATTCTTCAATAGTTATAGATAATGGCTGATAGAGTTGAAGTCTGTCAGACTTCATGTCATAGTAGTAGCAAAATGAAATTAAGTTCTCCGTTGTTGTTTGGATACGTGGTTGCCATGACAAAGTGGTATTACCGGCTCCAAAGCTAGGAACTGCGTATTTTCAAGGCATACGTCCCTTATTGGTCCTTATATTGCAGGAAAGGAGGGTTTCATACGGCGAGTGAAATTATCGTGGCATACGTCCCTTATTGGTCCTGATATTGCAGAAAAGGAGGATTTCGAATGGCGAGTGAAATTATCTATTGAATACTGATGGAACCTTGATCCCCAATCGAATGAAATCGTTCTCTTGATATTTTACTAGGGAGTGGTTGGGGAAACATGTCATATTCGCATGTTTAACCTATAAATTGGATAGATTTGGATCAAAATATCGTACTTGACGCTTGTAATCATGGATTTCAATCAAATATTACTGTGGAAACAAGTAATGGAAGATTTAAATGAGGCAGAGGATGATTCAAATATATTCAGGGAAGTGCTACAGAAGAGAAATCCTTTCAACACGTTATCAGTTGATACGTTCATCAAACGTTTTCGGGTGGATAAAAATATGTGGAGATCAAAGAAATGGTAACTCCTCACATAGAAAAACTAAGACGAAGATCAGTTATGTCTGTGCAAACAAAGGTATGAGGAGATGTTTCCTGTATACATTTCTCTTCTTGATGAAATTAATTCGACCATCAGTTCTTTCTGTTTCGCTGTCATTGGATTGCTTTTCAATTCCTTCTTTGCATTTTCTTCCTCCATGTGTAGTGGCAATAAAAAAAATCAAGAATTTAAAATGAAAATGTTAGAACTTTGTGAAGTCTATCAAGATTTCTTCCATTTTAATTGGACATCAAGATAATAGGCAACACTTTTGTTAGGTTTCCCATGATTTCTTCTTTCTCACTTGAGTTTCAGTCAACAGTAGAAGCAAATCAGGGAACGCTCATCAGGGAGTATTCTAGTCTATTTCCGTCAAGAATAGGGCCTCTATCGTGAGAGCCGAGGGAATCTAGGTAGGAATTGGTATTCTTCTTGAACTTTTGCAGGCTGGATGCCTCAGGGTATACCTCCCGAGGAAGTGAGTTCTAAAGCTTTGCCTTTCGTTGGAAGAACGAGCCCTGGGAAAGAGATGTTTGGCATGTATCCAAAATGACGATATGGGGATGTGAAGACTGAGCTTGACGGGTCAGTCTCGATGGGACCACTAACGGTGGAATGATTCATGAATGATTCAGAAGAGCATCGCCCGTGAAAATATTTTTAAAACAATGAGACAGATCGATAACCTTTCTGCAGTGTTCCAAAGAAGTGAGCAAGCTTGTAAGCGCAGCACCACGGAGAAATGTTTTTTTTTGTCAGAATCTTCAGTGTGTGTGTGTGTCCATATATGGAAACAGTATTGTAAGACATAGATACTCGTATTTACCGTTTCGTGCGCAAACAGAAGGCCTGCCTACCTTGCAGCATGAAGCCATGTTCTGAATCGTTGTTGTTGTTTTTAAAATTGTTTTTTTCCGTTAACCAGCTGTCGACCCCTTATAGTTAAAGAGCTGCCTATACGATTTACTGACAGGTGTAGGGAAACCGTCTGCTGGGCATGAAATATCATTCTTGGTGTTGTCCCAAGTCGCCCAGACCCAATTTTTGAATTTCTCCAGGTCATGGTTAAGGAGGGGGGGCGTTTGAAAACTAGTCAGTTTGTGACTGATCCGAAAACCGTCTGCTGATTTTATTCTTTGATAGATATGGTCCTGTACATACATTCTGCCAAGTTTTACTGGCTAACGAGGTCGAGATTCAGAGTTATGCCCAAAAAACAGCGATTTACGAGTATCGCCCATTATGACTATCACATGAGTGAGGTGACAGGTCCAAAAACCGCTCTGAACCTTTTGGGCTGTGTTAAGGCTCAATAGAGGTGTGAGCTGCCAGCAGACGCGCAGCTGGTCAAGGACCATTTTGGCAGCACTTTGAAACTACCGAAAAATCGCAAAATTTTACATATTTTTTTAAAAATGAAAAAATAAGTTATGGAAATGTCTGCTGCTCTCTTTTCAATATACCTATATGTGTAACGAACAAGAACAAGCAAACAGAACAAGTTTTTGTTAGAAAATATTGTTTTTATGTACAAAAAACAAACAACAGCTTTTGGCGCCAGAGTTGAATTTGTCCATGCGGATGAATAACTCAATCGTACGAGGCATATTCAGTCATTTTACACTTATTGAGCATATGCAGTAGGGTGCTTGTCAATAGTGCGTGAATATAGACCCAGCATCTCCCCCAAAAAACCATTAATCCGTGAAAAAATCCCTGTTTCAGCTTCTCTCAAGTTTCAATAAGCTGTAGATATTGTAAAACAAAAATAATTATGAGCGTATGTAATGCGATGGCTTTGAGTGTACATTTTTCAAAATTTGTTAACCAAATTATTCATTGTTACAATCATAATACGCAGCACAACGCTTCGCCATGAAATAAAACAGTTGCGGAACTGCGATGTCCAGGAATTTCGTAAAAGTTCAAGGAGGTGTTCGTTGAAGTTGAAAATAACTAAAATATGGATTAACATGTTCTAATACTTATAGTAATGTCTTTTCGATGTCAAATCGCTTCAGGAGCATGCATTAAAAGGAATACTCGGTTAACAAATTTTGAAAAATTTTCACCCAAAGCCGTCGCATAACATACGCTTATAATAATTTTTGTTGTACAGATTGTCTACAGATTAATGCAACTTGAGAGATGCTGAGGAAGGTATTTTTTCACGGATTAACGGTTTTTTGAAATTTTGAGGTGTGGGGGGGTGAAGACTGGGTCTATTTTCACGCAATATCAACAAGCACCCTACTGCATGTGCTCAATAGGTATAAAATGACTGAATATGCCATACGATTGAGTAATTAAACGAATTCAACTCTGGCGCCTGTAGTGTTTTTACTTTGGAAACTGTATTCCACTTTTCCCTACTAGCAAATATATCTAGGAAAGAAAACTACAAAACGTTACTTTTTCAAAATCTAATTGTTACTCGTTGCCTTGGCAACCACTCGTAGACAAGCATCTTACATTTGTTTATACAGTACGGGTACAATATGAGTATATTACAATATCTCCCCCTTTAAATAAAAAAATTATTCAAGTATAAGTCAGTCGTTCAATCGGTTTGATATTCCGTTTCGGTTGAACCCTTGTTGGTAAAGATCCACTGACTACTTCATTATTAGCACTTTCATTATAACTTTGAAGCAGGGTAGGATCTGAATCAATTTCAACTGTTTCCATGTTGCAAGGAAGTGAAGCTTCTCTGAAATTATGTTTTTTAATTTGATTCAGATGCCGTTTCCATACAACATCAAATTCGGGAATTTTTACATTATAAATAGATTTTCCTAATCTCTCCAGTATTATCCCCTTTATCCAAGTAGGATTTCTTACATTTTGATAGTTTTTAACTGTAACTATATCACCTTCCTCAAACTCTATAAATCTAGATCCTCTATGATACAATTTTTGTTTTTCAAATTTTGTTTTGACATGATTTTTCAAATTTTGATTCTCTATTGATTTTTCTGGCAAAAGAACATCGAATCTTGTACGCAGTTTACGACCAAACATTAAATCAGCTGGACTGCAGCCAGTAATAGAATGTTTGGTATTTCTGTAGTCAAATAGAAAACAATTTAATATTCTGTTCAAATCAACAACTTCATTTTTTCCAAACCCATTTTTTAAAGCGTTTTTTACAGTTTTAACCGTATTTTCAGCCGCTCCATTGGAAGATGGTTGAAAGGGGGGCGAGGTAACATGTTCAATATTATTTTTATTCAAAAACATTTGAAATTCGTTCGAAGTAAAAGTTGACTTTTTTTCTTGGAAGTCCATATCGTGCAAAAGTTGTTCGTAGAATTTCTATTGTTGATTTAGAGGTGATTGAGCTCATTGGAAAAACCTCAATCCATTTTGTGTGAGCATCAACCAAAATTAAAAATTGTTTGTTCAAAAATGGACCCATGAAATCAAGATGAATACGAGACCACGGTTCACCAGGCCAAGGCCACTTGGTAAGTATTGCCTTGTTCGGTGTTTTTTTATTCATTAAACAATTTTCACAACTCTTACAAATTTCCTCTATATTTTTGTCCAAACCAGGCCACCAGAAATACGACCGAGCCAAACTTTTCATCTTGACTACCCCCATATGAGATAAATGGAGTTCTCGTAGTACTGAGTCCCTCAATTTGGATGGAATAATCAGTCTATTGTTCCATAATAAACAATTACAATCAATGCTCAATTCATTTTTCAACCTATGGTAAGGTTGAAAATCTTGAGTTATTACTTTGGGCCACTCAAACTGTACATATTCCATGACCTTTGATATTATCTCGTCATGTTCAGTAGCTTGTTTGATTTCCTGGAAATGCATTGGAAAATGCTCATTATTGGAAAAGAAATTGATAAAATCAATATCTACATTTTCCCAACTATTTTCGTCCTTTATTTCTGGTGATCTCGATAAACAATCAGCTATATTTTTATCTGACCTAACAAATTCTATTTTATAGTTGTAATTGGATAGAATAACTGCCCAGCGGCGAAGACGATTAGCAGAGAATTGAGGTATACCTTTTTCAGGGTGAAAAATAGTGAGGAGTGGCTTATGATCTGTTTCCAATATGAATTCTCTCCCATAAAGATACTGATTGAATTTGCACAAATTGAAAATGATAGCTAATCCCTCCTTCTCTATCTGAGAGTAATTTTTTTCTGCCGCTGTTAGAGTACGCGATGCATAAGAAATTGGTTTTTGAGTGCCATCGGGCATAACATGAGTTAATATACCCCCCACCCCATAGCTAGATGCATCAGTTGTCAACTTCAATGGTAATTTCGGGTTATAATGCACCAAAACTTTAGAGGAAGTCAACATTTCCTTTATCATTGTGAAAGCTTGGTCACATTCTGATGACCAGAACCACTCTACGTTTGATTTCAACAAATTATATAAAGGATGAAGAATTGTTGACAAATTAGGTAGAAACTTACCATAATAATTGATAAGACCCAACCCAGATTTAAGTTGAGAAACAGATTCCGGAGTGGGGGCATCATTGATAGCCGACATTTTTTCTTCTGCGGTATGTAATCCCTCCCGATCAATGATAAAACCTAAGTATTCAACTTTTTCTTTGAAAAATTGACATTTATCCAGAGATATTTTCAAACCAGAATCTTTCAATTTGGTCAGAACTTGATTCAATCGGGATAAATGTTCTTCGCGATCACAACCGCTTATCAAAATATCGTCCAAAAAAACCACTACTCCTGGTAAACCTTCCAAAAGTGATTCCATCAATTTTTGAAATTTAGCTGGTATACTAGAAATTCCAAAAGGTGCCCTATTATAACGAAATAACCCCTTATGAGTTGATAAAGTTACCAAATTTTTAGATTTTTCATCGAGGCACACTTGAGTATACGCATTTGCCAAATCTATTTTGCTAAAATGAACGCCACCCTGTAATTTAACAAATAATTCTTCGATCCGAGGAAGGGGATATTGATCTACTTCTATGAAAGGGTTGAGGGTTACCTTGAAGTCACCGCATATTCTGACAGATCCGTTTTTTTTCAAAACTGGAACAATCGGTGTTCCCCAAGGACTGTAATCTACAGGTTCGATAACACCTAAACCTTTCAATCGCTCTAACTCCCTTTCAACCTTCTCCCTCATGGCAAATGGAAGAGGTCGAGATCGGAAAAATTTTGGAGTGACAGATTCATTTTTCAAATTTATGGATATAACACCTTTATTAAAAGTACCAAGGCCAGGCTCAAATACTGAACTGAATTTCTTCAGTAAAAAATTCAAATCATCAGATAAACCAATATGAAAATTATTTGCAATGTTAAGCTGAAAAATATTGAAAAAATCACGTCCCAACAAAGGTGGACCAGATGCACCCTGTATAACATAAATATTTATGGGAACAGTTTTTCCTTGGAAATTTACATCACAAATAATATAACCTTCTGGAAAAATTGTATCTCCATTGTATAAATTGAAAATTTTGTCAGTTTCATATAAAACCTTATCTTTAAAAAATTCATCATAAAATTGTCTAGATACTACTGTGAAACTGGACCCAGTATCGAGGTTGAAAGTAAAAGGAACTTCATCAAGTTTTAAGTTTATCAAAATTGGATCAACTCTTGATTGCAAATTATATAGTGAAAATTCTGACTCTAAATAGTTCTGATTATGAGTATTATTGAAATTCCTCTTAATTTTATTTCGTTTCTGTGAACACATTGGAGCTAAATGGCCCTTTCTGTCACAAATATGGCAAAAACATTCGCGAAAAGAACACTTATCTGCTGGGTGGTTATTCCTTCCACACACTGTACATTTTGTCTTCCCAGTTGACGAATTCTGTTGCCCTCTAGACGTTGACTGCGACGACTGCTGTCCTCCCGCCGATGATGACTGCTGTCTCCCCGACGACAATGACTGTTCTCCTCCAGACGATTTTTGTTGCCTTTTGTCATTTTTGGTTTTGACATAATACATATCTTGTTCCCTCTTCATAATTGTTCCTGAGTTTACAGAAACAGGAGAAAGATTGGCTGCAGATTTAGCTGTAGCAATTTCCACAATACCTTTGAAAGTTATTGTCTTCTTTTCTTCAAAAAGACGGTCTTGTACTGTTCCTTTATCATAACCCATGATGAAAAAATCTCTTAAAACCATTTCCAACTGGTCGTTTTCGAATTCGCATAAGGCTGCTACATTTTTCAAACGTGCAGACCATTCTCTTGCCGATTCATTAACCATTTTCCGCGACATGTAAAATTTATAACGTGCAGCGAAAACACTCAAACTTGGTTTGAAATGTTCTGTCAGTAAAGTTATCAGCTCAGGGTATTTCTTTGACTCTGGTTCGTCAGGCATGCACAAATTGTGTGCAAGTTTATACGCCTCTTCATTGAGAACATTCAGTAATATTGCGGCTTTACGTGAATCGTCTTTGATGTCGTTTGCCACAAAATAATTATCAATGCGTCTCTTGAATATTGACCAATCTGACACTGACGGATCAAATTCTCGTAAATGACCGATGTGATCTGTCATATTTTTGAAATTGAATAAACAAACTATTTCGCGTGGTATCACTTACGAAAACTGCAATTTGCACTTTCCGCACAATCTCGTCGCCACTTGTAGTGTTTTTACTTTGGAAACTGTATTCCACTTTTCCCTACTAGCAAATATATCTAGGAAAGAAAACTACAAAACGTTACTTTTTCAAAATCTAATTGTTACTCGTTGCCTTGGCAACCACTCGTAGACAAGCATCTTACATTTGTTTATACAGTACGGGTACAATATGAGTATATTACAGCCCCAAAAGGAGTTCGTTTTTTGTACATATAAAACTATTTTCTTCTATAAAACTTCTGCTGCTTGGTTTTTCTTGTTAGTAACACAGATGGGTATATGAAAAAAGAAGCAACAGATATTTTTATAACTCATTTTTTTATTTATAACAAAATATGTAGAATTACGCGATTTTTCGGTCATTTCAAAGTGCTGCCAAAATGGCCCTTGACTAGCTGCGCGTCTGCTGGCAGTATTTTCTCATACCTCTTGTAAGCCTCAACACAGCCCAATAGGTTTCGAGCGGCTTCCGGACCTGTCATCTCACTCATGTGATAGTCATAAAGGGCGAAACTCGTAAATCGCGGTTTTTTGAACATAACTCTGGATCTTGACCTCGTTCGAAGATCAAACTTGGAAGAATGTATATCCAGGTTCATATCTACTGAAATATAAAATCAGCAGACGGTTTCCAGATCAGTCACAAACTGACCGCTTTCCAAACGCCCCCCCCTCCTTAACCTTGACCTAGAGAAATTCGAAATTTGCGTCCAGGCGAATTGGGGCAACACCAAGAATGATATTTCATGCCCAGCAGACGGTTTCCCCACCTTTTAGTGAATCGTATAGGCAGCTCTTTAACTATAAAGAACGGCAACCCTCAGAAGTCGAAACTTGTGCAAGCCGAGGATTAACAAGGCCTCACCTCTTACGTTCGCTACGATTTGAACCTTAGACTGGCGCCAAAGTGATTGAGACCATTTAACCACTTAATCATTCTGCTATCTGTCTAAATCTCCCGGCAAGAAAACCCATCGCAACATCCTCTCGTCGAAAAATTAGCGGAGAAGAGCCTTTGGTATTATATCTAGTTGTGCTCGCCCAACTCTGTATGAATGTTTTAATAGTAGGAATCTTATTAAGTTGAATCTGTAATTGAATTTATGATGAATTTGATTTGATTTCTGACTGAGTTTACTTGTTATTTATTTGTTGTTGGCTGATGGCTTGATTTCTTTGTAGTGAGAAGTTTTGGTGATTAGGAATCGTGATTTGGTTATCCAAGGAGGAATATTTTAGGGGAAATTTCTGTTTTGGATGTATTTTCGTCTCATTGAATGTCCTCTTGGATTATTTTTTCTCCCCATATGTTTATTTTGTTTGTAGTTTCTCTGTCGATCTGTTTCCTATTTATGAATTGTGGTGGCATATTAAGTTTAATGTTCTCAGGTATTCTGTCATTTCTTCCCTTGCTTGGGTTCTTTCCGCAGTGGTGCATTCGTTGATGGCATGCGCTTGGTCCTCGATACTATTCCCGTATGAGCATTGACTATCCGTAATCCTCAACTTAAATCTCCTATAGTATTCCTGTAGGTGGCCGTGGAAGGTCTTCCAGGTTAATTCTATACTATTCCGTATTCCGGCCTACTTTTGAAAATATGTTGAATGTTTTTCTTCCTTTTTCGGATCTATCACTGCCTGTGTCTGTCACATTCTTAGTTGCTGGTCTTTGATTTCTTGTCTCATGTCCTTTTTGTTTTATGGAGGATTTCTTTTCTTTCGTCGGCTGTGACGTTTGGCGTTTCATTAAGCTCTCTTGACGCCTACTGTGTTCCTGTTCTCCTACTGTTCTCCTGTATTTCCTACTGTTCTCCTGTATTACCTTTTGTGTTTTAATCAGTGTTTTGTCCGTTGTCTTTCTATTCTGGACCATGACAATTGCATTTTTTGAGTATTGTGGGACAGGTCGAATCTGTGCCTGATGATACCACAATTATTCATATTGGACCTGATCTGAAATTCATTGAAAGTCACATCAACCATGATATTTCCAGGATCCTCTCATTTTTTCACAAATAAGAGGAGGCCACAGCAACTCTTAATATGTCTATGTCAAAGAAAGTTGAGCAACTGAATAATGACAATTTAGATTTCATTGAAAATATGAACAGGATGTTCATAAAGTCAGTTGTGGAATCATCTGCGACTGAAAGTTGGAATTTAGTCACTATTTTCCATCGTACAAGATAACCTCTCTTGGAAGGGATTCATGTTTTAAAGAGTTGATCTTAGAAGAGTGAAATAGATTTTGGTCGACCAAAATGTATTGGAGGCCTAGCGAAAGAGATGCAATTGACGCATCAATGGAATGAGCGATTTTCTGTGAGTGAAACTTCTGAATAACATTCTTCCTCATCTCATTCATAGATAAGAATCTCCAATGGAAACTGGACGTTCAATAAATAATCAACTATCTGAATGAAAATGCAAATTTTCACTTTCAGATTTCAGATTCAGGTTTCCAAAAATAAGACTGATGTGATTCTAAATGTATTCAATATTCGATATCTGTTGCATATGAGGTTAAATACATTACATGTAAGATTTCATTAGGAAATCAATATTCCCAGCGCACAGTAGGTACTATGTGGTGGTTTACATATGGTCGTTGAAAGATATAAACTTCAACCGGAGACCATCAATATTGAATAAGAATTGATACTTAGAATTGAAATGTTAGGACTCCATCCTATATAAAAAGTTGTAAGTGATCCTATGCCATCCAGGACTGTAGTAATGATGGAACGGAGTATACAAAGACTTTCAACGAAGAAGGCTTCATCATATCTGACAGCAATCAGCAGTTCATCAGGCAAAACCCGGTAGTCTACATTTTGAGCAAATTAGCTATACCATAAATATCTACAAAAGGAAGACGTGGGGCTTAACCAAAGCTCGGGAGATACGCAACCAGACCAGGAAATGTGACACTTCTCTGGGTTAAATTCATCCGGGTACATCAACCCTATAAATGTTCTTCAGTAATTAACTGTTCTATACAGTTGCTAGCATGAGAACGACGTAAAGAAAAGTTGGAAAACTCACCTTCCGTGAAATGGTTTTATGCTGTAGAAAAGATGTGTTGGCATGGTACAAAGTTTTCAAACGCCAGAAACCAGGACTTTGGAGTTGATGGTGAGATGGATAGAACGGAATATCTACGATGGATCACTTCACAAATTCAGGATTTGCCAGCCGAACAAAACCGGAAACCTCTGTATGGCTATACACCTGTAACTTTCACCAATTCTACTATCAAACTCTTCGCCTCTCAGTCGGAAACGAAATTCACCTTGTAGATTTTTTATGCAGGAAGTTAGGGTACCAAAGTAGGAGATTTGAGCCGGTTCTGGGCCTCCCCCCTCCACTATGACGTCATCGTTGACCTTGTGGTGACCTTCAGGGATGACCGTGGTGCATAGGTACCTTTGTGTAGGTCTATGACCTTGGCATGCCCTAGAGATGCCTTTGAAATTTTGTGTTTGACCTTGATTTATATTGTTGGGAGAGGTGTTCAGGGTTTGTGTTTGACCTTGAGATGACTTGGAATTTTTTTCATACACGGACAAGTACTTTTTGTAAGTACACATATTTTTTTTTACCTCCATGTCTTGCATGACCTTCATGTCTACCTACTCAGGTACTGTGTATGATCCTTGTAGAGTGCACATGAAAATCTATACCGAAGTATGGAGACGGTACACGTCCGCATACCACGGAGATCCAGCCCGATATGTGAGCTCTGATTCCTCTCCCGTGATGTATACCTTGCGACGGTGGTGGGGGGAGAGGTCGCGTGACGTCAGCGCTATGCACACGATGATCCACTGATGTGTGTCAGATACTCGCTCTCGACACGGTGGGTCCGCTGACGTCACACACCCATACGCTGTGGCGATGTAGCGACTACTATTTACTCTCCGTCCTCTATCGATGCGATGCAAACTCGCGCATGGTGGGGTCTTTGCAACACACACGCGGTGCATAAGTCTGTGGTGGGGGTGCTTCACTATCTATTATAAAAGAAGTGGGCATGGTGACATGAAATCAGAAGTTGTATACCTAGCAGTTGAGTAGTCAGCAAGAGTAGTGAAGTTATTCAGTGCCTACACAGAGAGAGAGAGAGATCAGTGAGTGCGTTTTTCTATTGAAAATTATTTATATTTTCCTTATATATTTTCATCATGTCAGTTCCAAAGGTGGATTTACAAAAGCTCAATTCTATAATTAAAGAAGAGATTGAAGTGTTAGAGCAAAGAGTAATATCATCTTTGCCACTGAATGAAGCTTTCCCAATTAAGAATATATCATTTTGTTCTACTCGGTTTGGTAAATCAATCTTATTAACATTGGTGGATGTGAGCAATGATACGTTATTTAAAACATGGCTACCAAAACGTGTTTCAGCACAATTAACGGATGCTGATGTTACTTATATTAATTCTTCTGGTGATAAATATACGATAGCATATTTGGGTCAAAGTCAACAGACTATTGTTGGCATGAAAACGAGATCATTGGTCAAATTTGATCTCACTGAATAATAGTAATATATAATTTCCACTTGTCATAGGCTAATTCTGATTCTTTATATTATAGGTGATAATTGTAAGGAAAATATAAAACATTTCATACATTGTTAAACACACTCTTCGGTAGAGACATAATCAAAAGTCTAATGTGAGTAATACTAATTATTTTTGTAGCATAGTTATTTCAATAATTTCTCTTGATTATAGCTTCATTCTTGAAAGATGTGGATGCAATATGCCAGCCAATATTGGACCAAAGCCACAGATATCTCTTCAGCCGTTGAAAGGTTATCATCAGAACTGGATGCTTTGGGCGAGGACGCTCACCATACCACCAATTACGACTTGGGCATGTGTTATGATGAAGAGCAAATTGAATACTGCTTGCGAGACTACGAGAACTACAAGAAGGGTGCGGATCTTTGCGAACAATATTCAGACGGTTCTTTGGATTTGGATCAACTCTGCAATAGTATGATTGTGTGTGAGCTGAGAAGATTTCTTTATCGCCTCTTACCATATCTACCTGAAGGGATCATCCAAAAGTACCAATTGGATGATCATACCGATGAAGAAATCGAAGACGGCCAAGAAGATAGTGATGAAGAAGGAGAAATAATTTTAGATTGTTTGCATGTACCCAAAACTAATTGAATTGTTAGCTAGTGATATTTGAATAAAAAACGTAATATTATTTAGTCATGTTTTATTTACCTATTCCTCTTTTACATAAATAAATGAAAAAGAAATTAATATAAATGAGAATAATTAAAAATACATAATATGTGTGTGTGTTTCTTCAATATCTGCTGAGAACTGAACCATCCAATGCATTGTATGTCAAAAATGTATCATGCAGAATGAGTGCATATACTTTGGTGTTGGCCGGGAAGTTGGCTTTCCTGGTTTCAAACTCGAGCTTAATATCAATCGTTGATGATTTTGTGGCAATCGGCTGATGTGAACAATCGATGATGAATAGTGGATTTTGTCGAAATTGCCCAATATCCATGAGAGGTTCACTCATATCTTTATCATAATAACTTCGTTGAAAATTTTCATAGGCATAATAAGCTGAAGTATCGAGTTTTTTATCGAAATCCAAATTCCAACGTTCATATGGGTATACTTCAGAGTTCAAGTACACTCGAATGTTATTGATATCAGCAGTTGTAAATTTAGTGATATCTTTTGTCCTGTCTTCAGAAGTGGTGGTGCCTTGGAATCCAATGATGATATAACGAGGTGTTTCAAGGGTATTGGTTGTCTTGATAGCCCATATGTCTGAAGATGTGCCACGGAGTGATGGAAGTTCATAGAGATCCCACATGCGATAAGCTAACTTGATTTTAGCATTCAGACCACTTTTGTTGATTCTATTCAAAAGTTTGAGCTTGTGCTTATCTTCTGGCACTATATGTCTTATTTTCCACTCAATTTTATTGATTTCCAAATCAGCATCAACCGCACCAATATATGAGTTCTTGAAGGATCGAGCGATTATTAAAATCATTTCTTGTTTGGCATTCAAGATACTTTTGTTATAATCTTCTGCGAAACCCATCAAATATTTCAGTGGTAATTTACCACTAAATACATGACTGGTTGTGTCCAAGATATCCTGTTTCGTTTCTGAAAGTCCCCATCCAGTTGTTAATAATGTGTTGGCATGTGATTGTCCAAATGAAATCATATTCTTCATAGTAGATGTGATCCCCGGCTTCCTGACCACAGCGACTTGTTCACCACCCATTTCGTAGCGAATTTCATCAAAAAGGAAAGCGATTGCATTGTTCGAGAGATAACATGATTGCGTTTCATCTGTAGGTGTGAATTTACCCTCTATATGAATGAAACTCTCAGCAATGTCGAGTATAACGTCTTGATTATTGATTGCGATTCGAATTTCATCTGAATTCCTAAACAATGGTGATCCATATGGTTTGTAAGTGTGCTCATGTAAACTCGTGAGGGAATGATCGAGCATCGGCTCATCGAATATATTCAATTTTTCACTATTTGTTTCGAGCACCATTTTCCCTTACTTTCAGTCCAATAGATTTCAAAAATTCGAGATCTCTCACTGACAGAGCGTGGTGTGCTAACTGTTTAGCGTACACTTTTGGAATGAGCCTTTTTCTAGTCGAATCTTCCTTTTTAGCGGTTTGTGGAATGATTTGAAATCCTCCACGATTCTGTCTATTATAACAAAAACCCATAATAGTTATTAGATTTTCTTCAATTCCAAAATTATAACAATCTCTTCTGTACTTCCAAAATCAATAAGATTGTTTTTGTGATCCAAAATACGCACTGTGATGTTGTGAATCAACTGGCGACCTTCTGGACTGACTGGCATATATATAATCTTGTGTGGTTCTTTCGTGAGATTGAATCCAGGCTCCACAAAGATATCGAATGAAAAAAGAATATGTGATTCTTCATTATTTATGTATGAACCAGATATAATGTTGCAATCTAAGCGGATTAGTCTCACAGTTGTTACGTTTATTGGTAGTGAGGATTCATGTATCTGATTCGGTTGAAATCTATCAAAATTGAAACCCATCATCTTTGCTATGGAATTCGGATGAGTAAGATCAATTTCAAATTTTGATCGCATCTCACATTTGAAAGTATTATTATTGGCATGTAGGTAGAATATATCATCTGCATTGGTATCGTTTTGATTTTTACCAGAAAATAATCTAAACATGATATGTTTCTGAATAACTGCATTGATCTCATCTATTTCATAGGCACCACATGGAATTTCAATTGTGTATTTCTGAAGTATTGGTGAATTATCAGCACTGATTCTAAAACTGATCACATTGTTTTTTTCAGTTATATTATTGATTGTGTTGCATCCATAGAATCCAGAAAGTCCCAATCCATAACGACTGTTTCTATCCAATTCAATGGGTGGGAAAAAGTCTGCACTCAAGACACTCGTCCCGACAGCTTGTAGTTCGAACTTCCGTGACATGACTGATACATTTTATGAATATCACTTCAATTTATTGTTGTCTACAACACCCTTGAGACAACCTACGCTTTTTCGGAGATGGTTCATCAATATCCAGTTCATTTTTATTAGCACCAATATTCATATCGTTTATATTGCAATAACAGCAGAATATTTTTCGAGGTGTAGGACCATCATTCACATCAGAATCTGGAATGCTGTCACCGTCAAGATTGTGGTGTTCATTGCAATATCTATATTTCATTATGTCGACATCATCTTGTAGACTTTTGGCAATCTCATGTGCAGCACATGCAAGCATCACTTCCTTCGGCATAGTTGCAAGCATCACTCGATCCATTTTTGTCAAAGTGCGATATTTTGAATACATCTTGAGTGAAAATCCCATCCCCTTAATAGCCTCTCGAGTCATTGCTGGAGTTGTATTCATTTTATAATAATTCAGAGAGAAACTTCAGGCACAAGTGACCGCAGAAAACTGTGTTGAACTTCTGCTGGCGATCATAGTTATATATAATTTTCACTTTCGGACATTTCTGAAAGTATTGAATCAACTCTATTGGTGGGGGTAGATCTCCAAAACTATCAAAGTATGCAATGTCTTTCCCACATTTGCCGTATGCCACCCAATGTGTTCCCGATCCTCTTATTCCATCTAAATTGACAATGGCGGTCTCGTAGTGTCGTGGACCTCTAGTGGGTAATGTATCACGCATGAAAATACCGCGAAAGTATAGAATTTTCATTTTCTCGGCATAATAATTGAGATCGATGTCGGTGAGAGGTTTTCGAGGTAGGGAATCAACTAGTTTTTTGGATTGTATGGTTTTAAGTATAGTCCGAGTCCTTTACGGTATGGTTTAAGGTATATACCACTACCACTTTTACCCAATGCCACACTTTCCATCTTCTTATTATGACGATTCGCTTCGATCAGGGCTGTTCTGCTTGCTTTTGCTGCATTCACAGCTCTGGTGATGCCTGCAACAGCACCCGCTAAACTTCCGAGCGCGGACAATCCAGCAAAAATCGGTATCAATGGCAGAATCCCTCCTACCTTAGGAATTGGAATTATGCGGGGTGTGCGGATTGTTTCCTTCCCACCGGCAGCTTTGAGGTATTTACGTGCCGCATTATTCGTCACAAATTGCTCACCCCCAGCTTTTTTCAATACATTCCGCACTTTATGAACCACCCCAGAACCGAAGGCGATTTTCTGAGATTATTTTTCTTTTTCTTCGGTTGCCTCTTCTTCGTTTCCTTCATAGTAGTACTACAACCCATACCAAAACGTCTCTTTGCTTTCATAATGTTGGTAACGAGTAGGGCAGCTGCTCTTTCCTTAATACCAGCGTCTTTCGATTTAACCCTATTCCAAGCTGCGTATTCGAGTTCTTTGTCTGCTGAATGTCTCGCTGTGAGATCAGTAAGATGATTCAAATATTGAATATCGTGTTGTTTGCATGCAATATCCAATTTATTGATTCCTGGATCTTTGCGGGCTAAACGTTTTTCCAATTTTGTACCGGGTCCACAGTACTGATATCCTCCAGGTAAATGTAATTCGAACGGAAGTTTGTTTATCAAATTATTAACGAATCCACGACCGTTTTTTCTGCATCTACCACGAACACATCCGTTTCGTTTGATGGTACTCATTTAAATGAAACATTCACAACATATCGACGCTTACATAGTCTCCAACCACGGTACGATGCGCATTGTGAAGCAGAAAGAAAAGTTTGCTGTAGATAATTTAGATGAAAAATTCGGTTGTGGATTGAATGGACAGAAAGTGTTGCGGCATGGTCCGCTACTTCCATCATCTGTTCGAGGACTCATTATCGGACCGTCGAATTGTGGAAAGACGAATGCCATGATCTCTCTCTTAACACATCCACAAGGACTGCGATTCACAAACGTTTATCTCTATTCGAAATCACTCAATCAACCCAAATATCAATTCCTACGGAATGTATTGGAACCTATAAAGGGGTTGGGATTTTTTACGTTCAGTAATAATGCAGAAATATTGGAACCTTCCGATGCCAAACCAAATTCTGTTTTCATTTTCGATGATGTAATATGTGAAAAGCAGGACATTATAAGATCATATTTCTGTATGGGACGCCATAAAGATGTTGACTGTTTTTATCTTGCTCAAACATATTCACGTGTGCCCAAACAGTTAGTGCGAGATAATACCAACTTTATCGTAATGTTCAAGCAAGATGAAACGAATCTACACCATATTTATTCCGATCACGTGTCACCTGATGTAACATTCAAACAATTCCAACTGATGT
Source organism: Chrysolina oricalcia (assembly GCA_944452925.2). Taxonomy (NCBI): domain Eukaryota; kingdom Metazoa; phylum Arthropoda; class Insecta; order Coleoptera; family Chrysomelidae; genus Chrysolina; species Chrysolina oricalcia. The sequence continues at coordinate 43,023,708 of OX101811.2, forward strand.
GTGTTAAATGTTGGGAGGATCAATATGGATTTATGGTCATTTATAAAGATAGAAAAATGCATGATGGTAGATATCGCATGCGATTTGATAGTTTTATATATCCATGACACTGCAATCCACATTCAATCGATCGTTGGATTGCACACAGGTTACTTCAGTGGTGTAATCTCTCTTGTAGAACAAAATGAAGAACTATTCAGTAGTTGATGATAAAAACAATGAATTGAATTTGAAACGTCAACTAGTTGAGACAACAGAAGCTGTACGCCAGAAATTTAACTCTATCAAGAGTGGACTTATTGAAAATCGAATAGCACTTGAAAAATTCTACGATCCCCTAATGAAACCATTGAACGTTCTATCTTCAGCTGCTGCAACGAAACAACTACCACCACCACTTCGACAATCAATGACGAAGCAAGTGAACTCACACTCTACTCTAGTTAGGAGTACTCCTATGGGAAAGAATCAATTTGGTAGTGACACCTCGTCTGCTGACAGTGAGACCATCAAAGAATTCGGTGAAACGTCTATATTTGAAACACCATCATCTCGAATAAGTAACTCGGACTATTCCTCCTTTTCTGAAGGCAATATTGAAGATATTTTGAAGATGCATTTGGAAAATGTCAAAACAAACAATGGTGACTATGACACAATATTTGGCATCCGTTCAGATCCTGCTACGGGAAAACTTAAAATGGGAAGTCTCAATGTAAATTTCAGTGGTGGAAATATTTTATTTTGGAATGCCAATAAAACAAAAAAACATGAATTCCCAAGTAGTCCGGAGTTATATAATATGATTTTTTTGAAAAACCCACCTGAAGTCAGTGATGATGGAATTCTTCATACATATGCTAAAATATTGAGACTCACGAATGCACCATACAAACAACATCAACTGAGAAATGGTTTCAAACATACGAAATCTAAAAAATTCCGTGAAGTTATTAAACCAGTACTTAACTTATCACATTATCTAACAACGAGAAGTAGAACAAAAAAAGGTGCAGGGATCAATCTGATACAAAAAAGGTATGATCCCAAACCTGCGAATTATGTGTACTGGAATTCACCAAAAGAGTTAGTCGCTCATTTACGACTATTGATATCCTCGAAATCAGCTGGACATACTGGACACGACAACGAAATAATTTCAATAATTGAAGAATTACGTGAAGAAAGTATAATATATTGAAACATTCAAGAAATTGATCATTTTGTACACGGAAACAAAGTGAAGCAGTCATTGTGAGAGGATGGATAGTGGAATAAGTGATCTCAAACGACAAGTTGTCAATGAATTACATACACCGGCAAGACGTAATTTCACCCGAAGAACGCCCTTTGTCAAAGGTTTTGCAGATCTATGGCAAATAGATCTTGCCGAATTACAACCCTATGCTAAACATAATAAAGGATATAGATATGTTCTTGTAGTAATTGATTGCTACTCAAAATATCTATGGACAAAACCGATCAAAAATAAAACAGGTAGTGCTGTAACTGAAGCAATGGAAGATGTGCTGAAACATCTCCGAAACATCTACAAAGCGATCAGGGACTAGAGTTTTTCAACAGTACTTTCTCATCTCTAATGGGTAAATATAAAATCAATCATTATTCAACATTCAGCACAATGAAGGCGGCCATAGCAGAAAGAGTAATTCGAACAATAAAGACGTGGCTTTATAGGGAATTTTCAGCGATGGGACACAACAAGTGGTTAGACATTCTTCCTATTATAACAAGAAAATATAACCATAAAGTGCATCGTACAACTGGTATAGAACCAATTAATGTTACACCAACAACAAAACTGAAATTTAAAGTTGCCAAAGTCATCCGAGGAAAACAAAAAATTCTCAAATTCCGAATGAATGACATTGTACGTATAAGCAAGTACAAAAATATTTTCGAAAAAGGATATACTGCAAATTTCACAACTGAACTATTCAAAATCATTAAAATCAATAGGACATATCCCACAACGTATATCATTGAAGATATGGATGGTCAACCGATTAGAGGATGTTTTTATGAAGAAGAGTTATTGAAAACGGAAAATCCTGACATTTATCTCGTCGAGAAGGTGCTGAAGAGTAAAAAAGATAAACTATATGTGAAGTGGTTAGGTCTTCCCATTGAACACAATTCATGGATTGATAAACGTGACATGGTTTAAATATGTATCAACTTTAATGTTTTGTGGAATAAAGTGGTGAAATTGATGTTGAGTTGTCATTTCAAGTAGACCAAATTGAAAAAATATTGTAGCGGTAAACGTTGCCCCAGCCAATCGCAACGTTCTGTGTATGCCAAACCCATTTAAATGCATACCCCATTCCCGCTTATATATTTTCAACTCACAACATTGATGACATTTCATAATCCTCAGAGCTAATCAGTATCAGATTGAAGAGCATGATCAAACTCTTTTCGCCACTTATCACGTACAGATGCTGCCGTATCAAAAAGTTTAGTGGACTCCTGAAGCTCCATCTCAGCTTGCACTTTTAAACAATGGGCGGACTGATTTTCCTGTGTGATTTTGGAACGGAGTTTATCTGCATCTTTACACATTTTGATCAGTTCAACCTTTGTTGATGCAATCTTTTCATCGAGCTCCTGAAGAGCCACCTCGTCTATGCTGCTACTTTGAATATCGTCATCGCATCTGACGATGGTGACCTTCGCTTTTACGATGCGGCATTTGGCTTTCTTCAACATGTCCCCACAGCACTGCAGTGGACCGAAAGAATGAAGCGATACATTTCCCAAATCACCCATCACTTTCTTTAAGGTGTCATTTACCTTTCTCTTACGGGGTTTCCGTACACCCTTAGTTATTTTTTTGGGTTTAGAAACAGTAGATGTGCCCTTTCTCAAGAAGATGGTTTCGGTTTATGATCCACACTAAGAGAAGAGAGGAGTGGAGGGCATTCGGGTAGTGACAGCTGTGAAAGGGTTGGATCAGCACTTTCTGAAGATTCCGGTTTATCTGTCATCTTTAGATAAGCTTCGAAGTTGAAGTCATCGGTGGAATCTTGGGATGACAAGTGATATACCGGAATATTTTCAAAACCAAACTCACGATTTGTTGGAGTACATTACATTGCACCTTCTTCAACAGATAAATTTGGTAGTGAGTTCATGATTATTTAGCTCGGAGGAATGTGTGATATATCAATGGAATGTGGATAGAAATGGTGCTGATGTTGATGCGACTTCACGTTTTATACCAACAAACCGACTGGTACATGCGCACAAGAACATGACAAAAAACCACCGTAGAAGGAGAGGGAGTAAATATCCCTCTCAGGAGTTAACTCTACAAATTTCATAGGAATAAGAAGTGTTGAGAACATACAGTGTTCTTCCAACCGATGTCTTCTCCAGATGTGTATATAGTTCTATGTCACCTACATAAACTTTGCCCAATTAACTATAAATATGGAAATCATTTCGTAACATAATGCGAAGGTGTGATTTAGAACAAAATGATCCATGTGAGTAATAGTTCTGATTCACACCTACGTATTGCATATATTCATAGTGACAAAAATCTCCAATCGGCATAGTGGTGAGGGAGGGCCTAGAAGCGTTTCAAATTTACTACCAACTGAATTTTGAAAAAATCATATCTCACTCATGAATGATAATAAAGAAAAAGTTTTTTGGTGAAAAACATTCAAACTGATCATATCTTTCAAGAAAACATATAAACAATTTGGGTTATGAACCAAAAACTTTTCACGTCTGAATATTAATTTCAATGTTTTTGAAAAATCATATCTCACTCATGAATGATAACAAAGAAAAAGTTTTTTGGTGAAAAACATTCAAACTGATCATATCTTTCAAGAAAACATATAAAAAATTTGGGTTATGCACCAAAAAATTTTCACGTCTAAATAATAATTTAATTTAAAAAAAATCATATCTCACTCATGAATGATAATAAAGAAAAAGTTTGTTGGTGAAAAACATTCAAACTGATCATATCTTTCGAGGAAACATATAAAAAATTTGGGTTATGCACCAAAAAATTTTCACGTCTAAATATTAATTTAAATTTAAAAAAAAATCATATCTCACTCATGAATGATAATAAAGAAAAAGTTTGTTGGTGAAAAACATTCAAATTGATCATATCTTTCGAGGGAACATATAAAAAATTTGGGTTATGCACCAAAAAATTTTCACGTCTAAATATTAATTTAAATTTTAAAAAAAATCATATCTCATTCATGAATGATAATAAAGAAAAAGTTTGTTGGTGAAAAACATTCAAACTGATCATATCTTTCGAGGGAACATATAAAAAATTTGGGTTATGCACCAAAAAATTTTCACGCCTAAATATTAATTTAAATTTTTTGGAAAAATCATATCTCACTCATGAATGATATTAAAGAAAAAGTTTGTTGGTGAAAAACATTCAAACTGATCATATCTTGCAAAGAAACATATAAAAAATTTGGGTTATGCACCAAAAAATTTTCACGTCTGAATATTAATTTAAATGTTTTTGAAAAATCATATCTCACTCATGAATGATAATAAAGAAAAAGTTTGTCGGTGAAAAACATTCAAACTGATAATATCTCTCAATGAAAAATATAAAAATTCTGGGTTATGCATCAAAAAAAAAATTATTGTTGTATAAATTCAGGGGCTCTATACCCGACACGCATATAGAACATTTTTGACTTATATTTGGTAATCCAAATAGCTCAGTTGGATGAGTGTGTGATCACCCCCAGAAATAAATTTCTGTTTATCACCCCAGGTGGGGGAGGCGGGGTTGATAATAGAGGTTTATTTCTCGTTTTTTTTTTCGTTTGGTGACCTTTGATATCTTACCATAAAATTATACTTTTTTTTTGTTGGTTTGCCATATTTTTTAATATTTTCGAATGAATTCTACCTTGCATCTGACAAAGCTAACAATTTATCGTTTATTTGCTTGACACGTGCTTCTGATTCTTTCGAAAAGGCAGCCAATCTCTTACCCAACGTAATGAAGTCCACCTCTCCGTCTGTAGATGATTGTGTACTCGACACCTTTGAAAATGCAGGTTTTTTCCATCCGTTAATACTATATGGACTTGCCTTTTCACCTATGAATTTAAATTTATCTAATTTCAAGGACTTCTTTCGTTTCCTGACAGTGTAACGAAGTAACTATTTTCTAGTTATAAGCAAGGCAGAAGCAACAAGTATTCATGTATATCTCCGTTATTAATGGGCCTAAAAATACCATTCTTTTTTAAATATATTCCATGACTTATCCCTGTGTATATACGATCCTCAGTATACACGCGTCCCGATTGAGTAAGCGTTATTCCTGGACCCCACCATGCCCAGAGTTCAGTCAGACAGCAACTCCCTCTCCGCGAGAGTGAAATTCCGACTCGATCAGCCTTCAAGGCGACAGAATCAAAACGAAAGTTCAGTTGACCCAGCGGAAAGGCAGTTGACATCGAGGACCAGCCAGAGAGTAAGATCGTGACTGATGGCCACCGCCAGAGACTAGAACGTGACGCAGCCGAATCTGACGTCACCAGAGTAACTGTGCACTTTACAAATATTTGTTAGGTACCGAAAACGAGTCGCGCAGCGCTGACTGAACTTTGGTGGGGGAATAGCCAGGTCACAGTTTATAAAGAATCAGTTAGGTCAGTTGGCGTCGGCACTTTGATCTTTTTGTTCCCGTTTGTCCACTGCGCAACCTGTAATTGTATCCTTCGCGCACATAGCCGCTGGCAATTTATACAATGCTCAACATATAAATGTATACACTGCTTGAAATAAAAATGGGACTCTGAACGGTGAATCTTCTGACGTTGAGGTCTTATTTTTTTATTTCAAATTATTGTATTTCAATATTTTTTGGAGTTAATATAATATTTAAATTATGGACCGACTATAAAGTATTGCTTAAAAATCTAGAGGCGGTTTTGTAGAGAAAGATTACGAATTTTGTGACAAAATCTGAAAATGGCGGACAAGTGGATCATTATTGATCTGACTCCTTTCAAAATTTGGTTGAAATCAATGCGTTCTGATGTCTTGAAAAAAATATCCAGCTTTTGAGGTAGGATATAATTTGAATAGTATAATGAATTTAAGCAAGATGAGAAATGTCATGTGACACGTTTCCTTCCAATATCAGTGATTACCACACTCCTTCGAAAGACCTTGGATAATGGATTTTTTTCAATGACTTGTAGCGAATCCCTGTTATTGTTTAATACCACCATTTTTTGTTTATAAAGTTTCCTGAATAAGGAAATTTATGAGTCATCTTGAAAAAGGTTCCTGTTTAGTCTGTAACTTCAAAACTCAGAAGTTCAACTATTGGAACATAGATGGCGCTAATTTTACAGGTTTCGGTTACTTTTTGTGATGTAAAAAAAAATGAGTTCCTTGTTCTTCTGAAGCGTAGAGGCCTCGTTCATTATGTAATCAGTTTCGGTTTGAGATCGATGTTCAAGTGTATTATTCAAATGACAATTTCATATAGTCATAGCATTGTTTGAATGGGTTTAACATAGGTTTAACAACGTTGCCAGATGTAGATTTCACAGAGAAAGTTTATGTTATGGAATATGTTGTATTTTCTTTTCAGGGCGCATTTTTTCGAATAAAATACACTTTAATAACTAAAAGAGTACAATGATGAATGTGAAACCACAGGATACATTATAGGAGCATTGTAGGTGGGTATTCTGTGGTGCACAAAACATCCATTTTTCGGATACTTCGAAGGCTTGACACAAAATGCGACAACAGCGTACATTCAAACAGCAGTCTTCTGCGCATCCTAAATTTGTTTCCTTGGAGTGGATGTAACCTTGGAACATGCAATTGGTCTGAGAGAGCCAACTGATTCTTTATAAACTGTGGCCAGGTGAGCTCCCGACTAGAGTCTAGTCGGAAGAGCAGTTGTGTACGAGCCGCAGATAGACCAGTCACGGGGAACCGACCAGCCTAGCCGAGAAAATGAGTTGTGTTCGAGCCACAGGTAGAAGCCGACGTGCACCCGACCCAGCCTACCAAAGCCGTGGTGAAACGTGAGTTAGAACATTATTGAGGTGTAGGGTGAGTGGTCCTCACTCTGACTTGAAATATCAAAAAATTGTATAGGAACACTTTCAGTCCTCTAGATCAGATGTACAAAATGTTCCAATAAAGTTTTTTCATATTATGAAAAATAGCATGAAATATGGTATCCCACAAGGATCAATTTTCGCACAAAGTCAAAAACTTGAGGTATCAGAAAAATGTATAGGAACACTTTCATTCCTCTAGATCAAATGTACAAATTGTTTTAATGAAGTTTTTTCATATTATGAAAAATAGCATGAAATATGGTATCCCACAAGGATCAATTTTCGCACAAAGTCAAAAACTTGAGGTATCAGAAAAATGTATAGGAACACTTTCATTCCTCTAGATCAAATGTACAAATTGTTTCAATAAAGTTTTTTCATATTATGAAAAATAGCGCGAGGAAGCAGCAGTAGTTGACGATGAAGAAGATGCTGCTGGTAACTTAAACGACGTGGGGGATCATCTTGGTGATGACCTCTTCGAGGATGATGGTGAAAAACCTCCAGTGTGGTAATGATGGAGTTGGTTTATGACGTCAGAGGTCGGAGAAGAGAGGGAGTGGGAGGTGAGCTGAGTGTTTAAAACGAGAGCTCCCTCCGAATATTCTTCAGTCGACTCAGTCTTCCTAAGAGTCACCATCCACCAGCAGCACCCAGTACCATCGAGAAGTCAGCCAGGAAGAGTATCCGAAGGTAAGTTAACAATCACATATTCATGAACTCGTTTAATTCATTTTCTTATTGTTTAGCAATGGAATCTACATCATTCGCCACAGCCTTTGGAGTAGCCACCATCCTCAGTAATATCCGGTTGGATACTGATGGACGGCGTCAGCGGAGCCCATCATCACCACTTGCCAACCTCATCGGCGGCCAAGGACCAGCACTAGACGTGTCGACGCAATTTGATGACCTGCTGGAAATCATAAAGCAGGATGTGGAAGTCCCTCAGGTGCTGTCGCCGATGATACCATCACAAGGTGAGCGATTGGAAGAACTTGAACGACCATGTGGGTCTGTTAACGGAGATGCTCTTAAACGATCCCGTAAAGAGAGAGCAAACTCGTCAACAAGTAGTGTGACGGTAATAGATCTGATGGCCAGCGATGATGATTTCGTGGTTAAAAAACCAAAGAAATCTTCATCGAAGACGTCATCTGGTCACAACAGTAGGCGTAAGGCTGGTCCTATCAGCAAGTATCGCAATAATTGCAATAGTACCAATCCTTATACCGGAGGATGGCCATCATCTACTGTTGTGACGCCTGTTGTAACACCAGTTGCAACTATAGTGGCACCAGTTGAAGTTGTATCAACGGTTGCACCTTTAGTTGTACCGGTAGAGCCAACAGTTGCCGACATACCACTCCCACCAGTTGTTGAAGTTGTTCCAACCGCTGAAGAAGCCACCCAACCGGCTCCTATGGTGAAGGAAGTTGCCATCGCGAATCCCATCTCCTTGGAATCTATCGCACCCACTCTGGAAACGGATATAGACCAGCTAATGGGTGAGATAGATGATGCCCAACGTGACTACCAGCTGAGTCAATTAGCGCGGGCAGAAATTGCCCGCCAACTGGCAGAGCTGACGGTCCGAGATCGACAGGAAGGCATCCTGGAGGTCGAAAGGTTCGCCAGGTTGGAGTCCGTCAGAGCGCGAGTGGCGGCTACCAAGGAGAGGATAATGGCAACTCTCCAAAGGTTAGGATAATTTTTATTATATAGGTTTAATTGTTTGTAAGTGATGTAAGTGATGTATATATTAAATTAAATTTTATATTGATTAGGTTATTTGTATTGTAGATAAATAAAAAAAAAATTAAATAAAAAAAAGGATTAAGTGAAAAAAAGAGTGTACATTGAATTTGTTGGTTGGTACACACTGGACAATGCGTGTTGGGGCATTGCTCATCACTTTATCTTAATTGTATTTTCTGATACTTTATATCAAATTCTATAATATTTATTAGCCAAAAGGTTAGTGTATGTGAATGTATGAGGATCATTATAGTATTGAAATAAAAATAACTTTAGTATGACAAAATTTATTCTATAGATTTTTATGATAATACAGATTCATTCTTTCAAACAGCTGGGTCTGGATCACTGCCTGGAGCCCAAAGTGTTGGTCTATGTGTCAGCCAAATATCAGGATGTTTCCTCTCCAAATCGGCTAACCTCTGATATTTCTTCTCTAATACGGCTAACCTCTTTTCCAAGTCATCATATTTTTGCATCATTGCAGATGTAACTTCAAAATCCTCTTTCATTAGATTACATTTATGATCGAGGTCACTAGTCAACTCTGTTATTTTTCGTGTAATTGTAGCTGTGGTATCCCATACTTTGATTTCCACATCACTTTTTAGATTACTATATTTGCGATCTAGATCATCAGTTACCTCCTCTATTTTTTCATTGAATGCTAGACGGGCATCAGGTACAATCTTAGCCGTTGTGGCAAGTATGGCAGCCTGCAAGGCTTTGAGGACACGTGCCTTCGTCTCCTTGATTTGTTCATTGATATATTATTGAGTTACACAATCACTCTCATCTATCGGTTCACCAACATTTTTCAGTCTTTTACCTTGCACATCATATTGGTCATCAGGTGAAAGCTTGAATCCTATACCTTGGGGACCTTGAGAACCTTGAAGAACTCGAACTTTAACAGCACCCCATTTTCGTGTACGACCGAATTTATCGATAGCCTTAGACATCTTTCTCCCACCTTGATATCTTTCATACTGATGATTTTAAAACAATCATTCGTATATATCTCTGTGTAGGTATGTTGAAAACTCAAATGAAACAATAGGAATTCAGAATAACATGTTTATTTAAAAAAAAATATATTTGGTAACAGGACATAAACTAACATTGACTAGTATAATGTGACTTTTATACAATAAGAGTACTATATAATATATTTGGTACAGGACAAGACATCAGCTAAAATTGACTAGTACAATTTTATTTTTATATAATAAGCGTAATCACATATAAAATACAAATGTATAGTGATGGTGAATTTTCCATTTTGAATGATATTTCATTTGTTCAATTCAGCCGTTAATAAATGAAGTAATTGATCTAAAGGACTCTCTTGGGAAAAAGATTGAATAATATTGGAAACCCAACGAATATTCTCTTCTGGGTCATTCTGGTAGAATTCTATATCGTTATGACCCCAAGGAAGAGTTTGTGTCGTATTGGGAATGATGAACCGTTTATCATCATGGTACGACAATGCAACTTTGTTTTTCAATTCAGTATACATGTCGTGCAATATGCTTCTAAACGAGTTCATCTTCCTAAATATTAAACCACCCTGTTCGACAATTTTCTTATAATCTTCACATGTCAATTCATTCTTTATGACGGATCTTTTGACACCTTTTGCTTTCTTGAATTCACTACCTACAGACTGAACATAATATGCTTTAGCACCGGTACCATAAAAGCTAATTATGGGATCATTCGAAAATTCATCTTTGAAATTACCCAGAATTGACTTTGTAATGGGAATATTGAATTGGTTTCCTAATTTGTAATTGGAAGTATCAAACTCACCTATATTGCTGGTAATGAATTCATAAAAATTATCAGTTTTTACTTTCAAAATTAAAGAATCCGTGTCAGTGTAGAGTAAGGTAGCATTTTCTGCATAATGACGTTTAATACATCCATAGAAGAAGTTGTACATAACTGTTTTGGATAATTCTAGAATACAGAATCCCAAATATAGTGATTTATCGTACAATACATTAACTTTGCCCAATTGAATAGCAACAAAATTTTCGGAAAAAATTGAACAGCTTTTGAAATTAGGACGTGATATTAGGGTGCTAGCACCCATTTTCCTCTTGATGCTTTCCCAATGCGTCACCAATCTAACATCTATTCTGTTATCAACGTTTTCCATCGTTTTCCCATAAACTGCATTATTCATGAGTTTATAGAAATCTTTTTCAGCTTTGTTGTTAGAGCGATTGCGCATTTCAGTGTTCAAATCAATATAAGGTTTCATCCAACATGACTGCTTGAATTTCAGCACTCTATGTGTATTCATGACAATAAGACCATTGGCCACAGCCTGCTGTAAGTTTTTGTAATGTACAATATATTTTCTTTTGTCATTTAAATTTGGAATTAATTTAGGAATTTTCGATTTGGAATGTGGAGGTATTAAACTTCCAACGAGAAAAGGGAGATCAGCATGTTTGTCATGTAATTCTTGGGGATAATGAATATCCACTTCGAGAACATAACCGTATGGACTATCAGATGCCACAGCCATTACGTCTAAATTGAAAATGTCATTGGGTGTTAGCCAAGCAAAATCATTGGTGGGTAATGGTTGTGACATACTGTGACCATATAAGTTGGTGGCATCTAAATATGATATGAATGATGAAGGTTCATTGGGGTTATAATCGGGTAAAAATTTATTATTAGCAATATGCTTCCTTCCACTACACTGACTTATTCCACCACGTATTCCTTTCTTGAAAAAATGTATCATGTCAATGTCTGTCAATAATTCCAATTCAATATTTGTATACTTTAGCATTGCATCCCATGATAATCCGGGTGCTGTATAATACTGTGCCGGATCTAATTTATATTTCTCTAAACATATGTCTCTAAAATTCTCAAATATGTCACATAATAGAAGCACATCGGACTTCAAATATAAATCCGAGTATTCTCCCAAACTTTTACACTCGAATAAATGCCAAACACGTTTCGCTCTCATATAATCCTTATCTGGTATATGCTCTCCGTTAAGATTGTCATAAAACTGATTTTTTGTGGGGAGAGTTGGATGATTCAACTTGTCAATGTGGTCAACAAAGTTATATGGAAAAACACCTTTCTGTCTCATCAAATTGAATTTGTCAATTTGTGGAAAATGTTTATGCATCTCAATACACTGATCGGATGTTAAGTTAGCACCTAAGTTCTGCAAAGAATTCGACATGAATTTAAAACTGTCTATGAATCTCATTTACAAATAATTCTTTTTCACTTTTCCATCTTTGTCAGTGTATGAGTGAGTAAATAGATGCTTGGTGAAAGATATGTATTTTTCCTTAGTTTGTGGGATAACATCCACTTTGTCTTTGTTTCTATACAGTTCGTTTATGAACAAATGACAATCATACCCACTCAGGTTATGGAAAATTATCGGAACAAAATTAGGTAGTTTTAAATTCAAGTTACATACGGAATGTGCAGCAGGTGATCTTTTTTTTCAGTGAGATGACAATGGTCTCTCACTTTCACATCACCAGCCGAGAATGGTTTATCACATATACCACAAAATTGTGCAGAAGAAAACTCTTTTTCTTCCGCGAGGGTTTGTGCAGCCATAGGAATTGGATACCTCAAATGATTGTGATAAATATTCCTTAAATCATCTTCAAGTTTTTTAACAAATTTCTCGGCTGCATCCTCACCCCTATATGTCACAAATTTAGTTAATTTATCATTTTATGAACATTTTATCGAATAAGCAAATGAATAAGGTTCATGTTTGTATGTTTTGTTCGAGTATGAGTGTGTATGTTTCGGTATAATTATGGTAACTTGTGTGAACTTTAGCCTGTAGTATGGCACCTTCCAGAATTGCGGCAACATACACGCGTTGCCACAATTTCTTTTCTCAATTGACGGGCCATATTATTCTTTTTCATCACTTTTTAGGTCCAAAAAAATGTAAATCTTGATGGAGTATCCAGTATCTTTACTTGTTTTCGATCATTCATGAAAATGAGGATGAAAATTATACTTTCTCAAAAAAGTGGGTGAGTTGGCACAATTCAGGATGAAGTGTATCGTTAACACCACCCCTTTTATGGCATCGTGGGCGTGGCAGTAATGTGGCGCCCTCTGCAAAAGAAATTGCGACGTTGCATATATAATTTTAACGTAAATGAGAATTTGAAACAATTGGTTTTAGGATGCCACAATAATCAGTAGTGTGTGCAAGATAAATAGGCGCCATAAAATGTTCGAAATGTTGAAGGTAAATCTATGGATGAAAGAGAAAGTAAGTCTACTGACGATATATCTTCCAGGGGCTCAATTTTTGAATTGTCGGAATTGATTCTCTAGAGAAATATGACGTCATTTTCTCTCAATTTCGAGCAATAGGTAGGTAGGTATCGATAAAATGACATCATATTTCTCTTGAGAATTAATTCCGGCAATTCAAAAATTGGGTACCAGAAGGAAACTCTTTCTTTCATGTAATTTCTGAAAAAAAAATTATGATTGATGGGAATTCTCATTTTTTTCATTTGAAAGCTACATATTCAATTCACAGTGAGTTTCAAAAAGTTTGCACCATATGAGAAACTTTTTTTTATTATCCATTTTAACCTTCGTAAAAACTGTTGCATGGCAAAAAACTTGTAGTTGAGTTATGAAAATTCAAAATTTTCACACAGTGCACAGGGGAGCACAAAAAATAACAATTTTGATCAAGAGTGAACTACCCTCATTTTTTATATTATTAAAAAAGTATATCGAAAAAAATTGTTCAGAATTGGAAACAGTATTCAAAGGAAAATGGCTTTCGGTAAAATTTCCTGAATTTTTGGTATGTTATGGATTTTGACTTCCTCAGCAAAAGTGTCCATGGGCATAAAAAAATCTGCCTACTACTTAGTTTTCGAGATACAGGGTGTCAAATATGAAAAGTGAAGATTTAACAATTTCGAGAATTGACCAAATGCCTATTCATTCTGGGAAAACCATGCCTCATTGATGGTACAATGTCCCCTTGATCTCATTTTCAGTACACTTTTTCGTTCTGGAGTGAATAAAGAAAAATCCAATTCGATTAATTTTAAACTGACCAGTCAGAGTTCTCTGATGAGGATCAGAGATTCAATTTAGCCTAAATGAACTGCCTCAATCTCGGTCGAAGTTAACTGACATATTTTTTTTGTATACAGGATGGTTGGAAAATAGGGGTACGTCAACCCCCCGTTTTTAGTTTGAATAGAGGGGAGCGTATCATATTTATATATAGCAAACATTTTTCAATGTTGAGAACGTCTTATAGTTATTTCATGTATTCAGGGTGAGTAACAAATATGGTCCAAGTTTTTTAGAAAAATGCTGTTTTTTTAATGAATACCCTTTATTTCGAAAATGAATTGGTTGATTTTCAATAATTTTTGATATAATGTACGGTTTGAAGAGACTAAGATAGTGTCATCAATATCAGCATAGGTCTCCGGACTCGTTTGTCGGCTATATACTTGTGAATGTGTGGATTTTATTGATACCCCATATACTCCATCGGAGACCAAACTGGGCTATTTTCGGGCAATTCTACTTGTTCGGAGCAGATTTGTGCGGTACCTATTCCAATCATGCAAGACCATATACATGGTGAATTGAATGTTTTCCATTTGAAAGCCCTGCTTCCGAAGAAACTAGAGAAATTTGAAATGTATCAGAAGCAGTAACCCTCTCAAAGTTGGGACTAATTGTTCATTATTTGAAAGCTGATTCAATTCACTGGAATGATGAATACCTGCCCGTCGGTGAATTGTTGTCGGGGAATATTCCCCGTCGGGGAATTATCCTCTCGGGGAATCATCCAGTCGGTGAACTGTTGTCGGGGAATTGCCCGTCAGTGAATTGTTTTCGGGGAATTGCCCTAGACCCATTTTCCACGAGAACAGTGCGGGGTCCTTTTGAATCACAGCCACCTACGTAACAAAATATTTTTTTCTTTTTTTGTAATAGCCTCATAAATAGTACTAGTATTTCATTATACACCTTGAGCGGCTCCCTCATATTTCTATAATAATAAGATAATACAAAATTTGAACAAATTAGTTATTTGTTTGTTGAAAATGGTTTGAATTTTCACTAGTTTTTTTGGTGCAAATTTTACATTTCCCCCCTTATGTTTGTCCATAATAATTATCAGTATGATTGTTTAGGGGAAAATTATCGAATGAATCAATTAGTTGATGCTCAATAATTAATTAATGCATATATGCGAAGTTACGATCACTTTAATCATAAAAATGGAAAACATTATTTTATTGTGTAGGTGGCTGTTATTCCAAATTTTAATATTGTTTTCAATTTTAAACAAATTTTCCTAGATTTTTTTGATAATATAAAAAATTAGGGTAGTTTACTCTAGATCAAAATTCCTATATTTTGTGCTCCCCTGTACACTGTTTGAAAATTATTTTAATTAACCAAATACCTACTAGTTTTTTGCATGCACCAATTAAAATGATAAAAAAAATTCTGACAAATCCATAAAAAAAGTTTCCCATATGGTGCAAACTATTTGAAACTCACTGTATTATAGAATTTTGTGAGCAAAGCTATAGAATGAAATCTTCCCTGCAAGCAAATCTACGACGTTTTAGGCATCAAGCCATCTTCAAAAAATATTTTATCCGAAATATAATAATATATCAGATACCATTCACTCACCACCTTTGAAGAAGATGTTATTTTAATTGATATGTCCTTTTTTGCGTTCGTTCTACTGTACATGTCAAACATATCTCTCCTGCATGATGATGGCTTGTTGCCAAAATGTTAGAGATTTGGTTGCAATAGAGATTATGTACCATCATAGCCAAGCTTATATTATGTTTTAAATTTCGTTTTTTTTCTTCTGATTTTCCATCCTGAGTCCTCACTGGAATTCTTGAAGAAAATTAATCAAATCTATGCGGGAGAGTACTTGTAATAATTAGTTATAGTAGTTTGGTTAAATAGTTTGAAAAAATATGAAAAATTATATAGTAATCCGCAGAAATGACGAAGCTTTCAACGAACATTGGCCATATTCGAGAAATAAATGAATTTTAAACATTCTTGAAAATTAATTCAAAATATACATCGTCCATAGCCACAAACCTTTAAAATAAACAGCGTTCGGGATATGGAGCTTTGGAAATGGATTTTCGAATTTGATGCGGTATCTGCTCATCAATGGACCTCTCATTTCTGGATGGGATACAATAGTTCAAATGTTTTGTGTCCAGAACCAGATTGAAAATGGCAATCTTCAGCTATTATACGTATAAGGCTCCACCGTCGAAAATTTTTCATACACTGCTCCACACTGGATTTGAAGAGAGACACAAATTCCAAAATATTCCATACATCTATTCATGCTTCGAAATAACCTTACAATAATATTCATTCTCGATAAACGATAGATTCAGAGTATATTTCTGATAAAGGCTGAAATAACTAAGTCCGAGTTTACCAGATGTCCAATAATATCAAATATGTTCTCCAAAATGGAAGGAAGGAAGTGAACGGAAAAATCGTAATCATATATTTTCAGATATAACAATTATGATGACTATTGATCACATAATATCGAATGTGTTCCAATATTTTCATGAGAGTCAGGGAGCTTTAAGGGAAAAAACCGGAAAACAAGATTAAAATATGATTCAATTTTCGTGATGGAAAGAAGTTGTTGTCTAACTTCAATTTTTCGCTCAGTCGAAAAAGATTGAAGATACGAACAATCGATTCGTCGTGACTGTAGAGAATTGGCATCTCTCCAATTTATGCAATGAGTCTCCGAAACAATTCACTCAATATTATTATTTGAGACAACTTCATCAACTTCTGCATTTTTTGGAATTCGATTGTAATTATCGAAAGTGCCATTAATAGTTTGCTTCCAACACCCGAACCTCACCATTTTGGTGAGAAAGTAGTATCAGCTATCAACGATACAGACATTTTCACGGATTCGTTTGGCTGTGAGTTGCTATCATCCAAAACGGGTCATTTGAGGAGAATATTTTTGCACCCATTGTCAGATTATTGATATATGTGAGAACAAATCACATATACGTAAATAGTGATAATAATAATTATTGCTATATCAAATAATATATGATTCTCTCGTTACCTTCCTTTACAGCGCTGAGCCTCATTGTTAACATTTTGGAGCACATACTTGATATTATTGAAATCTGGTATATTCAGAATGAGCCATTTCGATCTCTCTTCAAAATATACTTAAAATGTGTCGTTTTTCGAAAATTGAAATTATTGTGGTTGTTCCATAGCATGAATAGATGTATTAGAAATCTTTGAGTAAGAAATTCATTCCATGGCCAGTGTAGAGCAGAACGCCGAACATCCAAATTCCTTCCCAACCAGAAACCAGAAATAAGGGCTCCTCGATTGATGAGAAAATATCGCAAGGAACGGAAAAGTCTTCTTTCAAAGTTCCGTATCTCGAAAACTGTCCATTTTTGAGCATCTGTCGTGGACACTTTTCATCAGCACGCCGAGAACAAAAATTCAGCCATATTCTCGGAAATCCATTTCTCATAAGAAATGTGCGGGGTCCTTTCTAGTAATAATTGAAACGAATGTAAAATTTTGTAAAGTATTGGTTGAAAAATCAGACGACGGCGAAATTTTGGATTTGAATTACTTGAATACTTAAAAAGTTGTTATAGATTTATCATCAGATTTACAAAGTTCGTTTTGCGATAATGTGCTTGATCAGATTTTCAAATAGTTAGGTAATTTTCAAGAACATGACTAGGGGTAAGCTTTGCATGAGGTTATCTCAATGGAGATAAAAAAAACAGATCATGAATGTAAGAAGACTGACTCAGTGTGTCTCAATTGGAGCGTGGTGCGCTCTCAATCCTTCAAAATCACATGAATATCCCAATTTACCACTGTCCTACCAACAGATGAACCAAGGAATTTGAACACCTATATTCCATATGAAATGTCTTTTGGCAAAATTTTCTGAAATTTCGATATGTTTCAGCTATCACATTATTATACAGTGAGGTTCTAAAGTAACGGATAAATTAATTTTCTACTTTATTAGCAATTTTCAAGGAAAACCCTGAAACACGTCGATTTACGTTTTTGAAAAGACACTCTGTGACATTGAGAAAAATCACCCCTCCTTCACTCCCCTCAAAGTGGCAGGCACCCCTTAAATATTTTTAAATTAAATAGGGGTTCTGGTAATACTCCATTTGGAAGGACCAATTGTCTATACAGCCAAGTCTTTTTTTGAAATTCGTTCATGCGTTAAAAAAATATTTTCAAAATGTTGAAAAGTATAATAATAATATAAGTTTATTTGCCAAATATGAGTCACATACATGAGTATTGATACCTAGCAAAAGTAAATGAACTGAGAAAAAAGTCACTAAAATTTTCACCTGTGCGCGACATAATGAACAAATAAATATAAGATATGAGTTATAAATAAGTATCACGTATACTATTGAATTCCATGTATATTCAATGAACCATAATTTTTTTTACATAAATTTTGTCAGGCTACTGGAACGTATGATGAACAAAAGTTGGTGAAATAACCAAACAAATAAAAAATTGAGGTGCAATGAATATACAGCGAATTTAAAAGTATACGTGATACTTAATTCTCAACATTTTGAAAATTTATTTTTTTTATGAGGCATCAACGAAATTTAAAAAAATAGATGTCTATACAATTGAATACCCTTCGAAATGAGGAATGACTTGACCCACATTCTCATTTAAAAAAATCAGGGGGGTGTCTGTCACTTTTTGGGAGATGGAAAAGGGGCAATTTTTTCTTGAAAATGGATAATAACGTAGAAAACGAATTAATCCGTTACTTTAGGACCACACTGTATAATTCAATTCATAGATGGATCCTATATTACCAGCTTTCGAACTACCAGGTGTCAAAAATGCAATTCCAGCTGTTTAGGGTATTTGATTTGACTCGTGGGCTCTAGATAGAGATTGGTCTTTCTCAGGAATGTAAAAAAAACAAAACAATGCCTGAGTTATTGCTCATGAATTCAAAAAACCAATAATGTTGTGTCCTTAAAAAATTTGGCATGTGGAAGAACAGGGTCATGATGCAATCGTCACTGGTTGGATTATGACACTGAATATGGTCTGTTTCAATAAGTTCGTGTATAATGAATGAACAATAGGGTGTTGTATTATGTAATAATTACTTACTTACTGGATAAATTCATCATTATTATTATATTATATTCATAGCGTTTTGATGACGAAGTGTTTTTAAAAATAGTGGAATATTTTTCATACTAATAATATGAACGTGCAGGAATTATTGGACCTAATTCACATTAGGTAATCCAAAGCAGCTGGGGCTGTTTTGTCATCAGAAACTAGTTTATATCAATAATTAATGAAATTGTACATATCTCAAGATAACGAATTC
Source organism: Chrysolina oricalcia (assembly GCA_944452925.2). Classification (NCBI taxonomy): domain Eukaryota; kingdom Metazoa; phylum Arthropoda; class Insecta; order Coleoptera; family Chrysomelidae; genus Chrysolina; species Chrysolina oricalcia. Next base: position 43,043,070 of record OX101811.2, read on the forward strand.
TTGATAACTATGAATTTGATATGGGTAGAAATGGAAAGTGATGAAGATTGAAGAGAGAAAACAGTGGAAAATACAAATATGAGTTTTTATTGACATGGCGCAAACAAAAAGGTATTCATACTAGTAAAAAAAGTATCACTTTACTCACTTGATACATATAAAACTGTTTTATTCAAATGGAGTTCATTCACTACAACTTGGTAAGTAAAAAATTATTCCCGAAGTGAAGCACAAACATCAAATCGATGCATAATAACCTAAAGAGCAAAAATCGAATTTTTGACAGTCAAAAACTGATCTTATATGCATAAGATCGATTCATAACTATTCAATAAGAATGTAAAGATTTACAACATATAAAAATTTCAGAGAAATTAGACGAAAAACATTTTACATAGAACATGTGCAAGGTCCTTAGAAAAATTTGAAAAAAGCGAGTAATATTTCTGTGTACGTTTACTCATTGGAACTGGAAGTATTCAAATAATAGCTATTTATGATACAAGTTCGTAAAGTATGACGTTTTCGTATGAGCGTGGAGTTTGTTGAATGAGGCGCAGCCGAGTTCAACAATCACGCGAGTACAAAAAAGCCCTTTACGAAAGTGTTACATAAAAAGTGTTTTCTTCGACAGTTATTATATTGCCAAATTGTAGCAATTATATCATTAATTTGAATGTTTGATGACATGAATTGTCGTAGTATTATCAAATAAAGACTTCCGAGTTATATCTGACGCAAAATACTGTGTTTTTCAAAAATGCATAAATGTATGAACAGTGTGTAAAAAATTACTTTAAGCACAGTTGATGATTCTACGCACAGGTGATTTTTTACGCACTTGTGCGTTTAAGCTTAGTTCACGCACTGTCGTAGAAAAACGTAATTTTCTGTAGTGATGAAAGCACCATAAAATAATAATAAACAGAAACGTCATGTTAATAAATATTTTCCAAAATTAAATGATTCTGAATCTCATGTTTATGATTATGAGTGTGATATCAGATATATTCATTGTCTCGATTCGATTATTTTCAACCCAAGTAAATAACCATAGGGTCACTTTTTTGTGACTGATCTGTCAATTATCTCAATTGTGAACAGACATTGAAGGATCATGAGTAACGTTGCTCCCAACTGATACAATGCAAAATTTCATTACTCAAATGTGATCATACATAATACAGAAATTTCACTCAAAAACAAACGACTCCATTCATCACTTATGCGAACTTTGAATGTCAATTGGAAAATGTTAAAGGAATAGTGTCATTAAAAGTACCAAAACCATGTGGCGTATAGTGATGATATGTCGAGGTTAGCTGTGATCGTTCAATCAGGAATTAATACAATCGTACCGATTGAGGAACCAAATTCATGCAGGGTTATTATTTATTATATTGGTGAAAAATCTTTTTCCACCAATGACATCGTTCTTGACCATAACCATTTTATAGCACAATTTCGGGGTCATTTGCACCAAGCATAAAAACTCATTTTTTGAAAATCGTCCTTAGTGCCTGCCCATCGTGTTCCATAATATTACAGGTAATGACAGTCATTTCAGGATTTCACAATGGAGTAACATATAAAATTTAGATCCTGGCTTTGTATGGCACATCATTATATGTGCTGCACTCCATACATGTGAACAGTATTCCAGGACAGGTCGGAACTGTGAATGACTTGCAAAGAACTGGTGTTAGTTCGGAATCACATTTCTTGGGAACAAACGGCGTAATTCCGTCAGATCCACTAGCATTAATGGTATTAAGACCTAGAAGAAAAGTCTCTGATAACCCGTTGAAAAAAGATAATCCCAGGCATATGATATAATCTCATGTGCTATATATGGCCTTGGTAAATCATCTCGCTTTTTCTATATTTTGATTTTAAATGTTTTAACCTGATTCTCCTTCCTGAATCCTCACTGAAATTCATAGAGAATATTAAATTGATTCAAATGAATGCAGAATTCATGTTTTTTTGAAAATATGACAATTTTCATTCAGATTATATGAAAGGATTTCTTCACTAGAAATGAGATGCCACTAATATAGCTCCCAGTCACAGTGTGCAAGAAAGGGTGAGATCTGGCAACACCGCAGGCCACACACTCTTGGTGAAGTCATATTTATGGCAACTCACACTTATTTTTTGTGCAGAAATATTTATGGCCTCGGATGCCAGAAACTCTCTATTGGCCATAACTCCAGTAATAGTGTGTGTTAGTGCAAGATTTTTATAGCTATATACCTCCTATGTATATCACTGTATATATACATCGATATTAGAATTATGCCACAAATGGGGATATTGCATGCGTTGCCATAATTATTGCGGGACGTGTAGTGGTGTTTAGGGTTGGGTTGACTAGTTTGAATGGGTTTGAGAACTGATTCAAAGTCGGCATAAACCAAAAATGGTACCTTCATCTGTTTCTCAAAATTTTCAAACATAAGTATATTCCCCGGTATCATTTTACCATATTTGTTGATTCTGAAATTGACTGATGGTGTTGTAGTGCTCAAGTGATTACAGTCATGCAACTGATGACGTAACAATAATCGCTCATGAGAGAAATACAATAAACATCCATCACAAAAATATTTTTTATGCTCATGCGCAGATAGTTGACTTGAAACTAACCTAGAAAGGTCTTTAATCCAACAATAATGACTATTGCCAGAATCATCTGTTATAAGTAACAAATTGACATGTCTTCTGAGTCTTCTCTGTGAGTAACGCAACGGACCAACCACTTCATATTTCATTTTACCCTTATCAAGTTTCGACTCTAACCCATAAACATTTATTGAAATATCATTCATGTCTTCAAACTTTTTTATAGCTTGAAGTTTAACTGGAAAATCCATACCTGTTACATTCAAGACATTGGAATAGTGGGGGTATGAGGAAACTTCTGACACTCTACCATTCGCAGGAAACAATGCAGATGTGATGGCCCATGCAAAACAATGTTGATCTTCATTGCGAATATTCACAACACCTTTCCTTGTCTCAATGAATTCGGGCAGCTTCATTCACATACGAACATCCGCTGAGTGGACTATACTTGTTGATGTTCACTTCGAGGAACATAACTTTTTCACAACTCCATCCTGAAACATAAACATAATTTAATATTCATGTAATTAGAAGGAAGCCTTAATTATACCTGAATCACGTTCTTCAAATTCCGTACTCTGAGCAATGATGACATCACGGAATCCATCGAATAATGCAACCAAATCCGTAGACTGATCCACAATTTTATTTTGTGAGTTGAATGACTTGGTATCACTCAAATCCCGTGTTTGGACAATGTAGCTGCCAAATACTTCCATATTCACTTTAAAGATCTTGTGAACCTTTATTGCCTCTTCAAGTAATCCAATAACTTTTTCTCTGATCTCACTGAAGAACGGCATATATTCAGTGTAAACATTTGGACTTTCCACGCGATAGCTCACAATTCTACACTTGAAAGCATTCCTTATAATTTGTATGCCATCACTTACTTGAACACATGCATTGTTCTTGTGCTGGAGAGTTCTTTTGTGAGAACTAACTTGGGAAGCAGGAATTGACACATTACAACAATTGCATGTGTACATTGGTGTCGATGCTGCCGCATCTAACTTAATCCTTTTCACAGAAGGGCCACCTTGGCAACTTTGGAGTTGATGCCGACGGAGATTATCACTACGAGTGAACGATTTACCACATTCACAGGAATACATTTTCTCGATGTCTCTTCAGCACAAAACTCAATGAAATACTGATTTCACAATCATTCTCACCACCTTTAAATATTATTTCGATGAGTGGAAGAGAGGATGAACAAATTCTATTTGCTTCGACTACTCATGCAACGTCACAGAGCCCTCCCCACCAGTTAACGCATCCAACACCGTATCAACACAGAGAGAACGGAGAGTTAATAGTAGTCGTTAGATCGCCACAGCGTATGGGTGTGTGACGTCAGCGGATCCACCGTGTCGGGAGCGAGGGCCTGACACACATCAGTGGATCGTCGTGCGCTTAGCGCTGACGTCACGCGACCTCTCCTCCCACCACCATCGGAAGGTATACATCACGGGAGAGGAATCAGAGCTCACATATCGGGCTGGATCTCCGTGGTGTGCAGACGTGTACCTTCTCCATACTTTGGTATAGATTTTCATGTGCACTCCACAAGAATCATACACAGTAGCTGAGTCGGTATACATGCAGGTCATGCAAGACATGGAGGTAAAAAAAATATGTGTACTTACAAAAAGTACTTGTCCGTGTATGAAAAAAATTCCAAGTCATCACAATGTCATCTCAAGGTCAAACACAAACCCTGAACACCTCTCCCAACAATATAAATCAAGGTCAAACACAAAATTTCAAAGGCATCTCTAGGGCATGCCAAGGTCATAGACCTACACAAAGGTACCTATGCACCAAGGTCATCCCTGAAGGTCACCACAAGGTCAACGATGACGTCATAGTGGAGGGGGGAGGCCCAGAACCGGCTCAAATCTCCTACTTACCAACATTTAGATATTTCGATATTTGTATGTTCCATGCATAACCGACCAATCTGACCAGCTTAAAAATAATGATGTGTTTGGTTCTCTCTGATCAGACACCCCCAAAAGCTAATTTGGCCACACTGCTAGCTCAAAAAATTAAATAGTTGACAGCTGACACTTGAAATATCATCGGACAGCTGACAAATAAAAATGAACGTAAACACGAAAGCAGACAACATTTTTTGGTTTAAAATCACATGAAACCAAAAAAATTAAAAAGAGACAATAATTCGAAGACACTCCTTATGAACCTTCTCAATAATCAGAACTGAGACATACAGATGGAGCACTCACGAAAATTAGTTTGAAGACAACATAGGATGCCAATGTGAGTAGGATATATTTTCTTGCGAAGTCATTTTTATTCACCTTTAATAATTTTTAGATCGATACTTGCGAAGCGTAAAACAGATCTCACTTTTCTAGTGCAGAAATACAAATCGCTACTCTGAAAACCATCAACCAGGACCACAACGTATAGAATTTCAATGAGAACAAGTCGAAAATAAAAAAGTTATGAATTATTCTGATGGTGCATCCAGAACTTAATTATTCTCCTTGCAGTGACAACTTGTGACAAATGTGAATTGATTATTATTATGTCTTTATTTAGCAAAATACTAATTTACAAAATTACAGAATATACACGTACATTCAATATAAAATTACACAAAATGTGTAATTAATCAAGTTTAAAAAGTAACGAGCACATTTAAAAAAATATTTGTAAATAATATTTCACATATACATTGAACAAATATTGGTGGTTCTTGAATCGAAATAAGCATGGGAATGTCGATAAGGTTTCTATGAATGACGTTATACAACCAACTATGAACATGTATGTATGTTGCGTTGAGAGTAGGTCACCACAGGGTAAAGTCTACATTGCTCTAAAGCTTTCTAAAAATTAACAAAATACAGTAGCGAAAATTTACATGCTAAACGGATAGGAGGTCTAGCATGACATACGTCATCATGATGATTTACCGTTTCCCAGACTATTTAACAACAAAACATCGGGAACTCATCAAGTATGACTAGCTCCACGATACATCCGAGATAAGGGCACCAAAAATTATGAACCAGGGCTCATTCGATTCGGAATGACCTCTAGAAACTTTTTGAAAAATTTGAATGTGCGCCGGCAAAAATTGCAAAAATTATAAACAATTTGAGTAAATGAATATTTTGGAACCTTTGGTGTGAATACCATTCGAGAAAAAAAAACTACCGAAACACCAAAACTACGCCACAGTCACACTCGACGCTCATTTCGCCAATAAAGTTAGCATTTTCAGGAGCTAAAAGCTTACTAAACCACTTATCCTAACTTACTTCAATTTATACCTCTATTTCTTAATGGACGTCAAATTATCTAACATTCCGAACCTACCTACTCTACCTACCAATTATCTGAGGGGCAACCGCACTCATTATCAAATTTGCCTACTTTTGTTGTTTACCTACTAATTCTAGTAATTTACCTGCACCAAATTAATTTTAACGTTATCCTACTTGATTTGGATTTGATGACACAAATTTCTTGGAAAAAACAATAACTTATGAATGCATTGTGAAGAAAAGAAAAGAAAACATTTCTCAATCTACTACGAACTTGTAAGGGATAGGAACCTTATCAGCATTCATAATATTTTTACACTTGGCAATTTCCAAATTCTCGAATGCACACTCGATTTTTCGGGTCTTGAATATCGGATATGAGCAATGCTCTGAACCGTACTTTCATGGTCCTTCGTTCGGGTTTGACCCAAATAGTTTTTCTCGCAGTCCACAGCTAATTTCATAAATCCCCGACTCTTCTCTTTTATCTTTTTTCTTTGGGAGTACCCAATTCTTGTTGAAGTTTACACGAAGTTTTGTATACCTCCTTCATATTGAAGGTTCTGAAAATACCTTCGAAACCTCGAGTAACTCGAGGTTCGAATGGGATGACGACATATTTAGGAGGGTTCTCCTCTTTTGAAAAGTCGAAGAGCTACGAAGGGTTTCTTTAAATCTATGTTTTCTAATCAATTTATCTACCAAGTCCACACCTCACCTCAGCCACCTCCCAGATCATCATTTTCTCAGTTTCAAATTTTTCTTAGTTTAGTGGGAACGACAAGAGTCGATTAACTATGAAATTCAGTCCCGCTATTTTGTAATGTGTGCAATGGTGGAAGCTCTAAGGTATGTATCTGAGTGTGCTCGTGTCCTTCCCGTAGACATTGAATTCAAGCTGATTTTGGTCATTTCTAATTACTAATACATCTGAAAATGGCAGCTGTATTTGTTTTCAATTTCTTACGTGAACGATATGGTTTGAAACTGGCTATTCAATTCTGAAATGAAACTGTCTATATTGACCTGTTTCGTATCAAAGATAGCGAACATGTCGACCACGTATCTAACCCAAACCCTAGGAAAATAGCTGAAGCTCTCTCTTGCTTCCATTTCAAATCTACTCTCTCTCTCTCTGAGCTCTCTCTTGCTGGAAGCAAGAAATAAATTTAAAAAAAAATAGTTAAAATTATGTAGAAAATAGAACAATATTTTTTTACACAACAAATGACACAGTATTAAAAAAAATTGTATCGAGAAAATTCATTTGTTTATAACAAATTGTTTATTAAATAAACGAAGGAAATATATGATGAGAATAAAATCGACAAAGTCGAAGTACCCTTCTATCCACATATTTCCACAAAGTGGAAAATATGAGGCAAAAATTTGACAGAAAACAACTACTTCCCTGGCTATTGCCACGACGAATATTGAACTACATCTGACAGATATTTGTGGTGCAACGTTCTTCATTCTTCAAAGAAGACTCAGTTGCAAGTGCTTATTGTAGACAAACAAAAGATTATCCTTAATTTGGCTGGGGTCAAAGTGGAAAATATGAGGCAAAAATCTGACAGAAAACAACTACTTCCCTGGCTAATGCCACGACGAATATTGTAGTATATCTGACAGATATTTGTGCAACGTTCTTCAAAGAAGACTCAGTTGCAAGTGCTTATTGTAGACAAACAAAAAAAACGAAAGATTATCCTTAATTTGGCTGGGGATGACCACCTGCAGAAATGTTTCGAAGTTGTTGCATCTCATCAGTGCAAAGGTAGGTCCGACAACTTTGAGTTGTCTTGTCCCTGCCAAATGAATAACAACCTACTGTTTATCTAATAATTCCCTACGGATGAAGCAGCGAATTACAGTAGGTCAGTCGCTGCGCCATCCGCCAGGAAAATCAATAAGCACTCCTCGAAACAGCAAAAGACTCCAGGTAGAGTAAATGCGAAAATTCGAACAAGTTCGAATGTTTTGCCGGAGAGTACAAATAAATGATAAGAATAAAATCGACAAAGTCGAAGTACCCTTCTCTCAACATATTTCCACAAAGTGGAAAATATGAGGCAAAAATCTGACAGAAAACAACTACTTCCCTGGCTCAAAACAGTAACGTCCAATTTTTCTAATGTTTCTGATGGGTAAATCAACAGTTCATTAAAATGTTTTATAATACTTCTGACATTGAAATGTAATATTTTCAAATAAGTTTTTTCTTCGTTACTCCATTTCTCAAAATCGTTTTATACATCAGTTTTTATACCATTCTGATTGTCTAGTACTTCTAAAATATACCCTGTGAAGCTCAGTAAATAATATTATATTAGAAGCTTATGGAATGTGATAAACAAACAAAATTAGTAATCAAGTAAATTAAGGTTGAAGAACAGTGGTCAAAGAATATACTATCCTCGTACTCCCTAAGGTATTATTAATACGTTATCGCCTAATTCATATTGAAAATTCCAGTATTCAGCTTTCGCAAATATTTTAGAATAGTCAGATTTGGATTTGATAATATTTATTTCATTGTTCATTGAAACATACATTTTTTCTGCTTCAGTCCAAACACAGTTGAAAGAGATTTCTTCGATTGTTTTTGCTAAGAGTTCAACTAGCAGAACCATGGACCTATAAAGTATTGTACTGGACCAAGCTGTTTACATCCTGGTTTGAAGTCGTGTATAGCCACAATCTGTAGTCGTGATATTGAGTTGGACGTTGTCACATCGCGTAGGTAATAAGTCTTTATCATAGACAAAATTGTGTCACTATACGTATTCCATTCGATTACAATCGAAGAATGGAGAATGATGATGGTGACATTATCACATAACTCAAACCTGTATTACTTACAAGTTTAAAAATCCAAACTATCGAAAAAAATCATTACTTGCGTCTTCAAATGGTTGTGAAAAAATTATTGTATCTTGACGTTTGTCAACGCTGTCGAATATCAATGTTTATGTTTTCCACAAAGTAAACTTCTGACAGTTCTGTCATGTTCTGTCATTGATTTTTTGTGGAATTATTGCTGAAATAGTGGTTTTTGAACTCATTCGTGATACATAGTGGCAGTACAATAGTAAGAGAATCGTAATGGTGCAATCTTGTTGGGTTTGCAGAGTCCATTCGTAAGTACCATAGGCGTTACAGTGGGTATCAATCTGTTTTCGTCGAATAAAATGAAATTAATACGTGAATTCAAACCTTTACATGTGGAGATAATGAAATAGATACCTCACGAAACATTTAACTTTATTAGTTTTTTGGATGATGCATTAAAACCAAAAGGTTTCCAAAAAGTCCAAGAAATGTCTATTAAATTTTGATTTATCTTTAGGTTTCCAGCTGATGTCACAGTAAAAGCGGCTTAGTTGAAAGAGTTGGGGATGAAATGTTCTAATGAATGAGTTCCAAAGTCTGTTAGGATTTGTTCCATTTATTTCAAAGCCGCAGCATTCGAGATTAACCCAAGTGGAAGAATATTTTTGAAGAAAAGGGTTCTTCCTTTATTATATGATGAATGGTATATCCCAAGAAATTCAGCTGCTTCAACTTCAGGGTAATTATTATCAGTCGTCAGAATTGTTATTTTCTATGAGTTATTTCAAATAATAACAGAGATTTGTATAAAAAAAAAACAACGTATTATATATTTTCAGATTGAACGATTTCAGCAAGAAAAAATCGTCGACTGGTTTCACTGAAACAGCCCCAGGTAGAGATTTTGATGACATTGTTGATAACTCAAGTCCCCCACTAAAGAGGTGAGGACAAATTGAGAATAGTAAAAATTGGTAACTCAAATTTCACAACTAAGTTTTCATCCACTTCAGGTGTTTGGCTTTGAAATACTGACGATCTGACAGATAATATTATTTAGGTCAATTTCATATTTTCTGCTTTGAAAAACAGGACAGAATCCCGTGAGTTTTCGAAAGAAAAAGTGAGTAGTATTAGTTGGTAGCAGTATCAAATCTATCTAATCTATTTAACATCTTTTAAAGCAATTATTGTATATTGATATATTTATTTTGGCTATCTCGGAAACAGCTTTAAAGATTTGGATCAAAATTTTTATTCAGATAAGGTTTTAGTATTTAAGTTCCTCCATATAGGCGATTTTCCTGAAGAAACTCGATTCCACTAACAATAATAATAATAATGTGAATTTTTAAATTCTAGTTTCACCCACTTCCAATTATCATAATATAAAATTTGGCCACATTCAAGGATCGACGATAATACAAGAATTTCCTACTATTATTGCTATAAAAGTAATGATAATAATAATAATTTCAAATTCAACTTTCACTCTTTATTAATCCTCCGAATTATCTAAAATCTTTCAAAAATTTCCAGAACCAACGACAATACAAGAATTTTATTATTATAACGCACCTGATAATAATAATAATAATAATAATAATAATAATAATAATAATAATAATAATAATAATAATAATAATAATAATAATAATAATAATAATAATAATAATAATAATAATAATAATAATAATAATAATAATAATAATAATAATAATAATAATAATAATAATAATAATAATAATAATAATAATAATAATAATAATAATAATAATAATAATAATAATGATGAGACTTTTCGAATTTGATTTCAATCGTCCGTATGATCTGAAATTGGGCACACATAAATCGATGGCAATACAAGGACTTAATTATAAAAGTTTAATGATAATGATAATAATGATAATGACGTGAATTTTTTATTCAATATCAACCCACTTCTAATCATCCGAAAATTTTAAAATTTGGCATACTTACCATGGACCGACGATAATATAAGAATTTTATTATATTAATGTTTTATTGATAATAATAATAATGAGAAATTCTAAACTCAATTTCCACCCACTTCCAATCCTCTGAATAATCTCAAATTTAGCACTCACATCAAGAACTGACGACAATACAAGAATTCTATAAAATCAATGTGATAATAATAATAATGATGAGAATTTTCAAATGCTGCTTTACATCAGTACACGTACTTTGTCACTGCAAGTTCTCTAAACAATTTCGAAGGGCACACACACACAATATGTCTGAAATGGTCGCAGTGGCTTTTAGCGCGGCAGCCAAAAATGAATCCCAGCTAATCTAATCTAGTAAAGATATCTTCAAGCAAAGGAACACAACTTGATACCATGCAGGGCAGTAACAAGGCCTTCATTGATTGCAAAACATTGCAGATCATGGCTTGATTTTGCTCGTGCACACCCTCATTGGCGGGAAGCTGAATGATGCCGAGTGCTCTTCACTGATGAGTCAATATTCTGTTCCATGACCAATAACATACGAATGCGGGTCTACAGACGTTTAGGAGAACGCTTCAATCAAAGTAACACTCTGTTAATCATTGCTTTTGCCGGGGGATCGGTAATGATTTGGAGTTGTATGAATTTGGAGGCTCGTATGAAACTGGTTGTCATTTATGAAGCGAATTTGACAACAGTATTTATCCGAAATTCCTGAACCCCATGTTGTCTGTTATTTTTCTCCATTCATTGATGAAGAATTCATATGATCGCACGACCATACGAGACCACACGTCAGTATTTCCGGGTGATCTTGCCCGCGAGAAGTCCTGATACGAACCCCATCGAAATTATATATGATAGTCTTGGGAGATAAATTAGAGCCCTGCAGCAGCCCAAAGTTAAGGACTCTGATATTGAGTATAACAGGCGGTTATCATTGCTCGAGGAGGGAACTCAAGAAATTAGCAAATCATTTCAGAATAGAAAACAAATTCTTCATTTTTATATTATTGTTGTTTTTGTGAAACTCTGTACGTACTTGATTTTTGATATCTTCTAGAAAAAAATGTTAGTTTGATTATCTGTATTGTGAATTTTGTTTGCATATTGTCGTAAATACATGAAAATTTGTTTGGAATATTTATTCTTCACAATATTCATTCATTTCAATATGTATAAGAACATGTATTTATTGAATATATAGAGAGAATATACTTTAATGTCATAAGAAAATATCTTGTTGACAAAGTTTCATTTAACCTATGAAGTCAGGTATATATATATATATACAGTGACCGTCAAAAAGTATGTACTATATGGGAAAAAAATTTATTATTGGAGTATTGGAAAAAATATTCTCGGGAAAAGTTTGTGCATGTCCGATAACCCAAAAATCGATTTTGACACATGTCACGTGATCGCTAGAATGGCGGCAAAATGAAAAAATTGCAATGCAAAGGCAAAAAAGGGGTAAGATGGAAAGATATGAAAAAAGTTATTTGGAAAAGTCACTTAGAATTCAATTTTATACACATAAACAAAGTTTCAAGAGATAATTCAAAAAAATTGAAAATAGCATTTTTTTAAAAAATATTTTCCTATCTATTTAAAAATATTTTTTTCTTCTTATGAATAGCTTGACTATACTGAAATATTTGCATTTTAATGATAATGACAAAACTTTCTCATTTTCTCCACACCAGAGGGCACTAAATTAAAAAAAATTGGTTTTTGTCAAAACCCTCGCTGTTACATTGGTTCTTATCTAACAGTTATATCAGAATTCCAAGACTATTGTGTTGATATGTCAATCTAGAAACACCATGTTTCCTGATTTTGATCAAGTTTCAATAATAATGCTGTATGAGCGTTTTACTTTGCACATAAACTTTAAGAATCTTTAATTTAATTTGACGCACTATTTTCAAGTATATGTGTGTGTTTATGTTCAAGTGAAACGCTCATGCACGATTATCATCGGAAATTACCATATTTTTGGAGTGTCATGTCATCACAATGGTCGTGGAATTCGGATATAACTGTTAGATACGAACCGATGTAACAGCAAGGGTTCTGACAAATTCCCATTTTTTCAATTTAGTGCCCTCTGGTGTGGAGAAAATGAGAAAGTTTTGTTATTATCATTAAAATGCAAATGTTTCAGTATAGTCAAGCTATTCATAAGAGAAAAAATAATGTTTTTAAATAGATGGGAAAATATTTAAAAAAAATTGTTTTCAATTTTTTTGAATTATCTCTTGAAACTTTGTTTATGTGTATAAAATTGAATTCTAAGTGACTTTTTCAAATAACTTTTTTTGATATCTTGCCATCTTACCCCTTTTTTGCCTTTGCATTACAATTTTTTTCATTTTGCCGCCATTCTAGCGATCACGTGACATGTGTCAAAATCGATTTTTAGGTTATCGGACATACACAAACTTTTCCCCAGAATATTTTTTCCAATACTCCAATAATAAAAATGTTTCCCATATGGTACATACTTTTTGGCGGTCACTGTATATAAAAAAGTACATGTCGTAAAAAATACATTTGAAATAAACAATTTCACTTAAAATAATCAAAAGTCAGTTTTATATATATATATAAAAACATATAAGTCGAACAAAAATACGTGTAATATAAATAAGTCTGACTCAATCAAGTAATATAAATAAACGGAATATAAGTAGTACAAACATACTCTACCACATCTCAGAATAGTATTCCTCCAGACTATAGTAAGCTCCATCAAGTAATGCTTCTTTAACAGACTTTCGAAATTTATTGAAAGAGTTAATAGTCTTCAGGCGTAAGGGTAGATGGTTAAATATTTTTATGCCTTCGTTTATAATTGACTTTCTGGTCAGGGTCGAGGAAGGTATAGGTAGAGGTAGATTGAGATTATATGTCCTACCTGTTCTGTGATATAACTGGGGATTATCTAGGTTATCACGATTTTTAAAGACTAAGCACACGCTTTCTAGTACTAATAAAGAAGGAAAAGTTACCATTTTTTAGTAAATGCATTTTTATTCTTTTGTTTTTTCAGTCGACTGTCTCCAGCTTTCCATTAATCGAAAATGAAAGTCTTAAAAGTCTTATTTTTTTTGAAAAATTTGTGAACCTAATTTTCTAAGGATCGATATCAACCGAGTCAATGAAGTTTTTTTATGTCAAATGAGTTTTTCTATCTCACGAAGTCCCATCGGATGTATATTCTAACACTTTCCTTGGTATTTTCATCATTATTTCATATTCAGCATTTTTTTCTTGTGATTGAACCCTATTTTCAGCAAATGCGTGCGCTCCTGTCTGTTGTGGAAAGGTAACAGCCTATTACCTTCTCTCTTCCCCGCAGCACGCGCGCCTAAAAACAGAGCGACTTCAAATCACCCCGTGTCGTAGGTATTTATACGATATTATACGTCTATGAGCAGAACCATCATGTCTTCGCGAATTACAATTCCAGTACCCTTTGATGACTTTTTCCTACAGTATTCTTCTTGTTCTTTTCAGGACTATACCTTTTGTTCTTTTCATTTTAAATACTCGAATTCTTTTATTCTCTTCGGGTTCTTCTTTTTTGTTGACTTTTGTTAGATTTCTAGTTCTGCAGTCTTGATGCATTATGTGTAGTTGTAGAACAAGTATTTCATTTTCGTTATCAATGTATGCAATTTTTGATTAGGAATATTTGGATGGTTTCGCACTAGCTCACTGTGTGGCCGAGGATCTTGGAATGTCCAGAGGCATCGCGGTGGTGTTCTCCAAGAAATTTGGCAAACTCCAAAACACTACGGCAATAGAATCCTGAAGTTGGAGGCTTACTACAGTTGGAGAAGGACCAGAGGAACGTCTACTACCTGGCTACCAAGAAGTATTCTCGAGATAAACCGTCCAATGAAGATGTCTGGAAGAGCCTCACCTAACCGAGAAATATGATGGTCAAACAGAATCTTGTGGATCTGACAATCCCAAAACTATTCCGTGGTATTGATGGGCAGAAATGGAGAAGTATGAGAAGTATGTTGGGGACGATATTCAGATCCATCAGAGTCAAGATTTTGATGTGCTGTAATCATGACCGTTCATGAAGACTGTGAAGTGTTATTTCCATCGAACTTCGCAGTGAAAATATGGGGTGTCACGCAGGTCTTGTTACACTCCAAGGGCGTCATATCGGGACGACATGTCTTCAAGAGGGGGCAATGTAACGATTTTAGGCCGGACATGTTGCCTCATTTGCATATAACGCTTCAGCGGCGTTAGCCCGTGGATAGGTATGCTTTCAATACTCACGTATATCGGAATGAGAGCAGGTATTTTCTAGAGCGAGCCGAGAAGCGAACCGCCCGACAGATAGCAAATAATCTCAGCACACGAGAAAAATGTCGAACAGTTATCTTTTCTGATGAAGCAGATACAGCTAATATCATATAGGGGAGATGCATTAGAGTTCAACCAAGACAGTCTGATTTGAAGTAGTGTAGTGTGATATAAATTGTGCAACTAATCGAATGTTAGATTTTATGTTTACAAATAAATTAGTTTAAAACCTTCAAAAAATTCATTTCAGTAAGTTTAATCGAAAGAGCATAGTCGGCCAGCGTTTTACATTTCCCATGTAGTTGTCAAATACCTATATTATGTTTGTTGATTCAATCAAAAGAGATTTGTTAAACTCCTAGTTTCATAGTCAGCTCATTTGATTTTAGTTAGCAGTGGCCCTTTCAGAAGCATGCCATACATTTGTTATACACACAGAACATCCATTAATAATTTGAAGAAGTATTTAAAATAGTGTTTCTCTTGATTAATACACTGGAAGATCCACATAGAGAGGAAAAATAGAAAAATGTAGGAACAAACATTGTGATAGCAAAGAATATACAGTTCCTGATGAACAAAATAATATTAAATAACCAATTCTACTGAATATTATATCTATAACTCAATAAAAAATCCACAAGTAGATAGAATTTCACATAATCAGTGTCCAAGATACAACTGTATTTTTGTTTACCCTGAAGACACGAAGGCATTATTCTAAAAAGGTTACCTACTGAGCTGTGTCTGAGAAATACGTATCCAAAACTGAAGAAAAAATTTTCAGGTTTCACACATAATTTCATGATAGGTGTTAGACATTCAACGCTTTTTTGCAGCTCACTTTGTAGAGCCACAAAAAGTAGAGTAAAAGCTGCTTCTCTTGTTCACGAGAATGAAATACCCGAAAATAAAGACAAATCTGACGACCCGTAGGATTGCATGTATCCAGTGCTATGTCCTTTCCAATGAACATATCAGTTCACAAAACAACAAGAATCCTAGGGATCAACGTCTAAAGTAAAATAAATCTCTGTAGCAAGTTATCAAGCGATTGTTATGCAATTCGAGTGATCTCAAACGAATTGGGGATCTGCAGCTGGAGCCACCTACTTTTCTCTGATTGAGTCAAATTTGACTTACGCGATTGCATTTTGGGGCTGATGTACCCCAAAAACGGGCTCTACGGTATATGTGCAAAAAAAAGCCGAAAGCTTCATGCAGACAGATTTTGAAGAAGGTCAAAAAGTCAGAAACATGTGTTAACGCAGTTGCTTTTCTAACAGAGTGCAAGTCAACTATATCTCATTCACTTTTATGTATCCCCTACCAGTACAATTGTGTGAATGATAATAATAATAATATTCATCTGAGTTTGGCAACAACAATGGGTTAGGAACATAAAATTGTAAATAAATGGCATCACTTGAGTAAAATAGAAGTATCGTATGTATATGTGATAAAGTCCTAATCGAACACATATAAACATACAATAACAACAGTATTGAAAATGATACTAACCAATGGCGAACGTAATGAAGTTGATACTAATAATTTTCAAGGATGTCTATCAACGATGAGGTATAGAGTCAATCCTACCTTATTTGTTATTGATGATATCTTCCTGAAGATTTATCTAAAAAATAACGAATGCATGGCGGCTAGTAATTCATGGAATCCGATGTTCTCAAAGGATTTTTCATGAACTCAAAATATCAATTTGCTCAATATTTAGAATCGTGGCACAGATGTCACGTTTTTTTTTATCTGCTGACCATGCTGTGTACATACAAATTAAACTGGGAGTAATCATACGACCATTCAATTTTTAACTTTGGAGATAATCTTATATGAATAGATACTCACTTTTTGCTTGAAACATACATTCCTGACTACCAGATCCACAAATTCGGGTTGAATTTTCATCTGAAATGAATCAAAAACAGTGTTAGCTCAGTTACTATCTTTGTGAGATGCAACCTGTATATTTCAGCAGATGATTTCGGCTTCAGGAATATTTTTGTTGGAGAAATCCTGTAGTTTATAAATGAAAAATGGGTTATATAATCCAATCTTCCACTTCAACCCCTACAATAGGTATATTTCTCGGCAAGTATCTAACAGAAAACAACTACTGCCTCCTACGGCCGCTGAATTAAATCTATTAGATTCTAGGCAAAGTTTTCTACCAGAACTACAATGCAGTGCTCTTTAAATACCATAGCTGATATTATTTATGATTAAATTGGGGAAACACCTCCGTACCGGTTTCATGGGTTGTAATGCCTATTTGGTAACCTGGGATATGCACGGCTGACTAAGCGAGTTCAAATATGAGAAGCAATTTCTCCTTCATTCATATATTCAGTTGTTTAAATGACGACTTTTCGTATATCAGTTGTAAAAGAAAAATATAGAAAATGTTGAAATTCAACAAATTCATCAATTCGGTAAACAACAGATTGGCATTTCTCAATTCTTTAATTAGTTTACACCTCCAAAAACCAAGAACATTGGTCTCATCAAATATCCCAACCCTTCCACCTTGGAGTACTCCCAAAATTACAGTTGACCAAAACCTCTCACAATTTGATATAACCCAGATGAATCATGAAGTAATCACTGCAGAATTTTATCGCCACTTGGAACACTATGCAGAATTCAACTTACTCTACACAGACGCATCCAAATCTATCGACGGAGTTGGATCTGCCTTCACTATTGCAGGATTTGATGCTTCGTTTAAACTACAACCAGAAAGTACGGTATTCACTGGAGAAGCATACGCGATATGGGAAGCCTTAAAGTTCATAAACATAAGAGAAATTGAAAAATGCCTCATTATAACAGATTCCTTAAGTACTCTTCTGGCAATAAATCAATCGAACACCCATAATATCATTATCAATTCCATCAAACGAGAGCTCTTTTCACTGAACCAAAACCAAACAGTGATCAGATTCATGTGGGTTCCATCTCATGTAGGCATCCCTGGAAATGAAAGGGCAGATCAGTTGGCAAAAGCAGCCATCTCAAATCCATTAACTGCTACTGAACCTAAAATATGCCTTACTGATCTGAAGTCTTTCTACAAACAATCGATCTTCAACAACTGGCAACATCAATGGAATAGTTCCACTTCAAAGCTAGCAGAGGTGAAAACATCGGTACACCCATGGAAACATTCTTCGAAAAGTAAAAGACATCAAGTTATCCTGACACGATTGCGACTGGTACATACCCGCCTAACTCAAGGACACCTCATAACAGGTGGTGATAAACCAAGATGTGAAGTATGTGCTACAGACCCAACTGATAAACATATTTTAACTCAGTGTGTTCTATATTACAACGATAGTCTTTCTCATCACATCCCACACACAATGAAAGACGTACTTAGTGAGAATTCTGATACTGAACAATTATTGACTTTCCTCAACGATGTCCACCTTCTCCAGCATACCGGGTGTAACAGGATCATGGTACACCCCCTGTATCTCCGTTAGTTTCAAAGGTAATAGATTGAAATTTGGGATATCTCATAAACAAAATAAGCGACACTTTTAAACTGATTTTTATTTCACTTCCGGCTTCGCCGGAAGTGATACCAACTTTCAAGTATTGAATAGAACACCCTGTATATTATAACATTTATGAAATATGCATAATTTTCTGAATACAATGGTATCACATAAGTGACATTTCAAACGTCGAAATTTTTTATAATTTAATTTTTTGTTTTCCATTTAAGTGTGTCATGATGGTTCCGATTTATTCCAATTGACCCATCTAATACTAGAAAAATCGAAATCCCGTCAAAAATACTAAATTGCATTTTTTATGAGCAAATAAAGTTCATCGTAATCGTTTTTGGGGTAAAACTCAATTTTTTCAAATGGAACCATATTGGTACCGTGGTACCATTTATTAGTACTATTAATAAGAAATTTATCCATAACTGGTAATAAAATGTGCGATCAATACAATCAAAATTGCAGCTGAAAGAAAATAAGAAAATACAATTATTTTGTTCTACTTTAATACTAAGAAGTTACTAAGGTGGCTTTGAAAACAATGAAATTATTTCTTCAGATTGTCAACTAAATATTTTTTTCCCGCTGCCGACACTGTAAATAGTCCATACATGCTTAGCAACAAAACAGGTAAATGGCCTATATCATTCGTTTACTAATTCATCTTGACAACGGAACTTAATAGTGTCATTTACATGCCTAGGGTAATAATGACTTTGACAAGTAATACCTTCAGCTTCATTCATATCAATTCTTAGGTTATGAGACCTTTTGAATATTATTGTTGTCTGCTTAATCGGTAACTTAGTTACACGCACAAGCAACTTAGAATGAAATAGCGAACGAATAATCATGAAGGAAGGGTAAGAAAACAAACTTCAATTCAGGCAAATTTTGAGAAATGTCAACAAGCAGCGGGAAAAACGTAATAAGTAACACGGAATGTATCGACTGTTATCATCCTCGGCAAGCGACAAGCCTCGGCTTTGCCTCGGCTCGTACTCGCTCACCTCGAATGTTAACACGTCTTTACATTCCTTGTGTTTTTATTGTATACCTATTGGATAAGTCTTTTCATTTGTTGTTATTTTTGTTCAAAATGCCGCACATATATACAAGGGATGATAAAGTGGACATGTGTTAATTATTTATGGAGAATGTAGGAAAAATGCCGTTGCGGCTAGAAACCTTTATGCCGACCGATATCCTGATAGACAGTGTCCAGCGAGAAATGATTTTAATCGTCTTGAAAATCAATTCCGAAGAGAGCCTAACCATGATCCCGAGGAAAACGTTATCATTGACGAAGGAACGGAAATTAATATTTAAGCTCGAATAGAAGTTGATAAGACTGTTTCTTTAAGGCAAAATGGGTTTGAATTGGAAATTAGTCACCAAACGGTACGCCGAATTTTGCAAAAATATAATTATAAATCTATCAAATATCAATTGCACTAGCACCTGTGCGAAAATGATTATGAACGTAGGATGAAATATTGCAATTGGATCTTGCAGAATAATGTGCAGCCAAACAATGCTTTTTTTGGGAAGGATTTTATTTTCGGACGAGTATAGGTTTACAAATATGGGATTATTTAACCGACAAAATACAAGGTATTGGTTACAAGAAAATCAAAAATTATTGCGGGAGGGTAACTTTCAAGTGTGGTTCGGTTTCAATGTTTGGCTTGGAATACTCGGTCGTAGATTCATTGGTCCAATAATATTTGAAGGACCCTTGAATGGAGCTGGATACTTAGGATTTCTGCAAAATGAAATTAAGGACAGTTTAACTGAATTACCTGTCCATTTACGACAGGGAATGTATTTCCAACAAGATGGAGCTCCTCCCCATAATTCAAGAACAGTAAGTGATTACCTTGAACAGGCATTGTTGTTATGTTTTGTGTTAATTTTTTGTATTTCAAAGCCACCTTAGTAACTTCTTAGTATTAAAGTAGAACAAAATAATTGTATTTTCTTTTAGCTGTGATTTTGATTGTATTGATCGCACATTTTATTACCAGGTATGGACATATTCCTTATTAATAGTACTAATAAATGGTACCACGATACCAATATGGTTCCATTTGAAAAAATTGAGTTTTACCCCAAAAACGATTACGATGAACTTTATGTGCTCATAAAAAATGCAATTTAGTATTTTTGACGGGATTTCGATTTTCTAGTAGTAGACGGGTCAATTGGAATAAATCGGAACCATCATGGCACACTTAAATGGAAAACTAAAAATTAAATTATAAAAAATTTCGACGTTTGAAATGTCACTTATGTGGTATCATTGGATTCAGAAAATTATGCAGATTTCAGAAATGTAATTATATACAGGGTGTTCCATTTAAAAATCGAAATTTGGTATCACTTCCGGCGAAACCGGAAGTGAAAACAAATCATTTATAGGTCAAAAAGTGCCGCTTATTATGAATATGAAATGTTTCAAATTTCAATCTATTACCTTCGAAACTAACGAAGATACGGGGGGTGTACCATAATTCTGTTACACCTGGTATATAAATCAATTTGCACATATCTGATTGAACTAACTGTATTGTGCCGTTGCTAATAACCGGAGCGGTTGATGCGACTTTCAGTAAATAAAAAAAAAATCTTTAATGAAATGAAATAGTTTTAGAAATGGCGCAAATCAATCAATTGAACATAGCAATGAAAGTAACGTTATTGCTCATAGTTCAATAAAAATAGTTGGCAGCGCAAATCCCAAGTGACCAACTCAATACATGAATGAAAATTTCTATGAACCAATGAAAAACTAGTTTAGGATAATGAAAGTAGGTCGAATTTTTTTGTAAAACTTTAGGTTACGTTACTCGTAAGTTTGAAATATGGGAAGACTAGCATCTGAAAAATGTGTCGACAAATAGGAGGTATTTTTTAGATTTTTAACCGAAAAATTCGTGTTTGAAAATTTACCCTATTTTTTTGCTTCCACTGAATACTACAATGACCCAACTTCGAAGATGAGAGTGTCCGAAGAGATCAAGCTATCGAATAGTAAATTCATCGAAATTTGTTGATGAATAAACCGGGAAATGCGATTTATATTCTTAGTTTCGATTTATTTTCGAAAAAGAACTGTTCTTTATAATCAGGGAGACCAGAATGGTTTCCGGATTCGGATTCAGATTCGGATACAGTGCGGCTTTTTCTAGTCCCCCCCTATGTTAATTTTCGAACGGTTCGAAGTAGAAACATGAATAAAAAACCGTTTGGAGGGTTTTACCGATACTACTTTTTGAAATAAAAAATATGGTTATTGCTTGACAGGGGGCGCAGGGGGGCACATCAACTCAAAAATTTTGAATGGCATGGGGGGTCAAGTGTCACATCGTTGAAAAGAGAATTCAATTCTCTTCACAACCATCTAATTTTTTTTGATTTAGTTGAAATTTTTTTCACAATCCAAATTCGAAATATCAAAAATGTATGCGGATCTGAAAACTACTCATACCTTGATAAATTTGAACGGTCTGTTGTGGAATAATAAAACCAAAAATATTTTGAAGGGTATTACCGATACTACTTTTTGAGAGAAGAAACATTGAAATTACTCGACAGATGGCGCTAGGGACAGATCAACTTGAAAATTTCGATAGGCATATAAATCGATATTGAGAAAAAATTTCTCAACAAAATCCAAAAATATTCAGATGGTTGTGAAGAGAATTGAATTTTCTTTTCAAAGATGTGACACTTGACCCCCCATGCCATTTAAAATTTTTGAGTTGATGTGCCCCCCCACGCCCCCTTTCGAGCAATCACCATATTTTTTGTCTCAAAAAGTAGTATCGATGAAACCCTCCAAACGGTTTTTTATTCATGTTTCTACGTCGAACCGTTCAAAAGTTAACAGGAGGGGGTCTAAAAAAAGCCGCACTGTATATAAAGGTACATATTTTCAATAATAAATAGCGTTCAACTTCACGGTCCATCATTTCAGGAGCGTCTTTTCGATATGGACATTCTCTACAATGATAATGCTTAGGTATCGAAGCACATGACCTGACACAACCATTTGATTTGTCTTTAACTGAATATTAAAACTTGATACTCACGTGGCATGTGGTAAGCGACACATCCGCATTTGGATAAAGTGTAATTCGTCAAACATTCCACCTGACAGTTTTGCTGAGTATAGCTCTGATAAAATGCCAAATATCTCTCCGTTGGAAAGAAACACTGCCTTCTGTGAGCATCATAATCTCGTAGTCCTGGTGACGTAGTCATCATATCAGGCTTAACGGACACAACTACTTCTTGATTCAAAGCTGCACGAAAATACTGCGTGCCGACTCTTGGTACCTCTGCTGGATGATGAAGCAGTATCTAGAAGAAAATTAAGGAAACAGTAAAACGAAATATTCATATCAACTGTTGCGTTCAAATTCAATCAGTTAAAACCCATCCATCAACTAAGGCCAGAAATGAGCTCTACCACCTCTACTTCACTTGACACTTCGAATTCAAAACAAAATGTCATTACTTCAACTTCAACTCATCATAAATTGTTTTAACCTGGTTTATTTTCAATCATTTATCTCCAAATGACATTAGGTCACTTTTTTTAACAATATTTTTTTAGTTGGAAATTTATTCTCTAAGAGGGCTATGTCACTAATTTCAGACATAGGGTTTTTGGAAAAAAATCAAATCCACTGTTTTCATTAGAAGGAAGTAGTCCTTACCCAAAGTGGGGTTTCACTGTAAAGAAGCAAAATAAAACTCAAAGTCGTCTCCACAAAATCAAATCATGTCATACTACATATATTAGTCAAACTGGCCGTACAATTTCTCAAAGAATTAATGAACATAAGACAGTAATTGATACCCATCTCAATTCAGGCATTTTAGATTTTTTACGAACATTATCGTTGATAATGAATAGCAATTTTATATCGATTCAGACCTTGACATTTCACACATTTGTCATAATGATCCTAAATTGAATAATTTGAAGATTGTCAAGATTATCAGAATTACCAAGGACCTTATTGATATTTGAAAAGGAATGAGCACTTTGAAAAATTGTTGTATACCCACAACAATTACTAATTAGTTTATTATTTTGGTTCTTGTAGTGTACCTCAAAGAATACTTATCCGGGCAGTTTTTCAAAGTATTCAGTCATCAAGAATTACTTTTTTGAACCGTGTTTTAATGACGAATTTTATTTGAGTTCTTGTGGTGTGCCTCAAGGATCAATAGTGTAGGCAGTTTTTTTATGTATGACAATGTGGTATGCCTCGAAGATCAGTAATGTGGGCATTTTTTCTATACAATGTGGTGTGACCCAAAAATCAGTTCTCTGGGCATTTTCATTGCTAATTATTGTAAAATGTCGCAGGGATCATCATGATTTTCAATAATGTCACTGGACATAGGAATGAAACGAGATACTCAAACTGGATGAGAATGATTTCGTCTCAAGTCAGTAGCGGACATTTGCCTGTTTTAAGTTTTGAAATACCTGAAAAATAACATTTTTGCAAGTTGATACTCATTTTCAACGTTTGAACATTCGGTGATTTGGCCAACTGGAAAACAGTTACGACGCTATCCACTCCTACTACCCAGCTGCCACAACTCAATATTTGTGCAGAATCTGATGTGAAAACATTTGAGGCTCTCATTTACTTTATTGCAAATGTATCAGTCGTCCAAATTTCAAAAATATTCACCAAGTTTTTGCACAAATGGAATACTCAAATTTTACAATGAAAAACGTCTGCATACGATAAGAACACAATGTTGTTCGCAACATGTTTGCTTTCCTACAAAAAATCACGAAGTAGATATTGGGAGTATTTTGCGATTGATCGAAGATTGATCGAAGTCGCTAGTGGAGTAGCTGAGAAAATTGCACCTATATTGGAGAACAACCAAAGAAAAAACATTTATGAGTCAAGATTCGGCTGAGAGTACGTATTTTTTAAATTTCAGTAAATACAATTTTTGAGTGTATCCTGGAAGGTATGTGGCGCACGCATCAATCACTTTTTCAACTGATTTTGGGATTGGTTAACACGTTGCATGCTAATAACGCCTATGCGCGTCATGGTGTTGGTTTATCAGGTTGCTGATGAAGCTCATGTGCGTTTTTCAAAATATTTTGATGCTATCAAATACATTCACCAAGGTAACGTTCAAAATGTATTCTGCCAAAGCAAAATCGGCCAATTATCTGTTATTTTTCAAAGGTGTAACCATCAGAATCAACCAATTACATTAGTTGATACCATTAGCACGCAACGTGTTAATAGCAGTGTTAAAGGTGTGGACAGGTAATCATACATTCCCTTTTTACATTCCACGTTTCTGACACTCCATCGGACAGGCTGGATCAAATGGCTTGGAAATATAAAAAAACGCAACGTTCATGCATCAAATGAACCTTGAAACCGTTGAAAATCGTCTTTTTCACAATATCTATCACATGTTGGTCAATGTCCAGCGTGGCTTTGTTTTCTGTTAGATATTACAAAAAAGTAACTTCAATTCATCGAACGTTTTTTCCATTTCCAGAGGAGTCATGTTTTGGTTCAATTTTTAATTGAGAATGTTTCCTTTTTCTACTGATGTGATATTTGAACATATTGAATTGCTGAATTGCTTCTGCGTATGCTCGCCGAATTAAGAAACTTTGGATTATTTCAGCAGAATACTTATTGGCTGAAATACACCTGCAAATTCTCGGCAATTTTACAGTCTTCACAATATTTCTGTTCAAATCTTACTTGGCGAAATGTCTTCTGCGTATGTTTGCCGATTCTGGAAACTTCGGATGATTTCATCAGAAATATTACTGGCCGAATGTGCGACTGGTGAAAATTCATCTTGAAAGGAAAAAAATCCGCAATTTCGGCTGTATAAATATTGTTTTGAAAATTGTTCCTTGAGGCACACAAAACAACATGTTTGTCGTCTATACCAAAATTGTGTGTTGAGATTTGTTCCACTCAAAATAATCTACAGAAAATTTGAAATGTAAAAATTCTTGTGTAAAAACTTTTCACATTTCTTTCTCATTTTGGTGGTGCCTTTGATGAGTCTTTACGTGAAATTTCAGATATTTTCATGTCAAAAGTATGTTTCGAAATTTTTCTCAAATTTTTATTACCATGTTGGGTGAAACCACGATTGGACTCAGTAATTTTCAAGGAAAATTTTTGAGATTTTTCTCAATTATTTTGCAAAGATGGGCTGGATCACGATTGGACTTTGAAATTGCTGTCCCAGAGGTTTGGTTAGACTCGGACCATTTCTTTTCCATAATTGTCCTCTGATAATGGACGTTTCGTTTCCAAACGATTTTCGAATTTACTTTTCGAGAAATTTCACGTTCGTCATATTATATGCTGCAATTTTACATAACTTTCTACGAACACCCCCGTGGTGTTATGGCTAAGGTTGTTTTCAGACATACCGGTTGCGACTGGCACGACGCTCTCCGGATGGTTATCAATATTGTAGTGATGACGGTGCCGGTGTACGTGGGCTATCAAGCAATAGATCACCGGTTCAAAGCCACCATTATGTAATAGTGTGCACTGTTTTATGCATAACGCTGTGCCCTGTATAAGATGGTCCTATATTAGTATTAGAATAGTCTTATTTAATTTTCTGAGTTTATTCAAGATATCACTTCTCCGGGTTAAAGTTTATCGTAAAAATTCATGAAGGGGTGTTAAACGGCGCGCTAGACTAAACAATTGCTAGTGGGTCTCTGTCTGCAGATAAGCCACAATCTAAAAATAGCACAGAGGGTAGGTTATGAAGAATGCTCTCGGTTTTTCGGAAGAACGAGCTTTTGGAGCTAGACAGTCGGTGTTGAAGTGCTAGTGACAAGAGTTGGTTTGATTTCGAACGGCCGGTGAGGGTGGCTTTTTGCCACCCCCGATAATGGGGCCGATGTAGGTGTTAATTTTTAGGGATAAGTGGGTGTTCAATTTTTCAACTATAATAAGTAATTAAATATATATTTGGTGTATTCTATTTGTTTAATAATAATAATAACAATAAATTAGAAAATTGTTTTCTAATTTTGGGGCGTGAAAGGGATGATATTTAAATAGGGATAAGTGAGAGTTCAGTTATTCAATCTAAATAGTTAAATACTTGGTCGATTAATTTTTCTATCTTTTTTAATAACAATAATTATAATAGTGTAGTTGTATCCGATGGACAAAAACAACTGTTTTTATGTTGGTGAGTGTACTCAACAATAGAGCAAGCCTTTATGTGTATATGGGGCCAGGTAGCCGAGTGGTTAAAGCGACATTGTTTCAATCACTTTTGGGTGCCAGTCAAAGGTTCAAACCCTAGCGACTGCAGAACTTTTTCTGATGGCCCGAGAAAGTGCTAGCAATCGCACGTAAAAAGGTAAGACCTCGTTAATCCTTAGCTCGCACAAGTTTCGACTTCTGAGGGCTGCCGTTCATAAGGCGATGACAGCTGGTTAACGGAAAAAACAATTAAAACAAAAAAAATTAAAAAATATTTTTTTGTTTATGGGAGGGTGACTATCCCATTTATCGTTTTTGATTGTTTTTGCGTTTTTGGGCAAAGAACGGACTTCCGAAACTAAATGTTTATTTTATTCTTTATTACTGTTTTATTAGAAGCGTTTGATTATTTTACACTTTGATTACTATATTTGATGCATTTTTTTAAATTATCGTTTAATTATTTCCACCAGTTTGATTAATGAATAAAGCTGGTTTGTGGAACTTTGCTGACTATTATTTACCTCTTCAACCCCTTATGTAAAGTCCACGCATTTGTGAAGCCGTGGCCGTACCTGCAAATTAACAACTGTCCTTTGAGATGATGGTGAAACACGAAAACCAGTAGCGCTGAAAAAGTTCAGCATCCAGCAGCATCATCATTTTTTTTTTAAAGCTATCCACTGTCTAAAATCCGTATGGTCTTAGCGGATTCAAAACTCAATTCGGACCTGGTGGCAGCATGCTACCATTTTATAAAAATATTTCCTAGTGTTGGCGACTTAGGAGTGGTTCTTGGTTGCTTTGGTGAAGTTTGGAACCGATCCAAAGAAATCGTCGCCTACCACACTAGCGATTTATTACAATTGGAAAACTTTTTTTTTCATCAGTATGTGACTTGATAGTTACTTACAAGAATTGTAGGTAATGGTAAATGATAGCAGGCAATGACATTGGAGGCAAAGTGGTAGCGAATAAGGCATGACGGATGAAGTGGCGCATGACGGATGATAGCAAGTGACAACTGAAGGAGCGGCACCTGAAACATGACAACTGACAGCTCGGTGTTGACAGGAGAAGAAGGAGAAGAAAAATAAGAACAGAAGATAAAGAATTGGCATATGACAAGTGGCGTGAAGAGTTGTGATTGGTTGATTGTGGAAGAGGGGGTGGAGGAAGCTGTTCAAGCCACCAAATATCTACAGATGTTTGTGGCTTGAGTCTCAAATATACCTTTTTGAGCTTTTGTTCATCGGCTTCAGATAAATACTGAATCGGAGAATTCGGTTTGCAAATATTTGCCTAATAGTGGAACGAAAAACTACTATTTTTTCGAGGTGTCCAATAATTCATTACACATTTTAAAACGCTTGCTAGTCATTCAGTCATTCACCTTGAATCCTTGTACTGGTCCTCTGCATACATAATCCAAATCCGGTTGCCAAGACATCAAAACTAAATTGAGACCAGCTGAATAACCAGCTGAAAGTGCTCTTCGAGGAAAAGTGTCCATTCTTGCAGATTTGGGGTATCCATTCTCTAGAGTCCATCCTTCAGTATTTCTTCCATGTGCCATGTAATTTTGTTCTAGGAACCTTGAAAGTCGAAAAATATCGAATAATATACCGTAACGTGACGCAATCCAGCACAGGCACGTTTGGCTTGATGAGCATGATAGTAATAATATTTATTGATGTTACAGAGAAGTACTAACATATCCATTCAAGTCAGTAAAAGAGAAAAAATGTAATGACTGAAATCGGGCAAACCATCATTGAATGCGACAATACATTACCTTCCCGGTAGGGTAAAAAAAATTGTAAAATTTGTTTTTACGAAACTCCCAGGTTTTCGGAGGAAACCCCTCAAAAGTAGAGCTTGTGCGATCAAGGGAGATCAGGGACCTACAGTTTACATAAAAGTGGAATTCGAACCACTTCAGCTCAGTGGCACGCGAAAGGGGATCAAACCCGGACCACCTGGGTAAAAGCCAAACGCTTTAACACCACGACCACTTCACTTTAGGACAACGGAGCCATACGTATTCATGGAGAAATATGAAAGACTTAGTTTTTAAAACCCTACCCATCAATATTTTGAGCAAAACCATATTCACTATCATTAGCACCAATCAGAAGAAACGAGTAGAATTGTGTTTAGAAGTGAAAGGTGGAAGATTCGAGCATCTTCTATAACTTTGTTTTGCGAAGAATAAATTTCTAGCTAAAAAGTGAGTGAATCATATAGGTATTTTGAAACAAATAGCGAATGATTCGATTTTATCAGTTCGCTAACTTAGCCTTTCTGCTGGAATCCCAATGGGTGCTCAATATCTATAAGTTCTATGCTCATAAGCTAGAATTCCATCAGGAACTTAATGAGGCTATCTTTGATATGGTTGATGAATTTTGACGATCCAAAGGAACCCAGATATACTGGAACACATTTGTTACAGTGATTACTGTTATTTTTACCTAAATGGTTTTGTAAACAGGCAGAACTCTCGCAAATGGAGATGGAGATGGAATGGCATTCTCGGAAGTACTATTATTGGGCCCAATAATCATTGTTGGAAATCCAGATGGTCTGTTTACTTACGGTATAAAATCTAATCGTGCCACTCATATCAGATGCTACTAACAACAATGCAATTATTGAAGTAGTATTATAGTCAACACCAACAAAATGTTGCTCTACTTCATTTAACTGTATATGTGAGAGAATGGACGAGCCAAATATTTCTGGGAAAATTGATTAGTTGAAGAGGACCGATAGAGTATTTGGCTAGTTCGCCTGATCTTGCTCCCAACGCTTTTTTCTGGTGATATTTGAAATCTATCATTTACAGAACATCTCCTGTTGATATCCACGATTTGCGAGGTAAAATTCTCAGGCAATGTACAACAATTCCACAAGAAACATCCACCCGAGGTCAAGAAGAATTTCAAAAAAGGTTGTAATCAACTATCTCAATTGAGGATGATTATTTCAACCCTACTGGGCCTGAAAAATAGGAAAGGGATATTGAATTTTCAAATTAACTTATCGATCAATGACGAATCTGAAATACAGAATATAGTCTAACATCTTGTAACTTCGGGATCTTCACTTCACTTCACAGAATTCCCTCCTATGTTCGTGTGTCTTCAAAACTTACATTACCGATTAGGAGGATGTAAAAAAAGGCAATGGTTCGTACTATCATTCGAAATTGACTCGTCTTGTCATCGATAGTACCAAGATATGCCATTGGGAGAACGCAAAAGTAAATTTTTTGTCTTAATGACTTCACATCAAGTTCCGAAAAAATACCGGGTAATACAACTGATACGAAGACAAAACACCTCTTTCATCAAAATTGGAATTGAAATATTTTGTCGGATAGGAAATAGGCAGGGCAGATAAACAGAAGATGAAATTTAATTTTTAATTTATTTAAAATTCTGAAAACCGATTGAAGGAATTTCCCGCACTTCCTGGAGAAATGGATTTAATCCGATATTCACTTCGACTCGAAGGTAATATTTGCTACTATTATATAGGACAAAATAGATTTTATTGAAAACAAAAATAAAGAATAGGAAGGAAATGAATTAGTATAATTTTTTTGTTGCTGTGATTGTCTAACAAATGCCTCTGGAGAGACAATTATAATAATGCTTCTCAAATCAACGTTATGAAGATTGACAAATTTTTGGAGTGAGTACTTACACTTTACTGCGAAGCAATTCACTTTTTTCCAACATATTGAAAGTGAAACATAGTCCATCTTCTGTTAACATTGTTGTGAACAAATTCTCACAGCTCTCATTCAATGAAGTCCATTTGCAAGTGAAAAATACATCTTCAAATTGTGGAGCAATCTGGGAATATAAAAAATAACGTTATTTGTCAGTATGGAAATTCCAATAGGTCAAATAAGAGATGCAGGAACATCTCGAGTCAAATTGAATGGAACCTCTGAACCTCTGAATTTGTGCCCAACAGTTCTGTTGCATTTGATAAATCACGAAAATTGATTTGGACAAAGTATTCAGTGGATTGTGAACTCATTGTGGATAATCTGGACTTCATTTACTGGCAATTGTATTCTCTGGGCTTCTTTCCATAACCTTCTTTTTCTTCCTCTTCTGGCACGGGTGGCGGGTTGTGGAGCCTCTGCGCGTAGGACTTACAGTTTGGTTCCTTTGTGCATTCCTTTGTGTATAATAATAATAATAATTTATTCACAGACACATTCAATGAAAGATACAGATATGAAAGATACGATATAGCCTTAACTAATAATAATAAGATCACAGAGTTACATAACATCGAACATTAACTGTAAGTACATATTAAGAGAGTGAATACACAGGAGAATCTACAGGAGGCAAGGCCTGTGCGTAGACTAGCTATATTTTTTCACAACAGTATAATAATAATAATAATAACCCCCCAGTAAACCCTAATACTCGGTTCCAAACAATCGGGGAAGAGGCCCCCACAACCGACCCCCTCGGATTAGGGGTCATGGGCAAGGTAGTGACGCCAACAACGATGATTTGCCAAATGACAACCGCAATGACAACGGACGCTTTGAGTGGACGAACGAATTGAGAGACGGACTTCTGTATTGCTACGAGAGCAGTGAACCCGCCCGGAGAGGATACATGGCAAGGATGCATGCTCTCTGGTGTGAAAGACACCCAGAGCATGCCGCCGTTTCCGCCCAAAATCTCAGGGATTATGTTTCCTATCTCCGGGCTCGAGGCTATGTTAGAGCTCCTCCTCAGCCGGTTAACGAAGTGGCAGAAGTGGCAGATATGCTACGTGTTTGTCTGGCTGTAGAGGAGGCTCGCATCATACCACCAATGGAGGACATCAGAACCCGCAGAGCGCTTCACAATATGAAGCCCCTGAAGCCGCAAGAACTGGCACGAGTGGATGCAGAGATTGGCGATGTTCTTTCAGAAGAGGCTACCATCAGGCAGATCAATTCTGTCGTGCACAACGCCGCTCGTGCTCTATCCCAGACGGAGAGGAGGGACACCACCGCTCTTGTTGGGAGGCATGAGCGACGCGTTCACAAGATGGAAGCTAAGATCAAGTCGGCGAGACAACACGCGTCTCGTATCCAGTGTGTGGTGGACTACATGTCGGCCAATAGGCCTTTCACGCTGGCAGTGCGGCGAATTGCTGCAAAGCTAAGACGAGCTCACCACACATTGAATCAAGGCGTGCTGTTTACCTTGAAACAGCACTGTCTTGAAAGGATACGAATGCTAGTGGCTGCAAAGAAGTCACTAGTGAGGCGGGCGAGAAGTATGGCGGAAAACGTAAAGTTCTGCGATAAACCTTCCCGCTTATTCCAAGAGCCTCCACGCGTTGTCGATAACCCGCTGGCTGCTGATCGGGTAGAAACCTTCTGGAAGAACATCTATGAGTTTCCGCAACCACTCATTGTGGACACTCCAGCCCTAGCGCAGTTCAAAGCTTACTGCAGGACGCTTCGGCATCCTGAGCACAATGATCTGCGCAATCCGATAACCACGGAAGAAGTTCGAAGGGCCCTAAAGGGTTCTAAGAATTTCGCTGCTCCAGGCCCTGATGGGTTGAATAACTATTGGTGGAAAAAGCTTCCAACAACCCACCGCCATCTGGCTAGAGTTTTTAACTCATGGCTTGATGGGGAGCAGCAGATTCCGGAGTGGTTTGTCGAGGGGCGAACCGTGCTCATCCCCAAAAACGGAGATTTGTCTGATCCAAAGAATTACAGACCGATAACATGATTGAATGCATGTTATAAGTTGTTTACACGTATCTTATACACGCGCATTCTCTCCGCAGTTGATCCGGTGTACGAACGGATATATGAGCAAAGAGGGTCAAAGAAAGGGGTCGCCGGCTGCAAGGAGAACCTGCTCATCGATAGATGTATCACGCAGGACTCCGTGCATTATAAGCTCAACCTTTCGATGGCCTGGATCGATTACCGCAAGGCATTTGATACAACATCGCATGAGTTAATCATGCATTTGCTCAGATGCCTTGAGGTATCCGATGAAATAGTGGGATGCATTGGACAACTGATGCCACTCTGGAGGACTCGCTTCACCATAAGATCTGGTAGAGACACAGTCCAAACAGAGCAGGTCATCACTAGAAGAGGCGTGTTTCAGGGAGACTCCCTCAGCCCTCTTCTCTTCTGCATCTCACTATTACCATTGTCCGTTGTACTCAAGAATACCCGTGGGTACAACTGCGGCACCCCCAGCAACCGAAGGCATAAAGTCACCCATCTGTTTTACATGGATGACCTCAAATTATATGCCTCTGGAGAAAAGGACCTACATCAGTCCCTCAGGGTGGTGGAAGAGTACATGCATGCTATCGGAATGGAATTTGGGATCGACAAATGTGCCACGGTTCATCTCAAAAGTGGACGATGTGAGGAATACGGAGAGGATGTCCAGCTCGTAGACGGAAGCATCCTACATCATCTGGATGCCGGAGAGACGTATACTTACCTAGGGGAGGAGCAACGCCGCTTCCAAGAGGTATCCACAGTTAAGAACTCTCTCCGCGGCAAGTATCAGCATAAACTCCGACAGATCTGGTCATCAGAACTGTCGGGGAAGAACAAAGTTGCTGCAACCAATATGCTTGCCGTTCCGATCCTTCTCTACTCTTTCGGAGTGATGAAGTGGACTAAGGAAGAGCTGCGACAACTCGACGTTAAAACTCGCAAAGTGATGCATCTCAATAGGAGCTTGCATCCTAAATCGTCTGTTCCACGGTTATACTTTCCCAGACAACGGGGAGGATATGGACTTTTGAGTTTGGAGTTTCTGCATAACAGAATGGTTCTGGATGGGGACTGTAAGGTCGTCAGGAGTTCAGATCCCCTTCTCTGCATGGTACGCGACCATGAAAAAGCAGGGATTGGTGCATTTTTTTTAAGGCAGCAACCCGTGCGGCCGATGAACTCGGTCTCGTATTCGACACTGAACGGGCTAACCCAAACTCTGTCACCGAGTTGGTACCCGTTCAGCAAAAAGCTCACATCAAAACTGCGGAGACAGAGGTCCTGCTACAGCTACATATGGATAAGCCAATGCATGGTGTCTTCTTTCACAACATCGAAGACCTTGGCTTATCCAGAAGCAATTTCATCTCGAGGTTTCGATAGAATGCATTCATTTAATAATTTCTTAAACAAGTTGTTTGAGTTAATATTTTTAATTTCGGCGGGAAATGAATTATAAAGTTTAGGTCCTAAATACAGGTAGCTTCTTTGTATTAGACATTTTTCTGCTCTAGGCACATAAGAACGGTTCTCTTCAAATCTCGTACTATAAGAATGGTCGATACCGACTAGTTCATGTTTATTATTGTGTTGTCTCACGAGGATGTTTTTACAGAATAATTGACGAACGTCCATTATTCGGGTTTCAGTAAAAAGAGTGGTTGTTCCATATATCCAGGGTTTCTTGTACACTATTTTCAGCAAACGTCTTTGTACTATTTCTAGACTGACTAAGTTTGTGTTTTGTATTTAATTAATACGGGACTCTACGAGCGAATGGTACAGCACCCTCATTTGTTGAATTTCTAGGATTTTCGAGAGTTGCCTGAATTTAAAGAGTAAACTGCGTAGTTTTTTCGTCATATATAGTATGTGTCGGACCCATCTCAGATGACTGTCTATGAAAATTCCCAAGTATTTCATGGTCTCGATGCAAGAGATTTCAAATGATTCTTCTTGGACGATTATGTTCAAAGTTTGAAAGGTTGATAGATTCCTCCAGCCGTGGTTTCGGTGGTCCCAAGGGAGGTTATCCAGCTAACTTGTGTTTTGGGGGTACCATCGATGTCTCTGACTCCCTTTTCCCTTTCTTTTCCGCGGCACGTAGGGTTGGTACCTCAGATACACCATTGGGGGTTCCTCTGATCGGTGCCCCTAGGGCAAATGTCTTGGCTCCTCTAGAATGGGTTCCAGAGGCCCCTGTTTCGGTTCACCTTGCAAGAGTGATGTTTTAGTCACCTCTTAGGACAGGCAGACCGTACCTGGAATGTATTCATTCTGGTCCCTAGTGTCCTGGGAGGTGGTTTCGGGAGTCTTTTGAGAGGTTCTCCTATTAACTCGTATTTGGGGGTACAGTCGATTCCTCTCAACCCCTTTTCTCAGGTGCCTGCCTCCGCACCTAGAGTTGCAATCTCAGAGGAAACATTTTAAACATTCCTTACAAGCTTCTTGGATTCAACTGTACTATGGACGATATTAGATACTGATACAGAATAAAAAAAAATCAATTCAGGACATCTTCTTCCAAGTCCCATTGACTTCGTTCATTAACAGATGAAGAAAAATATTTTGATAAATTGAAAGATACTAGTATCTCAGTCAGTTCTGATTTTTCTTCAACCGACTACGAAAATCCAGCTTCTTCTTCGCCAGAAGAACATCATCAAACTGCAAAAAGTGAATCCGAGTCCATTAGAGTTTTTTGTTCATATTTGTTTACCTTAACCTTCCGCCACTGCCGCGCGGACTCAGACTCCGAAGCTCCCGAGAATTCCAGATTATTTGGAATTCCCCCACTACCTGACTATCTCTGTCTCAGTAATCCTCAAGCGGCATTCCACGAATATCAGTGTTTTGCCGGGTGCGCAAAGGTGTGTTACGTTATGAATTATAGGCTTTTGCGGAGTGACAGTCCCACGGCAGTAACGCATTCTAATTTTAACACTCAGATTTTTAGTTGCATTTTTGACCAGAAGAAAGGTATTCTACAATTATTTTTTTTTAGTTTTTGAAGTTTTAAAGTTTATTAAAATTTTACAGATGGGTAGCTACGAGAAGGAATTAGAAAGGTTAAACACACTCATGTTAGAGTGTTTAGAAGAGGAATCAGAAGAAGAGAAAGTAGAGGATTCGGACGACGATTTGGAAGAAGATAACATAGAAGTACAGGAAGATAACTCAGACACAGAACAGGAAATATCCGATACTGAAATAGAACCAACGGCTAATCTTCCATGCTTTTTTGGGAAAGATAAAAAAACAAAATGGTCAAAATGTGCCCCTCCTTCGTCCAGAACACGTGCAGAGAATTTGATAATTCATCTCCCGGGACCAAAAATGGCTGTACGAGGCTTGAAGTCTGCTATAAATATATGGAAGTATTTCTTTGATTTGGAGATTATAGAACAAATTGTCCGCTATACCAACCAACATATCGACAAGCAAAGACCCAAGTTTGGCGACAGATTGTTGCGAGAACCAGACACAAATCTTTCTGAGATGCATTGTTTTATTGGACTGCTATATATAGCTGGCGTGTTAAAGTCTGGTCGGGTCAACATTGATGAGTTATGGAATAACGATGGAACTGGAGTAGACATTTTTCGAATTGGTATGTCAAAATTTCGTTTTTCTTTCCTACTTCAGCATTTGCGATTCGACGATATGGATACCAGAAAGGAAAGACACAAAGTTGATAAATTGGCCCCAATTAGATCTATATTTGATTTGTTCGTTGAAAAATGCAAATCTGCGTACACGCCTTTTGAGAATGTCTCTATAGATGAAAAGTTGGAGGCATTTCGCGGGAGATGTGGCTTTCGCGTATACATTCCGAGTAAGCCTAACAAGTATGGCCTAAAAGTATATGCACTGGTGGATTCTAAAACATACTACGCTTGTAATTTGGAAGTATATGTGGGATCTCAACCCACAGGACCATATGTTCAGGATACTTCTGCTTCAGCCGTTGTTGAAAGACTTGTTGAACCGCTTAGAAATTCAAAAAGAAACTTGACCTGTGATAACTGGTTCACTAGCATTCCGTTAGTACGCAATTTATTTTCGAATTATAAACTAACTTTTTTGGGAACGATAAGAAAAAATAAGCGGGAAATCCCCTTAGAACTTTCGAACCCAGTCAAAAGGCCACTTGGGACAAGTATGTTCGCCTTCGAAAACATAATGACATTGGTTTCATTCATCCCGAAAAAAAACAAAAACGTACTGCTAGTTTCAAGTCTACACCACGACGACCGAATTGATGAAGCCACGGGAAAACCCGAGATGATAATCGACTACAACAGCACCAAGGGTGGCGTAGACACACTAGATAAGATATGTGCAGCTTACGATTGCGCCAGGAATACCAGACGTTGGCCGATGGTGATTTTTTATTCAATGTTGAACATTGCAGGAATTAATTCTATGGTGTTATTTTCCTTGCAAAATCCAGGTAAAAACATGCGTCGTCGTAAATTTTTACATATGCTTGCTTCGGAGCTAGTAGAAGATCATATCCGTAATCGTGGATTACAGGTCAATATTCCAAAAAGCATAAGACTTAGAATTTCAGAAATGTTTGGAACACCCTAGGGATTACCACAACCTCCAGCTGCCAATCCGGTAAATGTGAGAGGAAGGTGCGAATACTGTGACAGAAGAAAGAACAGGCTGACACGATTCTCATGTAAAACATGTGGAAAGTTTATCTGTTTGGAACATGTTACTTGCGTATGTGCAGATTGCTATTTACATTAAAATTACATGTTAATGATATAGATAGTGATAGTGATCGGTAACAAAATCGTTACGGCAGTGCCGAAAGGTTAATAATTTTTTTTCGACAATAAATTTTGTAAATTGCAATTTTTCGTGATAGAATGAATAAGTATTATGCATATATCCATTATTCCATGGCACTGGACAATGAACAAATCAGTCAGGAACCAAATTGTTTACATGGCAATAAACTTACACTCATCAGGTAATTGATTGTCTTCAGCTCAGTGTATTTTTCTCCACGGACATACAAATGATTATCACATATCAGAGAACTATCAGAAAATTTCTTCAACCTGAAAAAACAACAAAATCTCAAACAAATAGCTAGAAAGAATTTTTTTTTAGAAATGTCTTAGGGAAACATTATCTTTTAGTCAGCGTAACAGTTACAATTTTGTATATTTTTATCATCATACAACCTCTGCTGCACTTTTTCAAACTAATAATGCATCATCAAAACTTTGAACTTCGAAAATATGAAAAGAACAAATCAGAAAAGTACCATGTGACGAAGGGTTTTTTGCATCTGTCTGGGTTCTTGCAGGGCGTCAGAAGTCCATCCAAGTATTTCACCATTATTATTCTTTATCATATTGTCATGACGAAATGGTCATTGTAGGTACAGCTGGCTGAAATATTTCTTTATTGCTTTGGTGAAGTTTTATTTCGACTCATTCATCACGTCGACCCGTTTTTTTAGTCAAGCAATTCTTGATCTGAGGAATTTTTACTGTCCTATAGTTTGTGAGCTTCTGTTTTAAGAAGCTGAGTTTTTAAGCTGTTAAAAAGTCAGAACAGACTCTCTGCAGATTTTCATTTAATTTGCAATGATGCTCTCAGAATTTAACACTGGGGTGAGTCTTTTCGTATGTGATCTTTTGACTTTCTGAATTTTTGGGCGTTTTGTTAAGTTAGTACCGTTTGAGTCTTTGAGTTGTTTTTACCGTCGTTAAAAGATAGTTTGTGATTTTGAGGATGTTTCTACCGTTCCGTACATTGTTGTTGATTCCGTTTATGAAATTTTTTCTGCCGTTGGTAGTGATCGACAAATCGTATGCAAACCGATATCACTCAATTTTATTTTCTCGTCGTTTAAATATTTCCCTCGTGACCCAAATCAGGAATGGTAAACTAGATAAATTCCATGAGTAATTTGAGTCTTTGTGACATTATTAGTGAATCCGCGTTGTATAACAGAGTCAATTTTTCAACCTACCCCTTCAACCGAACACTTATTGTCATCTCCCAAGAGTACAGAGACATCTGGACAGAGCAAATTCTTGGAGTGCTGTCCTACGTATCCCTAATGGTATAGATATTAACTGCTGGCAGGATAAAATCGAGTAAAATCACCTGAAAGAAATCATTCTGTTCGTAATTCACCCTGAGACCGGAGCTGAACCAACATGAGAGCTGTGCTTGTTTGTAAACACCCTGAGGAACAGAGAAATGTGTCACTGGCGGGAATAGGTTTCATTTCTAGTTAAAAACAGCATTGCATAGTGCTCCGAATGGTATAGATTTGAACTGCTGGCCAAACATATTTCAAATAGTTTCGTATGGGAGACCTTCCGATTTGTTGTTCTTGTATAGACCTGATTCCCCTAGAACTATTACCACGAGATTTGTGACACACAGGTTTTACGGGACTAGCCGTATAAATATTTCAGAGCACCTCCGACCATATAACAGATACGTTTCGTGTAGTTATGATAACCATCTGTTGGCCGCACAAGCTAAATATCTCCGAGAAATACAAATCAAACTCATTAGAATACGACAGATCGAACCGATCCTAATATTTTCTGAAAGGCCACATCGATTAATTCCAATAAGTGAATACCGACCTATCGTGCTGAAAAGTCTCCCACAGCACGCTCTCTTCACGAGACCTTGCATTTCCTCAGCCGTTAAGTTGAATTTTTATAGATTCAAATGAATATTATTTTGTATGCTAGAATATCCTGTTTCCGTTTTAAATTAAATTCCGAACTTCCCAAGTGCGGTTGCTAACAAAGTATTCACTATGAAATGAAATTAGAGTTTCTACTATATGCAACCGGTATCCTTGCAGAACCCTGGTTGCAAATGAAGCATGCGACCAGTGGGTAGGATAATCTCCATCAGACTCTGCCCTGTGCTTTCCACCTAGGTCTAGATTGGGATAGTGAAGGAAATCACTCAAAAACAACTGGCGCTTGGAATACTGTTGGGTCTTGGAGTTGGTTGCGGTTATAGGAGATCATAGCAGAAAACGTTATATTGAAGTCTGCAGTCAGGGTTACCAAACCAACGTTTCAAATTGACACTCGAGCAGGTGACAGGTGATCCAAAAATCCGTGTTGCATATCGTTTGGTAGGTTTTCGAGGACTGCAAATCGATTTCAGGCCATTCTCGAAACGTCTAGGCTTACCGGTTAGCAGATAGGAACCCCTAACCGGATAAACAAAAAACTTGATAAGAAAACCACAAAAACCACCTTTAGGTGGATCTTATCGACGTGCAGAAGACTTCTAGAGGTTCCACAGACCCGTCAGTACCACCAGTTTTCCGCCACTTCCGTTTGGTGCAACTCTTCCTACCATCCTGCGAAAGTATGAACTAGACGCCGAACTAGCCAAGTTCCAACTGGGCATTACCGATACAATGGAAGACAAACATCGGCGCCTCAGAAAGTTCATTCAAGAGGGACGTGCTACTCCAGTACCAACCGCTACGATGCTGTTTATGTTCCCGCCACAGTTCACACCGTTACCGTGACCAACCATGGGATGCCGGCAGTAACCAGTGCCGGCCCACAAGTAGATGGGCCATTTACCCCGTACCAATTTGACCAACTCCGTCTCTGGTAATGATAACGTTAAACATTCGGGATTGGAGAATAACGTTTGATGTACGTGAGGACCCCGTCATGTTTCTGAGCAGTATTAAGGAGATCCGTGAAGCCCAATGCATTTTTCCCGATCGACTTCTACAGGCTTGCCTGAGTTATTGCAAGAATGAATGCCTGCACTGTGGTTCGGAAACAACCGTATGCATTGGAGTAAGTTTTTCAACAGTCTTTTGTTTTTGAAAGATCAATTTACTCCAAGAAAATCGGAGGGTGATTTTCCAAAAAAACAGTCATGAAACCATTCTTGATGAGTCAAATTAAATTAAACAACAGGAAGTTGATGGAGATTACGAAAGAAAAGAGGCAGAAGAAGATGACAGCATCCAATATCCAACTGAGCAACTAGAGCATTCAGTCTCAGTATCGTACGTTATCACCATCGTCATCCAGAGGTTCACGTTCTGCTTTGAAACATTCACAGAAGTGCTTATCGATAGACAACATAGGTCAGGTGGCTTCACTAGACGTAGAAAAGCAAACACTACAGTTTTTAGAGCAAAAAATTAATGAGATGAATATATACCTTTTTTGAAAGCTTCAATGCTTTGAAATTTCGCCACATGTAAGGACATTTTCGGCTTAGGATGTATTGGAGTATCAAATGGAGTGACGAAATTGTCACAAGATTTCTTGACACCAGGTAAAAACCGAGGTACATATCCTCATCCACTGGAA
Organism: Chrysolina oricalcia; assembly: GCA_944452925.2. Classification (NCBI taxonomy): domain Eukaryota; kingdom Metazoa; phylum Arthropoda; class Insecta; order Coleoptera; family Chrysomelidae; genus Chrysolina; species Chrysolina oricalcia. The sequence goes on from OX101811.2 coordinate 43,084,070, forward strand.
AGCACCACTAACCCTAACTTTGGCTCTACAACCAGCGGTTGACTCATATCTTGTAGCTTTTCCCTCCTAGGACTTGTGAATCTTGATGTCACCCAGCAACTCCTCTATAGATGACAAGTTTTTCCGCAGTCAGAGCAGTGATCCTTTCTGTACTCTTTATAAAGAAGCTATATGTTTAATGCTGATATAGAGACCAATATCTTATTCAGTAGCGCCTTCCTTCCGTATTCAGCACTTCCAAATCCTTATCTATAATTCCCATTTCACATTTTTTATTTCATCTTGTACATCGCTTATCTGATGAACTATATATTTATTCCAGGACTTTCTATGGTTTTCGGGTTTATTGGTTAACTGCCTCCACGTCAGAGGGACAAAAACAGAACTTTTTCCACGTGCAAGCAATAATAATCAAAAATATAAAAAGTTATCGGCATTCAGTGACCTTGCGGCATTAAAACGAAATGAAGTAACGCCTCCTATTACAGTAACCACGATGAAGGAAGAAACCATCGTAGACACCGAATCAGTCAGGCTCAGACGAAGGGCTCGAACGCTTCATTCGTTACCACACCGCCTAGAAAAATGTCTACCACAGATGTGGATGTTCTTTTTTTCGAGCTCTGTATACACTAAAAATTTCTTGGTCAGGTTTTGTTTTGTGATCTGACTGATGAGAAAAAATTACTTTCTGCGACATGAAACTCTCAATAATTTGCATAAATCGATAGATATGATAACTTCCTAGATCTCTGATGTAGGATTTTTTCATTCCTATGCGCTTTAGACTACTTTTGAACGTGACAGCTTTGGAAAATATACTTTGAGAAAATAGCTTCACTATGGAATCAATCGGTAGGTCGGTCCTCCCAGGCAGATTTTCATCATCCTATAATACCTATTTAATGACGAGTCAATATTTCAGCAACATCATATGTCACCATCAATGGGTATTACTTCTTATATTTTCCGGGTCCGTAGCCATAAATTCAATAATGACTGTTGCTGCATATAATTTTAAATCGAACAGAAAGGCAAATTATACTGTTGAATTACTAATAAGTTATCGAAAATGATCATACTCATAATAGTTCAGTAGACAGGTAGTTTCAGATAGAAAAAGATCAAAAGTTAATGAAACTTTACTATGTTATTCAGAATTGGTAAATTAACATTTTCCCAAGTTTTGGACCTCGAGGACCCTGTGCTAAAAAAGGAGGAGGCGGAAAACTGCATAATTTTCAACCTTGCTTTGGTTTTTCCTAATTACCTTCTTTGCCTTACGTTCTACAGCAAAAACATTAATTTACTTTTTTGTGAATCGTTAAATTCTCTAGAAATTTGTTTTTCAGACATGTTTGTGTGTCAATTTGTTACCGAGATATGGAGCTTCGAAGAATAGGACATTTTTCAAATTTCGCTCAAAAATGCCACAAAATGCAGAATTCCACCATATTTCTTCTGTTATACCAGAATTATAATGAAATATAGTTGTTATAATGATTCCTTCTTGAAATCACCAACTTTAGATAACGCCCACCCCTGCTCGCCCACCAGGTGTCAAGTCGTTCCTCCCAAGTACAAGAGAGTGTTGGGCCGAGGGGAGAGTGTGATCAGCTGAAACGAAAGGATGAGGTCGTGACTCTCGCTACCGTTTCTTGCTCGTTGGAAATTGTTGGTAAAGAATCACTGTCGATTTTTTCACTCTCTTCCAGCGTGTCTACATTGCCAAACCATCTGAAGAAGATCTGAATGAACTATTCACTCTTCAGTGAGGGGTAATGCGCAAGGAAACGAAGTCTGCAATGTACCCAATCTCCACTCCCATAGACGAAGTCAACCTTGGCAACAGGAAATGCAACTTGATCGATGGAGGATACCTGTTACATAAAGTGGTATGGAACAAAACTCCCACAAACACATTCGAGATGCTATGCTCAACGTACATCATCTACGTGCAGAGACACTTTGGGAGTAATGTGATTGTTGTATTTGATGAATAACCCACTAACGCCGGCTATCTAAGCACTTAAGCCGCAGAACGAGTTTGCCGTTCTGCATTTCAGTCAGCAACCAAAGTCGTGTTCTCCTCATCTACCATGGCGACCATAGCACAGGAAAACTTCTTGGCAAACGATAATAATAAGTGCGCATTCATTTCGATGTTGATGACACGAATGGCGGGTGCTATCATCGAAGTGAAGCAGGCATGAGGACGCCGACGTGATGATCGTCAACACCGCCATGTCCAAGGCCAGTGAATTCTACAGCGTCATCATTACTGCTGAAGATGTGGACATACTTATTCTGTTGACAGCGTCAGTTACGTCCACCTAAAACATCTTTCTTCAAAAAAGAGGAAGAAGCAGTGGTCCCAGTATCCTCTACTCGCCTTGTTTCTGCTCCTTCCCTCCCAAAGACATACTTTTCCTTCACGCATTGAGTGCTTGTGATACCACTTCAGCACCGTATGGATTGGGGAAATTACTAAATTTGCAGTACCTACAAGAAGAATACCTCCCTCTCTGCAGCAGTGGCCCCTTTTTTCACACCTACCGACGACCTGAGGTGCCAATTATTTATACGATCAGTGACGAAGGCTGAATTACAACTTGCTCACCTACCACTAGCAAGGGACGCTGCCAAATACCACTCCCTCCGCACTTACCAGCAAGTACAGGCATGGTTGGGCAATTATCTTCCTCCGTCAGTATGGGACTGTAGCCTAACCACACGAGGGGTACTACCAATCTTCACAACCAGAAATGCTGCGCTGGATGACATCCTCCAGATTGTTTCCTGCAAGTGCAGCAAAGGATGTTGCACCGGAGCTTGCAGCTGCAAGAAAGCAGGTCTCCGGTGCTCAGCAATGTTCAAGCACTGCACAGGCCACTCCTGCGAAAACGCCCCCGCAACTGATTTGAACGAGGAAGACTCACCAGACATATTGGACAAATACGACAACGGTGACATCATTGACAGCCTGATCGCTCAGGAGAAAGACGAGCTGTTACGAGCAGAACCAGCGGCTAAGACATCTCGTCAGGAAATGTAATGAGTACAAATGAGTACCCACTATGATAAGCACATGTAAGTACCTTTCAATAATATCTTTAATCCTCAATATAATATAATATATGCCTTGAGAATAACTCTTTTCCGACAAAACGACCATGACATTTTTTTTACCTGCCCTGAGATAATTATGTAGAGGGGATGGGGGATATCTATTCAAAAAAGTGACTGATATCGATACCAAAATGATGTGAATGGGTATGGTTAGATTTCATTAGAAATGTGACGAAACCATTGTCCTTTTTTGTATCGTCTGTTATTTACAGATATTTTTTATTAGTATACTGCCTTTTTTTTCTTATCGGTTGTTTTGTTTACCATTTGCGTCGTCCGCACTATTTTATTTGTGGTTAGGTAGGTATGAAGTATGGCGTCACTTTTGTCATAAATTAGCGTTAGGCAATCTTTATGCCGTCCGTGAGTATGGATGGTTGCATATCCTAAAGGTCAGTAATTGCGAATAAATTTCGTTTCTCGTGAATTGAGCGCATTCCTTTGGAGGGATTGTAAAAAAAACGCTATCTACGCTTTTTTTGCAATATCGTTTATTTTATGCGAAATATAAATCAGGTTTCCAGTGAGAAATAAGTGTTTGCCATTGACACGTTCCAAATATAATTATTTAAGATAGCTCAAATAATTCTAAATGCTTTTGGTTTTAATCCACAAATATAAGCCATAGCTCATATTTCGTATGGTGTGCCTGCATTTGTATAGGTAGGTTTTAAATCAGTTTGTTTCAGGGGTATATAACTTTATTTCCTAAAATACACCCTGAGTATTAACACATTTGTATAGTTTTAGCTGTCTACAAAATCTGATATTTTCATTGGAGCCACACGTGCCAAGCACCTTCTTGACCACTCAAATAAATCGGCAAAGCCAACCGGATCCAGGTCATTTTTATTTGCTCCCAAGACCCCAAAAATACCCTGAGATAACGAGATCCTTTGCAGAAAGTTAGCTTTTAAGAATTGGTGTTGGATGCGAGAAGAAGGAAAGGGGTGTCCAAAGTTGGTGACTTTCACCGTGAACCATAATTACAACATCATTTCATCATAATTCTGGTATAACAGATGAAATAAGTTGGAATTTTGCATTTTATATAATTTTTTAGCGAATTTTGAAACATGACCTTTATTTTGACGCGCCATATCTCGGTAGAGAATTCGCATACAAACATGTGTTATCAGTCAAAACTGTATAAAATTTAACGCTCTACAAAAAAGTATGCATGTGTTTTAGCCGTAGGACGTAAGAAAAAAAAAGAAGTCAAGGAAAAACCGGAGAGAGGTCAAACATTTTGCAGTTACCCCTACTTTTTTCGCACAGGGCCCTAAAAGCTCGAAATTCAAGAAAATGTTAATCAACCATCCCTGAACATCATTCTAAAGTTTCATCAACTTCCGACCATTTTCCACCAAACCCCACGTCTTTCAACCTGACTATAAGAGAATAATAATTGTTTTACTGAAAGAAAATAATTCGCACATCAGTAATATTTTTGTGATGGGGACTATACAGGGTTAGTCAAATGTATGGAGCCGCCCACTTTTCTCAGTCAATATGAGGGTTTTCGAAAAAAAGTTCTAATGAAAGTTGGAGGGTTTTTCACTCTGCACTTTTTTCGAATTCAAATATTTGTGCCTTTGGTGGAGAAGTGACGACATTGGCATTTTTTAAAAATAGAACTATATGTCATGTTTGGTTTTACTAGATAGCTTGTTTTCTTCTCATTTCAGTAGTACTAATAATATTTTAACTCTGAGTGTGTTTCGTATTTTTGTAATTCACTTACCTATTGCTCAATTTGTTTAAAAAAATTCTAAATCGGGAAATCTAGCTAGTTGGATATTTTAAGCTATATGGCAATTTGTTTAAGACATTGGCGTAGGTATGTCTAAGTTTCTCAGATGCCCATTTTTCGAAGAACATTTCTAGTTATTTGTTTATTGGAAAATGTCAATAGGAAGTTTTGTTCAAGAATGATTGAAGTGCCCTGAATTTTTCCCAAATAGAAGGTAAGAGAAAAATACAAAAATAGTCATTTGTTTCAATAGAAAGAAGGGCAGCATATCGTCGGTACCATGCCAAAACCACGAATGTGCAAATTTGTCATTTCGATTGAGTAGGGTTTAAGAATATTCTTGGTAAGTGATGAATTTTCACATTCGCAAATTCACTCTCGTTCACAGTAGACAAACTAATAGCACATTCGTGAGTTTGGCGTTGAAAATTTTTGGGACAAAATTAGTATTTTCACATATTGAAGTCAAAACCTTGAAAATTGCACATTTGCGGTTTTGGCGTGGGGCCGACGATATGTAGAGCGGCTATTTCATTCATTTATTTATCAGTCCTGAGAACTAATTTTTTATTTGAACCTATAATCTGAGATAAAAAATTTAATGTTTCGAATGGCTCAGCCATTGAGGTAAATTTAGAAAACATTCTATAAGCAATATCTTTTTATAAAAACTTACGTAAGCCACTGTCTGAATCAAATTGCGGTATCGCTTAAAATATCCACCTGGCTACATTCCATGATTGAGAAAAATTTTCAACAAATTAAGCAATAGGTAAGTGAATTATAGAGGTGGACGCAAAAATACGAAACACACTGTACCTATCAGGAGAGTTGAAATAATATCAGTACTACTGAAATGTGAAAAAATAAGCCTTTCATCGATACTAAACATGACACATAGTCAAATTTAAAAAAAAAATGTCGATGACGTCACTACTCCACCAATGGCACATTTAAAACATATTCAAATTCATAGAAAGGTGCAGAGTGAAATACCCTTAAACTTTCATTGACAATTTTTGGGATAACTTCCATATTAACTGAGGAAAATGGGCGGGTCCATACATTTGACTAACTCTGAATGAAAATACCATTGCCATCTTCCATTCTCTTTCCGTACAGAATATTTGTCTGATGAATACTATGAACATCGGCAATTCCATTCAGTTTTGTTAAAAAAAATACTGACCTGGACACTTGGAGTTGGGTTAGAGATATTAGAAATTCAGTGCCGTATCTTTTTTTTCTTTGGTGTTTTTGGCATCGACTGCTGTGGTCATTAGCCATGTGTTCTTTATAGGCCTTGTTACTAACTCCAAACGCCACCTTAGGAGCAGCACTGTTAATTGGAAAGCAACAGTGAATCGTGCAGGGCTCACCCTAGTCAAGCCACGAGATTTTGATAATTTAATCGTTTAAATTAAATTAAAAAATCCCAGTCCAACCAGGGTTCGAACTCCGGACCTTTCGACTCAGAGTCGGTCGCTCTAACCACTGCGCCACGCCCCGACATCAGTTCCGTATGTAATTGAAAAAAACGTTATTCCAAAATAGATTCTTCAGAATTTGTTTCTTATGTGATATTTGGAGATTGCCCTATTACATTCAAGGAACTCTACTCACTCTTCATCGGTCATGTTTTCCTGACGTATAACTCTTGTATAGGCTTCAGTGAAATTATAATGCCTTTGTCTAGCTTTCGTTTCAGAACAAATAGTTATTGCTGGAAAAGGAATCTGCCAAACTGGTGTAGGGCTCCTTGCAAAACTCACAAGGACAGGTGAAGCGTCCCACTTCATCCAGGTTTTGAAAATCTGATCAATACACACATATAAGGATATGCAAAATAGAAAGATCCACCATAACCTGAAATGATATAATAAAAAATGGAAATATGTTCGTTATTTTTATGATTCAACAAGCTAGAATCACATGTTACTTGAATATCAGGTACTCTCATTTTACCAGAAAAGAAGATAATTTCTAACTCAGTGAACCAATGAAAAAATTGGTTGGGAAACATTACATTATTTTGAATCAACAAGCATGCTGTTTTTTCTTTTTCTGTTTGGTCTGTCCTACATACTGTGAGTCCCAATTTGACCAGCATCACCCATATACTTCCTTCAAATTTTTTCTAACAAACATCAGTCAAAATTATAGATATTCAAAAGCTTACTTTGATCAATTTAATAGTATTAGGGAAAATTTTCTAGAGTTTTTTTTTGTCATAAAACTGAAACCAAATTTTGAATCAAATACCTTAACACATTCAAATCATCTTAGTGGAATTATGAAAATTTACAGGGTATCATCGGTTACTGTCAACTCTATTAATCCTTATATTCTCGTCTGCGTGTCAAAGTCATCAGAAATTAAAAAAAAAACTTTCAGTTCTTAAATAAATTGTTTGCAGCAAACGGTTTTCCATCTCACCAGACGCTGGAGAGATGGTCAGAGCGTTTCTGTGAAGATAATTTGCTGGATTCTTCGATTTTTGGAGAGGGTTTTCTTTTTTGATTAAAGAAAACAGACGAATTTATGTGAAATGTAATTTATCCAACAAAAGCTTCGAACCCAGAGGCATCAAAATTCATGTTAGCAGACCCAATGATGAACTTTCCAATTCTAATGAACAAACACCTCCAGACGTATAATTGGTGAAGTCTCTGATGGAGACCTTACTTTCGGTATCAGAATACTGTGCTCAAAAGACACTTTGGCAGATTTCAGTGAAGGAACTCTGGAAGAACTTCGAAGCAAACATCATTTTTCAATACCAATGAATGTTTTCCCGAAAGTAGAAGCCAACTCATGGTCTTGACAGAAGATGTTCTCGAAGCAGTTATGTCCTTTCGGACAAGGTCAGCTGGTGGTTTGGATTCACTGTCCCATCGACCGGATATGTTTGGTCATAGTTCTGGATCATCAGCAGTATCTCTTCTATATTCTTCAACTAACCACTTCCTTTTAATGCTCCTTTGAAAAACGCTTCCAACATGATCGACAGAGATAATATAGTATAGTAATAATAATGACAATAATAATAGGACTTCATTCAATCAGCTATGGATGATACAACGGTAAAATATGTACATGTTTACATGATTGAATAGCCGAAGTGTCACTGGCAAGCAGTGTTTTTCAACTCAAACTTCAGCACAGAACTAATAGAATAATAGATGATAATAGAGTAGTAGATGATAATGAAGTAATGAATACTGATAGAATAATAATGGAATAACAGATAATACATGGTTAGTTCTCAATAAAATAACAACGGTGTAAATTTGAAAAATTTTTAAATACTCTTAATAATCCTAACTTGAAACCCAGAGACATATATTAGTTTTTTTTAATCGACCTACATAGTTGAGAAAAGTTGGGCTTTCAGCTTCTTCAGCTTATTATTGAATGGTTAGTAAATTTGGGAGGCAAGGCATTATAGAGTATGCAAGCGGTGTAGGAGAAGCTAAGTTTGAATGTGGTGGTAGAGTTCAGGAATTACTAGCAGACGCGTATTTCTTGTTGGAAAATAATTTTCAAAGCGTTTCAGTTTATTCATCAAGTACAAAGGCATCTGAGTAATTGATTTCTTATGAATGAGTGTTAAGAAGTGAAGTTAGCAAAGCAATAGAAGATTTAGTTTTTTTGTATCTCGAAATGACTAGCTAATATATACTAATATATAGAGTATACTGGTATACGCTAAAATCACTCGGGAATTTTTATCTATTTTTTCTGACCGCTAGTTTTTCTATAATCAAAAGAAAAGTGGTTTCGTGACGTCACGTTCATCAAAACTAGACTTGGCAACGCTATAAAAGTTGTGCACCGTGGAATCTTAAATTCTTATTCGAATATAATGTGTCGAATGACAGTTGTCATTTGATACCAGATGGGTTCGTTCGTCTGTTTCACGGAGCATCAATAAGAATCGTTGGTCTCTGTTCAACTCGTTTGCCTACTTTGATATTTAATAAAAGTAGAGCAGTTCCATCAAATATGTATGCTGCAAACGAACAGGCCCTACTTAATTTTTTTTTTGGGGTTAATGCGGTTTTCAAAGTTTTGAAATGTTTTTGTTGTTTGTGCTCTATTTTTTTCCTAATTCCTGTATCTGTATCTCTGCAATAACTGTGAACATGTCAAAAAGGTGCTTCGTACCTGGTTGTCTGAACACCAGTGAACATTTCCAACTGAATATTACTGTATTCAAGCAGCTTTCAAGGAACGATTTTAAATTTTAGTTATTGCAAAAATTAAATTCATATTTGTTAAATAGAAAGAGTCAATCTTCTCATAATCTACTCTCGGTCCCTCGGTACATTATCCGAACTTCCCTTTACGAAGCCTTTCCATATTTATTTTAAAACACAAATAAATTCTCACCAGATCGGTCATAATAACACCTGGCTACAGTTATAGTTAATAATGAATGTATCAGATAAATGTCGAATGTCATAATGATTTGCGGTGTTGTCAATGCTCGTTCTTCATCGAAAGGATGATCCGTTCAGGAAATTTGAAAGTTATAAATACAATAAAAAGTAGCTAATATGTGGTTTGTCACCAAGAATATTTCTTTGTGGGTGTGTATTGTAAGATACTTTACTCAGATAATTAACAAGCTTCGTATATCTCATGTCACTATCTAGCCATAGTCCTAGGTTTTTGCATTCCTCCATAACTGGTAATGCATTACAAACCAAAAACTCAGTTTATTCTTTTTGGGTCCAATAATCAGGAGTTTTGATTCATTATCATTCAGTTTCAGGTTGTTTGCGGATGATACATTGAACAATAGCGCAAGATCTTCATTGATATGATCCATGGTAAGTTTAACGTTTTCTATTTGAAACCTAAGGTACAGATGCGTGTCATCCGCATATTGATGTATTTGCCAGAAATTCATGGATTCAATGAAATTTCAATGATATTTAAAATGAAAACAATAGCAGGCGGAGAATAGAGCCATGAGGTATCCCAAGAATTGTACATCTGATATCTGGTCTCTAACTACTGCGAGCGATTTCTCAGGTAATTGGCGATCAGTTCCACAGAACCAGGCCCAGACCTGAAATATTTCAGCCTTTGTTCGAGTGAAAATGGGTCTATAGGGTGTCGAAGGCTTTGCTGTAGTCTAACAATACTGAACAGGTTACTTTGTTTTTGGCAGTACTGATCATAATATCATCGGTGATACAGGCCAGAGCCGAAGTAGAGCTGTGATGCTTTCCGAACCGTGACTGTGAAACAGGTTTGTGAAAACGTTATCTAAAATCTGCTTTTTCATTACATTTCTAAAATTTTAGATAGCATTGGCAGAATACTGATGGGCCTAAGATCAGAATGGGATGAAGCGTTTGCAACTTCAGGAACTGGAAACACCATCGCACACTTCCACGGATCAGAGAAAGAACCTGACATCAATGATGTATTAACAATATGCGTCAAATACTTAATCAAATGAAAGCTCACAAATTCGAACATCTTTTTTGATTTATTATCGTATCCTAAGGCCTCAGATTTAATCAAATTCAAACATTTTGCGACTTCATGGTCTGTAGTTCGTGATAATTCGAAAGTTACATCCTGTGGAATAATGTCGTATTTATCCAACAACCAACTTTGTGCTTCAGTTTTATGATGGGTATGATAATGAAGAGTGAGTTAATATCATGAGCATTGTTTAGTTCAGGAGGGATTTTATATGAGTTTCCCTGATCTACAATTTTCAGAGATCTCAGCCGATCCAAGTTATTTTGCTGTTGTGTTGGTGCAACGCGAAATAAACATAAGGCCATTTTCTCTGGGAATTGCTGCATTGACGTTATTCCTGAGTTCTTCATAAAAGTTCCAGTGGGTGATAATCTGACTCTTTTCGAATCTTCTGTAGGCATCATCTCTCAATTTCATTCAGTTAACCGAGGACTAGGTTTTTTTGATATTCTTGCTTCACGAAGGGGACAATGTAGGTCAAAGATTGCTATCAGATTCTCTGTAAGAAAATTCACCTTGTCGTTGACTCCAACTAATGTATAGATGAAATCCCAGTTGAAGTTATTCATGTGTTCACAATAAGCATCTTTATCAAAATGTTTCCAAGCACGGTATTTTATAAATTTGAAGGACTGTTTAGGAGTATTCTTTAGTATTTTGCAAGAAACAGCACAGTGGCCGAAAACATTATGCAGGTTTGTAACTTCACAAAAAGGAACATTTTCGGTGGCAGACGTAATAATGATATCAAGTAGAGTTTGACTTGCACCGGTGATTCTGGTAGGCCCTTCGACCAATTGGATTAGATCATAAGACTCCAGAAAGTTCCGAAAGTATGATGCACCTAGGTCGTCTTCGAGAAGGTCTATGTTCACATCCCCAAGAATTATGATTCTTTCACATTCAGGTAAATGTTGGGAAACAAAATCATCAAGACATTCAAAAATAGTCTAGAATATTTCTTCTTGGGGGTCTGTACAGAACACCAGTGATGACATTTTTCATGAGCCTTTATTTTAATCCATAACTATTCTATGGTTCGTGTCACTTCTTTCAGAATGACTTCATATCTGATAGTATTTCTTATGTAAAAAAGAACTCCACAATCTGTACAATCTCTGTCAACGCGTTCTATTCGGTAGTGTCTAATGAAAAAAGGACTAACGTTGACATTTTCGTGCAGCCATGAGTAAGAGCAGCCAAATATATCTACCCCAGTTAACACAAACATCTAGGAGATGTTGCTTTCATGATTATTATGGCAACAAAGTGAGTTCCATTCAGACAGCACTGTTACCACTTAGTGATGCCAAATGTTATGAATTGTTCACAATTTTCTTCTCATCATTGTCGCTTTGAGGCAGATGTGAAGAAAATTGTGAAGCACATTAACATGAATTTTCGTTTCATTGCGATTTTGTAGGTGTGGAAGGAATTTGGTGGGTAACAAAATTAAGAATGACATCACCATCACATCACATCATAAAAAATAACCCTGGGTTTTCGTCCTCGGGGATGCCGTACACAACGATATTTTTTCTTCTCAATTTATTATTTGCTAGCTTCAAGTTTTTTTTCAGTTTCACGTTTTTATCATTTAGTTCCAATTCTGTTATTTTTTTCGATTGGTTTTGTAATTGGATTCTAATTTCTTAGAAGTCTGCCCTTATTTTTTCGTTACTTTGCTTGATATCTTTCAATAGGTTTAGTATTTCAGCACTTGTCATTCTCGAAAGGTACGCCAATGGTCGATTTTAATTTGTGATTCAGTGGTGATATGGTACAGCGCAGCAAAACACAATTTGGATCAGATAAAATCAATGGGATTTATAAAAACATTCCCGGGATTTGCACTCGTTATTATCACTGTTTGATTTATATTCACTGGTATTAGATAGAATTCAGTTCTTCCGGATTTTGATATGGTATTTTTCCTTGATATTTCTTATCTGCACTGATAGTGTTTTAGACGATGATGATGATGATATATATGTTTATTGTACGTAAGAATAAATTCCTGTTAACAAACACAGGTAAAATTATAAATAACATGTAATATACAAACTCTTAAAATTTAAAATATAGCCAAATAATAACAATGTAGGCGTGATAAAGATATGTTACGGTTAAAATAAGAAATGTAAGTATAAAGTTCTTTATTTTAAAATTACAAAAGAAAACATAAAAATGAATCGTCATAATACTCTGCTAAACTATAATATGCCTTATCACTAAGTAGTATTTTGTCAGGTTTCTGAAAATATTGTACCTTTTTTCCTTAATTTCACAAGGTAATTTGTTATACATCTTCACCCCATTATAGATCAGAGAGTCTTTTATTAGATTTGTCATGGGAATTAAACTATTTTCGTTTTGACGAGTATAATAGGGGACATCCTTTACTTCGTAATCCAATCTATTTTTGTAGATTAATGAAACCGTTTCCAATAAAAAAATTGAAACAAGGGTCAGGATCACATGTTCAATGAAGAGTGGTTTACATGAGTCCCTAAATTTTATTTTACACAGGTATCTAATTGCTCGCTTCTGTAGTATAAACACTGACTGAAACAATTGGTTGTTACAAACTCCCCAAAATGATATACACAAGTGCGTAATAAACTGATTTTGCAGCAGCAAATCCCAACTCATTACAAACCACCCTCAAAACATAACAACCAGATGCCAATTATTTATTCATGTTTCTCATGTGCACTTCAAATGTCAGATTCGTGTCCAAGTAAATTCCCAAAAATTTAGCTGTGTCCTTATTTACTAATATTTGACCACCTATATTCACATCCGGTATCATAGTTTTGAAAGAAATGGCACTTGTTTTGTTGATATTCAGTGAAAGTAAATTACAATCACACCAGTCTTTGATTAATACCATGTCATCACACATTATTTCGTGGAGTCCTTCTTTATCTTTATGGTGCCATAATATGGTTGTATCATCTGCATTTAACGTTAAATTTCCCGAAATTGGTAGAATTGTAAGGTCATTTATATACAATAGAAATAGTATAGGACTCAGTACAGAGCCCTGGGGCACTCCACACCTTATTCCAATTGTACCAGAAGTAGTGGATAATTTTACACACTGCTTTCTATTAGAGAGATAAGATCTGAACCAGTTCAGAGTGACACCCCCGAATTCATAACGATTAAGCTTCCGCAGCAAAATGTCATGATCTACAGAATCGAATGCTTTCGAAAGATCACACAGCACCGCCACGACAGCTTCTTTACCATTTATGCTTTCATAAATCATTGACATGAGTCTATGGATGGCATCATTTGTGCTTTTTGAATTCTGAAAATCAAATTGCTCTGCACTCAGTATTCTATTAATCGTCAAAAATTCCATAATTCTTTTCTTCACTAATTTTTCGATAATTTTTGCAAGTGTGAGAATTAAAGATATCGGTCTGAGGTTGGAGGGATCTTCTCTGTCACCTCCTTTATGAAGAGGAATTATAACAGAGGTTTTCAGAAATGGCGGAAAAATTCCAGTTTCGAATGAGTCATTTATGACCTGTGCAAGAGCGCCGAGCGCACCATTAGGAAGGTTTTCAAATATCCTTATAGAGATATCATCTAAACCAGCCGCGTTCTTATTTTTTATAGAATAAATTACTTCATTCAATTCAGATGCATTAGTAAAGTATTATATTTCCATAAACGTGGATGTCCCTCAGGTAGTCTAATGGATCATATCTTGGAAATATATTTTCTGTAAGCTTTTCAGCAACTGTACTATAATAATTATTAATAATATTAGGTTCAAGGAGGGTATCTATAGGTTTCGAGGTTCGTGGTCTACCCCTGAGCTCATTCACTATGGTCCAGCTTTCTTTTACTTTGTTTTTTGCCTTTGCAATTCTGTTATTGTAATACATATCCTTCGCGGCTCTGATTACTTTTCTATATGTGTTTCTATACAAGTTGTAGTGATTGTAAAAGAAAATATTTGTTGTAAATTTCCTAATATAATGAAGAAATCGTATATTTTTGGAGGAGATTCTAATTCCCTCCGTAATCCACGGTTTTAGTTTTTTCAAGTTAATTTTTTGCTTAGGAAAGGCAATCTCAAAGTTTTCAACTAGGCATTTATAGAAATATTCAAAAGGTTCTTCTCTATGTATTGAATCCCAGTTAGTGTTAGCGCATGACTGAGAAAACTTATTATAGTTTGCAGAACTGTAGAGGCGGCCGTAGCGGTGTTTTTTGTTATTTGTCTGTTCTTTTAAATATATACAGCTATATATGGGATCATGATCTGATAAATTTGATTGTAAGACTGAGCAGGAAATACTGTCTTGGTCCAGGTTTGTACAAAAATAATCAATTGTGGTTGATGAAAATTGTGATGTTCTTGTAGGTGTTCCGACATGCATAAGTAAATTGAATGAATTGATGACATCAGTGAGCCTCTGGGTGTTGATTGAGTATTTATCATCAAAGTTTATAATTGAGATCGCCAGTCAACAGAATATTTGAGTGTGATGGGATACGCGAAAGAGTTTGTTCTAACTTAAAAAGAAATACGTTCACATCAGATATAGGTGCTCTATAAATACCTACATAAAACGTATAGTTTGACCTTTTTTGAAAAAAACGATTGACATTTCAATTGTTTCTCTTCAACAATATCAGAACACCCATCAAATGTACTGAATGCAAGATGTGACAAAGTGTCATGAATTAAGATGGCTGTGCCGCCATGTGAGAATGTGCTCCTAGAGTACTTTGACACAACATGATAAGTGGGTATACTTAGTAACTCCTCTGGTTTCAGCCAGTGTTCAGTCAGCGATACAATTTTTGGAAAATTGCTAGATTCTAACATTATGAATAATTCATTTGTTTTATTAGGGAAGTATTGAATGTTGAGGCAAAATACTGAAATTATGTCTTCATTACTGACCGATCTTTTGCGCTTAAAAAATAAGGTTTACTCGCCGATTCCTCTTGGGTAGTCTTTCGAATCTGTGATATAATTTCATGGCCTTTGGTCTGTACAGGTTGAATGGCCTCCTCACTCATCTCATCTTCCAATGACCTTCCCTGTTTCCCAATTTAATACGATTTTGGTTTCAAACTATTATGATGAAACGTATTATTCTTCACTTGTGTTGATGTTGTATTAACCTGTGAATTCAAAATAAGCGTTTTTAGAGCCTTGCATAAAAACCACTTTCCAGTTTCATTCAGGTTTTTTCCACTGATATAAGTAGTTCTTCTTAGATAGTTGTTGCAATCCAATAAACATCCTGCCAGATTTGCCTGATATGCTCTCTTAAATAACTCGAGATTTTTTTGGTAGGTGAAATCATTCATTTTGGAGTAGTTGCAGTAATATGGCTTAGTGATGATGATGCGCCGGCTATTTTCAGAAGGGATTAAAAACTCTTCCACTAAATTTCTTGCACATTCATTTGGCCAGAGAATGACCTGTCATTCATGTTCAGGTGTACTGCATTGTGTCGAGCTGTGTATATCAGTTCCTTGTCATTTGCATTAGGTTTCATTATAGTTTCTACTGTATATTTTTCTTCCAATAGCTTCCGCAGATATTTGCAGAGGTTTCGACCTTGAGAATTACTCACTATCAATATTTTTATTTTCTCATCTTCAAATCTATCTTCTTCTCTTTCCACTTTCTTCCACTCGCTTGTGCTATTCTTTCTTCAATGTCTCCAATTCATTTAGGTAGAGGTTGTTTTCCTATGTTAGCGTATTTATGGAAGTCAGCATATTCTGCATAATGCCATTCAGATCAGTAATGTCTTTTTCCAATTCAGCAGCCCTTTCCTCATAATTCACTTGCGTAGAAGTTTGTGTTGCGAGGCTACTAGTTTTTCTTTCATACTCTGTGCTGAATTATGTTTGGTTATGGTTACAGTTTGAGTTGAAATTGTCTGAGTGGGTTTTTTATCAGTTTTTTCAAATTTGTTTCGCAAGTCTGCTATTTCTGCTCTATATTCTCTGATGCATTCACGCTGTTTTTCAATTTGTTCATTCAGATCTTACTCCCTTTGTGAGACTTCTTCAAAAAATATTTTATAATCATTTTTTAGTTTTTCTATATAGCTATTTTGCATCTCGTTATTGTCGTTCAAATCAGTAATGGTCTGCTCCAATAGGGATTTCTCGTCACTGACACTATCTGTACTATCGGTGCAGCAAATAATTTGGAAGTCCTTTAGGAATTTGCACTTGTCTTTATTCTGGAGTACGCAGCTTTCATGGAAAACTTTAAAGCAGTTTTTGCATATAAAATAATTAGATGGGAAAGGCCTCGTCTTACAGCATCCATAGTTAACAGTAGCTGCTGGTAATAAACTCGCTGTTCAGAGGTCGTAAATTTTCAACTTCAGCTCCTGTACTATATGAATGCAAATTTAACTTGGTTATCTCCTTTTTATTCGGTAACTGTTTTTGTCTATAAAAACATTGAGATACACTTGCAGTTCTAGGTTATCAGTATTTTACTGCACAATTATTTCAAATTATAACTTTCCATTCAGCCTGAATTAAAGGGCACAATGAGCTGTATATCCAGTACAAGTTTCAATATTATTATCCAACTTTTTACCACTCAATCACCGAATTATATTAGCAGCTTAGAAATTCGCGTTGGTTCGACGAGTTGAGACCTTCACTTCTGACACACTTAACTACAATTTTTATGAATTTTCAATTCAGAAGATTTACGTATCACGGTTAATTCCACTTGGAGCACTGTAACACCTGTTTCTCGTACGAAAATGTTTCAAATAGTTATGGAACATTTTTCCCAAATTTATAATTTCATTTCTCAATGTTATCGACATACAAGTTTTTTAATGTTTCAACAGAGTGACCCGCTAGGTTCATTCTGCTTATCAGTCAACCCATTGACAAAAATCATCCTAACTGAATTCAATAGCTGGTATCTTGATGATGGTGCTATAGGCCAATTCAGTTTTTGAAGTTGTCAGAGATATAATCACTAGATCCCAAGAGCTCAGGCTTGAACTGAATCTCAGTGAATGCAAATTAATTTTTCTAGACAAACAAGATCCAGTAATGATCCAAAAGTTCAATTCAGTGAACTCAGTGAACTCAGAAATCAGAATTTAAATAGAATCAGATTGACCAAATTGATCAAATGATTATGAAGTCAAGTAGTGCACTAAAACCGGTTCCTCTGTTCCAAACAACAACGTTTCACAAAAATCTTGGGATTTTCTTCTGATCGAATGGTCACTCAAATAACTCCCTGATTCAGCTGCAAACTTTTAAATTGAAATGGCTTGGCTCAAACTAGAGGAATCCGGAGATTGGCCCAGCACACTTCTCGTTGCGTTAATGGGAACTTTATTACATGGTGAATAGTTCAGAATTTCGGTCGGTCTGTGTTTAGGACGACCTTTATGTAAGTCATACATGTCGTTGTAGATTCACCATCGCAGAAAATGGAACCCATGCATTGAGCTGCAAATTGAGTTCGGGTCGTTCTTTCAGATGTACCACTGTATATGATCTAATCAAACGAACTCTGTCGAATATTTAAATTCCTTCTGTACTAAAATATTTGGTAATCAGTAGAAAAGATGGAAAACTACTCGAAGGAAAGTCTTTCTTTCCATGGAGACAAGGCACATCATTAGTCTGTGATTTCACCAGTGTAAATACTGTTGCAGTTTCTTATATCGAATCAATCAGAGTAGCTGGTGAAGCTACTGAAGCAGAGAAATCAAAATTGGGAAAATGTCGCAATCTGAGGGTCAATTCGTTCATTATCTAGTGGCCATCGAAACTTTTGGTGTTTTTGGATGCTATGTCATCGATTTTATAAAAACTGTTGGACAAAAACTTATCTAGGGAACAGATAATCCTAGGTCTGGATCATTCTCATGTAACCTATAAGTGTAGCAATCCAGAGAGGATATGCTGCTTGAGTGCCATTTCTGCCTCTTATCGCCTAGATGAAATCTTCATTTGCCCAAAAAGGATTCTGAAACATTCCAAAACTACATGGAGAAATAAGATAGTCATCTCGAAAAAAAATTACAGCAGTTAGATTTATCATCTTCTCCTGAACTCACAACATCTACAATATTTACTCCCAAATTGATTCCCAGCAGTATTAACGCGAGATCGCTGTCACGCCACTTCACTAATAAAGACAATCACGTCAGTAGAGAATAGAAGTGATGAACACAGTATAAACCTGGGCACCATCAAGCCTATTAAAGAAAATACTCGCTTTCAATAGTCTAAAAAGTATTGGCAATACTTGCTTTATAAACAGTGTTATTCAGTGTTTTACACACGGCGGTTGTTGGGGTATGTGAAACAGGATGCGTATATGAGAGATATGAACATTATTATGGAAACAGCTTTAATCGAATCCTTTGCGGAGGAGATCAAGAAACTATCAGAAGAATCGTCAGATCCAGTTGTTAATACAGTCTTTATCGGGTTCGCCTAGAAAGATACTAAGGAATTTGGAAGGTACCTGTATGCCCCTACATTATTTTTCACAGAACTGTGTGATTACATCACCCCCGGCGAGCAGTGAATGTCACTCAGATCAACCCCTAACAAAATTTAGACTCTACCGATTCTGAAATTTGCAGAGTGCGACTCCAATAATTACCATATTTTTTCCATGAGACGTGAGACAAATTGGGTTTTTTCAGAACCAAAAGTTTTCCAGCCAAAATCCGTTTAAGTAGTGGAATTGGTGTCGTAATTTCGAATCCGTGGGAATTTTGAGCCTATATTGTACCCTGACGTAATTTTTTGTAAAACTGGGTAATTCCATCCCATGCAAGATTCAGACTTATCGCCGGTATCTCTACCGATCCTGAAATCAACAGAGCTCTACTCCATTGATGACGGAAGATACGGGAGTGTTTCCATGAGAGGTGAGACACACTGTAGAATAGACAATACACATTATGCAACAATTATTCTCTTGAAGTTTTGATGGACATGACAAATTATGCAGAAACGGCTAGAAACTCGACCCAGTGCCATTACATTGGGCGAATGCAGTTGGTAATTTCAATCAAAAGTATATAAAATTTGCCAAATTCCTGCTTCTTGAAATTTCAGTATACCAAATTCCTATCACGTTTTTCCGTTTTTTACCCATTTCCGCACCATCACGAAGTATAGTGAGAGGCGCGGATTAATCCATGGGCCAGTCAACGATTTTTATTCGGTGTTGTATTGTCTCCAGTTTTGATGCCCTGGATGGTCCAGTCCCACTGATTTTAATTGATATCTTGCTTTCCTTCTCATACTGGTATTGATCTTCGTTTTGTTTTTTGTTATTTCCGTCAACCGAATGCACCCCTACGCGCAACCCTCAAAAGTCTTCGAGAGACTTGTGTGAGCTAGGGAAGACGCTGCCCTTACCTTTTAACGTGTGATGCCATGCAAGAGACCGGTGAATCGGTGGATCGAACCCACGACCCCACGCATGCGAGGCGAACGCACTACCTCCACCACCACGGCCCATTGATCTCCGTTGCTGTCTTTGACCTCATGTGCCAATAATTTCGCAATAATTGGGTCTTCACTGTCGTCGTCGTCTTAAAAAAACTGCGCTGTTTTCAGTCGCGTCTACATAGCAGGATATGCAGTGTTTATAAGTGCAACTTACCTAAAATAGGTGTTTATGAAGAATCCGCTAGAAGGATCAGCGAATTGTCTTTGGCTTTTTACTTTTTGAAATTATACTAATTTTTCGTTTTTTTTCCTTTCTTTATTCTTTTTCTCAACTTGTTTATATTTTACAACATTCAACTATCTTTTTTTCCTGACATGACATCTCAAAAAAGTAACACAAAAATATACAGTAAGATTCAATACAAAACAAAATACAATATGATTCATCAAATCTAAACATGCAGAACCCAGAACACTTCAAGCCGGATCTCTCGTTACTTTCACTACGGGGTAAGGTCAATCCTGCTTCTTCCATAGGCCCATTGATTTGGACCCTCGTGAATACCATATCAATTCTGAACTCGGTAGGTCCGTAAAGGAATGTTGCCTTGCAGCTTATCTTATAAGGGAAATGCAGCAGAATTTAATTCACAATATTCCACAGGCTATCGGTGATTGTTTTTTCGGTGTCAGGTTGGTGATATATTTTGTTCTTAAATATTGGAAACACTGATTCAAGTAAATTATAATTGTCATCTGTCAACTTCAATGAATTGTTTATTGTTTTTACATCTGTTTTGGCATATCTGAATGTTAAAATATAATGAAAAACTTATCGAATAAGATATTCTTGGTTTTTAGAGAAACATCAATACATTTATGCATTGACCTGAGTTAACACAATTTGCAACTCATAGATCACATGATCTAAGAAGTAAAAAAATTTCAAAAACCGGAAAAAAAATTGTGATCAACTACAGGAGTTGAAGAGTGTAACAGTATTTGGGACTGAAGTAAAAAAAAAAACATCGATTTTTAGAAAGAAGAATTTCATTTCAATCGATGTTAATAATTATAACTTTAATTATAATATTGACTACAGCAATTACGAAGAAAGAATGAAAAAAAATTGTATCGGAGCACCAGGGTGGCTTAAATTGATTCGGTGGCGCATTCGCTTTTACTCTGTAGAAAACCCGGAAAAACCTGTATTAGCACGTCATTTGAAGAGTCGGAATTAATTGAATGAAAACTCCTAACAAAGTCTGTTGAATTGTTAAAACCTCATTTTCGGTAAAAAAAGGATGTATGGTGTCTTTAGAGGCTTCAATTCGATAAAAAACATTCTATTCAAGCAGCTGTCATCAAATTTGTACGAATCTATTCTGTTCTTGGTCAGAGTATGTAGTAGTGGCCAGAATCGACTACAAAACCACAGTAAACGAAGAGTCTATAAAGCTCATAATTTGTTTTGAAATATTCAAAATAGAATCTTGTTTACTGATACAGGATCCGAAACCCAGTCCACAATAATATTTCTTCTTCAAAGCGAACACTTCCTTGCTGTTGTTGTTTTACAGTGAACGTTTTTTTTTAAACTTCCAGATATAAATGTTTTCATTTTCCACAAATGATAAATATTTGGTACTGGTATCAAAAACTACTCTTTAAAACCTCTGTGAAACCTGCATATTCTGTTTCATATTTAGCCGCAGCAGCATCATTATCCAACCAAGTTATCACGGCTGCTGTTATTTGTCATATAGGCCATATTTGGGAGAAACAATTTTCATTGACTGGCGCCGTATGTTTGATTATGGATCGAAATTTGAAAGATGTAATCTTAGTCATACCAAATTTGGGAAGCACACTGGATGTTTGTTAGATTTTCTATGTTTGTGCTTCACTCAGCTTCTGGGATCAATTATCCAGTAACTCTGCACAATTATGACAATGTTCAGAACGACAAGAGTCACATCCATGGGTTCGGTGTGATATGGGCTATTTTCATCTATATAATCATTAGTACTACTTTCGTCATCAACAGTTCCTAACAGAAAATGCATCAAATTCAGTCACCAACATCAGACTTACAAAAGTAAATCTTATCAACTTCAGAGTTACAACCGTTACATTAAACAGAATCATCAGTAATTCTCTCACATTCTTTAGTTGAAGTATTGGGATCATTTTCAGAATATGGGGTCTAGAAAGTAAACATAATGAAAGTGTTTTCTCAAATTTCGAATTTTAACATCGAGAATGGAACTCAACAACACCACAGAGATTTGACATGTACTGTCGCTTCTTCAATCTTCACTCTTCTTTTATGATAAAAGAATTCTAGTTAGTCGATGGGAAGATTCAAATTGAACAACCATTTTTGCGTAAGTTCTTTGGTTTTCGAGAATCTGTAAAATGTTATTTATTTTGTATTATTGGTACACATTCCAGCAAAATGGAACACAACATTTGCAATAGGTTCGATGCTTTTGAAAATATCTTTTCAATAAAATCAAATTTGAAAACATTGAATATGACAATTGACAGTGTTTCAAACATTTATAAACAAAATTTATTACCAACCTGACAACAAAATAACAATTACCGATAGCCCATGGAATAATTTTCAATCAACTCGTTGTCTCGAATCTTACCAACTATTGAGAATGTAGGGATTCCAAAGTAATGGTGTTTTCTTTGGATTCTCCGTAAAAAGCTATTAGAAAAAACATTCCCTAGCAGCAACCATAACTTGAGATCAGCATCTCGCTCATTGAAAGCTTATACAAGGTAATTTACCACCACTTAAACAAAATTTGTCAGTGTGCTCTCCTTTCCAAAAGAAATTCAAAACCAAAAGAAATTACAATAATGGAACAAAAAAATTGCCTGATACATTTGTAGGAACGCGCCTCCACTGGATAGAATCATATTACAAAATGGAAAAATAAATTAAAAATTTTTGCAAATCACATAGCACAGCACAACAGAATTATATTTTATAATGATAAATCAAATGTTTGAATGTTGTTCAGTTATTGTCGAAACACAATTCCATGCGACGAATGGAGTTTGGATGACATCTATTTGGAAATTTCCCTGCGTATTCTCGAACACCAGCACTGGCATTTTCATTCAATGTACCAAATGTAACTATTATATCACAATATTCGATAAAGCTGAACGATGGCACATTGAACAGTATCGATGTTCGTAAGACTTCAAAATACGGTCACTATTGCAATTTTGCGAATTTTAGAAAGGATCCCGCAAACTCCTCATGGAATTTGGGTCCCGGTGGATTTTTTTGAATTTTTGGTATGATGTAGTCCGTGTAATTCTCAACCAATGTTACCATTGCACCAACCAAAAAAAATTAACAATTTTGCTGCTAGTGGGCGTTGAAATCAACACTTGCGCAGATAACACTATTTATTTCTGAATCCGGTAACAATATCTTCACCTATTTCATTATTGCTACTGTTGAACAATATTTTGCTGTTTTATGAAAAAAAAATTTACTTCCTCTTTCTTCCCCCGAACTCCTATTACGAAACGCAAAAAAAAATCTCGATTGCCTTTGAATGTATCGTCGAATGTTTAAATATCCCTGAATACGGAAAATTGCAGTTTTTTTACGATTATTCCCCCTCCTCCCAAAGGGCACAAAAAGAAATAATTTCGGTGGACTTTGCGGAATTTTTAATATGATGCAGTTCAAGTTATTTTGATTACAAGTTATTTTGGTGACAAACCTTGAAAATGAATAGCTTTGATGGTAGGGGGCGTTGAAATCACCCCTTGCGCAGATTAGACTATTTATTTTTGAATCCAGTAACAATATTTTCACTTGCTTCAATGTTGCTCATGTTGCCCCCCAACTCCTATTACGAAACGCAAAAAAAATATTTCTCGAGTGCCTTTAAATATATCGTCGAATGTTTAAATATGCTTGAAAAAGGGAAATAGCAGTTTTTTATGATTATCCCCTTTCCCCCCAAAAAGCACGAAACGAAAATTTTTTTATGGATTTCTCAGCATTTTCAATATGTTCATGTTATTTTGAATAGAAATTAATTGGATGACAAATCCTAAAAATGAATAGTTTTGATGCCAGGGTGCGTTGAAATCATACCTTGCTCAGAATAGACTATTCATTATTATAGGCGGAAACAATATCTCTACGTACTCTAGATTATGCAGAACAATCGTGTGATTTAAAAAATATTTAAAACCTCCGCCTTACCACTATTTTGAAACATGAATGAAATTAATTCTCGACTACTTGTGAATGCTTTATGAAAATAAACGTTTTAATCAGTTCAAATTTGGGAAATCGGACAGTTGTTTAATGTCACCATTCCCTCCATTCAAAAATATAATGGTGGATTCCGCTGACTTCTTAGGAGGGCGTAGTTCATGTTATTTGAATATCAATCAATTTGGCGAAAATCTTGAAAATAAATAAAAATTATATAGACATCAACAAACTGAATTTGAGTTGGTGCCTGAATTGATTTTTTTCGTGTTTTGAAATGGGGTTGGGGTGAGAGGGGGGTTTTACATTTTTTTAATGAAAAATTACAGAATTTTTCAGCATAATCTAAACTAAAATACGTAGAGATATTGTTTCGGTCTATAATAATGAATAGTCTATTCTGAACAAGGTATCATTTCAATGCCCCCTAGCATCAAAACTATTAATTTTTAGGGTTTGCCACCAAATTTAAAAATAACTTGAACTGCATTATATTAAATATTCAACAAAATCTACCGACATTTTTTTTGTGTCCTTTGGGGGAAGAGAGAATAATTATTATAAAAAACTGCCATTTTCCTTATTCAGGCATATTCAAACATTCGACGATACATTTAAAGGCAATCGAGATTTTTCTTGCGTTTCGTAACAGGAGTTGGGGGGAAGAAGGTGGTAGTAAGATTTGTTTTATGAAACAGCACAATATTGTGCAACTTTAGCAATAATGAAACAGGTGAAAATAGTGTTACCGGATTCAGAAATAAATAGTCTTATCTGCGCAAGGAGTGATTTCAACGACCCCTAACAGCAAAACTGTTAATTTTTGTAGGTTGGCGCAATGGTAATATTGGTTGAGATTTACATGGACTACATCATACCAAAAATTCAAAAAAATCCACCTGGACCCAAATTCCATAAAGAGTATGCGGGGTCCTTTGCAGAGCATGATTGACTTCGCTGGAACTCGTGAACTGTACAGCTAATTGAAAAATGTTTCTGACAAAAGTTGCAGGAAATATCATGCTCCATAATTATTAACACAATTGGCAAAATTGGGTTTCGGTACAATATTTTCAATATGGCGGCGAGAGCGGCGGTCGCTCAAGGTCACAAACTCGGAATATCACTCAGGACATTGAACTGTATGAATCTACCAAATAAGAACTCTCCTTGACTTCTTGCTGTGAACCCCCTTTTATATCTTCAGTGCCTGCACTACAAACCATACAATAGTTAAAAGTTGATAGTGTTGGCAGTTACAGATGACACTCTGTTCATTTTCATGATTGAAGCATAGATATCAGGGAATTCAAGAGCGTCATCAACCAGAATATGTTCTGTTTCGTTATCAAAAAATCTCCAATTATTTATTTTCTAATTGTTAGTTGTGGACCATAGAAAATGGATGTAAGATTCTTCCACAGGGTTATGAGTTCTGTGTGTGGAAGAAAAGGAGATGATATTATATCATTCTCAAGGAAATACTAGTGCTGTTGCTTATACTTATATGCCAATGTTATTCAGTTATTACATATCATTCCATTGCAAAGACTCACCTCTCGAATACAGATCTATCTTGTTCACCCATATATTTGAATCCGTGGATTCCGGTATAGTCAGTAAACTCCTGAAGGTAATATTTCAAATTTTTACGAAAACCAGGATATTTTCTTTTCGGTTTGATGATTTCCATTTCTTTCATTTTCATTCCACTTTTTTGGTCAGGGTCCATTTCTTCAGCATCGCAACCGTTCATCTTTGCTTGTGAACTGAAAAAATCAGAGCTTTTTAAAAATTGTCAATAAAGTTCAGAAAAACTTTTTGTTAATAATGAATTATTTTGAAAACAATCAAGATCTATAAACTCTCACTTTCAAATAATCAGGCATTAGGTCAACCTAACCCAACCCAGCGGTGAAGTTAAGATATGGGGGCATTAAATTCTACAGTGACATTAAAAAAGTATGCAAAAAATTAATGGAAAAAATCTTTACTTGTGATGTTTCAAAGAAAAATATTTTTTCATCAACTTGGGCTTGTCTTGAAACTTACTTAGCCCCTATCAGATATACCGAGTGGTTTTAAGTTTCTTGAAAAAGCTTATTTTTGACGATTAGCAAAATCTTAAAATTTACATTTTCTGGAAAATATTTGGATGAAATTTTTCAATATATTAATCAAAACGGCACATTATCTGAAATCTAAAAATTGAATCAAATGAACAGTAATACACAAAACCAAATTGAATCTCAACGTGTCTTCCGTAACTGTCTATACACAGGATGTACGTCCATACATTTTCCTGGAAATATTCTTCAGCGTAATTGGCGGAACTTGGGCAACACATTTTTTTATCTTATTTTTGAAGTGTTCTCGATCTCTGAAAGGTATGTGTTTATAAACCTTAGATTTGAAGTATTCCCATAGGAAAAAATCATGGGATCAAATCAAGAGATCTAAGAGGCCATGAATTGCGGATTCAAGCAATTGAAACGTTGTGAAAAATTTGAAAGAGATAGAAATCTTTCAACCATTAAGATGATGGACGTCCGAAATATAAGTAATCAAGTTACTACATCGTCTAAAACATTCAAACACTGGAACAATGATTTGATTGTTGAATATTCCACTCCATACAATAGTTTCGAATGATTGCTGGTCACGTGCCTCTATGGCAAAATAGTGATTCTCGTCCGCCCACCAACGGCAATTCTGAGAATTTCTTCTGGCCGATGATGGGGATATCATGATCTGTTGGATGATTTCTCGAAGAGAAGTTGTTGGATTCTCGACAACAGTTTGCATTACCTGCATCATTTATCCAAGGGTTATGAGGTTTTTTGAACTTATTTTCGATACTGCCTGCACTTTTGAATTTTTTTCAAAATCCAACACACAGTGGAGTAGTTAACGGTTAGGATGTCGTTCGTTAAATATCCACTCTGCGTTTCTGTACATCTTATAATTTCCACCAACAATTAGAACAAGCTTCATTTTTTCTTCGTTGCTCAACTTATTATTCATTTTTGCAAAAAAGATTCACTTCGGAAAATAACCCCTTAGAAAACTGCTCTTAACGGATTCACTCATTGAAAAAAACCAGAACGAATTGTCAAGCAAAAATTACGCCATTCAGTTGTACAGGAAAACAATTCGTCCATCTCATATAATGTTGCCTATTCTATCAACCTGGCTGTGTAAGTGCGGAATTACGAAGATCCCCCATTTCGTAACCAATAGACCGTCAGATAGTGACAGATTTAGGTGCCCCATTTTCGCATACAAGCTTCGAATAGGGTTGAAAAATACATCGATATTGAGTAAAATGGAGGGAAATGTACGAGTGGC
This sequence comes from Chrysolina oricalcia, assembly GCA_944452925.2. Lineage (NCBI taxonomy): Eukaryota > Metazoa > Arthropoda > Insecta > Coleoptera > Chrysomelidae > Chrysolina > Chrysolina oricalcia. The sequence goes on from OX101811.2 coordinate 43,111,513, forward strand.
TTCTGGGAAGAACATATGGAAAATTCTATTTTCCAGAACAGAAATAAGTGGGGTATGTTACCCATATTTTCACGCGAGCCGTATTCACCTTATCAATAATTAATAGAACCTGGCTTCAGAATACCAAAGGCATAAGTCTTGCTTGCAGGTGGCTGAAGGGTTAAAATCAAGGCATAATCTTGTAAGGAAAAATCGAGATTTCAACAGGTTTTCCTACTCACGCCCATCGAAACTATGAAAACCTACATCGTCACTAGACCGAAAAATTTAATGGCTTGAGTGGCACGAATAAATGAGTAGATTTTGTCGTCGGAAAATTTACTGGAAATTCTTTTTGTTTTCTTCATATGTTCTACCCAGGAGCCACTCGTAAATTTTCCTCCATTTTACTCAACATGGATGTTGTACTTTTCAACCCTATTCGAGGCTTGTGTGCAAAGATGAGGCACCTAAATCTGTCACTCTTTGACGATCTACAATTTTAAAGCAGATTTTCACAATCTTTGTGAAATTAATTCATTGATAGAGATCGATTGGAGTATTTGCAAGCCATTTGATTGAAAAACAGTCAGTTATGGAAGGTATTTTTTGAAAAAATTGCCTTGCAAAAAAACCTTACGTTTTTTCACAAAATTTATTTTTGAATGAATTATATGAAATGTAAATGAACAATCGACAGCTTTCTATGGTTCTGCAAATCATTAAATCGTCGAGTTCATCCTAAAAAAAACAATAGGAGTATTTAAATCAATTCATGATATACGAAATTTGTAATTAGGTAATTAAAAAAAAATAATTAACATCTATTATAGAAAAATTTCACGGAAACTTCAAATTTTTCTCACTATCGTATTGATCAACAAAGATCTACTTGAAAAACGTCATCCAAATGTTACTTATTTTCCGAAAAATTAGTATTTCGACATTTTTCTAATTTTGAAAAATGCATTTTTTTAGAGAAACTGAAAATCACTTAGTATACCTGATAGGTGCTGAGTAAGTTTCAAGACTTGAATTGATAATAAATTAATTGTTTTTGAAATTTCGCAAGAAAATATTTTTCCATTTCTTGCCTACTTTTCGAAAGTCATTAAAGATTATATTAACAACCAAATCGCAGAAACTTCGATGAAGAGAAAAAGACAATAATCAACATCACTGAAACTTTTCGCTGAGTTTCCTCAAGATTATCATTTTTTAGTTGTAGTATACCACACAGCCGATTGAATATGACCAAAACCTATCTGAATCACCCTATAAGTCGCAGTCTACTAGTCTCATTTGATTTTGATAAGCAAGTCTTTAAGTACCTAAGTAGGTTGAAGCTCTGTAATTTTAAATAATAAGCAACAAAAAAGGTAGCTCCATTTTCAAGTAGACAAGATATAAGAATTGCATATGGAACAGATAATACGTTGGAAAAGTATATCAAAACCAATAAGGGCAGAACTTCGATGAATCAGGAGTATATAAGTTACATTGCGGAACTTGACGTAAGCAGGAACTGGCATAGTTGCTCATGTCCAATCCGTTTACAAGATATTTGATGGAAATATTGATTTTATCTCTGGTTTTTCTGTTGGAGAAAACCATTTGAAATGGATCAAAAGGATTTCTGGAAATTCATGAATAGATATGGTTCTCGTGCACTTTAGACTCTCTTGGCATTTCGAACAAGCAGGTTTTTCGTCACCATCGAAAATTTCTTCTTCAGTAAAATAATCCAAACAATGTGACAGACTAAGTTGTTCTCTTTTTTGTGGAATCGGTAGGGTTGGATCCCAGAATGGATCGAACGTTACTGTACAATGACCACAATTTTATTGTAGATTTTATTTGGCCAAAAAAGTTCTAATTTCGGAGTTGTTTATCCTCGAGAATCTCGTTCAAGCTTCTCCAGCTTTGTCACTTAATTTCTAATCAACATCTGTCAAAATGTTTACAGGCTCCTCTTCAATCCTGTTTACATCTTCATGTAGTCCCTCCACCAAGTACCTTAAGAATTCCTAATCATCTTGCTGGTCGGATCCGATAAAGCGAGGTGCAAATCGTTGATGACATTTCAATGAGGCTGAATTAACTACTCGATCCGAAGAATCTTCTGACCATAGTTCCTTGATCAATTGGTTTGATATTCAGTTTCGATTGAACCCTTGTAGGTAAAGATCCACCGACTACTTCAGTATCAGCACTTTCATTATAACTTTGAAGTAGAGCAGTATCTGAATCAATTCCAACTATTCCCATGTTGCAAGGGAGTGAAGCTTCTCTGAAATTATGTTTTTCAATTTTATTCAGATGCCGTTTCCATACAACATCAAGTACTGGAATTTTTACATCATAAATATATTTTCCTCATATCTCCAGTGTCTTCCCCATAATCCAAGTAGGGTTTCTTACATTCTTATAGTTTTCAACAGCAACTACCTCACCTTCCTCAAACTCTATAAGTATAATACAATTATTGTATTTCAAATTTTGTTTTGACATTATTTTTTAAATTTTATTAATTTTTCTGGTGAAAGAACATCGAATCTTGTACGCAGTTTACGACCAAATATTAATTCAGCTGGGCTGCAGCCAGTCATAGAATGTTTGGTATATCTGTCGTCGAATAGAAATCAATTTAATATTCTGTTCAAATCAACAACTTTCCAAAGCCATTTTTTTAGCGTTTCTAACAGTTTTCACCGTGTTCTCGGCCGCTCCATTGGACGATGGTTGAAAGGGGGCGAGGTAACATGTTCAATATTATTTTTATTCAAAAACATTTGAAATTCTTTCGAAGTGAAAGTTGAAGCATTGTCCGTGACTATTTTCCTTGGAAGTCCATATCGTGCAAAAGTTGTTCGTGGAATCTATATTGTTGATTTAGATGTGATTGAGCTCATTGGAAAAACCTCAATCCATTTTGTGTGAGCATCAACCAAAATTAAAAATTGTTTGTGAGTATAGGTGCTATAGGTATTCAAGAATCAAATCAACCAAATTAACATTGAAAACGCCATAAGCAATTTTAAGCTCAGAATAAGCGAAAATTGGCGAATTCAAGGTCAGGCGCTCGCTGCTCTGCGTTCAGCGTATGACGTAGTCGAGCTGATCCGGCGTGGAGATAAGAGGTTGCCAGACAGCGCGGACAATAATAATTACAGATGAAAAAAGTCAGAATAATAATAATGATGTTTGAGAAAATAGAATTATAGAAAAAACAAGTAAGAGAAAAAAAGATGGCGGCGTCTGATTGGTCAACGCACATCATGAGACGGCATACAAATTATTCGTCGAAACAACTACTTACCCATACAGAAATCGGAGTACATCTGACATTTCCTCGAAGAGGGTGTTTACATTCGTCCGTCGACTGTCATTTCGAAAAAAGATTCGTTGAAGAAAAAGAAATGGCGGCGTTTGATTGGTCAACGCGCAGAATAGAAAAAATATGTAGGATTGAAAATAGCTACTCACCCATACATGGAGATTGAATTATATCTGACATTTCCTCGAAGAGGGTTTTTATATGCGTATATATCAACTGTCATCTGTCATTTCAAAAAAAGATTCGTTAAAGAAAAAAAGGCTGGTGACGTTTGATTTGCCAACGCGTAGAATGGGATTCGAAACAACCACTCACCCATAAATGGAGATTGAATTACATCTGACATCTATGTGATGTGTTAGATAGGAGACAAGAGACGGGAGATAGGAGACGTGATATAGGAGACAGGAGTTAGGACATAGGAGACGGAGGGGGTTAGGAGAGAGAAGATGGGAGACAGGAGTTAGGACATTGGAGACCGAAGATAGGAGTTACGAGACAGACAGACTGATAGGTAGGCAGATATTCAGTTTGATCTAACCAGAATGCACTAACCTTTCATATAGAGCATTAAAAAAAAGCCAATAAATTTCGTCTGATCTAACCAGAACGGACTAACCTTACAGTGTCTTGAAAAACCTCAACGTTGTTAGGAAAAAATATGAGTGCTGTCATTTTTCAAATATCAGGTGTAAAATGAATCAATCAATCATTGGGGATATGTGGATTTGCAAAAACAACTACTTGTCAATACAGAGAATGAATTACATCTGACATTTGTGTAATGTTCGTTTAAGAAAAAATATGGCGGAGTTTATATTTCATTGTACAGGGTGTCTCAAACGTTATCATGATGAGGTCCGTCATTTTTAACTTTAGATACCCATCAGCTTATAGCGTCCAATAAACAGAATTCTAGAAAATGCCAGTCAAAATTAAAAAAATAGACCATATCTCTGAAATTACTTTAGACCGCCGAAAATTTCATTTCGATTTTTTATTCAGGAGACTAAAATATGTAAGTACCAAACATGAGTTTTCGATAGCTTGTGGCGCCCGATAAGCAAAAATATCAGTCAAAATCTGAAAATATGCCGTATCTCCGAAATTACTTGAGACCGCCGAAAATTTCATATAAAAATTTGATGGATTCAATACATGCTGCAGTAATAGCCGAGAGGCAAAAATATTATTATTATACCTCCACATTCTTAAAAGAACTCAGAGCTTCGTGTACAGATATATGAATCTGCAAGTAGTTATTCAGATGAGTTGTATTATATTTCAACTGAAGCCTGTGTGATGTATTCAAAGAACCACTTTATATTGTTACTGCCTACTTACTTGGTTAGCCTATAAATAACTAATATGCAAATGTTTCATTGATAATGTTCATGGCTCTTTGACAATAAAGTATATGTTTTCAGAAATCAGTGAATATTATTCATGTCAATAATAATATAAGTAACCGTATAGGTGGGACCTAGAAGCAAATTCACGCTAAATGATCTACAAAAGGTACCTATTGGTAGCTGCATAAGACAAAGTATTGCCCATTTTGAAGAAAAAAGAATGAAAAATATAAAGTTGAATAACTGTTACGAACGCATATCAGGAGAATGTTTTTTAATATTGAGATCGGGAATAATAAACTCACTGTATACGAACGCAACATCAATGGGGTGGTAGACTCTCTCATTGTGTTAACTTGTTACATAAAACTGACAAAAAAACTAGCTTCGTAGAAATATGTGCAAATATTGTGATGCTTCCTCCCAGACTATTATAGATAAAATGTATGTATTAAATATTCATTTGCTGTTAGTTGAAAAACAGCAGTTGTTGTTCGCGAAGCGCGCCAATTTATCCCGCGTTATCGGAAAATCCCACGACCAACATATAATCGGAATATATTTCAAGTAGGCTGGCGTTAGTTGATGTGAGCCAGTCAATATAGTGTGACCATTATAGTGTTTTATTTATTTTATTTAGAAAAAAACTCAGAATTGTGAATTTTAGTGATTTTTGTAAGCGATTATAGAAAATTTCAATGTAGGTAGTGTTTCTATACATTTTTTTTTGCGTTCAATTCGCAACATTCCTCATAAATATATTCCATTCAGGTTAAGTTATGTTTCAATACAAACAATTTTGTTTTCGTTTAGTGTCCATAGAGTGCATTGTTTCATACATTATTCTTTGCCGTTGTACAGGGAAATCTAACAAATTATTCATGTTGGAAAAAAATAGTTTTTTGGACAGGGAAGTCTCATACATTATTCATGTAGAAAAGATAATTCTTTGCACAGGGAAGTCTTACAAATTATTCATGTAGAAAAAAATAGTTCTTTGTACAGGGAAGTCTCACAAATTATTCATGTAGGAAAAAAATTGTTCTTTGCATAGGGAAGTATCACCAATCATTCGTATAGGAGAAAAAAATTAAAGAAAAAACATATACTGAGTTCGTCAAAAAAAGTCACAATTTGTCCTTCATTCAATTGTCATACTCACATGGCCTAAAAGCCCCAACATGTCTTTTTGTTGGTTCTTAGGCTGAAATAAGTTTTACTTCAAAACGTACAATGTTTTTTCAAATTTCGATACTTTTTGTTGCCTGACTAGTAAGCACTGAAGATGACGCAAGTCGAAAGCGGTTTGCATTAAATATTAAATTTAATATAAAAAACTGTTCTCTTCATTTTTTACAAACAAGTGTATGCCAAAAAGTCATTTTGTTAAGTAAAAAACATCTATGTGAAGTCACCCAAGCCTAATATTGTTCATATAAGTGAAAATTTTCTTGATCGCACTCTAATCGAAAACTCCTCAAGATTAAGAAGCGATAAGAGATTTGAGCATACCAATAGGGTCCTTATATCTCCCACAATACTTCTCAACTAAAATTATGCCAACCTTATGATTAGTAAATGAGTCAGAGGATTATTTATGCCAAAAAGTCATTTGGTCGAGTAAAAAACATCTATGTGAAGATCCCTAATCCTAACAGTTTACATATAAGTCGAAATTTTCTTGATCGCACTCTTATTGGAAACTTCTCAAGATTAAGAAGCGATAAGAGATTTGAGTATACCAATAGGGTCCTTATGTCTCCCACAATACTTCTCAACTAAAATTATGCCAACCTTATGGTTAATAAATGAGACAGAGCATTATTTATACCAAAACGTCATTTGGTCGAGTAAAAAACATCCATGTGAAGATCCCTAAGCCTAATAAATTACATATAAGTCGAAATTTCCATGATCGAACTCTAATTGAAAACTCCTCAAGATTAAGAAGCGATAAGAGATTTGAGTATACCAATAGGGTCCTTATGTCTTCCACAATACTTCTCAACTAAAATTATACCAACCTCATGGTTAATAAATGAGCCAGCGTATCATTTATGCCAAAAAGTCATTTGGTCGAGTAAAAACATCTATGTGAAGATCCCTAAGCCTAATAGTTTACATATAAGTGAAAATTTTCTTGATCGCAATCTAATTGAAAACTACTCAAGATTAAGATGTGATAAGATATTTGAGTATACCAATAGGGTCCTTATGTCTCCCACAATACCCTTCAACTGAAATTATGCCAACCTTATGGTTAACAGATGAGCCAGAGCATTATTTATCCCAAAAAGCCATTTGGTCGAATAACTTGGACATAACGTAATTTCAGTTGACATAACGTAGTATCAGTTGACATAAGTTTGACAGACGTAGATTGACATGAGTTTGACATACTTAGATATGACATAAAATATAAAATATTTCAAAAACCTGAAAGTTGGTTAGGTGTAGACCAACAAACACTTCAAATTTAAAGATTTTATTCAGAAATACATACACTTTTGACATATATTTTTTCTTGATCTTCTTCATTCAAAATAGGTTCAATTATTTGCTCAGCTCGTTCAATACGTCTGTGGAAACGAAGTCTATCCATAACGAAATTCTCCTAAAATCTACTGCGTGATTGTTTGTAGGCATATTTCCACACGAACATGTGATGGATTTCGTTGTAGTCTTCTCGTATATAAACACTTTTCATTGTAAAATTTGACTTTTCAACTTGTACGCAAATTTAACGAATATTTTTGAAAGTTACACCAGCGATACGCTTGTAGATGTGCATAAAGACGCTGTGAACCGAGGTAAATCAAGAGAGGAGTCAACCACACAAATTTCACCAGAACGGACTAACCTTACAGTGTCTTGAAAAACCTCAACGTTGTTAGGAAAAAAGATGAGTGCTGTCATTTTTCAAATATCAGGTGTAAAATGAATCAATTAATCATTGGGGATATGTGGATTTGCAAAAACAACTACTTGTCAATACAGAGAATGAATTACATCTGACATTTGTGTAATGTTCGTTTAAGAAAAAATATGGCGGAGTTTATATTTCATTGTACAGGGTGTCTCAAACGTTATCATGATGAGGTCCGTCATTTTTAACTTTAGATACCCATCAGCTTATAGCGTCCAATAAACAGAATTCTAGAAAATGCCAGTCAAAATTAAAAAAATAGACCATATCTCTGAAATTACTTTAGACCGCCGAAAATTTCATTTCGATTTTTTATTCAGGAGACTAAAATATGTAAGTACCAAACATGAGTTTTCGATAGCTTGTGGCGCCCGATAAGCAAAAATATCAGTCAAAATCTGAAAATATGCCGTATCTCCGAAATTACTTGAGACCGCCGAAAATTTCATATAAAAATTTGATGGATTCAATACATGCTGCAGTAATAGCCGAGAGGCAAAAATATTATTATTATACCTCCACATTCTTAAAAGAACTCAGAGCTTCGTGTACAGATATATGAATCTGCAAGTAGTTATTCAGATGAGTTGTATTATATTTCAACTGAAGCCTGTGTGATGTATTCAAAGAACCACTTTATATTGTTGCTGCCTACTTACTTGGTTAGCCTATAAATAACTAATATGCAAATGTTTCATTGATAATGTTCATGGCTCTTTGACAATAAAGTATATGTTTTCAGAAATCAGTGAATATTATTCATGTCAATAATAATATAAGTAACCGTATAGGTGGGACCTAGAAGCAAATTCACGCTAAATGATCTACAAAAGGTACCTATTGGTAGCTGCATAAGACAAAGTATTGCCCATTTTGAAGAAAAAAGAATGAAAAATATAAAGTTGAATAACTGTTACGAACGCATATCAGGAGAATGTTTTTTAATATTGAGATCGGGAATAATAAACTCACTGTATACGAACGCAACATCAATGGGGTGGTAGACTCTCTCATTGTGTTAACTTGTTACATCAAACTGACAAAAAAACTAGCTTCGTAGAAATATGTGCAAATATTGTGATGCTTCCTCCCAGACTATTATAGATAAAATGTATGTATTAAATATTCATTTGCTGTTAGTTAAAAAACAGCAGTTGGTATTCGCGAAGCGCGCCAATTTATCCCGCGTTATCGGAAAATCCCACGACCAACATATAATCGGAATATATTTCAAGTAGGCTGGCGTTAGTTGATGTGAGCCAGTCAATATAGTGTGGCCATTATAGTGTTTTATTTATTTTATTTAGAAAAAAAACTCAGAATTGTGAATTTTAGTGATTTTTGTAAGCGATTATAGAAAATTGCAATGTAGGTAGTGTTTCTATACATTTTTTTTTGCGTTCAATTCGCAACATTCCTCATAAATATATTCCATTCAGGTTAAGTTATGTTTCAATACAAACAATTTTGTTTTCGTTTAGTGTCCATAGAGTGCATTGTTTCATACATTATTCTTTGCCGTTGTACAGGGAAATCTCACAAATTATTCATGTTGGAAAAAAATAGTTTTTTGGACAGGGAAGTCTCATACACTATTCATGTAGAAAAGATAATTCTTTGCCGTTGTACAGGGACGTCTCACAAATTATTCATGTTGGAAAAAATAGTTCTTTGCACAGGAAAGTCTTACAAATTATTCATGCAGAAAAAAAATAGTTCTTTGCACATGGAAGTCTTAAAAATTATTCATGTAGAAAAAAATAGTTCTTTGTACAGGGAAGTCTCACAAATTATTCATGTAGGAAAAAAATTGTTCTTTGCATAGGGAAGTATCACCAATCATTCATATATGAGAAAAAAATTAAAGAAAAAACATATACTGGGTTCGTCAAAAAAAGTCACAATTTGTCCTTCATTCAATTGTCATACTCACATGGCCTAAAAGCCCCAACATGTCTTTTTGTTGGTTCTTAGGCTGAAATAAGTTTTACTTCAAAACGTACAATGTTTTTTCAAATTTCGATACTTTTTGTTGCCTGACTAGTAAGCACTGAAGATGACGCAAGTCGAAAGCGGTTTGCATTAAATATTAAATTTAATATAAAAAACTGTTCTCTTCATTTTTTACAAACAAGTGTATGCCAAAAAGTCATTTGGTTAAGTAAAAAACATCTATGTGTAGTCACCCAAGCCTAATATTGTTCATATAAGTGAAAATTTTCTTGATCGCACTCTAATTGAAAACTCCTCAAGATTAAGAAGCGATAAGAGATTTGAGCATACCAATAGGGTCCTTATATCTCCCACAATACTTCTCAACTAAAATTATGCCAACCTCATGATTAGTAAATGAGTCAGAGCATTATTTATGCCAAAAAGTCATTTGGTCGAGTAAAAAACATCTTATACCAACCTCATGGTTAATAAATGAGCCAGCGTATCATTTATGCCAAAAAGTCATTTGGTCGAGTAAAAACATCTATGTGAAGATCCCTAAGCCTAATAGTTTACATATAAATGAAAATTTTCTTGATCGCAATCTAATTGAAAACTACTCAAGATTAAGATGTGATAAGAGATTTGAGTATACCAATAGGGTCCTTATGTCTCCCACAATACCCTTCAAATGAAATTATGCCAACCTTATGGTTAACAAATGAGCCAGAGCATTATTTATCCCAAAAAGCCATTTGGTCGAGTAAAGAACATTGACATAACTTGGACATAACGTAATTTCAGTTGACATAACGTAGTATCAGTTGACATAAGTTTGACAGACGTAGATTGACATGAGTTTGACATACTTAGATATGACATAAAATATCAAATATTTCAAAAACCTGAAAGTTGGTTAGGTGTAGACCAACAAACACTTCAAATTTAAAGATTTTATTCAGAAATACATACACTTTTGACATATATTTTTTCTTGATCTTCTTCATTCAAAATAGGTTCAATTATTTGCTCAGCTCGTTCAATACGTCTGTGGAAACGAAGTCTATCCATAACGAAATTCTCCTAAAATCTACTGCGTGATTGTTTGTAGGCATATTTCCACACGAACATGTGATGGATTTCGTTGTAGTCTTCTCGTATATAAACACTTTTCATTGTAAAATTTGACTTTTCAACTTGTACGCAAATTTAACGAATATTTTTGAAAGTTACACCAGCGATACGCTTGTAGATGTGCATAAAGACGCTGTGAACTGAGGTAAATCAAGAGAGGAGTCAACCACACAAATTTCACCAGAACGGACTAACCTTACAGTGTCTTGAAAAACCTCAACGTTGTTAGGAAAAAAGATGAGTGCTGGCATTCTTCAAATATCAGGTGTAAAATGAATCAATCAATCATTGGGGATATGTGGATTTGCAAAAACAACTACTTGTCAATACAGAGAATGAATTACATCTGACATTTGTGTAATGTTCGTTTAAGAAAAAATATGGCGGAGTTTATATTTCATTGTACAGGGTGTCTCAAACGTTATCATGATGAGGTCCGTCATTTTTAACTTTAGATACCCATCAGCTTATAGCGTCCAATAAACAGAATTCTAGAAAATGCCAGTCAAAATTAAAAAAATAGACCATATCTCTGAAATTACTTTAGACCGCCGAAAATTTCATTTCGATTTTTTATTCAGGAGACTAAAATATGTAAGTACCAAACATGAGTTTTCGATAGCTTGTGGCGCCCGATAAGCAAAAATATCAGTCAAAATCTGAAAATATGCCGTATCTCCGAAATTACTTGAGACCGCCGAAAATTTCATATAAAAATTTGATGGATTCAATACATGCTGCAGTAATAGCCGAGAGGCAAAAATATTATTATTATACCTCCACATTCTTAAAAGAACTCAGAGCTTCGTGTACAGATATATGAATCTGCAAGTAGTTATTCAGATGAGTTGTATTATATTTCAACTGAAGCCTGTGTGATGTATTCAAAGAACCACTTTATATTGTTGCTGCCTACTTACTTGGTTAGCCTATAAATAACTAATATGCAAATGTTTCATTGATAATGTTCATGGCTCTTTGACAATAAAGTATATGTTTTCAGAAATCAGTGAATATTATTCATGTCAATAATAATATAAGTAACCGTATAGGTGGGACCTAGAAGCAAATTCACGCTAAATGATCTACAAAAGGTACCTATTGGTAGCTGCATAAGACAAAGTATTGCCCATTTTGAAGAAAAAAGAATGAAAAATATAAAGTTGAATAACTGTTACGAACGCATATCAGGAGAATGTTTTTTAATATTGAGATCGGGAATAATAAACTCACTGTATACGAACGCAACATCAATGGGGTGGTAGACTCTCTCATTGTGTTAACTTGTTACATCAAACTGACAAAAAAACTAGCTTCGTAGAAATATGTGCAAATATTGTGATGCTTCCTCCCAGACTATTATAGATAAAATGTATGTATTAAATATTCATTTGCTGTTAGTTAAAAAACAGCAGTTGGTATTCGCGAAGCGCGCCAATTTATCCCGCGTTATCGGAAAATCCCACGACCAACATATAATCGGAATATATTTCAAGTAGGCTGGCGTTAGTTGATGTGAGCCAGTCAATATAGTGTGGCCATTATAGTGTTTTATTTATTTTATTTAGAAAAAAAACTCAGAATTGTGAATTTTAGTGATTTTTGTAAGCGATTATAGAAAATTGCAATGTAGGTAGTGTTTCTATACATTTTTTTTGCGTTCAATTCGCAACATTCCTCATAAATATATGTCCATAGAGTGCATTGTTTCATACATTATTCTTTGCCGTTGTACAGGGAAATCTCACAAATTATTCATGTTGGAAAAAAATAGTTTTTTGGACAGGGAAGTCTCATACATTATTCATGTAGAAAAGATAATTCTTTGCCGTTGTACAGGGACGTCTCACAAATTATTCATGTTGGAAAAAAATAGTTCTTTGCACAGGAAAGTCTTACAAATTATTCATGTAGAAAAAAAATAGTTCTTTGCACAGGGAAGTCTTACAAATTATTCATGTAGAAAAAAATAGTTCTTTGTACAGGGAAGTCTCACAAATTATTCATGTAGGAAAAAAATTGTTCTTTGCATAGGGAAGTATCACCAATCATTCATATAGGAGAAAAAAATTAAAGAAAAAACATATACTGAGTTCGTCAAAAAAAGTCACAATTTGTCCTTCATTCAATTGTCATACTCACATGGCCTAAAAGCCCCAACATGTCTTTTTGTTGGTTCTTAGGCTGAAATAAGTTTTACTTCAAAACGTACAATGTTTTTTCAAATTTCGATACTTTTTGTTGCCTGACTAGTAAGCACTGAAGATGACGCAAGTCGAAAGCAGTTTGCATTAAATATTAAATTTAATATAAAAAACTGTTCTCTTCATTTTTTACAAACAAGTGTATGCCAAAAAGTCATTTGGTTAAGTGAAAACATCTATGTGAAGTCACCCAAGCCTAATATTGTTCATATAAGTGAAAATTTTCTTGATCGCACTCTAATTGAAAACTCCTCAAGATTAAGAAGCGATAAGAGATTTGAGCATACCAATAGGGTCCTTATATCTCCCACAATACTTCTCAACTAAAATTATGCCAACCTTATGATTAGTAAATGAGTCAGAGCATTATTTATGCCAAAAAGTCATTTGGTCGAGTAAAAAACATCTATGTGAAGATCCCTAAGCCTAACAGTTTACATATAAGTCGAAATTTTCTTGATCGCACTCTTGTTGGAAACTTCTCAAGATTAAGAAGCGATAAGAGATTTGAGTATACCAATAGGGTCCTTATGTCTTCCACAATACTTCTCAACTATAATTATACCAACATCATGGTTAATAAATGAGCCAGCGTATCATTTATGCCAAAAAGTCATTTGGTCGAGTAAAAACATCTATGTGAAGATCCCTAAGCCTAATAGTTTACATATAAGTGAAAATTTTCTTGATCGCAATCTAATTGAAAACTACTCAAGATTAAGATGTGATAAGAGATTTGAGTATACCAATAGGGTCCTTATGTCTCCCACAATACCCTTCAACTGAAATTATGCCAACCTTATGGTAAACAAATGAGCCAGAGCATTATTTATCCCAAAAAGCCATTTGGTCGAGTAAAGAACATTGACATAACTTGGACATAACGTAATTTCAGTTGACATAACGTAGTATCAGTTGACATAAGTTTGACAGACGTAGATTGACATGAGTTTGATATACTTAGATTTGACATAAAATATCAAATATTTCAAAAACCTGAAAGTTGGTTAGGTGTAGACCAACAAACACTTCAAATTTGAAGATTTTATTCAGAAATACATACACTTTTGACATATATTTTTTCTTGATCTTCTTCATTCAAAATAGGTTCAATTATTTGCTCAGCTCGTTCAATACGTCTGTGGAAACGAAGTCTATCCATAACGAAATTCTCCTAAAATCTACTGCGTGATTGTTTGTAGGCATATTTCCACACGAACATGTGATGGATTTCGTTGTAGTCTTCTCGTATATAAACACATTGTAAAATTTGACTTTTCAACTTGTACGCAAATTTAACGAATATTGTTGAAGTTTCACCAGCGATACGCTTATAGATGTGCATAAAGACGCTGTGAACCGAGGTAAATCAAGAGAGGAGTCAACCACACAAATTTCACGCGGAACTTAGAATATTCTCGAACTAGAGCTGACCCCAGTCTACCACAACCCAAAAAATACAGAACTAACTTATTACATGTACTGAAATTTCGACCATGGTTGCCAAAACCATGGTCCAAAAATCCGCTTCTAAATATTTCGCATACCTTCATGTACTTATATGACCAGACCGGCACGGTTACAAGAAATCAATCAAGTGCTGTTTGTATTTTTGTCAAGGATCGTGAGTTTTTGGCTTAGGTCGCCAGGTTGACTCTCCTCCGTCTGCAGTTTGTATCTTCGTCAAGGATCGTGAGTTCTCGGCTTAGGTCGCCAGCTTGACTCACCTCCGTTTGTAGTTTGTATGAGGTAGCAACAGTACAAACGATCGCATTGCGAGTTAAACATTGAATGAACCATTGAGCCTCTACCAATCCAACTGTTGGTTCACAGCAACCATCACTCTTATAAAGTTCCTCTACTAAAGAGCAAAAAAGTTTTATTTTCAATATTTGATATAACTATATCATTTGAACTGATATACATGAACCCAGCTTCAGATATCATCTTCAAAATGGTTATGTAAACGACTTTTAGATCACTGACGGAACGTCAGTGATCGAAACTCCAGCATATTGAAAGCAAGACACTTCGCACATGCCCTTAAAATTTGGGACATTGCGAATTATTTGATTCATTGAAATTTATCATAAATCAAAAAGTATATTGGGCCATCTAGATTTGCCATGTTAGAATTTTTAATTTACCAAAAGTATCTACTTCTCTTGGAAAATGTATTAGTTTACGTGGATATTTTTAGGTACAATGGGGACATATATGTATATGCTATTGAAAAGCTTAAATTTTTTAAATTTTATTATGGATATCTAAACATTAGATATATTATTTCACCACAATAATTACAACCACAGTTTCCGAATAATATTTTTGAAATGTTCTAATCGGATTGATTTCAAACAAGTCTTATGTAGAAAAGTAGGCGAGTTCGTGGGAAGGATATCGCTGATGAGATAAATATTCTGGACTGAAACGTGGAAATTATTCTTAAAAACAAATTGACATTATATAATTCACTTAACCGACGAGACATTTGACAAAGGTGCTCCCGAAAACACTAGATTATTTTAGAAATATTTATTCAATTTTAAATGAAAATGGTTGGATCGGACCACCCCTGTTACCAGGATGGATCAAACTCCAAAATTTAAATGTAAATGGAGTGATTTTTCGATGGTAGACTAAATGTCTACCACCTAAATTCTTGCTTATCGGAAACCTGACACTGTGAACTATATTCGAAACTATATTTCGATTCGCGCTGTAGGAACATAATTTCATTATCTGATGCAAACGATTCACCATTCGGTACTATATTTCGATCCGCGGTGTAGGAACATAATTTCATTATCTGATGCAAACGATGCACATTTGCTGCTATATTTCGATCCGCGGTGTAGGAACACAATTGGGACATGAAAGACCTAATAATGTAATTTTAAAGTTAAAAATTAGTTGATTTGACCATAATACCATTCATGGTATGGCCCAAACTCCAAAATTTAAATATGAATGGAATGATTTTCGACTATCCACAGAATGTCGATAGTCTACTACATATTGGAAGCCTGGCACTTGGTGTATGTTCGTGAAATTTAGAATATTCAGCGAATTATTTGATACATTTAAATTCGCCAGAGACCAACTGCGCATGCTCGTATATATTAGAATATTTCAAATAAATTGGTTGACCTGAGATTTGATCAAGACCAACTAAACATGATTCGAGGGTGTAGATATTTCATCGACACCTTTTATACGATCATGATGCTATTTTACGCATACACACAATCCAAAGTTTCGATGTAAATGACCCAATTTTGGGCCGTAACGTTCAACGGTGCGTTCCAAATTCCTACTTATTGGTCAGAATTGTACTAAATCCAAAATTTACATGTAAATGACAAGCTTTGTCGGCCATGGCGGATACCACCATGGTCGGACTGCGCATGCTCATTATTTGAGGGTAATGTTGTTAGGTAGCTGAGAGTGGTCAAATCGGATCGATTTCAAAAGAGTCTTGTGTAGTGTCTCAGAGAAGTAGGTGAGTTCGTAAGAAGGATATTACCGACGATACATATGAAAGGTTGAGAAGATATGAGATGAATATATTTTGATCCAAAGCTTCATACAATTGTTTATTTATGAAAAGGTGGGTGATATTTTACCCCCATCTTTCAACTGGTTGAAAAATAGATGTTTTTCCAATCCTTCGCAACATAATACACCTAGTTATTTGATAAAGACTCGAAAAGGTTAAAATGAAGGAGACATATGCTATTGAAAGACTCAAATATTTTCTAATTTTATTATGGAAATCTAGACATTGGACATATTATTTCACCACAATAATTACAACCACATTTTTCAAATAATCGTTCGGATTCTTCATTGCTGCAAAAAGCTGTAAATTCTTCGTGATTCTTGATGTGAGCGATGAGTTTGGCTGCATATCCTTTTCTACGGTATTCCATTAATGTATGAATATAATTGATGGTTTTTGGCTCTGAATGCTCCATCAATGGGTCAAAATCCATGGTTGAGAGCAGCGCAAATGTTGTTGGTTTATTATTGATGTAGATAATATAACAGCTAATTTTTCGATCATAATACCACTGTTGCATGAAATCATTGTCAATATTCAATGGCCTTATTTTCTTATCAGCTTGAGCTCCAGAAAACTTCTTCACCCCCTCCCCTTTTTTTGGTTAATCTTGCACCCTCATGTCATTTTTGAGTTGGTATTAGTTTTAAGTTGGCTATATGTTTTCAATCACTCGCAATCTTATTTTTTCTCGTTTTCAAGTATTGTAGCTACTACATTATGAATATTTTTACGTATTTTCAATAAACTTTTTGGATTTGGAGCTCCATCAAAGTACTCTGCTGTGGACTTGGTTTGTTTGAAATTATGATTAATATCAATCATTTTGGTATCTTCAGCAGAATGACGCATAAACATTCCTTTCTTCAATGTAAATTCATATTCATGAGGAAAATAGTATTTGGTGATTGCATCAGTAGGATCATATACTATTTGATTATGCTCAATCCAAAAATGCGGCCTAATTGTAACCCCATTTGAATAAAATTTCGTTCCAACACTTAACTTTGCTGCTGTCATTCCAAACTTCTTGGCTAACTCATAGAAAATTAAACTTGCCGGTAAACATGCTCCACAATAATTATTTTCGATAAATGCTTGTTCAATACATGATTTAATCAAGTTTAAACGAAATTGGTGTAACGCTGGATTAGAAATATTTGCTAATGCGACTGCTTAGAGTAAACGTTAAATGCTGAATAAAACTTCCAAATCATTTTTAAATATTTTATCGTCTGACAGATTTTCTTTACCCCCACCCTTTTTATTTCAGTTCAGTATGAAACTGAGGCCTTTTGAAACCTTTCAGCTTTTTCTTTCGAAAGATTTTTCTTACTTCCACCCTTTTATAAAGCGTTCAGTCTTCCGTCTGTTATACTGAGCTCCAATGTATTACATCAGCCTACTTTAGAACGTTGAACGTTCAACATCAGACTTTTTTATAATTCTCATAATTTTGAAACCTTTCAGCTTTTTTTTTCGAAAGATTTTTCTTACCCCCACCCTTTTATAAAGCGTTCAGTCCGACTCAAGTCCACATTATACTGAGCTCCAATAAATTAAATCAGCCTACTTTAGAACGTTGAACGTTCAACATCAGACTTTTTTATAATTATTAACATTTTATTTCAGATCGCTATATAGTGCAGACGTGTGGTGAGATATTTTCAATTTGGTGAACATTGTGTAACTTTTAATTTATTGATTTTTCATTTGTTTTATTGATTATGAGTCTATTCGGTGATCTAGTGCATCATATTGCCGCTATATTGGGGCTTTTAGCGCCTCAGTATAATGACAAGGTGGCTAGAGAAGGATTATATGAGTGCGCTAAGGGGATAAAGAGGATTAAGGATGCTATGCGAGGTGCGAAATCAATTGGCGAGAAACAACATCTGGAGGCCTGCTTGCGTAATATAAAGACGATGCGTACCCAAATCAAAGCGGCGCAGAAGAAGGGGGCAGGGCATTCTTCACGATCTGAAACTGCAAGAAATCGTGTGCACTGGGATGACACAGACTCAGTCTTCGGCAGCCGAATTCAGACTGGAGTCCTCTCCAATTTGAAACATAAGGACCCTGGCTCTTTTGTAGCCGACTGCAGAGGATTGTTTCGAAAGAGGATCCAGAATGTATTCAAAACGAATCAAGCTATCAAGGTGAATACAGTTTTTTGTGGCGAATTTGAGACCGCGAAAGGAGCGCAGATATTGAAGGAGTATAAATACTTCACCACCACCAACTCTCCAATTTACCAGGACACTAATCTAGATGATTGGTTCGATACTAAGATTATTGCTCCGATCGCAAAAGACCTTGAGGAGTTCCGGGAACGCGATTCG
Organism: Chrysolina oricalcia; assembly: GCA_944452925.2. Lineage (NCBI taxonomy): Eukaryota > Metazoa > Arthropoda > Insecta > Coleoptera > Chrysomelidae > Chrysolina > Chrysolina oricalcia. The sequence continues at coordinate 43,130,284 of OX101811.2, forward strand.
GGCTGGGCGTTGAAGAAGGTGGTTAACTTGGGTGTGAATAGCAACAAATACACTCCCCAGCTTGGATCGTCCTACATAGAGTAATCACCTCAAATCAAAAAGAAGCATGCCTGCGTCAATATGCAAAATGACGATCAAGCTTGCTTCGCGTGGGCAGTTACGTCCGCTTTGTATCCTGCGCAAATGAATTCTGGTAGAACTTCATCATACCCCCATACTCTACTGTACTCAAGCTCAAAGGAATTCACTGGCCGATGACCATGAAGCAGATCCCAAACTTCGAGGAACAAAATAACGTTTCCATCAACGTTTACATCTTAGAAAAGAACAAAAAAATGTTCAAAACCCTCCCAACGTACTTAACTAAAAATAAAAAGGGTCGACATGTGAATCTTCTCTTGGTGCAGGATAAATATTATGTTGAGGGTAAGGAGGAGGAGGATGGAGCTCCAACAATATTCCACTTTGTATGGATAAAAAGTATGTCGAGACTCCTTTCAACGCAGCTGAGTAAGGCGCACGGTCAAATGTTAGTCTGCGATCGTTGTCTCCACTACTTCCATAGTGAACAAAAGCTCAATAGCCACCTCGAGGACTGTGTTAAATTAAATTCTACTGCTATTAGGATGCCTGAGCCAGGGAAAAATACCTTGAAATTCAAAAATTACATGAACAAAGAAAAGATCCCATTCATGGTGTATGCCGACTAGTAGAGTGTCCTGGAGAAGAGTGATAATCCCAAGAAGCCTTAGCACCACGGTCCAGCTGCCATTGCATACTTTTTAAAATGTTCCTACGATGACTCCCTCTCTTTTTACCGGTGTCATCGCGGGCAGGACTGTATGGCGTGGTTCGCTAATGAAATGAATCAGCTAGCTGAAGATATGACCTCTGTGTTTTGGTGTCCGTATAATATAAATATGACATGGGTGCAAGAAGCACAATTTAAACTTGCCACCCATTGTCATATTTGCGAGCAGCCTTTCACTCCAGAGTGTAAAAAGCTAAGGGATCACAACTACTTGATTGCAGGATATAACTATCGTGGAGCAGCTCATGAAGGCTGCAATATCAACTACAAAGATTCCCATACTGTTCCCGTCGTTTTTCATAATTTGAGCGGTTACGATGCGCACTTCATCGTAACGGATATTGCAACAAGAATGGCGGGAAAAGTTGATCTGCTCCCGATAACTAAGGAGAAATATAATCTCCTTTACGAAGCACGTTGATGATACACCAATTCAATTCAGATTCATAGACTCGTTTAGATTTATGAATTCCTCTCTAGATAAATTAACATCTTATCTTCCTGAGTTCTCCAATCTAAAGTCTCAATTCACCGATACATGTAGAGCACTTCAAATTGTTAACTAAAAGGGGGTGATGCCTTACGATTACATCGATTCTTTTGATCGATTTGATGAGGCAGCAATACCAACTCAAGATACATTTTTTAACAAGTTGGAAAATAAGCCCTGCTCCCGTCGTCTTTATCATCGTGCTAAGGATGTATGGAACTCATTTAAGTGTCAGAACTTGGATGAATATGTTAAGAACGTGTATTCTAAAGTCTCATAAATTAGACCCCGCCCACTATTTCACGCTGCTGGGCTACACGTGGGACGCCATGATGAAGCATACTGGGATTGAGTTTGAGCTCCTTTCCGATGTTGATATGTTCCTCTTTGTGGAGCGGGGAATACGAGGAGAACTCAGCCAAGTATGCTCCCAACGTCGAGCCAAGGCTAATAATGTATACATGCCAAATCGCTATGACCCATCCAAACCTACAACATTCATGATGTACTTTAATATTAACAATCAGTACGGATGGGCCATGAGTCAATATCTGCCATATGGGGGTTCGAATGGGCTGAAACGAATATCGATGTCACCCAAATTCCCGATGATGCTGATGAAGGCTACATGCTTGAAGTGGACTTGGAATATCCTCGATCCCTACACGACAAGCATAAGGATATACCGTTCTGCCCGCAGCACATTAATCCTAAAACTGACAAACCTCCGAAGTCCTCCAAAGAACTTACAAAATTGATGGCGACTCTTTATGATAAGACCAAATATATCATTCACTACCGAGCATTGAAGCAGGCATTGGAGCATGGCCTAATATTGAGAAAAATCCACCGAGTGTTGAAATTCAAGCAGAGTCCGTGGTTAAAATCCTATATTGACCTAAACACCGAGCTCCGCAAGAAAGCATCCAATGAGTTCGAAAAAAACTTATATAAATTGATAAATAACGAGGTCATCGGTTAAACTATGGAAAACGTTCGGAAGAGGGTCAACATCCGCCTTCTTACCGAATGGAGTGGACGATACGGTGCTGAAGCCTATATTGCCAAACCTGAATTTAAAAATTGTATCATCTTTAATGAATACTTGGTGGCTGTTGAGCTTAAAACACTACAAATTTATCTGAATAAGCCTATCTATGTAGGGCAAGCCATTCTGGATTTGGCAAAGACTACCATATATGACTTCCACTATGGCTATATGAGGGAACGTTTTGGTGAGGATTGTACTATTATGTATACGGACACCGATTCTCTCATATATGAGCTGCTACAAGATCCCTACGAGGTGATGAACACTTCGATACCTCTGACTATCCGCCCAACAACATATATGGCATCCCCTTAGTAAACAAAAAAGTGTTGGGTATGATGAAAGATGAGAACAACGGCATACCGATGACAGATTATGTCAGTCGGCGATCTAAATTATACACAACGAAGGTGTTATCAACTGAGGTTGATATTATTAATAAAAGAAGAAAGATGCTTGATGAGGGGTAGGACGAAGATGAAATCAAGGACATTCTGGATAATTTTGGAACAAACAAGAAAGCAAAGGGGGTCAAATCTTTGGTGGTTAAAACTAACATAACGTTTGATGATTATGAGGATTGCCTCAACAAGTGGAAATGCATGAGTGTGACTCAGAGACTCATTCGCTCTGAGAAACACCAAGTACACTCCATCGTCCAAGAGAAGATCGCCCTTTCACCTGAAGATGACAAACGCTACCTGATTCCGGGGACTAATGAAACATTGCCATGGGGACATTATTTAATACCGCTAGAAGAGGCGATGGATGTTAATAGCACTGTCTAATATTTTTTATCATGACGTTGTTCGATATAACATAACATTTATATCACATTCCTAAGATTGAAACTTTGCTTTAGTAAACTCATATAATTCTTTTATGTAGTTTGTCATATTTACTCAGACATAAACTTACACGTCACCCTTAAACTGCCGCTCAAACAGCAGTCCTTTTCAAAAGTGCATGCATTAAAGGTATCTACTTTGACTTTTCAGATATTACTATCGATTGTTGTAAAGTAAATACATCAATGATGGGAACATGTGTGTTCACTCCTTGTATACCCAAAAAAGAAAAAAATATATCCAAGGTTTGAAGAATATCTCCTAACTGAACTTGGGAACCTGTGTATTCACTCCTTGTAAACACAAAAAAGAAAATATGTTTGAGGTTTGAAGAATACCTCCTAACTAAACATGGAAACCTGTGTATTCACTCCTTGTATTTTAACTACACCTCATCATAATATTTCCGTTTACCAAGCACATTTGTTTCATCATTGATGTACTTACTTTACATCAAGTTGATATTATTATCCAATTAGATGAACTAATCCTATAGCATGAACAATGGAAACGACTGCTGAATAAAATCTTATTACTCATATACATACTTACTGAATATGTTTTTATGCGTAATTTAATATTGAGTATTTCTACTCACTCCCATGATGGCAAAATTTTTATTGGCTATTAAGCTTCAAAGATAATTTGGTGGTTATGATAGGCCTACTGGGGAAACTTCCACAATAAAAAAAAGAAACGCATTGGCTGTCCTACCTCCTGGGTGATGTGGAAACAGACTTGTCATCATGGGAAATGAGCACCTTTTTTCTAAACAAAATTTCATAGATCATTACATTTTAACGTGTGACACAATGCATTCAAAATAAATGTAGTCCCCTCATTCAAAAGTGCGATTCTTTTAAATGAGAAAATTGCTACTCAAATATTACATAAATCAAAATTGATTAGAAATAAAACATACATCATAATTTGAATATCTATTGAATACAAGAAGACCTCTACATGTTTTATAAGCTTTTTCATCTAGTTTTCTGCCGAAATATTAGTTGAGTTGTCCCATATCACTCCTCATTGCTTCATTGTTATTAATATACGAGTGTTTGGATATTGCTGCTGCTGCGATGTTCAAGCTGGGATAAATGCTTATTTTTTCTTCTTTTAGGTGGGAACAGCATGAATATAATATTCCGATATTTCCACGAACTGTTAGCGTTCACAGGTTCATCTGATTTATATCTTTGTTTGTGAGCGTTGGTTAGCATTAAAATATTTTTATATGCTGTCAAATCTTCAGCATTGTAATATTGAGGTACTCGTTTCAATAACAATTGAAGTAACCTCGCCGTTAGAACAAAATCTCTGTCATGTACAACCACTCTATCTTTTTCATAACGTACTGGGGTATTACCGATAATATATCCATCGTTGAATCGTAGATCATAAGTATCGGACTCGATCGTTCTTTGCTCTGAGCCATGATTTTGTTTACTTCCTTGTTCATATTTTTACTATGTGTTCAATGTGACATATTGAATGCAACTGAATTATCTACATCAATCAAGTCTATACATAACTGCACCATACTGATACATACTGCGACATATCAAACATACCCATACTGCACCATACGGTGACAAACCGAACCATACCGAACATACCCATATTACGACATACGGCGACATACCCAACATAACCATACTACACCATACTCCAAAACACCACGTTTAATGAAACTCAGCCATACTGCGACATACACTGACATACTTAACCATACAAAACATTACCATACAGCTACATACCGCGTTTTTATCTAACCTCACTTTATATTGGAACAATAACGCTAGCGAAAACGAAAAACGTTGACAAATATGTCTCACACCCTACATATATTTTTGTTTTTTCCAAATAAGCAGTCGGACGGGAGACTGAATGGTTCAATAAGAAACACCCAAAAATGTGACCAAAACAGACGTTTTTCGCATTTCGAAAAACATGTAAAATTTGAAACGCTGGAACATGCAAAAATGCGACCGAAATAAGCGTTTTTCGCATTCCAAAAAAACACTCTTAAATTGAACCATAAAAACTGTATATTTACATGTTATTCTTATGGAGATTTGACATTTCAAAATTGATTAAAATGAACATTTTTGCATCCCAAAAACAACTAAAATTTGAAATGCTGAAACATGTACAAATGTGACCACAATATGCGTTTTTCGCATTCCAAAAAACATCTGAAATTTGAAACGCTGAAACATGCAAAAATGTGACCACCATAACCATTTTTTGCATTCCAAAAAACAGTCTAAAATTAAACCATAAAAACTGTATGTTTACATGTTATTCTTATGGAGATTTGACATTTCAAAATTGTTCAAAATTAACGTTTTCGCGTCCCAAAAAACATCTAAAATTTGAAACGCTGAAACAAGTGTTTTATGAAGTTAGTTCACGTATTCACTCTGAAACAAATCTCTCTGTTTGGGTGAGTAGTTGTTTAATCAAATCCCCCAATGATACGTTTTTAATTGTATGCTATGAACGCTGACATATTTTTCTTTAACAAACATTGTAATAAGACCTCTCTCGAACTGAAGGCTTTAATAAACAAATAAACAGAACGATATCTTACAACTTTCAGAGTGATACATTGAACTGACAAATTGACATATAACAAAGTAAACTTATAAAGGGAGATGAATAAGATTTAACATTACAAACATTACACGTCAGATGTAATTTAATCTCTGTATGGGTGAGTAGTTGTTTTATCAAATCCCCCCCAATGATTCATTGATCCATTTTCCACCTGATATTTGAAGAATGATAGCACTCTTTTTTTTCCTAATAACGTTGAGGTTTTTCAAAACGCTGTAAGGTTAGTTCGTACTGGTTAGATCAGACGAAATTTATTGTTTTTTTAATGCTCTATATGTAAGGTTAGTACGTTCTGGTTAGATCAAACTGAATATCTGCCTACCTATCAAACTGTCTGTCTCCTAACTTCTATCTTTGGTCTCCTATGTCCTAACTCCTGTCTCCCATCTTCTCTCTCTTATATCCCCCCGTCTCCTATGTCCTAACTCCTGTCGCCTATCTCCCGTCTCCTATCTCCCGTCTCTTGTCGCCTATCTGACACATCATATAGATGTCAGATGTAATTCAATCTCCATTTATGGGTGAGTAGTTGTTTCGAATCCCATTCTACGCGTTGGCCAATCAAACGTCGCCATCCTTTTTTTCTTTAACGAAACTTTTTTTGAAATGACAGATAACAGTTGACATATACGCATATAAAAACCCTCTCCGAGGAAATGTCAGATATAATTCAATCTCCTTGTATGGGTGAGTAGCTATTTTCAATTTTTCATATTTTTTCTATTCTGCGCGTTGACCAATCAAACGCTGCCATTTTTTTTCTTTGACGAATCTTTTTTTGAAATGACAGTTGACGGACGAATGTGAACACCCTCTTCGAATGATTTGTATGCCGTCTCATGATGTGCGTTGACCAATCAGACGCCGCCATCTTTTTTTCTCTTACTTGTCTTTTCTATAATTCTATTTTCTCAAACATCATTATTATTATTCTGATTTTTTTCATCTATAATTATTATTCTCCGCGCTGTTCTGGTAACCTCTTATCTCTACGCCGGATCAGCTCGACTACGTCTGACCTTTGAATTCGCCAATTTTCGCTAATTCTGAGCTTAAAATTGCTAATGGCGTTTTCAATGTTAATTTGGTCGATTTGATTCTCGAATACCTATAGCACCTATACTTTTGTGTTAAAATGAAATCAAGATGATTACGAGACCACGGTTCACCAGGCCAAGGCCACTTGGTAAGTATTGCCTTGTTCGGTGTTTTATTATTCATTAAATAATTTTCACAACTCTTACAAATTTCCTCTATATTTCTGTCCAAACCAGGCCACCAGAAATACGATCGAGCCAAACTTTTTATCTTGCCCCATATGAGATGAATGGAGTTCTCGTAGTACTGAGTCCCCCAATCTGGATGGGATAATCAGTCTATTGATCCATAATGAATAATTACAATCAATGCCTGATTCATTTTTCAACCTATGGTAAGATTGAAAATATTGAGTTATTACTTTGGGCCACTCAAAGTGTACATATTCTGTGACTTTTGATATTATCTCGTCATGTTCAGTAGCCAGTTTGATATCCTGGAAATGCATTGAAAAATTTTCCCAATTATTTTCGTCATTTATTTCTGGTGATCTTATTTTATAGTTGTAATTAGATAGAATAACTGCCCAGCGGCGAAGAGGATTAGCAGAGAATTGAGGTATACCTTTTTCAGATTGAAAAATGGAGAGGAGTGGCTTATATGATCTGTTTCCAATATGAATTCTCTCCCACAAAGATACTGATTGAATTTGTACAAACTGAAAATAATAGCTAATCCTTCCTTTTCTACCTGAGAGTAATTTTCTTCTGCCGCTGTTAGAGTACGCGATGCATGAGAAATTGGTTTTTGAATGCCATCGGGCATAACGTGAGTTGATATACCCCCCACCCCATAGCTAGATGCATCAGTTGTCAACTTCAATGGTAATTTCGAGTTTACTTTAGAAGAAGTCAACATTTTCTTTATCTTTGTGAAAGCTTGGTCACATTCTGATGACCAGAACCAATCTATGTTTGATTTCAATAAATTATATGAAGGATGAAGAAATGTTGACATATTGGGTAGAAACTTACCATAATAATAATTAATAAGATGAGAAACATAATCCGGAGTGGGAGCATCATAAATAGCCGAAATTCTTTCTTCTGCAGTGTGTAATACCTCCCGATCAATAATAAAACATAAGTGTTCAACTTTATCTTTTAAACCTGACATTTATCAAGAGATATTTTCAATCCAGAATCTTTCAAATTAGACAGTACTTGATTCAATCGTGTTCTTCGCGATCAAAAGCGATTATCAAATTATCGTCCAAAAAACTACTACCTCTGGTAAACCTTCCAAAAGTGATTCCATCAATTTTTGAAATTTGGCTGGTATACTAGAAATTCCAAATGGTGCCCTATCATAACGAAATAATCCGTTATGCGTTGATAAACTTAATTTAAGGATTTTTCATCGTGGCACACTTGAGGATACGCATTTTCCAAATCTATTTTGCTAAAATGAACGCCACCCTGTAATTTAACAAATAATTCTTCGATCTTTGATCTACTTCTATGAAAGGATTGAGGGTTACCTTGAAGTCTGGAAAAATCGGTGTTCCCCAAAGACTGTAATCTACAGGTTAAGTAACACCTAAACCTTTCAATCGCTCTATCTCCCTTTCAACATTCTCCCTCATGATAAATGGAAGAGATCGAGATCGGAAAAATTTTGGAGTGACAGATTCATTTTTCAAATTTATGGATATAACACCTTCATTAAAGGTACCAAGGACAGGTTCAAATACTGAACTAAATTTCTTCGAATCATCAGATAAACCAGTATGAAAATTATCTGCATGATGCACCCTGTATAACATAAATATTCATGGGAACAGTTTTTCCATCAAAATTTACATTACAAATAATATAATCTAATGGAAAAATTGTATCTCCATTGTATAAATGTAAAATTCTGTCAGTTTCATATAAAACCTAATCTCAATTTGTCATGAAATTGTCTAGATACTACTGTGAAACTGGACCTTGTATCGAGTGTGTGTGTGTGTTTGTATGTTTGGCATCGAAGTAAACCGTTTGCTACAGACTTTTTTAAGATTCTGAAGGTACAAAATTATATACTTAGTTTTAAATATCTATTTTGGCGTTTTTAAGAAATTGAATTAAAGCATCGAAAATGATTTTGATATGTGTGCTCAAAAAGGATATGATATTTATTGGCAGGGAAATATGGTTGGATGTTATGGTTTCTAATAGTTTGGTAGTGTGTGACTTATGATTGCTGCATGAAAAGAAAATATGATTGAGATCACCATGTTACAGATTGTCACATGTATAGCAAGGCGTTGGTGAGATTCCAATTTTGTTCAAATGGGTTGGGAATTTCCGTGATTAAGTTTTAGGCGTGTAATAGAGACTGCGTATTTTCTTGGTAGGTGAAATTCAGAAAAATGGGTGATGTGGGTTGGTAATGTAGGATGAATAAGAGTATAATGATTGTTTGATTTGGCAGTGAAATGTTTCCATTGTCTTCCCCAACTACTGCGAATTTCATTCTTTGCTATATTGACTATGTCATCATAAGGTGAGAAATTTTTGAAGTTAGAACAGATTGTGGCTTGTTTAGCTAGACTGTCTGCTATTTCGTTGCCTTTTATGCCTCAACGACCTTTCACCCAAAGAAATATAATATTCACTTCCATTCTGAGCAATTTATGTAGATATTTTTTGATGTTTCATAGGTGTTCAGAGTTATACAGTTTGAAAAAATTCAAGTTACTTAGTGCTTTGAAAACAGATTTAGAATCGGACATAATAATAGCATGTTTTGAGTACACCGAACAAACATTGGGAATCTTACAAAGATAGCTATAGTTACTGCTTGATACATAAAATGCAAAACTCGTTCCTTGTATGGATTTTGAACCATCACTATAAATACGAAGGTGGTGAGGATAACGACTCAGAACAGATTGTACGAGTACATTATTGTAACTGGGAACTTCATTGTAGTTAGGGAAAACGACAGTTGGTTTGAGCATTATAGCGTCAAAATTCAAACTATAAATGGTATATTTACTGATTGAGATAATTGGGTTTATTTTCTCATTTGTGAAAGAATCTGCCAATAGCGAACTTTTTTTCTTTTCCCAATAGTTGGTGGTAAGATTATCTATAGATAATCGGTAGATACTTTGAAGTAGGGGGCTACCAGTGAAAAAACATTTGAGCTTGATTATTTCTTTTGAAGCTAGATGAGTACGTCTGATGTGAAGGGGCGTTTCTTGAGCTTCTACTAGCATTGCCTGGACTGGTGATGACTTCATAACACCTAAGCTGATTCTAATCGCATTATACTGAATTTTATCTATAGTGCGCAGATGACATTCTGCTGCAGAGCCGTAAAGGGTACTCCCATAGTCCAGTATAGATCGTATATATGCCCTATAGAACTGAAGTGTGATATTCGGATCAGCACCCCATTTGGTTTTTGTGACAAATTTCAATATGTTGATGCCTTTATCATATTTGTTTCTCAGGTGTTCGAAGTGTTTATTCCATAAGAGCCTATTATCAAGGACTATACCTAGGTATTTATATTCTTTTTTTATGGGAATATCAAGTCCACAGAGGTTAACACTAGTAGCAGTGCGTAGCCTGTGTCTTGTGAATACTACTATCGCAGACTTTTCAGGAGACATAACCGGCTGTGTTCCTAGTATCGAGGTTGAAAGTAAAAGGAACTTCATCAAGTTTTAAGTTTATCAAAATTGGATCAACTCTTGTTTGCAAATTATATAGTGAAAATTCTGACTCTAAATAGTTCTGATTATGAGTGTTATTGAAATTCGTTTTATTGTTTCGTTTTTGTGAATACATTGGAGCTAAATGGCCCTTTCTGTCACAAATGTGGCAAAAACATTCGCGAAAAGAACACTCAACTGCTGGGTGGTTATTTCTTCCACACACTGTACATTTTGTCTTCCCAGTTGATGAATTCTGTTGCCCTCTATTGTCCTCCCGCGGATGACTGCTGTCTCACCGACGACACTGTTCTCCTCCAGACGATTTGTATTACCTTTCTGGACATATTGAAAAAGCGTATTTTTCGAGGAAAAAAGACAAAAACTCTAGGAAGAAACTATACAGTGTTGAAGAGAATTTCGAGTCTGAAGATAAGAATTTGGTAGGGGTGAAAGTCGTGAACAGTGATCTGAATTATGAAGATGAAGTGTACGGTGGTGTACTAAATAACTTAAGAACCGTTGACATTTCCGGGAAAATCATAGTTAACGTGAACATTGACGAACAATCGATGAAAATGGAGATTGAATCCGGGGCTGCGTGTACCATGATGGGTAGTTGACTTTCCGAAACCTATTTGGTACGCTACTCCTGAAATTTGCCCGTCCAATTCGATTTTACTGGATTATCAAAACTCAGTTGTAACAATACTGGGTAAATGTGATGTGCAAGTTTCGTATGGTACCAAAAACGCTATTTTGCCATTGATCGTAGTAGAAGCTAACAGAGCCAGCCTATTAGGACGTAATTGGTTTGAGGCATTAGGTTTGTCCATATCAGGGGTAGATCAAATCAATTCCTATGCCAATAAGTACATTCAAGAATACCCAGATGTATTCAAAACAGAACTAGGTGCATATAAGAGTTCCTCGGTTAGTTTCGATTTGGAACCTAATGCAAAACCGTTAGCACTAAGAGCCAGAAAAGTCCCATTTGCACTCAAAGTGAAAGTGGACAAGGAACTCGATAGACTCATTGAACAAAAAGTGCTGGAGCCAGTTTTTCATCCAAAATGGTGCACTCCGATCGTTTCCGTAGTTAAAGGTAACGATGAAGTCAGAATCTGCGGTGATTATCGAAGCACGTTAAGCAGGGCATTGCACGCCGACATGTACCCAGTTCTATCAGTGCAAAATATTTTGGCTACATAAGCAGACGGAAAAGTTTTTGCGAAATTAAATATGGCACAGGCATATTTTCATTTGAGTGTAGATAAAAATGCTGCGGATGCACAGACTATAATAACACATAGGGGTGCTTACCACTGTAACGACTAAAATTTGGCGTCTCTGTGGCTCCACAGATATTTCAACGATTCATGGACATGCGATTAACGGGAATACCCGGTGTACTACCATATTACGATGACATACAAATCGTAGGTAACTCAGATGCTGATTTAGAAATTAAAATAAGACAAGTTCTGAGGTGATTTCAAGAAGACGGTTTGCATTTGAGACTAGATAAGTGCATTATTCATGCCAACAATCTTTCTTTTTTGGATTTCAAAATATCTGCAAATGGTATAAGTCCTACAAAAGACAAAGTGAAGCCGATCGTTAATTCTCCCGCTCCGTCAAACAAAAATGAACCACAAGCATTCTTTGGTTTAATAAATTTCTACCACATTTTTTTGAAAGACAAAGCTACCATTGCGGAGCCTTTACACAAATTGCTATACAAAAATGTTTCATTTCAGTGGCGCGCAAAACAATAACGTGCATTTAAAAGACTTAAAAATATTTTTGTGTCTGAACCCGTCTTAGGACATTATGATGAGAAGAAACCGTAGATTTTAACATGCGACGGCAGCCCATATGGTGTTGGATGTGTACTCGGACAGCCAAATGCATAAGGTGTTGGGGTACCAGTGGCGTATCATAGTAGAACACTATCATCTACTGAACGAAATTTCGCTCAAATTGATCGAGAGGCCCTTGCTTTAGTGACCGGCGTGAAAAAATTTCACGAGTACTTCTATGGACACCACGTGACAATCAATACAGACCATAAACCTTTGTTAGGTTTTTCTGGCAAAGACAAAATGTTTCCTGAAATTTTGTTCCACGAATGTTGCGCTGGACTATATTGTTGAACGCATATAATTATGATTTGCAATATGTTGGAAAATATACCAGAAATAGTTTATAATTCCAGAGAAATCGCAGCAGATACTAAACAAGATCTGATAGTTTCCAATGTTTTGCAATGGGTTTGGAAGGGATGGCCCCCAGAAGGCAGCAAATTTGGTTTAATAAATTTCTACCACATTTTTTTGAAAGACAAAGCTACCATTGCTGAGCCTTTACACAAATTGCTATACAAAAATGTTTCATTTCAGTGGCGCGCAGAACAATAACGTGCATTTAAAAGACTTGAAAATATTTTTGTGTCTGAACCCGTCTTAGGACATCATGATGAGAAGAAACCGTAGATTTTAACATGCGACGGCAGCCCATATGGTGTTGGATGTGTACTCGGACAGCCAAATGCATAAGGTGTTGGGGTACCAGTGGCGTATCATAGTAGAACACTATCATCTACTGAACGAAATTTCGCTCAAATTGATCGAGAGGCCCTTGCTTTAGTGACCGGCGTGAACAAATTTCACGAGTACTTCTATGGACACCACGTGACAATCAATACAGTCCATAAACCTTTGTTAGGTTTTTCTGGCAAAGACAAAATGTTTCCTGAAATTTTGTCCCCACGAATGTTGCGCTGGACTATATTGTTGAACGCATATAATTATGATTTGCAATATGTTGGAAAATATACCAGAAATAGTTTATAATTCCAGAGAAATCGCAGCAGATACTAAACAAGATCTGATAGTATCCAATGTTTTGCAATGGGTTTGGAAGGGATGGCCCCCAGAAGGCAGCAAATTTGGAATCGAACTTTCACCATTTCTATAAAGGAAACACGAAATAACTTGTTATCAAGATTGTTCATTATGGGGTAAGAGAGTTATAATTCTTTCAGAAGGGATAAAGAGATTACTGGAAATTTTACACTCGGCTCACCCGGGTATGGTCAAAATGAAGGGTCTCGCCAGATCATACGTATGGTGGCCACATCTAGATAAGCAGGTTGAAGACTTGGTGGATTCATGTCAACAGTGTCAAGAATCACGTTAAATGCCAGATTAGGCTTCAATAAACCCGTGACTTTTGTTTTCGGGAAACTCGAAAAGCTTTTCAAAATATTTATTGATTACAAAAATTGAATAAAAGTACGTGTAACAATTACAAGTTATAAAATCAGACTGAGTTCATTGCGTTCACCGAGAAGCGATGAGAAATTGTTGTAATGCTGACGAAGCGTCCTTCGTACGAATTCCATCAGTAGCGTCAGCGGAATACGGGGTCGTTGACAACGTAATTCCTCCCTTCTAAGTTGGGAAACAGGATTTCATGGAATGAAGAATGTTTTCTGTCCCTTTGGTAGGGGTTGTTCGGTGACTTCAGTGTTGTCTTCTTGGATGCTGGTAGTAGGTGGACGTCGAACTAGTAGGTGTTTGAATTTGTATATAATGATAACAGCTAGACAAATTGTCAGTATATAGGGAGTGTCCAGACGTAGGCTCTCGGCGAATGGGACGATTTGGTGAGCGGAGTTAAATGGCTGGCTTCCTTGTGAATTTCGGTTAGTTTATCCAAGGAGTTTTAGGGCTGGTATTTCTGGGTCATGTGTTATTTGTGGTAACTTGATATCCGGTAGGAGCAGGGGTTGTTCTCCAACTTTCGTGACCTCGTTGACGTATTGTTGGTCGGGGTTTTGAATTGGCAGCCAAGTGGTACTGTGATCAGGTATGATCCTGTGAGGGTGGTAATGTCTGTTGTACTGCAGGTGGTCTAGATGCAGGATGCCTTCTCGAAAATACTGATATAGTTGGCGTCGTTCACTTGCTCGATGATGTTTGATACCAGGTGGATCGGTACTTGTTGACAGTTTTGTTGGTCCTTTGCGATGCTTAATATTTGAAAAATACAGTCGCTGGTAGTGGTTACTGGAAGGAGGTTGTTCCAAGGGCAGTAATGAACATCGTGGAGATCCATGCAGGGCTTTGTGGAATATTGAAAATATACATCGTTTGCAGTCAGATAGGGTGCAGGTGGTATGATGGTAGTTTGGTTTGGGGTAGGAATGGAATATAAGTGACATTGGGTGAATACTTCGGGTGATACAAGTGGGAACTTTATCAAGAAAACTATTTTATTATTTTTCTGATAAGTACATATTTCAAAAATTTCATAATATCGGTGTAAGTTCGTGTGATCCAATCCAAACAGTAAATCATTAGCGGTATAGTGTTGTACTAAGGATGACAACATTCAATATCATCGATTTTCAATATACTAGGATGTGCTTGTTCTAATTTAGCAAATGTTTTAGCGGTTTCTAGGTCAGTCAATATTTGCAACAGCATTAGAAGGATAGAGCTGAGTTGATCGAAAGCGTCTTTAGTTTCGAGATAGTGATGGAAATTAAAAATGAGGGTCGACATGTCCGAAGCAATTTTATTGATTCTCTCTGTGATTACCTGTTGTTTATGTTCAATCATAGCTGTTGTTTCACTGATAGTTTTTATTATATTCTTTGAGAGTGAGATTTGGTCATTAATTTTTGAAATTACGTTATTTTGATTATTTTCTAGTTCTGAAATTGCCTTATCATAGTTTTCAGGATCTTCAGCATCTAGATTACCACTTATACTTTTTATTATAGAACCTAAACCGTTCAGTATTCCACGTTTGAGTCTTTTACTGGGAATAAGGGATTCCTGTTTGGCGAGTGATAGTTGGAGTTGAAAGAAAATTGATTGACTGATAGTTTTCAACTCTTCAAAATATGGACGGGATAGCCCGTGATTAACTGCTTTCAGTAATCTCGAATATTGGTTTTGAATTGTTCAAAGTTCGTCAGAAATAGGGGTGAGATCGTAGTAGTGTACGAAGGTGTGGTATTTGCTTTTGATGCGCGTTGTGCCTATTTTGAAAGGAAGGATACCTGGGCTTTTATTTAGGGACTGTATTTGAAGTTCCTGGCTCATCGTCAGCGACAGGATGGACCTGAAACAATGGTTTTTTGAAACTTGATTTATGCATGGTGTTCTTTGGTAATTTTAATTTCGTCTTTTCATTCTTGAAAACAGTTATTGCGCGGAATTTTGGAGAGAGTTTTTTTTTTCTGTTGTCTGTACGTTTGTACGCTGGTGTACGTTCCTTATAACTCAGAGAAGGTTCCCGTGCCTTGTTGAGTTTGTCAATGGTTTTTTCTTTATTTTCAGTTAATTTTTTGTTTAGATGTTTGTACAATTCTGCGGTTTTCGTCTTATACGCCGTCATGTAGGCACTATGTACCAAGTTTTCAAGGTTGACATTATAGGGGTCTGAAGTGGATAGGTGACCAGTGATAACATCTATGGGTTTCATATTTGTGGCAGAGTGTATTGAGTGATTATAGCCCATGATGGCATATGGCATCTGTTTGATAATATCGAGTACCTTATGGGTAGTTTGAAGTATTCTCAAATGTTCGATGATGGTTGAATGGAACCGTTCAACGATTCCTTTCGATTCGGGATGATCAGGGGTAACGTAATGTAATTCGATATTGTGCGTTTTAGCAATTTCTTGAATTATTTCGTTTTTAAGCTCAGTGTCATTATCGGAGTTGAGTGATTTGGGGACTCTATGGTGGTTAATATAGGTCAATAGGTTGTTTGCCACATCAACAGCGCTTAGGTTGGGTAGAGAATAAGCTTGGGCATATTTTGAGAAAGCGTCGACGATTGTTAAAAACTTTTGATTTTTTATTTGGGATGTATCGACAAAGACGGTTTTTATGACTTGTTAGGTGTTGGACTAACTTGAATCTGTTGTTTAGGTGGGTTCCGGTCGTATTCATTTGGTTGACATATCGAACAATTATTAATATAGATGCGAGTCTCACATGACCTACTCCTGGAAAAATTGAACTATTATGGAACAAGAGGTGTGGCACTCGACTTTTTTAGATCGTACCTAAAAAATAGAATGCAGTCAGTATACCTAAAAGATGTGTCTTCAAAATATCGAAATGTCGACTATGGTGTGCCTCAGGGCTCTGTGTCGGGGCCACTGCTATTCATCATTTATCTAAATGACTTCTTTCATTTCATATCTCCAGTTTTCTGTGTGTGTTATGCGGATGATACTACTTTGATTCAATCCCACAAAGAGTTATCCGTACTTAACGAAACGACAGTTGTTATAAAAAGGAACGCAGAAATATATTACACAGCAAATTATCTGAATCTTAATAAGGGGAAAACACAAAAGCTTATAATCTCATCCAACAGAAACATAACTGAATCAAGATCTGTAAAATTGCTAGGCTTGACTCTTGATGAAGGCTTGAGTTGGCAGTCTCATATAGAGGTTTTAAGCAAAAAACTATCCACCCAACTATTTTTGCTCAGACATCTCAAAAATTCAGTGAACCCTCCTACTTTATTATCAGCATACTATTTCACTCCCATTTGAGTTATGGAATTATTTTATGGGGAAATTCCCCTCACTCTATAAGGGCTTTTCGACAACAGAAACGTGCCATACGTTTGTTAGCTAATGCCCCATACAATGCTCCGTGTCAGGAATTTCTCAAAGAATTCAAAATAATGTGTCTTCCCTCTATTTACTTGTATCAAAGTTTACTAGAGATACACAGAAGAAAAAATGAAATTGATAAAAATCGTCATTTTCATAATTACTCAACTAGAGAAGCTGACCACTTGAGACCTCCAAGGTACAAGCTTGCAATCTCAGAACGTAATTCTCTGAACTTGCATCTATTTAATAAAATACCACGTAAATGGAAAAAACCTTGATTTAATTTCTTTTAAAAGAAAGGTAAAAAATCATTTTGAAACTTTCAATTATTACTCGGTGGATGAATACTTGAACTATCCATGTGGGTTTTCATGCAGTTCAGTGTCTTAAAAAGTGTTGTTGCTTTGTTTGTATATCTATATTTTGAACTTCATTGTCGGAATAAGTGTTGTTGCTTTTTATGTATATATTTTATTTCTACACATTTTTACATTGTTTTGTCATGATTTTTGTTTTCACTGTGTTTTACCAATTGAGAATGTATTTTCGCGTATGATTTACCTGACCTGCTACAAATGTCTGTATTTTACATAACGTAGTTAAATAAACGATTTGATTGATACCTAGCTTTGGCCAATATTATGTCTCTTTAATTCGTTTTTCTGTCTCGATTATGCCTCTATGGTTAGTTTTACCTTCGTGATATTTCTGAATTGTATTTTTTTGATCATCGGTGCTGATGGCGTCTTTAAGTATTTTGTTGCAGCGGATGAACTTGAAAGAAGGTGTTCTGAAGGTGTTCTTAAATACTTCGCAGAATCGGGGAATCATGTTTTCATGGAGAAGATATAACGCGTAGACGTATTTTGGGTAAAGATAATCTTTGATGAGTTTAATGACATCATGCTCGAAATTTTGGAGAGAAAGCTGTGCGAAAATTCTTCTTTTATTCAGGAATATTTCTTTGATTTTTGGCTCGGCTGGAGAAAAGAATACCAGGTCTATAGTGATCTGATGATCATAACCGTTCAACGGATGTTCTCAGATCGGGATGGTCAGGACAGAGTCTTCTGCATTTGAGTGTACAGTTTCGCCATCAGTGTTATCGGGGACTTCATTATTGATGATGGCATCTTTAGTGTTCCTGTGGAAGATTTTCTAATTTTATCTTTGCTTTGTATTTTACTTGTTGTTAATATTTTTTCATGTTGTAGAAAAAAAAGTGATATTAGACGTGAGTCAGTCAGAAAATTGGTGTCTTGTCACTGACAAATTTAATCAAAAAATATGTCTTTAAAGTCCAGTTATTTGCAAACCAAACTATAAACGGTGTCCGATACATAGTGGTCCTTATCGCAAACAAACCAGCTAGTGGAAAATGTCCAAATCTTTACCTCCAAGAAGAAGTGCCAGAGTTACTAAGGGAAAAGTACCAGCCAGGTTCTTGAATGATGTCATGGAGAACCAGTTAACAGGCGATGGAAACTTGCTAAATGGAGCGACGGGAAATGATGAGGTTCATCCTGATAACACAGGTGTCAATAAAAATCAGGTACCTATTGAAAACGCATCTCTCAAGTCGAAAACTATTGGATCGAGCAAGGTTTCTAGTCGACAAAATAAAGAATCAGGAAAATCGTCTATCATAACTAAAAGTAGTTCCATCAAACGCAGGCAATTATAAATAGAACTGGAGAGGGAAAGAAGACTGGCTGAAACTGAAAGAAGACGTATAGAAAAAGAAACAGAGTTAAAAATGGCAGATTTGAAAAATGCACATTCAAATTCAAGCAAACGTTCATCTGTTTAAGAAGAAATACAATCTGTGTCTTCCAAAATGTCGTATGTTCAAGACTGGGTGAACAATTTGGAAGAGATAAAACCGAAAGCAAACCATATAGAAAATAGGTCAGAAACGCTGAATATAAACAAATTCTTGGCCAGACAGTCATTCAGCAAAGAACTTTCGTCATTTTCGGGGGATCCTGGAGAGTGGATGAACTTTATTATTCAATTCAACAAAACGAATGGAATTTGTGGTTTTTCTGATTCAGAAAATATCATAAGACTGCAGAAATGTCTCAAAGGTAAAGCGAGAGAATTCGTGAATGCCTTACTGAGTTTTACACAAGAAGTTTCAAAAATAATCAAAACATTAGAACTAAGATATGGAAGACCGGAAATAATAATACAGGACCTGATCGAAGCAGTTCAAAAGATTCCATGTATGAAAGAAGATAGGCTTGAGAATATTTTGGATTTTTCAAATAAAATCAACAATTTGGCAGTCACGGTGAAAAGTTTGAAATATCTAGAGTATCTATCGAATCCTCAGTTATTGAATGATGTAGTGAAAAAGCTGAAATCGAATTTGAAAATGGAATGGGGTAGGAAAATTATTGAACTGAAAAGACTGAACAAATCCATAACAATTTCGGAATTTTTATTATGGGTGGAAAAAACCAGTGAAGCTGTCATGTATGTTGTTGATAAAGATGTGGAACAGGAGAAATGAAAAAGATATGTGTGTAGTACATCAGTTCACAATGAAAAACCCAACGAAGACAGTTTTCAAGAGTATATTTTGTAAAAAAGATGGGCACGAAGTTGACAAGTGCCGTGAGTTCAACAAACTTGAAGTGGACAAACGATGGGATTGGGTGAGAGAAAATGAGGTATGCTTTACCTGTCTGGGATCGTCTCACCAAGCAAGATTCTGTAGGAGTAAAAATAAATGCAAAATCAATAATTGCACCTTCAAGCATCATCCTTAATTGCATAAAGATATCCAAAGGATTTCTGAAGAAGAAACCAACTGTCAACTCAATAGTTTTGAAAGTAATCATGAAATTCTATTGAGGATAGCACCTGTGGAGCTGACTGGTCCAAATGGTTCATTCAATACCTACGCCCTTTTTGACGAAGCATCAACGATCACAATGATAGATTCTTCGGTTGATGATCAAATAGGTGCGACAGGACCAACAGAAAACCTTAAAATACGATTTACTAACTCAATGACCTGTGAAGAGAAATTTTCGAAAAAGGTATCTTTAAAAATTCGAGGTCAACAAGAACAGGAAACATTTACTTTGAACAATGTAAGGACAGTTGGAGATTTATCGTTGCCAGTTCAGTCAATAAACATGAAAAATTTCAATAAAAAGTGGGTTCATTTAAGACAAATACAAATTCCATCTTTAATTGACGCAAAACCAAAAATTTCAATTGGGCAAGATAACATTGGTCTGATTATTGCCAGAGAAGTCCATGAAAGAGGAAAAAATGCACTATCCTTTCCAAATCCAAATTAGGATGGGTTATTCACGGAAATATTGGAAAACCTCGTTTGGGCCGTATTGATGAATTTTCATGTTTTGTAAACCATCAAAATTACGATTTAAATGAACTGGTTAAGAATTCTTTCGAAATAGATAGTTTGGGTGTTAAAATTCATGAGACTCATCAAAACTCGGCAGATATTAGAGCTACCGAAATTCTTGACAGAACTACGGAAAGAATTAGTGGCAACAGATGGAAAACAGGATTATTGTGGAGATGGAATCATTTTCATTTACCGAAAAACAAACTCACAGCATTAACTCGACTGAAATCCTTGAAAAGAAGATGGACAGAGATGAACTTTTTTCTAAGGGATATGCAAAGAAAATATCAGACTATTTGGAGAAGGGGTATGCTAGGAAGCTATCTGCAGATGAATTGAATCAGAAACATAAAAAATATGGTACTTGCCTCACTTCGCGCTTACTAATACGAACAAGCCTGGAAAAATACGTTTTGTTTTTGATGCTGCAGCAAGAATAAAGGGTATTAGCCTAAATGATGTTCTTCTTAAGGGACCAGATTTGTTGAATTCCTTACTTAGTGTGATATTAAAATTTTGACAAAAAAATATTGCGTTTACCAGAGATATAATGGATATGTTCCACCAAGTACAAATCCGACCTGAAGATAGAAGCGTGCAGAGATTTTTGTGGAGGGGTAGAGAAAGGAACATTAAACTAGATGAGTATGAAATAGTTTCAATGACTTTTGGAGCTGTATCTTCTCCTGCCACTGCACAGTACGTTATGAGGAAGAACGCTTCAGAATTCAAAAACACATTCCCAGATGCTGTCCAAGCTATAAATAAACAACACTTTGTGGACGATTATTTGGACAGTGTTGATACCGTCGAAGAAGTGAAGAAACTCATCTCTGAAGCCATCGAAGTTCATCGTCGAGGAGGTTTTGTAATCAGAAATTGGTCGTGCAACTCTAAGGAAGTCTTGAGAAGCATTCCAGAAGAATTAAGGAGTGTCAATAAGAAATACTTGGATCTTGACAAAGAATCCTTGTTACCTGTCGAGAGAGTGTTGGGATTAGTTTGGAACCCTAATGACGACAACTTCTTATTTTCTATAAAATGGAGTGATGATGACTTGCAAAGTTTATCTGAAAACAAAATAACAAAAAGAGGCGTTCTGAGGACTGATGTCGATTTTTGACCCGTTTAGTTTTTTCAGCAACTTAACCATAAAGGCTAAAATATTACTTCAGGAGATTTGGCGTTCTAAAATTGACTGGGACGATGAAATTGGCGAAGACCTTCTGAAGAAATGGAGATCTTGGGTGAAGGAGCTGAAAAATATCATAGTACTGAAGATTCATCGATGTTATGTACAAGATATATTCAATGCTGAGAACATACAACTCCATGTTTTTTATGACTCCATCGCACAAGCTTATTCAGCGGTTGCCTATTTTCGTATCAAGATGAAAGAATATACTGTAGTGAGTCTGGTGATGGCTAAGTCTAGGGTCACGCCATTGAAACCAATGTCTATACCGAGACTTGAACTTCAGGCTGCAGTTTTGGGTAGCAGACTGGCGATCACAATCAAAGAGAATCACAGTATCATCATCAGCTCTACCCATTTTTGGACAGACTCGAGGAATGTGATTTGTTGGATCAGAACTGACGCTTCAAATTTTAAACCGTTTGTAATTATCTTGATTGGAGATCTCGGAGCAGGTGGTTGAATGGTCCAGAGTTTTTGAAAAAAGAAATAAAGAATTGGCCTCACTTTGATGTGGTAGTAACTGATACTTCTGAAATGAAGAAAATGTTTGTTGGAGCTACCATGAAAATAGGAACTATTAATCTTATACAATCCCTACCAGAAATTCAAAATTTTTCATCATGGCTGAGATTAGTACGTGCAACAGCTTGGATTATCAGATTTAAAGAAAAAATAATGAAGAAATCGCATCTATCAACAGAACTGATGAAATCGAATTTGCTGTAAAATTATGGATAAAGTGTGTTCAATTAGAAGATTTTGGAGGAGAAGTTCTTTGTTTACAAAATGGCCAAGATATTGAACCATGTAGCAGATTATAAAAATTATCACCAATTTTAGATTCTGATGGAATAATTCGGCTAAGAAGTAGACTAATCTATTCGAATGTTTTGGGAGAAGATACAAAATATCCTATCATACTTGATCCGAAAAATCGCTTGACTAAATTATTAATATACCATAATCACCTGAAGGCAAGACATAATGGACAAGCATATGTTGTTAATGAACTTCGGCAACGTTATTGGATACTGAACGTCAGGTCTGCGGTGAGAAGTTCTTGGTTTATTTGTCAATGGTGCAAAAATATACGAGCCAAAACTGAAGTACCAGAAATGAGTCCACTACCATCCTGCTGATTAACTTCATTTGTGAGACCATTCACAGTAACAGGTATGGATTATTCCGGTCCGATGTTAGTTACCATTGGTAGGCGGAAAGAGAAGCGATACGGTGTTTTATTTACTTGCATGAGCACCCGTGCAGTTCATCTGGAAGTAGCGTATAGCCTGAGTACTGATTCCACTATTATGGCCATTAGACGATTGGCTGGCCGAAGAGGATTTCCGAAAAAGATTTTTCCAGATAATAGTACCAATTTGAGAGGTGCAGAAAAAGAGTTGACGAAAGCTTTGCAAGAACTTGATTAGAACCAAATTACGTCAGATCTAACAACTAACACTATAGAATGTCATTTCATAAGTCCTTTAGCGCCACACATGGGAGGGAGCTGGAAAAGTTTGGTCAGGTCTGTTAAAACCTCACTGGCTTTTATCCTAAAAGGAAAAGCCCCAAAAAAAGAAGTTCTACATACACTATTTATAGAAGCCGAGAACATTGTCAATAGCCGTCCCCTGTTTCACGTCTCCATATGTCATTCAGATGAAGAAACATTGACACCCAACCATTTCTTATTGGGCACTTCCAGTTCTGCTCAAGTACCAGGGAAATTTGATGGAGGTGATTTAATTAGTAGGAAGCAATGGAGAATTTCTCAGTTACACTTTTGGCGCCGTTGGATACGAGAGTATTTACCTGTTTTGACCAAACGGACAAAATGGTTTCTTCCATCCAAACGAGAAATCAAAGTCGGTGATGTAGTTGTCTTGATAGATGGATATTTATATAGAAATTCATGGCCAAAAGGAATTGTCACTGCTGTTCATCCCGGTTCGGACGGACATGCATGAGTGGTAGATATCAAAACAGCCGTTGGTGAATTCAGAAGACCTGTAACAAAACTTTGCGTTCTTGATGTCGAGAAACCACAAGAAGAGTAATGAATGATAGTTCATCACTGGGAAATGTTCCTGCGGAAGATTTTCCAATCACAAGAAGAGTAATGAACCAGAGTTCATCACTGGGAGGGAGTATTCCTGTGGAAGATTTTCTAATTTTATCTTTGCTTTGTATTTTACTTGTTGTTAATATTTTTTCATGCTGTAGAAAAAAAGTGATATTAGACGTGAGTCAGTCAGAAAATTGGTGTCTTGTCACTGACAAATTTAATCAATAAATATATCTTTGAAGTCCAGTTATTTGCAAACCAAACTATAAACGGTGTCCGATACAATTAGGCACTGTGGGGTTGGTGGTGACAACATGGGCATTGATGAAGATGCCAGGAATCTCGGAAATTGATTCGTTAATATTGGTCCCGGAATGTTCGTCGCTATTAACTTCGTTCTAATTTGGGATTTCACCAAGTTGTGGGATGATAGACTCGTCGTCAGAGGTTCTTGCAACGGGGGTGTTATAGGAGATGTCTAGGATTTCACGTTGATTTTCATTGAAGTTGTTTATGACTTTTTGGAGTTCATTAACATGAATTTTCACTCGTGATAGGGCGTCGACATTTGCATTTCAATTGCATTCAATTTGTCCTTTTTGTAGTCAAATCCTTCTAGTTTAAGACGCCATCTCACTAGGCGGGAATTTGGCTCTTTAAGAGACATAAGCCAATGAAGGGGTTTATGGTCAGTGAAAATTTTGAATTTTCGCCCATACAGATATGGACGGAAATATTTCGTTGCTCATACTATTGCAAGAAGTTCTTTTTCTATCGTTGAGTAGTTCTGCTCTGATTGATTTAGGGTACGCGACGCGTACGTCCATTGTCAGAACCAATAGGCCCTTGAAAGAGGATAGCCCCAATGGCAAAATTGCTGACATCCGTGCTCAAGACAAAGGGCTGGTCGAAATTTGGGTATATCAGTACAGGTTCATTAGTCAAAAGTGTTTTACAGTGTTCGAAACATTGAATAAATTGAGAGTCATGAACAAATTTGGCGTACTTTTTCAGACATAATGTCAAGGGTTTGGTCAGTTTTGCGAAGTTCTTTATGAATCGACGATAGTTACCTAGGAGTCCTAAAAACCCTTTGATTTGTTCTGTTGTGGTTGTATTTTTGAACTGCTGAGATTTAACTGGGATTTGGTTTAATTCCGTCAGTTGTAATGATGTGATCAAGATTAGCTGTTTCCTTTTTGAGGAATTCAGATTTATCCATTTGCACTTTGAGATTGGCACTTCTCAAGCATATGAATACCTTTGTCAGGCTGTCTATATGCCCCTGAAGAGAGGTAGAAAAAATAATGATATCATCTAGATATACCAAGCAAATTTTGTTGATGTAGTCACTGAGGATGGTGTCCATGCAACGCTGAAACGTAGCTGGACTGTTTTTAAGGCCAGAAGGCATGCGCACATGCTCGTAGTGACCTCCTTCGACATTGAATGCAGTTTTTTCGATATCGGAAGGATTCATTTGTATCTGGTGAAAACCAGGTGCCAGGTCTAATGTAGTAAAATACTGACATTTACCTAACTTGTCCAACACATCAGTTATATTGGATATTTGTCATCGATTGTCTTCTCGTTTAGCTTCCGATAATCGATAACAATTCTCCACTTTTTCTTTCCTGAGGCATCAATTTTTTTTTTGGAACAATCCAGATTGGAGATGACCAAGGGGACTTACTGGGTCGAATTATACTTTGTCGAAGCATTTTGTTTATTTGCGTTTGTACTTCTTGTTTGTGTATAAAAGGATATCTGTAGTACTTTGTATATACTGGAATTTCGTCTCTTGTTTTGATTTTGTGTTTAATTTCTGTTGTCGAGGTCAGTGGTTCGCCTTTCTTGTAGAATATGTCTGAGAATTGTCTGCAGAGTTTCAAGAGGTGTTGTTTCTCTACAGCATTTAGATGGTCAGTTCGAATTATGTCTTGGATGTCATTTTTGGTGATAGTCTGTAGATTTTATGAGAAGTGAATTTCAAAATTGTGTTCTAGGTCGTATTTACTGATTTCTGGAAAGTCCTGTAATTGATATGTTTCGTCACTCGTTAGTGGTATGGTCTTGACTGGGTATAGCATGGTCAGTTTGATGTAATTGTCAGCTGGATTGAAAATGTCCACATTAGCTTCACCATTACTTGCTAGTGTTAAGGTGGGGGTAATTTTCCTGTTGTGGTATCATCACGTGCTTATTTGAGCAATCGACAGGGATTTTTGTAAATAATTTGGAATTTTTTGGAATCACTTTTTCAAAAAGAAGTTTTGGATTTGAAACAAAATATTTTATGATATTGATTGATTGCGGGGTAATTATTATACTATTGACCAGATCCAATCTACTATTCAATAAATTCAAATTATCGATTCCTAATAATCCATCAAAAATATTATGAAATTTATAAAGATATAAATTTATATCTTTATCTGTACGAAACTCGTCAAAAGCTGGAATCATAATGGATGAATCGTGATTTGAGGTATTGAAACAAGTGAACACCGAAAATGGTTCGTTTACTATGGCGTTTTTAAAGATTGATTGGCTATTGATGGGTCTAGAAATGATCGTGTCGATCCAGTATCGACTAATAATTTTAAAGGTGGGTTCTTTATTTCGATATACGGGAGTTGTCTGTCCTGGATATTGTTTGATTCTATTATTATCAAGTCTGGTCGTCTTGATTCTGGCTTTCCGGAAAATTTTCAGTTTCCCAATTTTCTTGGTCGGGCGCATACTCAGGTTGAAAACCTACGGCGCCTTCGTCAGATTCGGGGTTATCATAAGTCTCGGGATATTCGTTTGTTGGAACTGAACCTTGTTCAGCATAGAAAAGTTCTTCAGATGTATTTCTGTTTTGGACGTTATTTTGGAAAGAGTTGAGACGCTGTTGTGCTCTGAGACTGGTACCATGAGAGATGTCGCTCATAGTAGAAGGACGGATATTATTAGTAGGTCTATTCTGCGGATTTTTCCAAACATTTTTGGGTCGGCCGAATACCTGTGAATTTGTGAAAAATCTTTGTGGTGGGTGGTTGATTGGTCTTATGGGTATTGGTTGACTCGGAAATGATTGACGTTGTGCGTTGGGTTGATTCACAAATTGATAGTTTTGTGGTGGGAAAATTTGGTTTTGAGAATTGAAGTTATGATGGGACTGCTGGTAGTTTTGCCTTAATGGCCTGGTTTGTGAAAAATTAGGACGAGGTTGGTTAATCTGAGGCTTAGGAAAGAAATTTCCTTGCAAATTTGTTATGTTGATTTCATCATTTAATATTGATAGCGCTTGAGGAATTGTTTGGGGGTTACGAGCCCTTACTCTGGTACCGAAAGGTTCTTTCAGGCCAACTAAAAATACTCGTAACGTCTGGTTTGTGAATAAATTCCTTTCACAAGTTCTCTCAACCTCGGTGGTAGTGTGCAAATCAATATAGTTACAAATAGTATTAAGAACATGAATACAATTCGAATAAAATTGCTGCGGCGTTTCGTCACCTTGCCTCATATGCATTAAATTTTGGGTGAGTGAACTCAGGTCCCTCTGGTCACCAAAATTTTGGAGTAAAGATTCACGAATTTCGGGCCAAGTTTTAGCGTTGTAAATATTGACTGCTTCTATCGCCGCACCGGTCAATTTTGCAAATATTGTGTTTACAATAAGTAAATTTTGTGTTGATTCGGGTGTATTCGCATCAAAATAAACTTCCGATAGCTGTTCGATTGTTTTTATGAACCGAACTAAACCTGTTGGGTTTCCGTCGTACTCCGGAATTGTCTTCAAAAGATCTGAACTAATTACTGGAATTATTTCAGGCATTGTTGTAAGACTTGCGAGCTGATTAATAAGTGAGTATATAATTGGATCTATTTTGAATCAATTATGAATTACTTTTAAGAAATCTGTTATTGGATACTGCTATTTTTAGTATTATTATTAACGGTCTTCACTTGTAAGATACATGATATTCACAGGAACTCTGAGGTTTCAGAGGAGTCTGACAAATATGAACAAAATATACTCACAATAAAGCCGCAATGCTTTTGAACATCTGGAATCGGTGTTGGCTGTTAATCCTGTGCTTTTGGTTTCCACTTAGTTAACACTATTCTATGAAGGTAGTCTCCTCAATGGATGCGTACCGTTCGCGATTTTGAACAAACAGTTGAAACTGAAGCGAACGATTTCTCGATGGACTTTTTTACTTTCAAAATCCTACCGACTGCGCCACTTTCGTTTTCGGGAAGCTCGAAAAGCTTTTATAAATATTTACTGATTACAAAAATTGAATAAAAGTACGTGTAACATTTACAAGTTATAAAATCACACTGAGTTCATTGCGTTCACCGAGAAGCGATGAGAAATTGTTGTAATGCTGACGAAGCGTCATTCGTACGAATTCCATCAGTAGCGTCAGCGAAATACGGAGTCGATGACAACGTTGACACGCAGTGGTCCTGGGCGCCCTGGCAACGAATACACATTGACCATTCAAACTCCAAATGGCTTGAGGTTAAACAAGTACCTAGTACTTTGACAGCAGCCTCCGTTAAAGTATTGAGAGAGTTGTTCGCTACCCATGGACCCATTTACGTCGGCCGATTTCCAAGAGTTCTTACGAAGAAATAACATGAGACAAGCTATAGTTGCTCCATATCATTCAAGTAGCAATGGACAGGCAGAAAGAATGGTACAAAATGTGAAAGTTGTCCTGAGTAAGATGACAGAAGATTGGACAGTGCAAGACCTTTTCGTACCTTTATGCAGATACTTGCCCATTCAGCATATTTCTCCACACTCACTGACATCAAGGTCACCCCCAGAAATATCATTGGGCCGAAGACTCAATACGATGCAGGACAAGGTAATTCCTGATTTATCGACGGAAATGGTGACTAAGCAAAAAACACTACTGAGAATGGTGAAAGTTGAGCTTTATGGTGAAAATACTGTTATTGAGACTGTAGCCTTATGTGATGAAGCCTCATCTGTGACCCTGGTGGACAAATCTATATCAAATCAGTTTGGATTAGATGGTAGACCACAGCCACTTTGTACACAGTTGACAAATGACCTAGCCTCTCGCCATGAAGACTCAACCTACCTAAATTTTGAAATATTAGGAGTATTTGATGGAGCGAAGCTATTTAGCATGAAAAATGTTCGAACTATACAAAATTTAGCCCTATCTAGACACGAAATACGACAGAGGTATTGGGAAAGGTACCCTCATCAAAAAGGTATTTCATTCGATGAAATCAGAGAACGACCAATGATATTATTCGGCCAAGTCAACATTCACATCACAGTCACTTGAAAAGTCATCCAGAGTACAGAAAATCTTCCTATCGGTACCAAAACTAATCTTATGGGTGGATAGTCCGTGGTGGTGTTTCCATGAAAGAAGAATGAGCATTTACCTCTCACATATGCAGTTCTGAAATATCTGATGATTCACTCAATGAAATGGTTAAACAATCGTTCAACACGGATGCTTATGGAATATTGGCGATGACGGCACACACCAATGAAGCCGATGCTAGAGCAATGGAAAGAATGGAAAATACTGCTAAACGTATTGGTAATGAATTCGAAATTGGACTTCTCTGGAAAGAAGACAACATCCATTTATCAGAGAGCAAATCAATAGCCATGCAGCGCTCAAAGTGTGTGGAAAGACAAATAAAAATAGGTAGAAATTTTGCAAAACAATATTCTGAGAAAATTGCCAGCTATGTTCAGAAAGGATATGCACGAAAATTGACAACTGCAGAGTCCGAAAAAGAAGGTCCTCGTTGTTGGCCTAGTAAAATCTGGAACATCTGGAACAAGCCTAAATGAAAACTTGCTGTGTGGTCCAGATTTACTGCAATCGTTGGTAGAAGTATTGATGAAATTTCGCCAAAGAAAAATTGGATTTTGCAGTGATGTCAGGGAGATGTTCCAACAAGTATTCATCAGAAAGGAAGATCAATACTCCCAAAGGTTTTTATGGCGTGAGGGAGATACTAATCAACAATGGGATGTATACGAGATGTAGGTGATGATCGTCGGAGCCACTTGCTCTATAACATTCGCTCAGTATATTGAAAATCTCAATGCTGAGGACTCATCTCAACAGAAAAATATTGTGGAAGCTATAACAAAAAAACATTATGTCGACGACTACCTTGACTACTGATTCTGTGGAAGGAGCTTGGAAAACTATTTTGGAAGTTACTCGAATACAAAATTTGGATGGTTTCGAGCTAGTCGACCAGATATGCAACTCTGAAGAAATTATGGAAGAACTCTCAGCCAAGTAATTATCATGCAAGGGATTTTGTTTGAATTCAGATGCAGCAATGCAACGCGTTCTAAGACTTTTTTGGGATCCAAAATTAGACACGTTCTTTCTCAAAATTGACGATGAATTTGAAAACCTTTCTGAAGATAACAGACCGACAAAACGACGAATTTTGAAAATAGTTATGTCAATTTTTGACCCTTTAGGACTAGTGGCAGATTTCACAATGAAAGGACGAATTCTTATTCAAGACATCTGGCATTCTGGGATAGGATGGGATGACAGCAATGATGAGGACCTCCACCAAACTTGGATACAATGGCAAAATGACCTGAAACAGATACAGATTTCCATTCCGAGATGGTGATCTTTGAAAATTTCCAAAACCTATAAAAAAGAGTTACACGTGTTCTGTGATGCAAGTTCAGGAGCATCTTCCGCTGCAGCTTATTTGAGAACTTCAACCAAAGAGTCTGTAGATGCGTCTTTTGTAATGACTAGAGCGAGGGTAGCACTCACAAAACCTATATCAATTCCTCGTCTGGAATTGCAGGCTGCTGTACTTGGACGTAGACTCTCGAAAACTATAAAAGACACGCTCGAAATTGAAATTAACCAAATTTTCTTGTGGTCCTCTTCTGGATCAAAGGTGATGGCTGCAAACTGGGACAATTTGAGGGGCATTGCATTGGTGAAATCCAAGAATTGACGAACACTAAAGATTGGAATTGGGTTTCTTCAAAGCTTAATGCCGCTGACACTGCCACTAGAACCTACTCTAAGGATGGAAGAAATGTGACAAGCTATGAAAATTGGTATAGAGGCCCTGAATTCTTATATGAACTCGACAAAACTTAATTGCTAAAAAAAAGTATTTTCTCCATGGAAAACAGTGACTCCGAGAAAAATGAATTTACTGCACTAGCTATAGATACGCAATCTCATCTGCCTGATATCGACCGATTTTCCGAATAGTCTCGATTAATACGTGCTTCTGCTTAGGAACTGAGGTTTATAGATGTTTTGATAGCGAAATGCAGTAACAAAAATGTAATTTTTCATGGGGTGGACGTCTCAGAAATTGAAAAATCTAAAATGTTCTGTATCGAACAGTGCCAATAAAAAAGTTTTCGCAACGAAATTAAATGTATTCGACAAACAAACCATTGGGACGTCAAAGTCGGCTTCGGAGACTCTCTCCCGTTCTTGACAGAAGAGGAATATTGATCTTGCTCCTGGAATGCGAAGTTGTACAAATCAACCAATTATACTTTCATGCAAATATCTATTCACTAGGCTACTGCTTCAGCATCACCGAGAAACGTTTGCTCACCAAGGAGTGGAAACTGTTCTGAATGATGTTCGCCAACGCTTTTGGGTAATAGATGGTAGGAGCGCTGTGAAGTCAACGTTCTCCAGCTATCGAAAATGCAGAATTACTAAGGCTAAACCAATAGTGCCACAGATGGGACTACTTCCTGTAGCACGACTTACACCCAATATAAGACCATTGTCGTTCACAGGCATTGACTATTTCGGACCATTATTTGTGAACATAGGACGAAGACTAGAAAAAAGATGGAGAGTGATTTTCACCTGCCTAACCATCAGGGCTGTCCATCTTGAAGTGGCTCATTCATTAACAACAGATTCTGCTATATCAGCTGTTCGGCGAATGATATCAAGAAGAGGACAACCAAAGGAGATCTATTCAGACAATGGGAAAAATCTCAGAGGGGCTGCCGAAGATTTTAGAAAGGCTTTGAGAGGAATAAATCAAAACAAAATATCGGAAACTTTCTCAGAAAAGGGCATTGAATGGAATTTTTTGGCTCAAGCGTCACCGCACATGGGTGGCGCTTGGGAACGCATGGTACAGTCGGTGAAGAAATCATTTTATGCAATATTGAATGGCAAGTACTCATGCAGTCCATGCAGTCCATGAACTCATGCAGACACTATTTGCCGAATATGAGAATATCATCAATTCTAGGCCTCTCACAAAGGTTTCGACGGACCCAGATTATTTAGAGTCCAAGACGTCAAATCACTTTTTGTTAGTATCACCATACAATATATCCGAATTCGGAAATATGAAAGTCTTTCGGAAGGAATGGAGAAAGTCTCAGAAGTTCACAGACTGCTTCTGGAAAAGGTGGTCCAAAGAGTACCTTCCTACCTTAACGAAAAAGACAAAATGGACAGCACTTTATCCAAGGCCTTGTAATAGATATTATATTAGTTCTTTATGAAATACTTTGTATATGTGTACATCACCTAGGGAGTTGTCAGATATGCTATTGTCAAATACTGAACTTTGATTAAAGTACATTTCAATTCATAGTTCTTTTCAAACTCATTACATGGCGCAGTCTTGTTACTAATCAGAGAAAAAGAACCTTGTTACCTACTCTCGATTATCACAAGAAAATGGAGTACTTAAAACAACCAGAAGAAATGCCACTAGAAGGGGATCTGGCGCTCAACTGGAAGAAATTTAAAGCAGCTTACAAATTGTATATGGTAGCTTCTGGTTGCGATTCTAAAGCTGAAAAGGTGAAGGCGGCAATTCTATTGCATATCATTGGACATGGAGCTCGCGAAATATTGAACACCTTAGGGATGACAGAAGAAGACAAAGAAAATGAAGAAAAGTTGGTCAGTGAATTCGAGAAATATTTCATTCTGAAAACGAATGTGAGTATTGAACGCCATAAATTCAATACTCGGATACAATTAGACGGAGAAAATTTCGACTCGTTCCTTAAAGATTTAAGATCCATGGCAGCATCGTGCAATTTTGGCGATTTGAAGTGCAGTTTGATAAAAGACAGAATTGTATGTGGAATAGCGGATAAAAGACTGAAAGATAGATTACTTCGGGAGGAAAATCTTGAATTGGATAGAGCTATTGAAATCTGTAAAGCAGCTGAAGAATCTGAGAAGCACATCCGTAATTTAATCTGTACGAAGGATAGTGAGAAAGAAATGTGTGAAATCAGGAAGGGAGGACAGAGAACATACCAGGATTATCCAAAGAATACCGGACTTAGTTACCAAGAAAGAAATACTGAACCTTCCACAAGTAAGGGATATCATTTGTCAGCTTCCGCAAATTGTTCAAGGTGTGGTTACCAAGCTTCTCATAGGAAATGTCCGGCAGTAGATAGAAGATGTAATCATTGTAATCGTTTTGGCCATTTTGCGAAAGTTTGTAGGTTCGAAAGGAAACGTGAAATTTGTCATCTAGATAATGATTCTATTTCTGAACACTCTGCTATTGATTCTGGTAAAAATGACAGTTATGTTTTGGGTACGATTGACTCAATATTCAGTGAGAATGATTGGTGTGTAACTTTGAAATGTTTGAATTCTAATAGTAACCTCATTTTTAAAATTGATACTGGGGCCCAGGTAAATGCTATACCATTTCATATTTTTCAAAAAATCAAAAGGTCAGTGAGTCTGAAACCTTGTAATTTGAAAATAACGAATTATTCAGGCAGTATAATAAAAACATTTGGTATTTCAGAATTACTTATAGAATTCAAAAACAAGAAGTATCTATTGCAATTTGTTATTGTTGAGACCACTAACGGATCTCAACCAGTTTTAGGTTTGAAATCTCTAGAATTATTGGGTTTAATAAATAGAGCAACAATTGATGATATTAAATTACAAACTCGTCATGATATAGTAAATTATTACTTTAAAGATTTGTTCTCAGGTATGGGAAAAATTTGTTCCGAACCCATTGACATCAAGTTGAAAACATATTATGAACCAGTTGTTGTACCCTGTAGAAAAGTACCATTTCAGTTATTAGATAATCTAAAAAATGAATTAAAGAAAATGTGTGATGATGGAATTATAGTCAGTGTCACAGAGCCAACTGAATTTGTGAATCCTTTAACCATTGTTAAAAAGCCCAATAACCAGATACGTCTCTGTCTTGACCCGCAAAAGTTGAATCAAGCAATACTGAGGGAACACTATGAGTTACCTACATTTGACGAACTCATTCATGATATGAAAGGATCTTGTTATTTTTCTGTATTAGATGCATATAAAGGTTTCTGGCAGATAGCCCTAAATGAAAAATCTTCCAAATTAACAACTTTTGCCACACCATTTGGCAGATACAGATTTTTGAGGTTACCATTTGGCTTATCAATATCTCCAGAAATTTTTCATCGAACACACAGTAAGATATTTGAGGGTATACCAAATGTTAAGATTTATATAGATGATATTATAGTTTACTCGAAAACAAAAGAGGAACATGAATCAATCTTGTATAAGTTGTTCATGAAGGCTCGTGAAAATGGTGTCAAATTCAATTCAGAAAAATGCAAATTTTTCGCTTCAGAGGTCAAATACATTGGCCACATTATTTCAAGAGAAGGGGTTAAACCTGATAATAAAAAAATTGAGGCATTTCAGCAAATTTCGGCGCCAACAAATATTAAGGAGTTGAGTAGATTTCTTGGAATGATGACTTATGTGTCCAAGTTCATTCCAAACTTCTCTCAACTGACCAGTAATTTACGCGAATTATTAAAAAGAAATGTTATTTGGTTATGGACAGATCTTCACACAAAAGAATTTGAGAATTTGAAGGAAAAACTAACAGAACCTCCTGTTCTACAATTTTATGACGAAAAACTACCAATTGTATTGTCAGTTGATAGTTCAAAGGACGGAATGGGGGCGGTAATTATGCAGAAGGGGGCTCCAATAGCATATGCCTCAAAATCTCTTTCGGAAAGTCAGCAGAATTATGCGCAGATTGAAAAAGAAATGTTAGCTATTTATTTCGGATGTCATCGCTTTCACCAATATTTATATGGAAAATCATTTATAGTAGAAAGTGATCACAAGCCACTTGAGATTATTTTCAGTAAACCATTAAATCGATGCCCTTTAAGACTGCAAAGATTCAGAATCAATTTACAGAATTATGAATTTCAGGTTAAATATAGGCCAGGGAAAGAATTGTTTCTAGCTGATGCATTGAGTAGAGCTAGTTATGATGATACTGAATTCATATTGCAAGATTTGGAAATGGAGGCTCATATTGATTTGATTAACTGTGACAACGTTATCAGTAATTCTAAATTGGAATGAAACAAAACGTGACAATGTTTTGCAAATACTTTTGAAACAAATAAAAGTAGGCTGGCCTACCGAAAAGCGAAGGACACCTATTGAAGTGAGACCGTATTGGTACTGTAGAGACGAATTGGTAGAAATAAAAGGGGTTATTTACAAAGGGTGTCAGATAGTAATTCCAAAGTCTCTAAGAAGGGAAATGATCAATAGGGTTCATTATAATCACATGGGAATTCATAAGACAATTGCAAGGGCAAATGAAGTTATGTTCTGGCCTCTGATGCAAAAAGAAATTGAAGATTTAGTTTTGAATTGTTTAGTATGTTCCAATTTCATGAACCAAAATCAGAAAAAAACTCTTCTCAATAAAAAATTACCGAATAGACCATGGGAAATAGTTGCGGTAGACATATTCTATTTTCGAGCTAAACAATACTTACTACTAGTGGATGTTTTTTCAAAATATCCTGAGGTTGTTCTGTTGAACGATTCCACTAGTATTGGTGTGGTAACTAAAATAAAAGAAATTTTTGCACGTCATGGTAAGCCAGACTTTATATATAGTGACAATGGCCCTCAATTTTCTTGTAATTATTTTCGAGAATTTGTTAAGGAATGGGAAATTATACATCAAACATCATCACCTACTTATAGCCAGTCGAATGGATTTATTGAAAGACACGTTCAGATAATTAAAAAAATGTTTAAAAAATGTTTTCTTGATAATAAGGACATTTATTTATCTCTGCTTGAGTATCGCAATACTCCTTCATCTGCAAATGAGCCATCTCCAGCTCAGTTACTTTTCAGCCGTAGGCTGAGAGGACAATTACCAGTGAAAGAGGAATTGTTGCATCCAAGTATAGTCAAAGGTGATTACTCTAAAATATTGGAAGAAAACAAATCAAACAGAAATTTTATTATGATCGAAATGCAAAAGATTTAAATGAGTTGAAAGTAGGAGACACTCTGATGGTTATGAATGATAGTAGTGAATGGGAGCCAGCTATAGTGTTAGGGATTGATGAAAGTAGACCTAGATCTTACAGAAACAAATTGTGTGAAACTGGTCGAGTGAGAGTGCGAAACAGAAGATTTTTGAAGAAAATTTGGCATGATTTGGATAATAAAAAAGAAAGATTTGAAAATTGGGATAGTTTACCGCTGGAACCATCCTTAAGAAGAGAGGCAAGAAGCGGCAGTGGAATGGTTGAGACGAATGATAGTAGTGAGAAAGTAGAACCAGAGGAAGAAATATTAATAGAAAACATACAGCCAAATCTAGTTACTTCAGAGACATCAGAAATTTTGAGTAGTTCAGAAATGGGCCAGTATCGAACTAGGTCAGGAAGATTAGTAGTGAAACCTAACCAGTACAAAGATTTTGCATGAGTTGTAATTCAATTCAGTTATTGTTATAATCGGTTTTTATTTAATTTTTTTTTTTAATATAAAGAAGGGAGATGTAATAGATATTGTATTAGTTCTTTATGAAATACTTTGTATATGTGTACATCACCTAGGGAGTTGTCAGATATGCTATTGTCAAATACTGAACTTTGATTAAAGTACATTTCAATTCATAGTTCTTTGCAAACTCATTACAGGCCTGATGGGAGAACCCGGGTGGTGGATGTTAAGACTAGCACCGGAACATTTAGACGTCCTGTTGCAAAGTTATGCAGAATAGACATAGCAGATAGTAGTTAGAGAAGTTGAAACTCCTTCACGTGGGGGAGAAATGTTGCGTTACACTTTGTATATGTTTTATTTTATATTTATATTATATTTATTTTGATCATAGTGGGAAAAGTTCAGGTTTGGAAGAGATGTCGAATTTGATAAGATCTATCAATTGTATCAAAAAGTATTTTCAAGTTAATTAAAGTTCAAAGTTGAGACTACCGATAAAATAACTGACCCGACGACGATTTAACAACTGTTGATGAAGCAAGTATTGCCAATATTTTTCAGACCATTGCGACCGAGTATGTTGACGACACTATTTTGTATAATAGTCTTTATGGTGTTGAAGTTTATACTGCGTTCATTACTGTCTTTATTAGTGGAGTGGCCTGGTAGTGAACTCGCGTTGATACTGCTGGGTATTGAATCGCAAGTAAATATTGCTGATGTTGTGAGTTTCATCTAAGCGCTGAGAGATAGGAATGGCAGCCAGTATAGAAGCAGCATTTGCTCTATGGATCGCTACACCTATACGTTGTATAAAAAAGATCCAGACCTAGGTTCATTGGTTTCATTTATCACTTTTTGTCCAATGGTTCTTATGAAATCGGTGGCATAGTTTCCAAAAACACCAGAAGTTTCGATGGCCACTAGATAAAAAACGAGTTGATCTCTCAAATTGCGGTATTTTCGCAATTTCGATTTTTCTGCTGGTTCAGCAGCTCCACCAGCTTCTCTTGATGTTGATTCGATGTGAGAAGCTGCAACAGTATCTACACAGGTGAAATCCCAGACTAATGGTTTGCCTTGATTC
Organism: Chrysolina oricalcia; assembly: GCA_944452925.2. Taxonomy (NCBI): domain Eukaryota; kingdom Metazoa; phylum Arthropoda; class Insecta; order Coleoptera; family Chrysomelidae; genus Chrysolina; species Chrysolina oricalcia. Next base: position 43,168,063 of record OX101811.2, read on the forward strand.
CATGGAATGAGAGACAATCCGTCGGGTCTCTGCATTGCTCCCTGTAACAACAAGCAAATGTTGACAAAAGAGTTGTGACACCTGCAGACTAGTTTCACGATACTGCCGATTATCATTGCAGATCCGGTCAGTACGGAGAGCTAATGCTACTATCCGTCATCCTTCAATTGAAAATATTTCACATGTGGAATTGGGAGTACTGGGCAAAAAATAATAATTTTCTTAGTGAAATTGTATTTTAAAAAAATGTCCTATACATCTAGAACCTGGAATAGGATGTTGTGGGAAAATTCGAGTATGGAGAATTTTTCTTCAGAAACGCTTAGTGGGAGTCCTAGCAAGTGGTTTGGATGTGGGTTGACATCCGCCACCTGGTACGTTTTCGAGCTATGACGTCATTGAAGATAGCGGCTGTTTGATCATTGAACTGCTCATATCTCAGTCAAAACTTGATCGACTTGCATATAATTTGGGTCAATTTGTTGGTATTACTATTGGTAAGATGAATAGTAATGTGGTTTAACTATCACTATAGATAAATAGGCACACAATTTTTTTTAATCTGTTGTCGTTTTCATTCCCAAATAAATACACAATTTACACTGTGGTGCAAAAAAACTCTCTAGTAGTGAATTGTAATAAAAGTGTGGTAATGCAGTTCTTTTCTAGGAACCAATTGACTAACTCCTTCACTGTGACGGTAGAGAACGAGAATATTCATCTATCCACTGAAACAAAATTTCTAGGAGTAATGCTCGACAGTAATATTTATTCATTCATTTATTTATTTAATGAGCATTGCTGTTGGAAAAGGTCCTATAAAATTGTTTAAAGCCAATCCTGCTCAATTGCATGCCTGGGCTTTGTATAGCGGAATCAAGTGTGCGGGTGTCAAGTCTTGTTGGATAGAATGCAAATATTCTGTCGCTTCCTTTTTACGTTTAAAAAACTGCACTGTATTTGATGAGAAAACGTTTATAAATTGCAACAGAAAAGCATAATATATGTTCCTGAATCCATAAATAGAGTTTGTGGAGTGAATGTTTCAAGATCCACGCAAATATATCTCCAAAAAGCGGTAAATCTGAATTTGGTATCTTCCGTTTGTCAAACTTGACAAGTTAAATGTACATTGTCCTGCAAGAGCTGAGTTTTCCTGTAAGGTATTTATACAAATACGTATCATCATTATGTGTCATCGACACTGCTTGTTGATTTCCTTCCTGTCTTGTGGACAGGTGGTCTTTTTTGCTGATGTAACCAGATTGAATGTTTATTAAAAGTTATAATGTGCGACTTGGCTGTCAATTTCTCAAATTTCTGGTACTCGATTTGAAATACGCAGGATCATCTACAGTCCAATTATATCGAAGCACAAACCAACCACTACCGGAAAGGATTGTTAGGTCTACACCTATTATAATTAATTACATGGTCTCATTTAGCCGGATTTTCGAGTAACCCTACGCTTGGGAGCGGTATTGTGAGAACGTCAGCCAGGTATCCAGCAGAAGATAATCCAAAGTATTTCCGAGAGATAGGAGAGTTAATTGACTTTAACAAATTTCAAGGAGCACAGGTTCATTTTCATTGCCAAACTGGTTTGTTTTCTTTTGGTATTTTATATATATATATGTTAGAGGTCTTTGCTATCTGAATAACTTTGTTGATGTTAGTTTTTAGCTAATTTGACTAATAAGTGCAGTGCAATTAGTGAAAAATATTTATTTTTCCGGTGTTTCATACATATAAAAGGGTTTTCTATTGTTACAATTGACAAATAATATTTAGTTCATAATGGATGTATTAAAAAATGCTCGCAAGCACGCTAAGGCCTCGATTACACTACATTCCAATTGGTTGGATAATAATTAAGATAATCAAACAGACAATTTTGTTGTAGAAGCCAGAGAGAAAAATTTACAGGAGAGTTTTTCTAAATATTCAGATATTCAAGATCAAATCGAGGTTTTAGACGTTAACAACACTGATATCGAGGACAGAAGTGTTGTGGAAAATCATTTCTATCAAATTATTGCTAAAATTCAAAGGAAAATTAATTCTTTCAAAACCCCGCCAGTTTCTTCAGCTAATAATACTAATAATAGTATTGTTAGTAATCAAAGTTTGAATTGTAACAACCTGGGGGTAATACTACCTCAAATTTTCATTTCTCCATTTACAGGGGATTACCAGAAGTGGGTTCTTTTTTATCAGTTGTTTACTTCATTGATAAAGGAAAATGTACATTTAACGGATATCCAAAAATTCATTTATTTGAAATCGTACCTTCGTGGAGAGGCTTTAACTTTAATAGAGTCATTGGAACTTACCAGTGACAATTTTCGAGTTGCTCTTGAAACTCTTGAAGCAAGATATGATAACAATTTAGCCATCATAAACTCGCATTTGAATGTGATAATTGATTTTCATACTATAACAAAAGGTACGGCTCAAAATTTGAGAGATTTCACAGTAAATATAAAAAAGAATTAAGAGTCGTTGAAGAATTTGAAATGTCCAGTAGATCAATGGAATTTTCTTCTCCTGAATATTTTGTTGCGTAAATTAGATTTTAATTCTAAGAAATATTATCAGTCTCAACGAGACACAAAAATTGATCCAACTCTAGATGAGTTTTTTAAAATATTAGAAGCACAATCTAATATTTTAGAGTCTGTAAGTACAAATCCTTTTCAAAAAGATAAACCTCCTAAACCATTTAGAAAAACATTCCTCCATACTCAAAATTCCACCGAAAGGAAATGTTGGCATTGTAAAACTCCAAATCCTGCACCAACTTTTCTAATATGTCATTAGATGATAAGTACACATTTTTAAGGTCCCAATCTTTATGCTTCAATTGCATGGGAGCAAAACACATGCTGACAGAATGTAAGTCAAGAGGCTGTTCCATATGTGGTAAAAAACACCACACAATCCTCCACTATGACAAAAATCAGTCAAATTCCGACCAATTCAGGTCAACTGCCCAAAGTGGGATTCCTCCACCTAATCCTGTTTCTCGGTCCTATGTTCAAGTTAATCGTGGGGCTGTTTCCCAAAATCCTAGCAGGAATCAAAATTCTTCCTACTTCCAGGCATCAAATGACACAAATGGAATTCTAATTCCTATCAATTTCGTAAGAGATATAGTGAACATAAAATTTCCATGGATTATGATATAACTATGAATAATGTTTCCAATAAAATTTTGGGATTATCATGGAATAATATTACCGACATGTTCTCATTCAGAGTTCCCAAAATATCTATTCAAAATAATGTTTCCAAGAGAATAGCACTTTCCATTATTGCCCAAATGTTCGACCCACTTGGAATAATTGGTCCAGTTGTAGTCAATGGCAAAATATTCATGCAAAAGTTGTGGATTGCAAAACTCACATGGGATGAAAATCTCAATGGACCACTTCTTTTTGAATGGCTACAATTCATCGACTCCCTAAATTCCCTAAATTTTTTAAAAGTTCCTCGTCTTTTATTTCCAATTAAGAAAATTGTTCACATACAACTTCATGGTTTTGCAGACAGCAGCATGAAGGCCTATGCTGCCTGTATTTATTTTCGAACTGTATGTTCGGATAGCTCCATTTCCTGTAATTTGGTCACTTCGAAATCACGAGTGGCTCCCATCAAAACAATCACCCTGCCACGTCTTGAGCTATGTGCCATGGTTCTCCTGGCAAACTTGACTCAGAAGGTCATAGCAATTTATCGAAATAAGTTGTGTTTTTCATCGGTTCATCTTTATACAGATTCGCAAATTGCTCTATGCTGGATTCAAGCACATCCATCACGTTGGTCCACATTTGTATCAAACAGAATTTCACAAATCCAAAAATTGTCATCTAATTGGCAGTGGAATCACGTAAAATCCACAGAAAATCCTGCTGACCTCCTGTCACGTGGTGTGTTAGCGCAAGAATTAATCAAGTCTGATATTTGGTGGCATGGACCACCATTCCTGTCTAATCCAAATTTAGATATGCCCAATGAGTCTGATCATGAATTTTCCCTTATGGAAATTCCAGAACAAAGAAAAACAATTTTACATGTTAGTTCTCCAGTATCATTATTCCAAAAAGATTTTTGGCACAACTACTTCATGAAATTTTCTCAGTTCGCTAGATTAGCCCATTCAGTGGCATATGTCCTTCGATTCATTTCAAATTGTAAAGATCCATCACATAAAATTACTGGCTCTCTAACTGTTGCAGAAAACGATGCTGCTTTATATGTAATTTTAAAATAGGTCCAACGATTACATTTCTCTGAAGAAATCTCTGAATTAAAATCAAATAAACAGATTTCCAACAAAAACATACTTCATCTGAATCCATTCTTGGACATTTCCGGATTTCTTCGCGTAGGTGGCTGCCTACAATATGCTGACATTCCTGAGAGTCAGAAACACCCAATTCTTCTTCCATCCAACTACCATGTGGTCCTCTTAATGCTGGCACATGAACATAAACGTCTGGGACACACAGGAGCCCAAACCGTTCTTTCTAACTTCCGTCTGAAATATTGGCCGCTGAACGGTCTCAGACAATTGAAAAAGATTATTCACAACTGCACAACCTGTTTTAGATTCATTGCCCAACCTTCCTGTCAAATCATGGCAAATTTGCCTAAAGACAGAGTATCTATTTGTAGACCTTTCGAGGGCCCTTTTTGTTAAAATCTTCCAGATTACGCAAAGCACCTACAACGAAGTGTTATATGGTAGTTTTTGTATGTATGGCCACTAAAGCTGTTCATATAGAACTTGTGTCGTCTCTTTCAACGGAAGCCTTTTTGCATACACTTAAACGATTCATTTCCAGAAGAGGCAATCCAGCATGTATTTATAGCGACAACGCTACAAACTTCCTTGGGGCTCACAATCAATTGAAAGAGTTGCGTGATTTTTTCCAACACCCTAACAATATGAATAGTATAGTTTCTTTCACTTCTGACATCCATATTCAATGGAAATTCATTCCACCTCATAGTCCTCATAGGGGAGGACTGTGGGAAGCTGCAATAAAAAGTACAAAATACCATTTAAACCGCATTCTAGGAGATGCGAAACTAACCTTTGAAGAATTAGGTACTATCTTATCGCAAATTGAGGCTATTTTGAATTCCCGCCCAATTTGTCCACTGTCGAATGATCCTTCTGACCTACAATGCTTAACTCCTGGTCACTTCTTGATTGGCACCAGTTTGACGTCTTATCCTGAAAAAGATATTTCCCAAATTCCAGAAAACAGATTATCATTCTGGCAGAAATGTGTCCAAATCCAACAACATTTTTGGAAGAGATGGTCAGTAGAATATCTAAATAGACTACAAAATAGACCAAAATGGATGACTCCTTCTGAAAATCTCAAAGTGAATGATCTTGTCCTTTTGAAAGAAGACGACACTCCTCCTTTGAAATGGCCTCGTGCCAGGATTCTCGAAATCTTTCCAGGCCGTGACAACAAGATCCGAGCCATCAAATTGAAAACCTCTCATTCCACTCTCACTAGACCGGTGACTAAGGTCTGTCCTTTACCCAAATTAGAATAAAGTGTTTCTTGAAGTCATTGACTTCAAAGGGGGGAATATGTTGGAAAAGGTCCTATAAAATTGTTTAAAGCCAATCCTGCTCAATTGCATGCCTGGGCTTTGTATAGCGGAATCAAGTGTACGGGTGTCAAGTCTTGTTGGATAGAATGCAAATATTCTGACGCTTCCTTTTTACGTTTAAAAAACTGCACTGTATTTGATGAGAAAACGTTTATAAATTGCAACAGAAAAGCATAATATATGTTCCTGAATCCATAAATAGAGTTTGTGGAGTGAATGTTTCAAGATCCACGCAAATATATCTCCAAAAAGCGGTAAATCTGAATTTGGTATCTTCCGTTTGTCAAACTTGACAAGTTAAATGTACATTGTCCTGCAAGAGCTGAGTTTTCCTGTAAGGTATTTATACAAATACGTATCATCATTTTGTGTCATCGACACTGCTTGTTGATTTCCTTCCTGTCTTGTGGACAGGTGGTCCTTTTTGCTGATGTAACCAGATTGAATGTTTATTAAAAGTTATAATGTGCGACTTGGCTGTCAATTTCTCAAATTTCTGGTACTCGATTTGAAATACGCAGGATCATCTACAGTCCAATTATATCGAAGCACAAACCAACCACTACCGGAAAGGATTGTTAGGTCTACACCTATTATAATTAATTACAATGGCCAATCAGCAGACAGAGCTCAAGAAGCTTGTCCTATAACAAAGTGACACAATATAACAAAATGCATTACGTATGAGGCTGGAATCATACAAAAAACATAAAACTAACTTATACCTAAAAGGACAAACAATGAGTTACTACTATACAGGGTGTAAACTAAATGATGTCATTAATTTCAGGTGGTGATTCCTTATCATATTTTATGTTTCATTTAAAAATCGGCATTTTATCAATTACTCAAAATAATTTTGATGAAACCTGATGTGGTTATTAGCAGTAACAAAGGGCTTCTTTTCATGCAATTATATTTCAAATTATAAGTGGCAGATGGTTAGCTGATTGATATTTATAGTAAAAATCATTATGCGCCACTGTTTTCCCCTAAGTTTCATATTTTTTCAGAAAAAGTAATTTTAAATACTGCTTTCTTATAATGCTGAGAATTTCATATCAAAGTCATTGGGTAGAAATGGTGGTTGCGCACCATCAAAATTCAGAAAGTTATGTAAATGATCTTTATTTCAGTTACTCCATATTTACTAGAAATTCTATTCAATTTTATGCACAAATGTATTGTTAAGTTTTGATAGAAACAGTTGGCAATAGGCCCAGGAACACAACAAACAACCAGTCCATCAACAACGAAACCAATAAAAGAGTTCAGGTAGAAATAAGTTAATTAAGGAAATCTATCTATTGATAAAGTGTTGCTATTTCAAATTCACGGCATTGAAAGAGAGTTGTATTTTTAAATGTTTAATTCAATAAAAAATTGAAACTTAGAGAAAAACAGTGGCGTACAATGATTTTTACCATATTTATCAATCAGGTGACCCTTCGCTGCTTATAATTTGAGATCTTACCTCATGAAAACAAGCCCCTTGAAACTGCCGCCAATATACACACCAGTTTTCATGAATATCGGCTGAAAGACTTTTGAGTAATTAATAAATAACCGATTTTTTATTGAAACTTGGACACTCCGTCACTCGGAACGAACCAAGATAGGACCTACTTTTATATGAAAATGTTTTCATAAAATATGACAAGGAATCACCACCTGAAATTAATGACATCATATAGTTTACACCCTGTATGTAATATATATATCAAACAATTTCATGATCTATTCTAGTATATAATTATAATTTGAACACAGAAGAGTTTTGAGATGCTTTTTAAACAGATTTATGGGATAATGAATAATGTCTAAGTGATTGTTACAAACAAAATTATAGGAATTAATTGATCTTATTAACGGAGAGTTATTGTAGTAATTGCTATTGAGAGTTTTTGTGTAGAAAATCAGTCTACTTCTTGTGATGTAGGGATTGCAATTAAATGAATACTTAGAAATTGTGTAGTCGGCGTCTTAAAGATTATTGAATGTTTTGGAAACAAATAGTATGTCGGAAAATTCCCTCCTATTAAATAGACGATCAAGTTTAAAGAATCTGAGGTTATCATCATAACATTCAAAATGTCGATGGCGAAAATATCTGTAATTTAAATTTGTATAATTTTTTTTCTGCACATATTCGTTACGTAAGATATACTTGTCATAAACAGGGTTCCATATAACGCAATTATATTCCAATTTAGGTCTCACCAAGGAGTTATACATTGTCACGACAGAGATACGATTTCGAAAATCTTTGGTATTTATCAAGATAAAGCCGACCGTTTTCAATGCCTTCCTAACGATTAACTCAACATGGCTTTCGAATGACAGTTTTTTCATCTAGAATAACCCCAGGTCCCTTACTTCATTTTCAGATTTCAGTGTCTGATTTTGTAAGTTGAGATTGGTTGCTAGGGGAGTTAAACACCTTGAGAAGAGAATTTGAGAATATCTCCGTAAATTGGGAAAAAGCCTATTGGTTCTACAATACTTTGAAAAACGATTCAGATCGTTCTGAAGGTTCATGTAGTCCGAGTTGTACTTGATTTATTTGTTTATGTTCAGATCATCCGCATAAAGTAATATTTTAGACGCAGTAAAACATTCTTCGATGTCACTTAGGAAAAGGGACCTAGGTGTGACCCTTGTGGTACACCTGATGTGATTTTTGTTATATGCGATTGAAAGCTGTTCAAAACGACATATTGGTATCTGTCAGAAATATAGGAATTCATGAGCCTCAACAGATTACCGTGTACACCAAAATTTCCAAGTTTCATCATCAAAGTTGGATGGTGTACTTTATCGAATGCCTTGGAAAAGTCGGTGTACACCGTGCATGTTGAAGCTCCATGTTCCTTTGAATTGTAAATATCTTGCACGAACGGAAAGAGATTAGTGGTGACTCTCCTCTTTTTATGAAAACCATGTTGGTAAATCGCTATGTGATGCTTAGCTAGGAAAAAAAGTTCTGTCGTTAAAACTGATTCGAAAAGCTTACCCAGTAGACACAAAAGAGAGATCGGTCTATAATTTGGTACTTCTGACTTTTGTCCGCTCTTGAAAACTGGAACAATTTGGACCACTTTCCATCTCTTCGGAAAAATGCCATCCTTCAGCGATTTATTGAATAATATACATAGCGGTTCATCTAGTGACTCTCGACATAAGGGTATTCCAACTGGGCCTGGTCCCTTTTTTATGTCGAGGTTTTGCAGAACATTCATAACCTGTGTATGTGAAATGAAATTGATATCGAAAAAATTCATCGATGGTTTTACCTCTACTAAGCATTTGGTGTTTTTACTTTCAAAGACATTACTAAAATATTGCGAAAATCCATTACATATGGCTTTTGTTCCGCACAGCGTAGAATTGTTAGGAACCACATCCATCGGAATAGATTTTAAGTTGTTTTTTTTAACTTCGCCCTTACGTTATTTCCATTGTTTTGAAAAGTTGACGGTGACTGAGCAAAAACATCCAAGTTACCAACCAGACATAACAGATATTCACTGAACAAAACAGCATGAATTTGTTGACTTTGTTGTTGCCGTATAATTTTTTGATAAAAACTGTATACAATGAAAAAAAAAGTGTAGAACTGGTGAATCAGAGTGTGAATATTGTGCTGGTGAAATTGTAAGGAGGCATTTGAGTGTATTCTTCAAGGAAAAAACAAGTCTTAGAAAATGCCAGTTAACATTTGAAGAAAGGCCCGTATCTCCGAAATTACTTGAGACCGCCAAAAAATTCATTTTGATTTTTTGTTCAGGAGGTAAAACTAAGTGAGTCCCAGAAAAAAAAATTATAGCTTGTAGAGCCAGGTTAACGGAATTTTACCAGTTAAGAAAAATCAATGATTTGTAATAAAGTCGTCATAAAATCGATTTTTGAGTGCTTTCAAATAAATATACTATTTCCTTGATATGATGAACATTATGAAAATGTACAAATACCAATGCTACAGGGTTCGCAAAGTTCACCACCCTAATGAAAGGGATTGCGGACAAAGAGTACGATTTGCAAAGTGGGTCGGATGTAAAAATCGGGAAGTTGGAGACTTTTGAAAAAATTAATACGGTGTTATGTACCCTTGAAAAGGACATAATAATTACGAACATTCAGTATTTAAATAATATATCTTTCGTAATGTTATTTCGCAGGAAATGTTTTTAACCTAAGTAGAAATAAGAAGGCATTTTTGCGCCCACATACCCCAGTAAACACAAATCGATCTCAGAGATGTTAGTGGACCTCACATTGATGTTCCACGTCACTCCTGTCAGTCGAGTTGCGACTCGTATCGACATCTCCAGATCTTCTATTTCGGTCCCTTTTGGTCGTTTTTTGCTTCACATTGTGATTCCAAATATTACTCAAAGTTAGGTGAGTGTGACGATTTAGTGCACATCTAAATTGGAGTCACATTGAGGTAACATTATAATCACAGTGTGATGTTGAGTAAATCACCCACATGCTCTCAATGCGAGGTGCTTTTCGATTCTTTTTGCGTAACACATTCCGGTTGATGAAGATATCAAATGAGAAGACTAAGAGAACTCAAATCTCTGTCACATATACCAATTGAAGGTGTCACAGAAATTCTCAATTATACTTGAAAGTGAATCTCTTTTCTGAGGAAGTTTACACTGCACTAGAAACTGCATAGGACTCGCATTCCATACATTGTGTTCATAAAATAACCCACCCCTGTTAACTTTTGAACGCCTCGAAATTTGTTTTTGAAGGTAACAGGAGGAAGGAAACTTTATGGAAACACTACAGTGTCATCTTGAAATATTCCGATTCCTATTCCAGGTTCTTTTTTGAACTCTTGGTGTGTTCAATGTTAGGTTGTGTACTTTACTTTCACTTTAAGAGATTGGGTCTATGCCTTCATTTATTTGAAAAGGTAATTTCGGAAAAGAGCACTTGAACGACTCTCATAATTTTTGAAAAATTATGACTGAGTTTTGACCACCTATCTCTGTCAGATTCATGGAAAAAAATGGAATGAGGAATATACAAAATATTACTATTAACAAAACTTTAATTATAGCAATAAATGAAAAAACTCTGGGGATAAGCTCAAAATTCCAAACAAGAAATGAACTTGACTAAAAATTACATTCTTGAAGCGCCAACAGTGCTTCCTTTTCTGTTCCATGGTTAACATGGCGGAGACAATATCGCGTTAACATCTCGATCTCCTTGAGGGATGTGGAGTATTCCTGAAAATTAACGAATGCCATGAAAATAAATCCATAAAGAAAGAATGATACTACTTGACAGAAGATCATGAAATCATTGATCAAAAATATATAACGTAATCCAATCTTCCGCAAAAAAACCTATAGAATAGGTATTTTCGTCGGCAAATATCTTCTAACCTATCATCAGACAAGGTAACAAAAATTGATACAAGGTTGTACTCTGAATGTCATATAGAGACAAAAAACATTTGGTTATGTATGTGAAGTAGTTCGATGATTCTTTCATTTCACAAGTTTGGCATCATTTCAGTACTAAAATCGATTCAAAAACTGTTCTATCAGAAATACTCAACGATACTTCTGCATCAAATACAACAGAAAATTGAAACGTTTTTCTCATTTTCTAAAAGAAAGCGATTATTTTGAAAGAAATGAACTTTTGACAAATAGCGAAATTCACGTGACCTCGTCCAAGTAGGATATTTCATATTTCTTATCTTTTTTATAATAATCGATCCAAGTCAAATTTCAGAATAAATAATTATTAAAAGTGTATTTTTCATTTGATTTCAACTCTTTGAAGGACACTGTGTATGTTTATAAGAAACTCTGTTAACGTGAATATATATTTTAAAGTGTGACTAGTGGGATATATCGAGTTTTGGAATATTTCTAAATAATTTCATAGATTCATTACCTACTTGATTTAGGTTTTAAATAAATCACCATGATATAGGTACACCAATAACAACAGGTTCTGTATATCAATTCAACTGGGTAACGTGATTCTATCAATAGGCAGACTTGACTTTTTCCATTTACTTATATTGAAAGTTATAACACAGTTCGTTGGGTACTTCGTTGAGTCGTAATGTTCCAAGCAAATATTCGATCCAAAATTAAAATGTTTTCCAGGTAAAGCGCCAAATAAAGTTAGATTACTTCGAGCTAGTGCCCAAGAGAGTACGAATATATTTTGCTGGGCTATCATCATTATTAAATATGTTTATTCAAAATTTGCAGAATTTTATTGGCAGTCGATTGGGTTATATTTTCCTCTAAGAAACATACTTGTCTTAAGCCACTGATTACACTTTTTTCTGACAGTACTGATTGATTGAATCAATCTCTGGAATAACAATAGATTGATGGTCAAAAAACCGATTTTTCATTATCAGTAATACACCAATTAATAACACGAAATATCGACAGCAAATGTGTATAACTTTGCCTCTGGAATTACTGTGATAGTAATTTAGAGGCATTTGAATAACAGAAACTTAGTTTGGCCATTTTTTGTATTCTATTAACTTTAAATTCCAGGTAAAGTGTATTCAAAAGTGTAGTTTTCATTCACCTTCTGCGTTGAGTCAAATGCGAAATTGCTTGGAATAATTTTACTAGGAATGTGATATTTATTCACGTAACTTCCCGATCGAATACACTTGAAAATGGAAGTCGGTCAATCTATTTCTGAATCTTTGTTAGTACTCACCTTGGAAAAGAACGCAGAAGCACACTAGATACTTGAAGATCCAATAAATGACAAATTCCAGCACCTATACACAAAGACAACACTTCCTCAGCGGCCATCTTGCCAAATAGTTCATTTCATTTCGCTGGAGCGCCGGTCACTAGGTATACGTCACGTCACCAAACGAGCAAACAAACAATTGTTATTATAGGAGATTGGAATTTTCTTGTCAAAAATAAATGTTTCAGAGAGGTCAGATAGATGCACAAACTGATATTTCCATAGCCATTTTTATTTGAATTAATGCGACTTACTGGTATGTCTTTGAGACAAGATCAAAATTCTAAACCACCGACATTTTTGATTTGGTTAAGAATGTGCTCGATAAGTCAGAGAGATTCACAAATTGACGTGCACATTCGTCTCACATCAACCGAAATGTGATGAGAATTGTGAACATTAATTTTATTTGGAGTACCTTCCCAAGTAGCACACCTATGTTGGTAAAATATTGGTACAAAATGTGAACATTCAGCGATATTGGTCCAATATTACCTGAGTAATATAATATTGGTACAATATCGCTAATACAATATTCTGACAATATTGGCAGAATAGTCAAACGTTATATTGTCGAGAAGTGAAATGTGAACATTTTGCGTTATTGGTCGAATATTGTTCAGACATTTAGTATTGGTGAAATATTCTTGGAGCAATAATGGCCTCAAAACATTTATCGATATTGGAAAAATATCATTTGGATATATAAGTGGAAGTGAATATACCTTGGTAAATAAATAGATGTCTTTTAGTTGATCAAGGTGACACCAGAGTCTGCCTTCCGATCGCCAGAACCACTGAAAACAAATTATGGGAAGTATTTAATACATAAACGTAGGGTTTAGAAGAAGTTCTATATGTAGAGCCACCTAGCGGATTTTAATTTAGGTTTATTAATGATATAATTTTAATATGTTTCATTGAATATTCGGCCATATTCAAAATAATTAATCTAGATGTAGGAAACAATATGGAGACAATATTGTTTTAACGATATCAGTAAATATTATTATATACCCAATATTAATTAATAAGATTTGTTGATTATTGGCGAAATGATATTCAACCAATGTGTTATCACACTTGGATATACAATATAGTTTTTATTCCTAGAATCGATATGAGGGAAATATTGGGATTGCAATATTTATTCTAGATGTTAAAAACAATATGAAGACAATATTGTTTTATCGATATTGGTAAATGTCATTGAACCAATATTGACCCAATATGAGTTATTGCAATTTGTTAAATATAGTTGAAATTATATACAACCAATTTGCAATCAAACTTGGAAATACAATATAGTTTTTTATCCCTAGAATCGATATGACTGGAATATTGGTGCTCCGTCCTCGCTTATCTAGTTGTTAATTTAATTTACATAAAACATTATTTTACCATTCCCAACGATTTTGGGAAAAATAAATCTTTCATTTCTACGCATTTAATTATTATTATTATTATTGTTACTTTGGTATTGCAGAAGTTTACTAACTTCTTATCTGGGGAAATTGATTATGTGATGTAAGCTGCACTTCCTAGTAGGAATGGCCTTGCTATTTTCTAAAAGAATTCAATCTTTCAAAGTTTCGCGCATTTATGCCTTGACAATTCGATAATTTTTCCTGATCAACATCCATACATAAATATCCATTTTTACCTCTCATTTTTCCTTGCTAAACTTCAACCTACAAAAAATACTCTCGGAGAAAGAGAATTCAGGTAGACAGACCGAAACTGCCGACGACGACAGTGACTCGCCTTCCCGTTGAACATTCTACCGGTATTTTGTGATATATATCTACAAATTTTCGTTCGACGGTTTGGATGCACTTTCAATTAGAACTTTCATTGCGTGATCGAGTGTTTATCATTAGGAATATAGCAATTACGTCATCCTGTGAAACTCATCCTGAAGATTTTGGTAAGTATCTGTTTATTTGATTTATTCAAAATCGTATTGCTTATTTTATTCATTACAACATTAACATTACAAAAAATAGTTCATCATACAAAAAAGAGGCGAGATTGAGCGAATCAGAATGATCCTATAACAGTCGGTTGCTTGATAAATTTTTACTTTAAGGTTTATTAGATTAGATTAGATTTATTGCTCGATGAGATTTTACAATATATTCCTTAGTACTGATACAATTATTATAGTAATTAAGTTGGTGTAAATCTCTTACCGCGAGGATTAGAGAAACAGCTGATAGATGTATTAATAAATAACACAACTAATATTGTTTCTGGGGACAATACAAATTATCGTTCTGTTCATACCTAAATATACATATGCACACATCCATGTTAATTATATTGTACACAATGTTATTTTAATTTTCTTTAAATAATTTTTCATCCACATTTTACTTTAATTGAAAGTGGTAGCAAAGAATTCTTCGAGATCATAGAATACATGTTGGCGTAAGAGTTTTTTGAGGTTAATTTGGAATTTATTTGTACCAGAGAAAATCTTCAAATTTTCAGGAAGATGATTGTATATTTTTATGCCAGTATACAATGGTCCCTTACGTGTTCGATTGTATCTATAGGCCGGTAAAGCAAAAGATCGATTTCTCATCGAATATGTGTGTCTATCTGATGACTTAGTAAGGTTATTACGATTTTTATGTATCAATATAGAAATCCTAAATATGTACAAGTTGAACAATGTGAAAATACCAGAGCTTTTGAAGTAGTCTCTACAAGATTATCTGTGCTGGAGTCCTAGGAGAGTACGAATAGCTCGTTTTTGTATTGTAAAGGTAGTTTTGGACGAGACCGCGGTTCCCCAAATTTCGATTCCATATTGTAGGTGACTCTGAAAATATGCAAAGTAAACTGACTTGGCAGTTTCTAAATTTGTATTATGTTTTATTGTTCGAATGGCGAAAATGGCTTTACTTAATTTTGTGTTCAGTTGGTTGATATGAGAGGACCAGCTAAGGTCGCTATCAATTAGGATCCCTAAAAATGTCATTGAATCTGTAGCATTTATAGTTTTATTGTTTATGGTTATACTTGGATTATCTATGTCTCGATACAGATTGAACAATATGCTATGAGTTTTATTAAGGTTGAGTGCCATTCTGTTCGCCAAAAACCAGTCCGATATACCGTCCATTGTTTTTTCTGAAAGTGATATAAGTGATGAGATTTTTTCATCATGAACGATAATGCTGGTATCATCGGCGAATAGGCTGAAGGAAACTGTCGGAAAGTTACTGACTATATCGTTCACATATAGTGAAAATAATGATGGCCCAAGAATTGAGCCAATTGGGATTGCAATATTTATTATAGATGTGGAAAACAATATATGGAAAATATTTTTTTATCGATATTGGTAGAAATGATTCAACCAATATTGACCCAATATTACATGAGACAATCTACATTCAAAACAGGTTCAACGAATATTCCACCAATATTGATAATATAATATTGTTTTTTGAAGATTCATCCATATTGGACCAGTATTATTTTTTCATTTACAATATATCTATATTGGCCCAATATGGAACCAAGATTCAGCAGATATGATGTGCTACCTGGCTTGGCGGTGACAGCGACGTATTATTGTGTTTCACTTTCGTAACATTTAGTGATATGAATGCGACATCTCAAGGATGTTTGTGTTAACTGGGACGCGTCTCGAGCAGAAATGCATTTTGCTGTGATGACATTTTCGATCTTTTGTTCGCAACTCGGAATGAGATGTGACATTATGTTTCTGACTCTGCTATCTAACGATTTAGACCGTCAGATAGTGACAGATTTAGGTGCCCCATTTTCACATACAAGCCTCGAATAGGGTTGAAAAGTGAGTCGATGTTGAGTAAAATGAAGGGAAATTTACGAGTGGCTCGTGGGGAAAACATATGGAAAAATCAAAAAGAATTTCCATTAAATTTTCCGACGACAAAATCTACTTTTCCATTCGCGCCACTCAAGCCATTATGTTTTTCGGTCTAGTGACGATGTAGGTTTTCATAGTTTCGATGGGCTTGCGTGGGTAAATCTGATAAAATCTCGATTTTTCTTTACAAGATTACAGCCTCATTTTAACCCATTAGCCACCTTCAACATTCAAGACTTTGATCTTTCGAAGCCAGGTTCTATTAATTAATGATTAGATGAACACGGCTCGTGTTAAAATATGGAAAATCGAATTTTCCATGGAAAATCGAATTTTCTATATGTTATCCCCAGGAGCCACTCTTAAATTTCCCTCCATTTTACTCAACATCGATGTACTTCTCAACCCTATTCGAGGCTTGTATGTGGAAATGAGGCACCTAAATCTGTCACTATCTGACGGTCTAATTGTATAAACACTGATTTTTATTTCCGTTTGGGACTGAGTATTTGATTTGAGCTAATAAAGTAGGTAACTAATAATATCCAGTGACATTATTTGGAATCTCCCTGGTACACAACATCATTTTGACGCAGTCGGTAGGATTTTCATCACGAATCAAGAAGAAGCAGCTGAAAAAATCCATCGAAGACTGAAGGTGGCTCTTCTGAAGATATTCGGCAAGTACCAACTTCTTAGACTAAATGAGCAACGGAAGTTCCAGATACTGGCATGCAGCTGGCAAACAGGTTAGTTCTCTCGTCAACTATTCAATCATTTTGATAAGAAAAGTAAGTTTTTGTTGTGTTCAGCCATTCCCTCACATTCACGTATCAATTTCCTCTGTGCGACAATCAAACTACAATGACAACTCCTTCTACTTCTACATCAATTGATTACAAAATATCTTTTTTATGCTCATCAATTCCACGATCTTCCGATGGAAATAAAATAGAACTACACGAATTCCTCAGTAATTGCGCCAACGCTAATTCATTTGCAAGTGATCGCCAAAAAACTGCTATCTTAGCTTTTATAATTTCAAGACTCACCGGCAGTGCAAGAGCTCAACTTTCAGGCAGAGAATATAATACTTGGGAATAGTTGAAAAACAGTAAAGTCATTTAATGGAAGAATTGAATACGACAAGACAAAATTTTAATGAATCAGTTATCGTTTCATGCAAGATTAGACAAATTTGTAATGCGAATAATCAATGTAATAAACAGTCAAAATTATACTGAAAAAACAGGACGTATTGAAACAGTTCGAGAATAGCTTTGAATCGATTTATATACCATTCTCTTCCAGATATTTCTAGATTTTTACACTCACAAGGTAGTGATAACTTTAATGAAGCACTAAATTTTGCTCTAGAAGAAGAAAAAGCATTACAAATGAATAATCGTTCTACAAAACCTCTCACATCAAAATTTTGCACCTTCTGTAAACGTGATAGTCACTCAACTCGAAATTGAATAATGTTCAATATGCAAATTACGTTCCAACTCAAAACAACCCATGAAATTCTACATATTCTCAAAAGATCTGCAGATATTGCAAAAAAGTGGACATTTAATAAAAGAATGTCGAAAACGAGCATTTAATAATAGGAATCGAAATCAAAATAATCAAAATACAAGTCACCCCAATGAAACTGAATCGAATCAGATCCATTTAAACTTGAATCTGTCTCAGATCAGCGTTGTACTAGTGGACAACTAAATCAAACCGACGTGATATGTACCGAGTCAAACCCTGAAACAAATCAAAATACAAACCCAATAACGAATCCTAATTTTACCCCAGACTCTAATCAAAGTACAATTCAAAACCCGATATCAACAAATGAATTCATTTCAGATCCACCAAAAAATCAAGCAGTATATTGGTTACAAACAGTAACAACTCGTATATAAAAATCAAGTGTCAGAATGTACAATTTGAATTTCTCATCGACACTGGAGCAAATGTTTCCTTACTGAAAAGCGATAGGTTGAGGCGAATTGAATATTCTTTTAACCCCAACGAAAAATTGACATTAAGTGGTCTCAATACGAATTCCCCCATTTCTACAGAAGGAAACTGTCACACTCGATTTTCAAGTAAATGAATACAATCTACCAATAAAATTCAATATTGTAAAACAAGATTCAAATATTCCTTTTGAAGGAATGATTGAAAATGATTTTCTTCTCCAGCAAGAATCAGCTGAAATAAATCTAGAAAACTTACAATTGAAAATAAAATCGGTGCTTCTCCAATTCAAATGCATGTTGAAATGAGCAAAAAATCTGAAAATAAACAGAATCCTTTAATTTTACCTCCCCGATCAGAAACCTTGTTACAAAAGTTGATATATATTAAATGAAATCATCAGTGAAGGTATCTGCCCAGAAATAAAACTTTGTGATAGTGATATCTATCTATCTATCGTAAAAGTAAAAAATAAAAAATCTTTTACAACTATCCTGAACACTTCAGACAAAACCATGATAGTGCACAATACTACAATACACTTAGAAACATTTTCTGAAATCGAATCTTCCGTCTTCAACGTTACAGAATCCACAAAATCTCACGACAGATTAAAAATATTACAAGAAAATCTACTAGACCATCACCTGAACCTAGAAGAAAAACAATCAATATTGAAATTATGTAAAAAATATAATGACATATTCTATTTACCTAATGATGTTCGGAATATTATCAAATCACTTTAATACGCCCATGCTGCTATTTTAAGGTTTTGTTTTATATCAGTTCCGTTAGGAACTAATTGCCAAAATTGTATCACATAGTATGTACGTTGCCATAATAATTTTAAAATGTTGAAAAGTTGTCTCTAATGTCGAAAGAAATAATCAATTTGTAAAAGTTAACAGTCCACTTTTAACATCAATAAAACATCATGTCAAATCGAATTTCATTAAAATCAATCATCAAGAAACACGAAAAAGGTCTCAACATACATTTTGGTCCAATCGAGCGGATACATCGATCAAGCAAACATTTTTTGAACTTTCTAAACGGCAGAACATCATCAGTCCAGCGCGGGAGCATTTGGAAGCAGAAACAGATAATCGGCACATATCATTGGAGGCGAACTGACTGCAACCGGAAAATTTAGCAATTTACGCATTGAAAGGTATCTTTTAAGTGAACAACAAAGTGAGTAAGCCAAATTTCCCTCCATTTGTTACCCACAATCCTTATAACTAGCAACATTTTGTTTGTGTGGGTTATTTCTAATAGTTTTTGTAACCATTTATGTCAAAATGACGATTTCTGCTCTGAAGACTAAAAGCGGGGTTATAAAAGCCCAACTATCACGGTTTCAATCATTCATTATGCAAATTACCGATGCCAATAAACATGAAATACCCAACAGACTAACAAAATGCAAGGAACTGTGGGATATATTCGACACAGTGCAATCGGAAATTGAGAATTTAGATGAAACAGAGCTCCAATCTGATGAAAGAACTAATTTTGAAAATCTTTGGTTTGATATTACTTCTGAGGCAAAAACTTTGATCGAATCGACCCAACAAAAACATTCTCATATGTCACCATTGCAGGAACTGTCAGTTTCAAGTAACATCAAATTGCCTACTTCAGAATTACTACATTTTAATGGATCATACGATCAGTTGGTCCAATTTAAAGACACATTGATACATTCAAGCACTTCGTTAAGCAATATTCAGAAATTTTATTATTTGTCGCAGCGCAGGTAATTCATGCATTGGAAGTTCGCGACAGCAATTACGATATAGCATGGACTGTTCTTGAGGAACGCTTTGAAAACAAAGGTTTGATCGTTCATAATCATGAGAGCAATTTTCGAGTTAGAACCATTATTGAAGGATTCAGTATCATCCATCAGAAAATTATTAGACTTCCTCAAGAAGAATCTACGTGCTTTAAAATCATAAGGACAGCCTATAGACCAGTGGAATACATTAAATATTTATATGGTCCAACGTCGCTAGAGTGGCTCCTCGGTGGCTGGACTGCACCGGTCATAGCGGGCGTCACATTCAGGGCGGTGCCCTCAGCGGACGCTAAGGCCGGTAAGGATCGGCTTCTGGTTGAGGGGCCAAGAAGTGGACCTCCCGAGGTTGACGCGGGTGCTAAGCCTCCAGAACCGTTCTCTGAACGTGGAAAGGTGGAGGCACCTGGAAACGGCAGGAGAGGCAGGAGGGTGGTTCCTAACCTTCTTGGTTAGCCAAGAGACCGCCCAGGCAGCGGCTACCAGCTAATCGTAGGCAAGGCAGACGGAGAGGAAGCACCAAGAACGGCGATCCTGGCGTCCAGAGACCTCGAAGTGTTCCATGTACCGCAGCTGGGGACCAGGGACGCTACAGTTGCCGTCTTAGAAATCAAGAGGAATCAAACATAGGGTAATAGTAGGAAGCGTGTATCTACCATACGATGATGCGCACTTGCCTCCTACTGAGGAATTATTGAAGATAGTAAGGTATAGTAAGGAAAATGGTTTACGCATGATATTGGGGTGCGACGCCAACTCACATAACACGATGTGGGGCAGCACGGATGTCAATGCGCCTGGTGAAGCACTACTTGAATACCTAGCAACGACCAGTTTGGAGATACTGAACAGGGGGACGGAACCAACGTTCATCAATCGTATCCGACAGGAAGTGATTGACGTTACATTGGCAACGAGAGATATATTAGGTGATATAACAAATTGGAGAGTATCGGCAGACATATCGATGTCAGATCACCGAATGATAAGGTTTGATGTCTACGCTGAAGCAGAGGCTGTTCTTCAACGCCGAAACCCTAGAGCAACCAACTGGGACACCTTCCTAGAAGGTCTCTCAGGGCTGTCAAGGGATCAGGCAGAGATTTTCTCGGAGGAACAACTAGATCAGGAAGTAGAAGAACTAGGAAAAACAATGACCAAGGCATTTGAAGAGGCATGTCCTTTGAGAACGGCCCCAAAGCGCCGGATTCGCTGATGGAACCAGTCGCTGAAGGGCCTGAGAAAAGTAACCAGAAAGGCTCATAACAAGGCCATTAAGGATGGCAACGAGAATGCGTTGGAAAACTACAAAACCGCGAGAAGGGAATTTAAGAAGGAGCTAAGGAAAAGCAAAAGAGCTAGCTGGAGGTCTTACTGTGGGGAAATCAATTCCCTAACGGAATCCGCCAGGCTCATGAGAATCCTGAGCAACGAGACAGAAGGTTCCATAACAACCTTGAAGAAACCAGATGGGACATGGACAACTTCCTCCGAAGATTCGCTCAGATATCTGCTGGAAGTACACTTCCCGGGTGGTGTCGGGGACGACCAACGGGCTCTGCCAACACAGCAGGTCCCCCACGGGGACTGGCAGCTGGCAGAGAGGGTCGTTACGTCTGGCCATAGCCTGGGCAGTGAACGAGTTCAACCCATATAAGGCATCAAGACTAGACGGAATTTTCCCGGCAATGCTACAGAGGGGCCTGGAACTTCTTCTCCCAATCTTGGGAACGATATTCCGGTCCAGTATAGCGCTAGGGTACGTACCAAAGGTCTGGAAGTCAGCAAGAGTAGTCTTCATCCCCAAGGCGGGAAAAAGAGACTACACAACAGCAAAGTCCTTTAGACCCATCAGCCTAACACCGTTCCCGCTTAAAACGCTGGAGAAGGTGGTTGACAGATTCCTGATGGAGGGGCCCCTAAGAGTGAGCCCTTTCCACAGAAATCAGCACGCACACAGAAAGGGAAGGTCGACTGAATCGGCCCTCCACGCTGTAGTGCGAAGGATCGAAAGGACAATAAGGTTTAAAGAGGTAACATTAGGAGTATTTTTCGATGTGGAAGGCGCATTTGACAAGGCAAAAACAGCGACAATAGAGGCAGCACTAAGGGCCAGAGGAACGCTTCACTCAACGGTCAGCTGGGTTGTATCGTCGCTTACGAGAAGAAAGGTCGAGGTATCCCGAGGAGACATCAGACTGGAATCCGAGGTGGGGGGGGGGCTTCCCTCAGGGGAGCTGCCTCTCTCCCCATCTGTGGTGCCTAGTAATGGATGAACTCCTGGGTAAACTCACAGATGAAGGTTTCGAGGCGCAGGCATACGCGGACGATGGAGTTGTCCTAATCAGCGGACGATTCATCGGAGTCGTCTGCGACCGTATGCAGGCTGCCTGCAGAATAATTGAGAGATGGTGCGGTGATGCAGGACTCTCAGTGAACCCGACAAAAACAGAGATGATCCTGTTCACTTAACGGAGGAAAAAAGATGGATTCAGGCCACCTATCATGTTTGGGCAAGAGCTGGAGCTAGTTCAGCAGGTCAAATACCTGGGGGTGGTCCTGGACTCCAAACTCTCATGGAGACCGCACGTAGACAGGGTTATTCAAAAGTCAGTAGCAATCCTATGGCAACTGCGGAGAATTGTAGGAAGTAATTGGGGCACCAATCCAGAGATCATGCGCTGGCTGTACACGGCAGTCGTAAGACCAAAGATCCATTATGGGTCAGCCGTGTGGTGGCCAGGCGCACAAGGTAGCACAATAGGCCGAAAACTCACCAAGGTTCAGAGGTTGGCCTGTTTGGTAATAACGGGCGCAATGAGAACGACTCCAACCGCAGTGTTGGAGGTACTGCTGAGGCTGCCACCGCTTCCAGTCTGGATCAAGAAGGAGGCAATGGCAGCCCATTTGAGGATGCGAGACTCGGGAGTCTGGGTGAACGAAGAAGCGATGATGGGTCATGCGGAAATCGTGAAGTGGGCGGAACAGGAGATCCCTATCTCTGCCCTCAGAGTGAAAAGCGCAAAAGACAGACTGCGATGGAATAGAGAGTTTACGCTTACTATTCCGAGCAGAGAACAATGGGAAGGAAACACGGTGGAGTTTAGCACAGGAAGCCTAATATGTTATACGGACGGTTCGCGTCTAACTGACAAACAGGCTTCGGGTGCCGGAATCTCCTGGAGGGAAGAGAAGTACGAGAGAGCTATGCTTTGGGCAGATATACAACAGTTTTTCAAGCTGAAGTGTTCGCCATCCTATCCGTAGCTATGAGAGAAGAGGTGAAAGATGGATCCGAACAGAGAATTTATATCTGTTCGGATAGTCAGGCAGCGCTCAGAGCCGTCTGCCATCCTAAACCAAGCTCAGCGCTTGTACAGGAATGTGGAGATGCGCTCGAGAAGCTAGCTGAAACGAAGGAAGTTCAGCTGGTATGGGTCCCGGGACACAAAGGGGTGCGCGGAAACGAGGTGGCAGACGGACTTGCCAGATCCGGATCCGCAACGCCGTTCTGTGGACCGGAGCCTGTACTAGGCATCGCAAGAAGCCAAACTCCTTCAGCCCTCGACGAGTGGGCAGAAGAAGAGCTGAATAAACTTTGGAGGGACAACACCGGCTGCAGGCAGTCAAAAGACTTCGTGGCCGGCTCCAATAAGTCAAGGACGACATGGCTCTTAGGCAGAAATCGCCAAGCGCTACGCCTCCTTATAGGAATACTAACAGGACACAACAAGTTAGGCAGACACCTATCACTCATAGGCATAGAAGACAGTCCCACTTGCCAAAAATGCGAAGAAGATGAAGAAACTTCATCTCACTTCCTCAGCGAGTGTGAGGCATATGGGAGGCTAAGATTTGGAACCTTCGGAGTTGACAAACTCCAACAAAAGGAACTAATCAATTTGGAATGGTCGGACATACTGACCTTCATTAGGAGGTCACAAAGGTTCGAAAAGGAAAATTAGGAGGATGAACGTAGATAAGTGGAGAACAGGGGATGGCAAAAAGGGTCCATGAGGGCCTACTTACCTGGCTGCGGTAGCGGCCTCCCCAAAGAACTACTACTACTACTATATGGTTCCGAATAAGTTTGACCATATCACCAAAATGGAATGGGAAAAACCATTTTATCTAACGAATTACCAACATTAGATCAATTATATGACTTTCTTGCAAAACGATGTCAATTACTAGAAACCGTTTGTACAAAGGGCGCAAATAAAGTACAGAGTTCAACGAAAATATACGCGAGTTCAACAGAAAATAATAGCAAATTCCGTTATAGCAAAGGCACATCCTCATCTGAATCATTTCTCACATCGAATCATTCTATCATTTGTCTTTTTTGCAAACAACCACATTTTTTCAATGTAAGAAGTTTATTGGGTTACCAACAAGAACCAAATATAATGAACTCAGACAACTTAAACTATGTGTAAATTGTCTTCGTTCAAATCATACAGTTCAGAATTGTTTTTCAAGCGGTGCAGAAAGTGCGGTAAAAAACACAAAACAATTTTGCATACAGAACCATTTCTGAAAATCGTTCGAACAGTCGATCATTCAAATCAACAATCAATCAATAGCTAATCAAACGATCTATCAGAAATTGCACCAACAAATGACATGCAAGTTTTGAGAACAAAATCCACAATAACAACTCATTGTTTCCATAAGCAATCAGAAGTTCTACTTTCAACCGTTTTGGTTTATGCAATCGACAAATTCAATAAACTACATGAAACACGCGTTCCTCTTGATAACGGTTCTATGAAAAATTTCATAACGTCTCATATGTGTAATATTTTGAAATGGGACAAGCGCAAAATGAACTCATCCATAGCTGGCATAAATCAAACCATCACCAATGCATCATACATTTGTCAAGGTACAATTAAATCAAAATTCAATACATTCAAAGTCACAACGTCATTCTTGGTACTTGACAAAATAACAGTAAAACTACCAATGAGTAAATTCAATATGGATGAACTAATCATACAAGACGATATAACTTTAGCCGACGTTACGTTTAATATACCAGGTTCTATCGATATGACTTGTTGTGCGTGGGACAAATACAGCTTCATCGAGGACAACCTATCATGCAAAAAACAAAAATGGGTTGGATAATATCGGGATCAATGCCCCTCAAGTCCTTGCCTTCAGAAGAAGTAACAATTTGTCATTTATCAACTGACTCTATTGATGAACAACTGGAAAAATTTTGGACAATAGAGAATTATGATCAAGAACAGCGATTCAACAAGATGGATCAAGAATGTGAAGAATATTTTATCAACACTACATTTTGTGAAACGGATGGAAGATTTTCTGTTCGTCTTCCAACAAAACAAATTTTAAACGAATCAGACGACTCCTACAACATAGCAAAGCGACGTTTTGAACTTTTTGAGAAAAGATTTAGAAAGGACGAAGAGTTCAAGAAAAAATAGCATGAGTTTATAAACGAGTACATTGAATTAGGACATATGAAAAAATTAGAAGAAACTGAAGAAAAAGAAAAAATCGGAAAAATGTTCTACATGCCACATCATGGCGTGTTCAAAGAAAGCAGCGATACTACGAAACTTCGCATTGTATTCGATGGGTCTTGCAAAAGCGGCACTGGACTCAGTTTGAATGATTGTTTAAAGGTCGAACCTACCTTACAAGATGATCTTTTTACAATTTTGATACGATTCAGACAACATAACTTCGTCATAACAGCAGACGTCTATAAAATGTACAGGCAAGTGTATGTTCAAGACGACCAACGAGATCTACAGCGGATTTTATGGCACACAGAAGCTGATCAACTAATCAGTACTTACATATTAAACTCGGTTACATATGGAACAGCTCCAGCAGCTAGTCTTGCCATACGATGTTTACAACAAGTCGGACATGATCACCATAAAATTTATCCATCCGCAAGTAACATGATACTACAGGACTTTTTTGTAGATGATCTTTTATCAGGAGGAAATGACCTTGAAAATTTAAAACTTACCAAAACGCAACTGATCAGCATCTTAAACGAGTATGGCTTTTTCTCAAGAAAATGGATGTCAAACAAACAAGAAATACAGGAGAATATTTTTGAAAAGGATAAAACAATTTCTCGCTTCATTTCAGAGAACACAACAAACAAAACATTGGGAATAACATGGAATTCCACAGAAGACAAACTAGATACTCAATAAACATAAATATCAGACACAGTTAAGTCACGAAACGCATAATTTTATCATCAATTGCGCAGATTTTTGATCCTCTAGGTTTACTCGAGCCAATCATTGACAAGGCCAAAACTATCATGCAGCGCCTTTGGCAGTTGAAATTGGATTGGGATGAGTCCATACCTGAAGATTTGTACACTTTATGGATCCAATTCTACGAAAAACTAGAGATTATCAAATCAATAAGAATCCCTAGACATGCCTTACATCCAATAATCAATAAAATACAACTACACTGTTTTTTGGACGCCTCGGAAAAGGCCTATGGAGGTGTTATATGCGTTAGATCAACCGATCCTGAAGGAAATCATTACGTTTTTTATTATGTGCCAAGTCGAGGGTAGCACCATTGAAAAAGATTTTGATTCCTAGGCTAGAGTTATGTGGTGCACTTCTTCTTTCTCATTTAGTTGATAAGGTGAAAAGGGCTATGACAGTTACTATTGATGATATTTTTTATTATACTGATTCCACAATTGTATTAGGTTGGATTTCCAGTGAATCAAGCGAATGGAAAATATTCATTGGGAATCGAATCTCAGAAATTCAATCACCAACCAATATCAACAAGTAGCAGAAGTAACATCAACCCAGCAGATATCATTAGCAGAGGAACCAGTCCTAGCGAGTTGAGTGATGCTTCTCTGTGGTGGCATGGGCCTGATTTTTTGCAATTAAATGAGTCGACTTGGACAAATCAAGGTTGTAATCAGAATTATTACAATTTGCCAGAACGAAAATCTGCAACTCAAACATTTCATGCACTTCCTATTCAGAACATATTCACAAAATATTCATCTCTATTAAAATTACAAAGAATTGTGGCATATTTTTTACGTTTCAAAAAAACCTCACAAAACAATCAATCAGACAGAATTGCAGGTCATCTCAAGGTACAAGAACTTGATGATGCACTCATTCTTCTACTCAAACTTGCACAATTTGAACAATTCAGCAACAAAGTAGAATCATTATCAAAACAGCGATCATTACATAAATCTAACAAACTCTTATCACTCAATCCATTTATGGATACTTCAGGCTTGATGAGAGTAGGTGGTCGTTCAAATAACTCTAACTTAAACGAGAATCATACACATCCAATAATTCTTCCTGAAAATCATCCACTCACTCACTTAACCCGTAACTGCTACCCACGGGTCCTCGGGACCCATCGATTCGTAAATTTATATAAAATAAGTAGTTCGCGAAGTCGTCAACAGGCACGCCACTAGGTATTAACTAGTTTAGTTGCGTTTAAGCTGTCGAGGTGTGCACAGGCTAAATTTTTCGCGAAAACACCGATTGTCGTCGTTTTTGGGTCCTCAGGACCCGAGGGTAG
The DNA here is from genome assembly GCA_944452925.2 of Chrysolina oricalcia. Taxonomy (NCBI): domain Eukaryota; kingdom Metazoa; phylum Arthropoda; class Insecta; order Coleoptera; family Chrysomelidae; genus Chrysolina; species Chrysolina oricalcia. The sequence continues at coordinate 43,195,689 of OX101811.2, forward strand.
CAGATACGTTATAATTTTGATTTTAATAGAAGTGAACAATATCGGCGCAACAAGGTAAATATATTAATTTTTGTGTAATTTATATAGATAGCTATGTACTTACTGTAAATACGTAATTTTTAGAATGGCGAATAGACCATTGAACGAGACGGAACTATTAGAAATCATAGAGAATGATGATTTTTGGGAAGAGCGAGAAAATGAAGAAGGGTGTTCTTCTAATAACGAAAATGTGTTGAACGCTACTGAAGGACATTGTCAATGGTAGAGTTTTATATCAATTTTCTCCACTTGGGAAAGAAATTAGGAGATCTGAATATATAAAAGAGCTTGGGATTGCCTTATGTCAACCACTTATTCGACTCAGAGTATCCAACACAAAGGTAAGCCGCAAATTAAGAGATGTGGCTTCCAATATTTTTCATTTTGATATCGAAGTTCCCTTTGAACCATTAGACGTTGTTTCTAAGTCAAAACGCAAACGGTGTTCATTATGTCCTGCTAAACAAGACAGAAAAACAAATATCTGTTGCGTGGTGTGCAAAAAACCCATATGTTTACAATGTGCCAAAAAAGTATGTGTGAATTGTTTGTAAGGAATATTCCGTTTATTTTATACTTTATAATGTTTATGAGAATATATATTTTGATATTTCAATACACTTTTGTTCATATTCATATTTTTTTTCGTACCTTTTTCAATGGGTCCCTGGGACCCAGCTGTACTACTTGCGTGACTTAAACTTGTGGGTAGCAGTTACGGGTTAAACGTCTATCATGAACATCACAAGCAATTGCACGCTGGTCCACAGGCCCTCCTAGCTATAATACGTACCCGTTTTTGGCCTATATCTGGAAGAAACGAGGTAAAGAAAGTTTTAGAAAAGTGTGTTACCTGTTTTAGGGTTCGTCAAAAAGCCTATGAACAAATGATAGGTGATTTACCTAGCGCACGTGTTACCCCTACTCGAGTAATTAACACATGTGGTACGAATTTTGCCGGACCATTTCAAATAAAAACAAGTAAACTTCGAAATGCTGAAATTGTGAAAGCGTATTTGTGTGTATTCATTTGTTTTGTCACGCGAGCTGTACACTTAGAAGTAGTATCCGATATGAGTACTGACTCATTTTTAAAATGTTTCAAACGATTCATTGCAAGACGTGGTAGATGTAGCGACAACGGAAGTAATTTCATTGGAGCTGCCAATGAAATACGAGAATTTACCGACTTCTCAAAGAAAACTAATGACGTTTTTTTAAAATACTTAGCCCAAAAATCCATAAATTGGCATTTTATACCTTCCATATCCCCACATTTTGGAGGTTTGTGGAAATCAGCCTTAAATCAGCCAAATTTCATATCAAACGTGTCACTGGAAATAGGGTATTGACCTACGAAGAATTAGAAACTATTATTATATTATATTATATTATATACTAAGTTGAATGTTGCTTAAACTCCCGTCCACTTTGTCCTTTGTCTGATAATCCCAATGACCTTTGTGCCCTCACCCCTGGCCATTTCCTTATTGGTGACTTATTATCGTCGTTGCCAGAAAAAGACCTGCGTAATGAAAATTCCAATCGACTGAGTCGATACCAGTAACTCACTCAAGTCATACAACATTTCTGGACGCGATGGTCCACGGAATATTTAGCAAATCTCCAGCAACGAACCAAATGGAAATCCAATGGTTCCAAGATCATTAAAAAGGCGATCTTGTTCTTCTTCGCGACGATGGTACTCCTCTGTTGAAGTGGCAGCTTTGCAGAATTATTGAGCTTTTTCCAGGAACGGATAATATTGTTCGTGTTGTCATCGTGAAAACTTCCAGAAACATAGTGAAATATTCTGTGCTTAAGTTGTGTCCCCTTCCCATAGAAACTTGAACTAACTAAATAACTCAAGATATTTACCATTTCTATGAACTCTTTGTATTTTCAGTTTTGGTACTTTAATAGTACTTATTGAGATCGTCATTTTTCTTTTGAATATTTTTGCATTTTCTGTTTCTATCAGATTATTACAGTTCATCTACATTTGGAAGCCAGTCCCTCAGTTTCGCCTTACTACAGTCCACTTTGGATTGTTCGCAAAAAAACCGATCCTTCGAATAAAAAAAAATGGCGAATCATTGTCGATTATCGCGAATTAAATAAAGTAACTATTGGTGAATCGTACCCATTACCAAATATTAAAGAAATATTGGATCAACAGGGTCATGCTAAATATTTTACAACACTCGGCCTTGCCTCAGGCTTCCATCAGGTGAAATTTAAAGTATCAGACATTCCCAAAACAGCCTTTTCAACACCAACAGGTCAATACGAATGAACAAGAATGCCATTCGGGACAAAATCAGCTTCTCAGATTTTACAGAGGCTTCTCAATACTATTCAAACGGGACTCTAAGGTTTGCAATGTTTTGTTTACCTTGACACTATAGTGAAACACGCTAGTTCAATCCAATAACATACTTTGAAATTGACCTCAGTATTCGATAGATTACGACAGAATATAGACCGTCAGATAGTGACAGATTTAGGTGCCCCATTTTCTCATACAAGCCTCGAATAGGGTTGAAAAGTACATAGATGTTGAGTAAAATAGAGAGAAATTTACGAGTGGCTCCTGGGGAGAACATATGGAAAATTCGATTTTCCAGAACAGAAATAGAATGAGTAAGTTGCTCATATTTTCACGCTAGCCGTCTTCACATAGTTATTGATTGATAGAACCTAGCCTCGGAATAACAAAGGCTTGAGTGTTGCAGGTGGCTAAAGGGTTAAAATGAGGGAGTGATCTTGTAAGGAAAAATCGAAATTTTGACTGATTTTCCCACACAAGCCCATCGAAACTATGAGAACTTACATCGTCACAAGACCGAAAAACATAATGGCTTGAGAGGCGCGAATGGATAAGTAGCCTTTGTCGTCGGAAAATTTAACGGAAATTGTTTTTAATTTTTCAGTTATTTTCCCATAAATGAAATTATTTGCAAAAAAATCTTATGAATTTAAAAGTCCGTTAAAAATAATGGCTTGAGTGTAAAGCGTGGCCTTCAAATTTTCAGAACATGAAATTCTTGCAGGAAAATTGTAAGGAAATTGACACCATTTTCTCACGCAAGCCGTTTCGCATATGCTTAGAAAAAGTGATTCTAAGACTAAATAACAAAAGGCTTGAGTGTCGGACAGGGTCATCATATAAATTATACATTTATTCAACAAAAAAATTCCAGAAAATAATATCATCTTCCCACACAAGCCCTTTGGCATATGATTATTATTTTATTATTTATTTATTTATTTAATGAACTTAAATACATTAATATATGAAAATTTAAAATTAATGGTCAAGAAAATCAATATGTGATTACATAGGTTATGATACCTGTGTGTAATCATATATATATTATTATATAATATTTATAAATAAATATAAAAAATGTAAAAAATAACAATAACAAAATATCTTTCCAAAAAAGATAAAATAACAAATATTAACAAATGAGTAAAATATCACAATTCATTTAAAAGCTACATGTTTTTCTAGATTTTCAATATTCTCAAGAATCCAATCTTTTATACGTTTGGCGAAAGTTTTTTTACACAGTTTCTTTATGTTCACTGGAACCAAATTCAATACTCTGCATCCTATATTTATGGCATGTTGTTGTAATATAGTGTGTGAAAATGTTTGTGACTGGAGATTTTTGTTAGATTTTGATCTAGTATTATGGTAATGGGTTGATGTTGTTAATATTGAACTATGATTTTTGAGGAAAGTACAGGATTTTTTATAAAACAGTTCTCTTATAGTTAGAATTTTGTACTGGTGAAACAACAATTTCGACGGGAAATCAAATGGTTTAATGAACATAATTTTTAGAACATATTTTTGAAGACTAGTTACCGATTTCAGAGTATTTGTGTAAGTCCCTCCCCATGCAATCACTCCGTATGACATAATGGATTCAAACAAAGAATAATAAAACATAATCAAAAGTTTTCGACTAACTATGTTTTTGAGTAATCGAAATTTACATAGAGTCTGTCTCAATTTTTTGGTTAGTATTGATATGTGACTATATCACAAAAGGCTTGAGTGCTCCACATGGAGCATATTATTTATCCATAAAAGAGTTGCCAAAAATTATAGAAATGTTTATGTATGCAGGGTCATTATTATTCGTTTACACCAAGCAATAGAGCATAAAATGAGCGGGTTTTTAACAAAAATACTAGTAGGAAACCGACATCACATGAAAGACAGTCCGTAGTTATATTCTGGTATATTTTCGACTCGCAACTGTCATTTATTGATTTGTTATATACATTTGAATAACAAAAACTGTGTTTTTTATTAATTGTTCTGCTTATAAAATAAAAACTAATGGGGCAATATGGTTGCTCCTATAAAAATGATTGTAGATAATTGAAATACGAACAAAATGGGATGTTTGACCCGGTCGGATCATTTGTAACGGAGAAAAACTGGGAAAATCGGAAAATTTTGAGATTTTTTGAAAAATTCATAACTCCGCCATTTTTCAAGTTGTAGGAATGGCCTTTCTCATGAAAGAATTGAATCTTGTGTACTTTACGTGTGTGTACTCTGTGTGTACTCACGTAAGTATAGTACTACAGAACGTATATTCTCATTTTGCGTTACAATGGTGCGAGATGGTTGAAAAATGCATGCAAACATGACTGAAAACGGCCGAGCCCGCATTAGCTGCCGAGTGGTAGAAGAGTCCGGGAGATGAGGGGAATTTTTTTAATGAATGGGTTACGTGAGAATACGCTTCAACTCATCCCCAGCTCTCTACTACCACTCGACCGCTTCCACCAGCTCGGCCGTTTTCACCCACTCCTCAGCATTTTAGCGCAAAATGAGAATATACGTTTTGGGGTACTAAACTTGTACTTTCCAAATACGTTTTAGAAATTGAAATCAGACTATCTCTGGAGCATCCAGGCACAGTGCAAGATAGTGCAAAAAAATTCAAATTGCAATTGTGCCAAAACTAATGAACCGTCAGAGCCTGTTTTGTGTACACATGAAGTGCACATGATTCAATACTTTCATGAGGAGGGTCAACCCTATTTCTTGAAAAGTGACGGAGTTATGGATTTTTTTTTAAATTGTGATATTTTACGGTTTTTCAGGTTTTCCTCCGTTACTAATGATCTGATCGGGTCGTAAAATATTCCATTTTGTTTGTATTTCAATCATCCACAATTCTTTCGATTGGTACAACCAGATTGCTGAATAAGTTTTCATTTTATAAGCAAAACAACTAAAAAAAACACGTTTTTTGTTATTTAAGTGATTATAACATATTAATAAATGACAGTTGCGAGTCGAAAACACAGCAGAATATAACTACGAACTGTCTGTCTTTCATGTAATGGCACAGTCGGTTTTTTACTAGTATTTTTGTTAGGAAAAAATGCTCTATTGATTGGCATAGTTAGGAATGTCCCAGTCATGCCCTGTCTCCGGAGCCCCGATACATCCGGAGGGCGTGCTGGTATCAATTACTAGCAATAACCATTCTTCACGTGTTTGGGGTAAGAGACTCTCCGGTCCGAGAATCGTGTGCCCTGAGTAGACAGAATGAATCAAGGATGACGGCCTTCTGCATCCATCCATCTAAGATTTCTGCCATATTGCGGCAAGCCGGTATGATTTTTAGGCCCGAGAGCAGTGTTTCCATCATTCCACCATTGATTCAGAACCACCATTTCAACAGAATGGATTGGGTAAATCCGGCGGAATTCGAAGAGAAGATCTCGATATTCAGTCCGCTTTTCCCTCCTCTTTTCTTAAGATTTTCGTTTTGCCTGGTGCTGAAACCTCTATGACGAATATCGTCCTACTTTGATGATCAAGAAGGACCACATCAGACTTAGTGGTGGATGTGAATAAAATAATTTTAAGTGAATGCTTATACTTTCCTGAGATGGACTAATTCATTTTAGATAGATAGATAAATGGGCTTTATTGTCTAAAATGTATAACATTTTGTCGACAAAGTATGTCATGTCTAAAACTATTGGTGAATATATATATATATATATATATATATATATATATATATATATATATATATATATATATATATATATATATATATATATATATATATATATATATAAGTAGAAAAGTTATTGGGTATAACCCTCAAAATGTTCTGCAACCGTAAACACGTGTTTCGAGCTTAAGCTCTCATCAGTACGGTAAAATCAAGTGCAAAGATGTACAACACTTGGATGTAAAAATAGAAACAAAGGAAGTCAACAACAGGAAGCTAACCACACATTTGTGGCTTCGAGTAGAAGACCTTGTGCTTACAAGGCAACAACTAACGTCGCCCCTCGCTATATCCATCCTTATTTGTATTTTCCTGGGTAGGATTGTCACGCTGGTAGCTATAGCTGCCTCGTGGCGACGTTAGTTGTTGCCTTGTAAGCAAAAGGTCTTCTACTCGAAGCCACAAATGTGTGGTTGGCTTCCTGTTGTTGACTTCCTTTGTTTCTATTTTTACATCCAAGTGTTGTACATCTTCGCACTTGATTTTACCGTACTGATGAGAGCTTAAGCTCGAAACACGTGTCTACGGTTGCAGAACATTTTATATATATATATATATATATAAAATAATAAAATTATAATAGGAGAATTTCAATAAATCATTAAAAAAATATGAAAGGGATGAAAAATTAAAATACATTCACAATAACAAAACAGTTTTAAAATGTCCTAGTATATAAAACGTGATACATATACAAACATATATATATATATATATATATACAGATATACATATATACATATATACATATATACATATATACATATAGATAGAAAGACTAGAAATTATATGCAAAATACTCTCCCAAACTGTAGAAGCACTTTCCTATTAAAATTTTTCAAAATTGCTTCTTTCCTTTAATTTCTGTAATTCGTTTTGGCAAATGATTATATATCTGTCTACTTCTATAGATTAGAGAATCCCTAGTTGAAGATAGGATGGGTAGTGGAAGGGCAAGTTTTTTATCACTACGAGTCTGTCTTTCGGTATGATTCAAAAACTTGTCTTTATGTTTGTAAAGCAAGCAGACAGTCTCTAAAATGAAAATCTCGAATACTGTGAGTATTCCGTTATTGCAGAAAAGTGGCCTACACGAGTCTCGCAACTTCGGTTTGAAAATTATTCTCAATGCTCTTTTCTGAATAACGAAAATACTTTGCATCAGAACCTGGCTGCCAGAGCCCCAGAAAGGAATTCCATACCGGAGGTGACTCTTCATAAGTGAATAGTATGCGTTTATTGATGCAGAAAATCCGAGTTCACTAGATATGACATTTATTGCAAAGCAACCAGAAGACAACTTTTTTTTTCAGAGCAGTAATATGCGCCTCAAATTTTAAATTACTATCAATATATATACTGAGGAATTTGGTCATAGATTTACTCTCAATCACCCGACTTCCTAATGTTACCTGTTCCAAATCCCACTTAAATGACACCAAATTTGTTTTAGAAACATTTAAACATAACATATTTGAGTCACACCAGTTTTAAATTTTTTCTAAATCTGTGTGGATGTATCGAGTCAAAGAAGCGGTGTTTTCATTACGCCAAAGTATCGTGGTGTCATCAGCAAACAAGGTGAATGCTCCAGATATATCGAGTTTAGCCATATCGTTAATATAAAGTAGAAACAAAACTGGGCCTAAGACTGATCCTCGAGGAACTCCGCGTATGATTTTTCCACTTTCAGAAGTTTTATGATTCAATGATATTTTCTGATTTCTACCAGTTAGATAAGACCTGAACCATTCTAAGGCTATTCCACGAAATCCATAATGAGAGAGTTTCTGCAAGAGGATTTCATGATCAACACAATCAAATGCCTTAGAAAGGTCCAAAAACACTGCCGCAGCCACTTCCTTATCATTTAGGGTGGTGTAAATGTTTTCAAGAAAATTGAAAATGGCATCAGTGGTATTTTTATCACACTGGAAGCCAAACTGTTCGGAAGATAAAATTTTGTGTCTTTCTAAAAAATCAATTATCCTACGTTTGACTAGTTTTTCTATAATTTTGGATAACGTTGATAAAATTGATATGGGTCTGAAATTGCTTGGGTCGTCGGCAGCTCCTCCTTTATGAAGCGGTATAACTTTAGCCGATTTTAAGCTAGAAGGAAAGACACCAGTGCTAAACGATGTATTTATTGCGATCACTAAGGCTTGAAGAGCTTCATCAGGCAATTGTTACATCAACTTCGCAGAAAGGTTGTCTTCACCAGCAGAAATTTTGTTTTTTATGTCTTTTATTGCTAGTTTCAACTCACTCAAATCTGTATCATACAAAAACAAGGAATTTAAGGGAGAACTTACATTTTCCAAATAATTGAACGGGTCAATTGTTGGGATAATAACATTGGTGAGTTTTGAGGCTATTGAACAATAATAATTATTTAACTGGTTGAGGTTTATTTATTATTTATTAATAAATGGAAGAGATACATTTATAGTATGAGCATTTACTAGATTCTATTCACCTCACCCATTAGCTTCTATTTGCCCGAGGGTGGGAAATCAGTAGTTCTTCACAACGGACTCAATATCCCCCGGAGCATAAGGCAACACCGTTGTCTCGTCCATACGATACGAGAGTCGTAAGTGGTAGTACAACACTCGTAGCACCGCGTTATGTCTGTGGATATAGGCTGAGACCGCATAAGCTGGACCAATCACGCGACTACGATACACTAAGTTGTTGAAGACACCATCATGCCTGGCCATTATGAATTCCTCGGTCTCCGACTTCAGCTCACTTGACCTGAGGAAGGCAAAGGTCAGATTTTTGGATAAGCCAAGGTCTTCGATGTTCTTGATGTAGACTGCATGCATTGGCTTATTCGTATGAAGCTGCAGGAGTGCCTCAGTCTCTGTAGCTTTGATGAGAGCTTTTTCTGAACGGCTTCCAACTCGGTGACAGTGTCAGTGTCGAACACGAGACCAAGTTCATCGGCTGCATGGCCATCTGCCTTATAAAGAAATGCTCCGATCCATGCTTTTTTATGGTCACAGACCATGCAAGGAATAAGATCTGAACTCCTGATGACGTTACAGGCTCCATTCAGTACCATTCTGTTATGTAGACACTCCAAAAAAGTCCACGTCCTCCTCGTTTTCTGGGGAAGTATAGCCATGGGACGGACGATGTAGGATGCAAACTCCAATAAAGATGCATCATTTTGTGAGTTTTTACGTCGAGTTGTCGCTGCTCTTCTTGAGTCCATTTTACTACCCCAAAGAGGTAGAGTAGAATAGAAATGGCAAGCATATCGGTTGTAGCAACTTTATTCTTTCCCGACAGTTCTGATGACCAGATCTATCGGAGTTTATGCTGATACTTACCATGGAGAGAGTTTTTTACTGTAATTCTGTAATTACCTCTTGGGAGCGGCGTTGCTCCACCCCCAAGTAAATAAACGTCATTCCGGCATCAACATGATGTAGGATGCTCCCGTCTACGAGCTGATTCCGTATTCCTCGCATCGTCCTCTTTTGAGATGAACCGTGACACATATAATTGCATTTTTAATTATTACAAAATTAATGTATGTGTAAAACAATACTGCAGCTACTGAACATGAAAAATTAGATATCCTATACGTGTAAAGATGTCGTATAATATATATACCTTGTACCATAGCCGTCAGTTGGCAGAGCACACATAACATAGTGTGAAAACGAAAATGACAGTGATAAACATCGACGTCTTAGAGTCAGACGAAGATGAAGCAGGCGGCGAGGAAGAGGAAATAAGTGAGGACGACGATGACAATCATGAATGAGTTATAGATTTAGCTCGTTCTGGAGATATTGTAAAACCACTTTGTGGTATAATCATTCATAAAGTTAGCTCATTTCATCATCAATATTTCACCAAAAAATTGTATATTTTTTATACGTTATCCAAACTCAGCGCACTATTTTCATAATATAAAATATTATCAAACTTATAGAAGGAAATGTTTACCAAATCAGATGGTCGAAATAATAACCCTGCATAAACATTTTTGTCAGTTCATTTCAAATTAAATTATATGGTCCATTTCCTACACTTATGCCTTTTATTACAGGGTCTTGATAACACATTTTCTAAGTATATGCCAAAGGGGAAAATGATTTAATTTTCTAAAATGTTTTTGTCAGCTCTTTCTTATATGAATCATGTATAATTAATGTGCTGACCATGTCCGACACTCAAGCCTTTTGTCATTTAGTCTTAGAATCACATTTTCTAAGCATATGCGAAACGGCTTGCGTGAGAAAATGGTGTCAATTTCCTCACAATTTTCCTGCAACTTTTCGACACAAGCCTTCGTTCCGGTTACATCCAATAGTCATGCCAATTTTATTGTAATGTCTAACACGTCAAAAATATTCTATACTTCCAAAGGCTTGCATGGAAAAATAACTGAAAAATCAAAAACAATTTCCGTTACATTTTCCGACGACAAAATCTACTTATCCATCCGCTCCACTCAAGCCATTAAGTTTTTCGGTCTTGTGACGATGTAAGTTTCCATGGTTTGATGGGCTTGTGTGGGAAAATCAGTCAAAATTTCGATTTTTCCTTACAAGATCACGCCCTTATTTTAACCCTTCAGCCACCTGCAATACTCAAGCCTTTGGTATTCCGAAACCAGGTTCTATCAATTAATAATTAGGTGAACACGGCTAGCGTAAAAATATGAGCAACCTACTCATTTTATTTCTGTTCTGGAAAATAGAATTTTCCATATGTTCTCCCCAGAAGCCACTCGTAAATTTCTCTCCATTTTACTCAACATCGATGCTATTCGAGGCTTGTATGAGAAAATAGGGCACCTAAATCTGTCACTATCTGACGGTCTAATACCCTTCTACTTCAGCCGGATAAATGCGAGTTTATGCATCACGAGATAGCATATCTAGGTCACACAATCAATGGAACAGGTGTATCACCAAATTTTGAGAGAATAAGGGCAATAACTGACTATCCTACTCCGTAGAACCCTAAGAATATCAAACAGTTTTTAGGTCTTGTAGGATACTACAGACGGTTCATTAAAATTTTCTCCGAAAACGAGAAACTCCTTACAATACTCTTAAGGAAAGAAATGCCATTTGTATGGAACACTGAACAAAAAGTAGCATTCGAATATTTTAAAACAATTTTGATGAGTCATCCGATACTACAATTTCCAGATTTCTAGAAGGAATTCATATTAACCACAGATTTCTCAAACTTGGCTATAGGCTTGATTCTCTCACAAGGCGAAGTGAATAAAGATCTCCCAATTGCATATGCATATAGGACTTTAAATCAAGCCGAAGTAAATTACTCCACTACGGAAAAGGAATTGCTAGCCATAGTATGGGCTACTAATCATTTTCGACCTTATCTGCATGGTCGTAAGTTCACCATATATACCGATCACAGACCCCTAACTCATCTATTCAACTGTAAAGTCCCAGTTCTCGTCTGATAAGATGGAGATTGAAATTAGATGAATATCAATACGAAATAAAATACAAACCAGGTAGAGTAAACTCAAACGTCGACGCACTTTCCCGAAACCCCGTATACCTTATCGAACCGACAAAATCAGAAACTTATGAAGATTTAGTAAAATTTCATCATACCAATACCAAACTACCCAGCATAAAAATGATCAGCGAAAATAATCTGAAATATTCCCCAAATATGATAATCTTGATAAAAACAATGATAATTTTGAAAACTTAACAGCTTCATTCAATTTCACTGATTTTTCCGAAGACATACTACTTCATGACTTCGTGAAATTAATAAACCCCGAGAATCAAACATCGTACAAAGATAATTTTATCTCATTGAAAAATATTAGAAAACACCTTACAGAAAATAATATCTGTAAAATAATTATGAAAAATCCAACAGAAAATAATACGACTTTGAAACAAGATTTAATGAACGAAATGCTAGAATTTCTATTTCTAAAATTTGATATAGAACTTATTTTTGTAAATAAACCAAAATTACATCCAGAAACCAGATCCGAAATTAAACGAATTTTTGATGAAACTCATGTATCATCCGTATCAGGACATTCAGGCTATCTTAGAACATACAAACGAATAAAAGAAAATTATAAGTGGCCAGGCATAAAAAAGACAAAAAAAATTAGTAGAAACGTGCCAATCTTGTCAAATATGAATAAAACAAATCATAAAGCAGCTATGGAAATCACAACTTCAGAGAAACCTCTTCAAAGATTAGCATTAGATTTAGTGGGTCCACTACCCAAAATTCTCATTTTCAAAACCTACTCCGAATCACGAAGCGGAAACTATAGCGAACAGCTTACTAGAGTTCATAACAATTTTCAGAATCCCCGAAAGCATCCTGTCCGATCAAGAAAGCGATTTTACATCTGACCTAATAAAAGAATTGAACAAACCATTTAAAATCAAATACATAATTTCGAGTCCTTATCATCCTCAGACAAACGGAGCATTAGAAAGGAGTCACTTGACCCTGCAAGAATATCTTACTTATATAAATCGCACACAGTCCGATTGGGATGAATACGAGTACTTATGTATATCTAGCAATGTTCACATAATATAATGGACACATTCACGCTTGCATCAAATTCACACCATATGAATTGATATTCGGTCATAAAGTTTCAGTACCTAATTCTCTAACAGCCAAACTAGAATTTCGATATACATACGATGACTATTTATCAAATCAGACGTTAAAATTCAATAAGTCTTATGAACTCAGAGAGAAAATTTACAAAAATCGTAACGTTCGTGACACAAATTATAAACTGGACGATTTAGTCACTATAATTAATAAAAGTACCGAACCCGGTTTGAGTAAAAAATCATCCCCGAATTATAAAGGTCCATATAAGATAGTAAAAATAAATAATAACAAAACTGTAGATGTGCAGATAAAACCGAACGAAAATTCTCCTAGTACTTCTCATTAGTTTCCTCTCATCAACTTTTTCGAAATTTACCAATCCCTTTAAAATAGACAATATTAATAGTAAGGCAGGTATATTTTACCATAACTTAGGCTTAGCATTGATTTCCAATGACGAATTTACTCTATTAACTCATATCAACATATCTTTTTATCAAAAAAAATCAGACTTCGTAGAAAATAATTTTGAAAAATCATTAAATCTTTGTTCAAACTTTCATGATGTAGATAAAATCTATGTTCACTTTTTCCATTGCACTGAATCTCTTGAATTGATGAAAAATCGAATTCCAAAGTTGAAAGATAAATTTGAATCAATCAGTCACCTGACTGAAAATTCTTTTGAGACAGAAGATAACCGAAAAAGACGAGGTCTCGTAAATGGTGTCTTGTACGCATTCAAATGGTTGTTTGGAATACCAGATGCAAACGATGCACAATTTTACACAGATGCTATCAATTCTTTTATACAACAAAATCATGATACTGACATGCTAATGAAACATCAGGTTCATATAATGACAGAAGCGATTTCCAGTTATAATCGTTCAGCATTAGCTTTGAGAAATAACGAAGAAAAATTAAATAATGATATCAAAGAATTCAACACGTTTTCGAACAACACTGTCAACTCTCTTCACTTACTTTCTCAAACTCAAAAAGTAACTGATCACGATAATTTGCTTAATCAGATGATAAACGAACTGAATGAAGAATATGATGTAGTGATTCAATCTATTCTATGTTCAAAACAAAATATTTTACATCCTTCAGTAATAACTCCAAAACATTTTAGTATGGAGATGCAGAAAGTACGATTACCATCCGATGTAGAATTTCCAATACCGATTAAAATTTTGTTTATAAGTTGAATTTGTTCATTATCAGTAGTTTATAACAGCGAAATTTTAATTTTTACCGTTAAAATACCATTAGTACATGAGCAAGCGTACAATTTATATCATTTGATACCATTACCAGTACAGTTCAATAATAGCAATTGTTTCTCATACATTGATCCTACCTATTCCCTACTGAGAACAACTAAAACTCATTACTCAAGTCTAAAAGATTTAACATCTTGTCAGAAACTACTTGAAAATAATTTTATTTGTAAAGATGCTATAACCTATTTGACCGTTGAACAACCAGTCTGCAAAGTTTCCATGAGAGCCCAACCAACAGAAGGAATTCCATCTGATTGTTCTACTAGATCAATAAAATCTGAATTGGAAATGTGGCATCCCCTCAATCAGAACCAATGGCTTTTCGTAATGACGAAACGCATCACAGGATCAATTACTTGTCAAACATCCAACGTACAGATCATTGATGTTGACTTGGAAGGCGCAGTAATATTTTCATTGAAACCAAATTGCAAATGTTATACATTTTCAACACTCCTAGTATCCACTTCCAACCAGTCTTCCAACTACACAAATTCCATCCCAGAAATTGACATAAACCAAGATGATTGCTGTATTGCTGGATTGTTGTATTAAGAAATTAGATTTCCTCAAAAGCGAAGAAATGGAACCATTGAGATTGAATAACCTTAATCTGGACGAGTTACGCCACGCCCAACACAAATTTAACCAATTTGATGATATTCTCCAACAGAACCTCAACAAACCTTTCATCACCCAGCATGCAAAGTGGTACAATATTTTATTTGGAATTGTAACCACTTTTGTAATCCTAGTATTTGTATACTGCTGCTGCTGTCGCTGCTGTGATTTTTGATGGCTACCCATCATGGGAAGATTATGTCCAAAACCAGTAAAACTGGCGGATATTTGTATCAACAGCCATAATACTCTTATAGTCAAATATTTTCAACAACAATGCAGATGTCCAATTTAAAGAGAAACGATACCCTAAAAGACATCTCAGCAATACCATACCAAGACGAGCCAGAGCCGACCCTATTTCCGAGATCCCGCAACACCTTATCAAGTTCCAGAAGAACACTAAAAGTTTGAGAGAAGTGCTACGCATTTAGAGATTCGATAAGTTCATTAAAAAACACTATTAAAACTCTTGTTCGCGGAGGTGTTATGTACCATTTAACAGGACATTATAATTACGAACATTCAGTATATAAATAATATTTCTTTCGTAATGTTATTTCGCAGGAAATGTTTTCAACCTAACTAGAGTAGAATTCACATATTAGATAAGAATGTATTTTCGCGCCCACATACGCGTCTCGAGCAGAAATGCATTTTGCTGTATTGACATTTGTGATCTTTTGTTCGCAACTCGGAATGAGATGTGACATTATTATGTTTCTGACTCTGCTATCTAACGATTGTATAAACATTGTTTTTAATTTCCGTTTGGGAATGAGTATTTGATTTGAGCTAATAAAGTAACTAGTAATATCCAGTGAAATTATTTGGAATCTCCCCGGTACATAACAACGGAGGGACGAATCAAGATTCACCAACACTGGTTGGTTCAACAGGAACTTCGATAATGGATGGAATGATACAAATGAACATTAACATAGAGAAACCAATTTCCAAGATTCAGGTTAATTTTTGGAATTTTGGGAACAAACATACTGGGCCTTTCTTCATTATGGGCATTCAAATGGTGAAACGAATGTACATTTTAATCTTATAAGTTTGATGGTTATTCAGATGAATTGCCATTGAACATCCGCCGTGAAAAAATTTTTTCATAACTCATCAATAATAATAGAATTATAGATGCAATGAATTTTGATTTTACCGGTTTATAAATATCTGTCATAGATGAGACAGGTCGGTATTAAAAAAACATTAATTGATGGTGGCCGTGAAGACACGAAACGTTCTTATCGAGTATTTATGATTACAGCATTATACAATGTTTTCATTTTTCATCTTCTTTATTTTTTAAATAAAAATACAACGAGTAAAAAAACAAAAATTGCATTTTTAGTTTTCCCTGTATAACTCTAGAAGATTGAAAGTACCTGTAGATTATTTTCTAACAAAGTAATGCTTTCTAAAATAATTATCATTCGATCGCCTTGTACCTCTTTTGGTTTAAAATATAGAAATGTCAAGACATGATAAAAGAAACGGCCTGTATATTCACGTTCACTTTATACATTTTGCAGCAACAAGATTTTTTTTATTGTTCTCAGATAAATTACATCACTATGTCAACTCTATGAATGGATTTGTTGACACGAACAATTATTTAATTATTTCGCTGGATATTAAATAATATCTACCTTCTTTGGCGAAGCAATTCTTGATTTTTTTTATTTATTGATTTCGATACAATTGAATTGATTAACAGTTTGGGGCAAAATATCAAAGACTCGGGTGACAAAAAACATAGATTCCATTCAAATATTCACTATTACATGTCCCAATTAAACTTTGGCACGTTCTCATTAAATGGAAACAGAATTAAATATTGTCTGGATAGGTAATTAATAAAAGCTCTTTTTTCAAGATTGTCATTCAAATCATTGAATAAAAATGAAAACTGTTGAATGTTTCAATTACTTGATTCACTACACTTACCCCGTGAGTAACTTGCTTTCGACGAAAGGGTCAAAGACTGAATAAAAAAATATTGTTCATTGAGCAGTCACGGCTGTACATTTTTTGATAGACACGCAATCGCCCATCAAAATAATAGCACATTCATAATATTTATGTTTACATAATATGTTGGGTTTTAATAAACGACTCCACACCTCACACCCTGTTTCTAGGGAATCGAGTTTTAGTACATATTTTTTTCCATATTAAAACAAAATTAATGAGTAGAATTGGGAATACATGTAGGTAGCTGTGGGTTGTTGATTAATTAATATGTCTGCATGAAAAACAAAAGTGTTGATTGAGTAGTAGGTAGTAGTAGTAGGGTGATTTTGAAAGCACACAGATCAGCATCTAAGCTCAGAACGAGATAACAACGTGATTATAAAGGTTCGTGTTAGATAAAAGAAGTTGTAGACGCCATCTACTTGTTTCGGAAAGAAATATCTACTTCCTTCATTAGCCTTCAAGACTCCATGAAACATTGAACATTTCTGATAATAATTATAAAGACTCGTTTATAAATGATTAAAACATTATAACTGGCCTGGAAAACTGAATGATGAGATCGAAAAGGGGCAGGGGACACTCCGCTGAAATACAGGTCTTGAGAATGGTTCAAACGCCCACTGTTATATACTTACACAGAGTATCATAAGTGATGGCTTTAATTTTTTTCACAGGATAATTTTTTGTCATATTATTAAAAAAAAATAACATAATCATATGTTGTTTTTGAGAAAAGAATGTTAAACTTGAATTATAATAAAGGTTTTTCTTGATTATTCAAGAGTATTATCTGATCAAAATTGGTGTATTTATTAGTAGTAACAAGGGGATCTTTCGATATAATTTAATTAGCGTTGCAGAGTGATTACCTGATTCAACGTTTGATTTTTTTCTTCAATGAGTTCAGAAATATTTTCAATTTACAAAAGATTTTTTTTTTATTTCACCATAATACCATGCTCAGTTTCCTCATATTTTTCAACAAAGACATTGCCAATATTTCACCAATAAAAATGATCAAATTCTATTTTCAGAACTTAGCTCAACGTACAACTGTTGTGACGCTACAAGCTTCGTCAATAAGTTATTATCTTTATTTCCTGGCGAATACAGGGTATTTCAAATTCAATAGGTACGATAGGTACGAAGATGGTTGAATCGGGGCAAAGTTGCGCATTTACCTGACTAACAATGTGCCGTTGAGAAAAATCTGAAATTCCGAGTACTTATATCCGGAGATATCTGGAAAAAAAAGAAATTCCGGAAAATGATTTTTATTTTTTTCTGACTTTATTTTTCGAAGGATTCGAAAATAAATTGCAGTTCCATATTGCCACTTTTTCCCTGCTACATAATGATGTTTTCAGTTTTGCAATCCGACGTTTCGTCTTCCGGCAGCCATCATCAACTTTATTTTTTCTCATGGGCGCTACATTGGATTCTTTCTGTTTTAATAGAACCAGATTTTACCTCATCAATAATGTATCATAAAATATAATTTTTTTTCGAAAAACTGGAGATATTGAAAAAAGTTGATTCTTATCATAATAGGTTTTGACTTTGATGTTTCTAAATTTGACTTTCAATTTGTTACAATTAATGACATTTTGTTATTGTACAAGTCATTGAATTTTTGGCGAAAAATGGCTTTCACGAATGAAGAAAAAGAGAAATGATACAAATTTATTACAAATAGGTACAATAGAAACAGTGTTAGGACATTGGAAATGTATTTAAACTTTTATCCCGAAAGACGACAACCACATTGAACTATGTTTAAGTTATTAGATCAAAATCTCACCGAGTTTGGTTCATTTGAAAAGCCAATGAAAAAATACGGAGACAGATCCAACAATAAAAATTTGATAAATTAGACATTGTGTCCTTTTCAATAAAAATAGAACTTTGAGCAATAACAATAATCAACTAAAATGTAAAGACAAAGGTAAATCACAGCAAATGCTCAAAATGCTGGCCCTGTTCATGATAACACAACTGTGCCCTTCTTCGAATATTATTCACTGCACGATTGATTTCCCTCATCCTCCTCAATATTCCGAACTCTCTAACAATGCTATGTTGAAGGTCCTCAATATTTTGATATTCCCTCTGACCATAAACTCTATTTTTCAGTGTACCCCATAAGAATGTATCCATAACATTTAAGTCTGGAGACCTTGCTGGCCACCTCACCGGCCTATTATTCCCTATCCATTTATCACCAAACCGTTCAGTCAGTTATAGATACTCGTCTGGTAGTGTGCGGTAAAGCACCATCATGTTGACACCAGATGTTGTTATAGTTAGCTAAAGGTAGATCTTCCAAATAGTCTTCGAAAATCGACATCAAAAATTGGTGATAGGTTTCTCCATTCAGTATTCCGTCAAATAAATGAGGACCCAAAATTCTATCATTGTAATTTCCTGCCCACACGTTGATACCAAATCGCACTTGAGGTCAAATTTCTCGGAATTGCCTGGGATTGTTTATGCTCCAAATGTGTCCGTTATTTCCGTTGAATGTCTCACAATTCGTAAAAGTGCTTTCATCTGTGCAAATTACATTTTCCAGGAAAATGGGAAAATCAGGTCTTCTTATTAGCCAATTACATAATCATAATCGCCTTTCGGGATCACCTGGATGCAATTTTTGATAAATGTGTATTTTGTAACATTTTAAACCGCTTTTTTTTAAATGTCTCCAATCACTTGTACGACAAATATTCATATCGGAGGAAATTTGACATGTACATTTCCACGGGTTCATATTTATTTGATTTATTGAAAAAGACATACAATGTCTAATTCACCTCTTAAATTCCTCATTTATCAAATTTTCTTTAGTTTCCTGATGGTCCAATCTGTCTCCGTATTTTTTCCTCGGCTTTTCAAATGAACGAAACTCTGTGAGATTTTGATCGAATAACTTAAACATAGTTCGATGTGGTTGTCGTCTTTCGGGATACAAGTTTAAATACATTTCCGATGTCCTAACACTGTTTCTATCGTAGATATTTGGCTTCACTATAGTCTAAGTAACAAGTAATGTTATCAATGCCTTAAATACATCATCGAATACTTCCGTTAATACTGTAGATTGGCAATCTGAATATAGTTCATTATTTGTGAGAAAACTCATAATTTGACTGAAAATCTTGGATAGCACTGGAAGCCTGCCAATAGACCTCAGATCAGACAGACATTTAGGATTTGAGACTTCTGGTAACAGTATAATAACTGCACTTCTCTAATTTAAACTAAAATGTCATACGAGAAGACAGTAATTGAATATATGATCGATAAATGGCAATGAATAGGGACAACATAAATTTATCACAGGTAGAGTTATTCGATCGAAACCTTCGGAATTTGATTTGATCTATCTACAGCCTTCAGAAGGTAATGCTCTAGAACGGGTTCGATTTTGAAGTGGTTTAAATTATAATTGACTTTGTGGGTATTATAATATTGCACAAGATCATCATCTACTTGAAACGCCAATGCATTAACTGAGTTAATAAAAAATTATTGATATCTTCCACGTCATGTAAATCAGGCGACAATGAGATAAGTATCTGATTTCTCAAAATGGATATTCAACTGTTCAAGCGCTTTCCAGGTTTGTTTTCGGATTTTCAGGAAATAAGGAAAAAGTCCTTTTGAGAAAGACCATTCGATTAACTGAACCAGAAGTGTGAATAAAGGCATAATTTGGAGAATTCTTATTTAAGTCCCGTCTATTCCGCAATTTTTTTTTTTTTCATTATGTGTACATTTGCTGAACTACATCCGTGTGAGCCATAATAATTTCGTCCGTAAGAATATTTAATATAGAGCGGATTTGGTGTCATTTCAGTTTTCTCCGCTGTAAATACTTCTGCCTGGAACTTTATGAGTGGGATTCAAGAAACCTAGAATTTTTTGTCAACAGCCAAGTATTTGTCTCTACCATAAATTCAACCTCAATGCCATCTCACTCATTTGATGAAAAATTTTATGGTACACGGAATACCACCCCAGGGGTCCTATTCAAGAGTTTGTGCGTATGCAAATTTGATTTACTATTCCACACCAATGAACACAAGATGAGTATATTTGTCTCTTCAACCTGACAGTATCAAATTGTTAATCCCCACTGTGAAGTTTTCTGAGAATCTTGAAATAATCATCCAGGATTTACTTATTTTGGTCCCAAGTTTGCCCAAACCGATATAGCGGCGTTTCCTGCATTTATTGTAGCAAGGGTGTCGTGAAATTGGAGTTTAAAATCAATAATTTATCAGTGAAGTGAATTGACGATTTAAAAACGACATTTTGATAGGATGTTAGCCAAGTGAAATTTCATTTCAAATGGGAAAAAAGAAGAAATGTGGAAATGATGATTCAGAATATCAGCTGATTCATTTTACATGGAGGTTCTTCGGGTTGTAAGGCCGATATATGTTAAGAGAAGGTCTCGACGTTTCGCCAATACGAGTGGTTAGCATTTTCAAGAGAAAGTTTCTGGTTTGTTGAATCGCTGTCAAATGCTTGACACTTGTTATACGTTGTCTCAATAAATACCTGTGATTTGACGTTCTTACATCTGATTGGTCCATAGCGTTAGCTGACATTATAGAATCGTTTGTACCGATATTTTGTGGGTAGGGAGCTAATTGAGAATTTTTGAGAACTGAAAGCCAAACCTTGTTCAATTGTAGTCCTTCGGTTCTGTTGAAGTTGTTGTGGTGTTTTGAATTTCAATTGCTTTCCGGAAGAGTCTTGGGTAATATGCAGATGTTGAAGCGATGACTTGGGTTTCTTCAAATTTCACTCTATGGTTATCGTTGTTGAGAGTATGTTCTGCGACAGCGGATTTCTGTGTGTGCCCTAAACGACAGCAAGCCTTGTGCTCTTTGATTATTATTTCAACGGAGCGTTTCGTGGTTCCGATATGAACGCTGCCATAGGAACATGGAATGCGATAAACCCCAGAAGAGCCTAGTACGTCTCGTTTGTCCTTCGCTGATCTAAAGTGGTCTTTCAGTTATTCTGAAGGTTTATAAAGGTTTAAATCTCATATTTTCGTAGAATAAGGCAAATACGATCTGTAACTCTGGGAACATATGGTAAGAATGCATTTATTTTTTCGGTGTTGGTTTGACTACTACTTGGTTCACTGTATGGACAGTCATTTGGTCTACTATTGATTCTTCCGTCTCTGATTTCTCTTCTATTTTTCATACACCTCTCAATATCTCTTTCTTTTTTTTTATATGTTTCAGTTCAGCTCCCAGGTATTCAGGTTCGCAAATTCTTCTAGCTCGATCAACTAATGTCTTGATTACACCTTTTTTTGGCACGGATGATGGCTTGTGCTATTGTGGAGATATCGATCAGTGTGTGTTGGTTTTCTATATACCGTATGCCCCAGACGTCTTTCTTTTCGAGAAATGAGAACGTCTAAGAATGCCAGTTTCTTCCAATTTTTAATTTCCATGGTGAATTGAATATTCGGGTGTATGTCATTGATATGGTTAAGGAATTCATTGAGTTTTTCTGGTCCATGGCTCCAAATTATAAACGTATCGTCTACATATCTTAATCATAACTTGGGTTTTAAATTTGCAGTTTCATATGCCTTCTCTTCTAGTTTTTCCATAAAGAAATTAGCAATAACTGGGCTAAGTGGGCTTCCCATTGAAACACAATCTAATTGCTCATATATTTTGTTATTGAAAATGAAATATGATGATGTTAAGCATATTTTGAAGAGATTGGATATCCCACCTGGGAAAAGTAGTTCAATTTCCCTCATGGCTTCATCTAACGCGATCTTTGTGAACAGGGATACTACATCAAAGCTGAATAGAACGTCATTTGGATCAATGGTAATCTCTTTGATCTTTCAGATGAAATGAGTGGAATCTCTTACATAGGAAGATGTATTACCGATGTGTGGCTGTAGTAGCGTGGACAAGTATTTCGCAAGTTCATAGGTTGGTGATCCTTTGGTAATATCGGTTCGTGGAAACCGTATCACCTATTTGTTATTTTTCGTGGGTGACTTATTCTATTGCAAAGGCGAACACTGAAGATAACTTTGATAAATAACTTTATTAATTAGCTTATAGTATGTGTACATATAACTTAATGGAGTTTTTGGATCGCGATTAAAAAGTAAAAAATGTAAGCTGATGTTGAACGGGTGAAGTCTTCGAACGAACTGTCCTTTTTGAAGGGCGAAAAGTGAAATTAAAATGGTCACACAGATGACCCTCAACTTTCTTAGAAGAACAACCATGCAATTGCCTGTTTTGTGTCCTCGGAAGAAAGTTTTAGTGGAGACTATTAAATAAGGGTTTTTTATCCTCTCATTCTGTTCATTTTATAAGTTCAGTTTTGAGCCGGTTATAGAACTGCTCATCCACAGGTTGCACTTTAATGTCTCTTACCTCGCTGCTATACCGTCGCGGTAGTGCCTTGAGTACACTGAGGTACCGCTTTGCGTGGTCGTTAACAGATTCCGAACTGAACTGTAACTCAACCGTGGTAAACCAGATTTCAGGGTCGGAGGGGTTGAACTCGGGAAGTGAGCTAGCAACAGAGATAGCTACTGAGTTGGTCTGGTTGGTCGGCATGTTTGCTGAACGTTACTCGGGGAACCAAAAAAATATATACTCACGAAAAAAAAAACTCACGTCACTTAGCAGAAGACTGTACCTCGCGAAAAGGCTAACGTTGCTTTGTAGAAGCTTGTTACTCGCGGCAATGTTCACGTTGTTCAGCAGATGAATGTCACTCGCGAAAAAGTTCACGTTGGTTTGCAGAAGGTCACTCACGCAAAAGATCACGTCGGGGTCACCACTTTGGTAATATCGGTTTGTGGAAACCGAATCACCTATTTGTTATTTTTCGTTGGTGACTTATTCTATTGCAAAAGCGAACACTGAAGATAACTTTGATAAATAACTTTATTAATTAACTTATAGTATGTGTACATATAACTTAATGGAGTTTTTGGATCGCGAGTAAAAAGTAAAAAATGTAAGCTGATGTTGAACGGGTGAAGTCTTCGAACGAACTGTCCTTTTCGAAGGGCGAAAAGTGAAATTAAAATGGTCACACAGATGACCCTCAACTTTCTTAGAAGAACAACCATGCAATTGCCTGTTTTGTGTCCTCGGAAGAAAGTTTTAGTGGAGACTATTAAATAAGGGTTTTTTATCCTCTCATTCTGTTTGAATAGTTTGTTACGGGATGATTTTGTCTCTGCAATATGATATCACAAACTCAATGAAAATCGAATAACTGTATACTAACCTTCAAGACTATCGAATAAAACTATAATATGTTTCCCTCAACCAGATCTAGAAAGTGATTTACTCATTCTCAACAAATCTGTCAGTTCCCTTATAGTATGATTTAATGCTTCAGTGTGGAAAGTACATAGATTGTTCCGCATACAGTGTTTCACTTGTTAGCAGTAGGTATAGGAGTGCACTTGTATCCTCTGTATTTCTATGAATAGTTATGTGACTTGGTGGATTTCGTACCAAGCTTGGCTGGCACATTTTCTTTTGTAGATGGATACCAGCAGAGAAGTGACCTACTGGAACTCTGATTGATACCTATAAGAGACACCGTTATGTAAGAAGTGATATAATACAGCTGATAGTACTAACCACTTGTTGAAATTTAGTGGGACGTCTGTTGTTATTCATTTGTTTTGAAGTGTTTATAATCTCTAGTTGTCAGGTTAGAAATACAGTGACAGGTTCGACTATATTCTTCTTCTCATGATCGAATTGTTATCGACCTAGAAGGTTGGGCACAGTCAACAAGTAACCGAAGGACGGTGTTGCCAACTTTGACATCTAAAGTGAATATTATTGGTCATGCGTGCTTACGTCATGGTCGGTTAGTTATTGGATCTTGAGGCAGATATGAATCATGGTACATGATATCGAGTAATTGATTGGAGGATTATTGTCATTCAGTTTGTATTATTGGTGGTAGAGTGATGAGTTTGTTCGGAAGTACTCGGGAGCTATCGGGTGTTGTCATAATCTCGCATTATTGAGTGCTGTTTACGAAGTTTACAGGTATCAGGATCAGACATGCGCACAACGTCTTCTCGTCCACCTGCATTTCGTATCCTAGAGTAATGGCGTCTTGACATTGTTTATATGTTTCATTCGGATTAAGTGGGAAGATGTCGCTTCCTGTCGTGAACCGTTCTGAATGTGGAGTGTTGTGGTCTGTGGTCCTGCAACGTACAAACCACAGGAGATGACAGATCTCAGGCATGCGCATGACGCCTCCCTCTTCGTTCCGGTAGGGTGGTGGAAATGGCGCTTTGGCGTCGGTTCCTGGTTTATCCGATAATGCAAATCTTGACCATGTTTATGGTGATGGGTTAAGGCGAGAATTGTTTCACGATGAGATGTGAATGTCCTTCGATTGCAGATGACGACCCAGGAAGGGGTAGGGTGAGTGGAAATCGCCGAGGAATCTGGACTTGAGTCTTGATTACACGTGAGTTCGAGTCGGCCATATTTTTCATGTGAGATTATAGTTTATTTCTCTATCCACTAGGAAAGGTGGGATCAATAGAAGAATCATTGCCGTTGGTGCTTATTTTGATTTAGTTCAAAACCCTTTGAGGGGATTATTACTCACGAAATCGACTACTTCTTCAAGCCCAACCACCATTCAACAGGGCTTCTTCTTTGGGACGGCTTTGGAGAGTCCTTCTTTCTTCTTTGGGACGGCTTTGGAGAGTCCTTCCTTCTTCTTTGGGACAGCTTTGGAACAGCTTTGGAGATTCCTTCTTCTTTGTTTGGGACGACTTTGGAACAGTCCTTCTTTTTTTTGGAACAGTTCTTTTGGGGACAGCTGCGTTACAGAAGGCTACAAGGCTTCTTAAAGAAAGCGCCAAGGTTTTCCCTTGGTAAAGGCTACAACTCTATGGCAGAGTGGTAGAAGAACGCCCTGAGTAGAACTACGACTCCTGCTTTTCTTCCCAGTCCGCTACTGAATATTAAATTACGAAGTATAGTATTGCATGGCTGAATAAGCGCTTATCACTACCTATTTTTTGGTTATCTCAAGGATTATAATTGGACATGCTTTAAGCCCTTCAGGCACCCCAACACTATTGCCAATATTTTGAGCCCTTCAGGCAAACTTGATGTTAATTTCTGTATTTAGCAAGTTGCTAATCAAAACCGGTGAAATATTCAAACCTGTTTTAAGCTCCTTTTGGGCCTACTTACCTTGTGAACTGCGGTGATCACCTCGGTAGGGTTTCAAACCCTGGGTACCTATATAGTTATATTTTATTAAAGCTTACAAGTGGTAATTAGCACTTGAGTGTTTGCAACCAGGGATACTGGTTCATATTGTCTTCGCTCTACGAACTGAGTGGAATCTATAATTTAACGTATACAACATTTCATTAAAGTATATGTTGAGGGATTAATCTGCCTTTTTTTCATTTCGTAATCGACCTTACTCACCCCACCGCCCACTGTGCTAGCCAGTGTCTTGCTTTCGTTAAAGAAAGTGGGGCACTATAAATATTTTTTTTGTTACCTCGCTAACGATCAATTTTATAACTTCCCCTCTTCAAGGGATCAGGTCAACCGTAGCAAGTTTACAGAGAATTAGTTGAGGTATCTGATTTTGTTCTCATACATCGAACGTGACCTGAAGTAAAAGTTACGGATTAGATCGGTTAGAAATAGTAGATAGGTTGTAAATGAAATGTCTTTACAACTGAATTCACTAGATAATGAAAATTTTGCTTTCCAACAATAAACATCTCTAGACTTGAATACGAAATATTACTTATGTACAGGGTGTGTAAATATTACAACATAAGAAATTTTCATGAAAAAATATTAAATAAATTATACAGAATATATGTGGAATAGTTCCCCACAATCCAATAGTGTTGACTATTGGTTGGAGCGGCACGTTGGTTTTGTGAATTTTTGGTAGACCATACAGTCTACGAATGACAGCCTCACTTCTACACAGTCGTTTTTTGGTGTTGTCATCCAATGAAGAAAATTTGATAGAGCGATTTACAATTTGGGCGGTTGCTTGTGTTGGGTCCGTTTCAGTTCTTTGTATATCAAAAGTTCCAGAAAAACATCTATCTTATTCAAATAGTCCTCTTTGTTTAAGACAACGGTTGCATTACCTTTGTCAGCCGGTAGAATCAGAAGTTTCTCATCTCTGTTCAATTCCCTGATGGCCTGCACATAATGTACACAAATACTACGTACGGCTAAACCACCTAAGAGTAATTTGTCGAAAACCGAAGTGCAGGCCATCAGGGAATTGAACAGAGATAAGAAAATTCTGATTCTACCGGCTGACAAAGGTAATGCAACCGTTGTCTCAAACAAAGAGGACTATTTGAATAAGATAGATATTTTACTGGAACCTTTTATATACAAAGAACTGAAACGGGACCCAACACAAGCAACCGCCCAACTTGTAAATCGCTCTATCAAATCTTCTTCATTGGATGACAACACCAAAAAACGACTGTGTAGAAGTGAGGCTCTCATTCCTAGACCAAAAATTCACAAAACCAACGTCCGCTCCGACCAATAGTTAACACCATTCGATCACCAACCTATGAACTTGCGAAATATTTGTCCACGCTACCACAGCCACACATTGGTAATACATCTTCCTATGTAAGAGATTCCACTCATTTCATCGAAAAGATCAAAGAGATTACCATTGATCCAAATGACGTTCTAGTCAGCTTTGATCTAGTATCCCTGTTCACATAGGTCCCGTTAGATGAAGCTATGAGGGAAATTGAACTACTTTTCCCAAGTTATACATTCAATCTCTTCAAAATATGCTAAACATCCACATATTTCATTTTCAATAACACTATATATGAGCAACTAGATGGTGTTTCAATGGGAAGCCCACTTAGCCCAGTTACTGCTAATTCCTCTATGGAAAAACTAGAAGAAAAGGCAATTAAAACTGCAAATTTAAAACCCAAGGTATGGTTAAGATATGTAGACAATACGTTTATAATTTGGAGCCATCGACTAGAAAAACTCAATGAATTCCTTAACCATATCAATGACATACACCCGAATATTCAATTCACCATGAAAATTGAAGATGAGAAGAAACTGGCATTCTTAGACGTTCTAATTTCTCGAAAGGAAAGACGTCAGGGGCATACGGATATAGAAAACCAACACACACTGATCGATATCTCCACAATAGCTAAAACCATCATCCGTTCCAAAAACAAGGTGTAATCAAGACATTAGTTGATCGAGCCAGAAGAATTTGCGAACCTGAATACCTGGGAGCTAAACTGAAACATCTAAGAAATGCTCTTCTTTCTAAAGGGTACAAAGAAAGAGATATTGAGAGGTGTATGACAAATAAAAGAGAAATCAGAGAATCAATAGTAGACCAAATGACTGTCCATCCAGTGAACCAAGTAGTAGTCAAACCAACACCGAAAAAAGAAATGCATTCTTACCATATGTTCCTAGAGTTACAGATCGTATTTGCCGTATTCTACGGAAATATGAGATTAAAACCTTTATAAACCTTTAGAAAAACTGATAGACCACTTTAGATCAGAGAAGGACAAACGAGACGTACTAGGCTCTTCTGGGGTTTATCGCATTCCATGTTCCTGTGGCAGCGTTCATATCGGAACCACGAAACGCTCCGTTAAAACAAGAATCAAAGAGCACAAGGCTTGCTGTCGGTTAGGGCACACACAGAAATCCGCTGTCGCAGAACATACTCTCAACAACGATAACCATAGAGTGAAATTTGAAGAAACCCAAGTCATCTCTTCATCATCTGCCTATAACCCAAGACTCTTCCGGGAAGCAATTGAAATTCAAAAACACCACAACAACTTTAACAGAACCGAAGAAGGACTACAATTGAACATGGTTTGGCTTTCAGTTCTCAAAAATTCTCAATTAGCTCCCTACCCAAAAAATAACGGTACGAACGATTCTATGATGTCATCTAACGCTATGGACCAATCAAATGTAATAACGTCAAATCACAGGTATTTATTGAGACAACGTATAACAAATGTCAAGCATTTGACAGCGACTCAACAAACCAGAAACTTTCTCTTGAAAATGCTAACCACTCGTGTTGGCGAAACGTCGAGATCTTCTCTAAACATACGTCGGCCTCACAACTCGAAGAACCTCCATGTAAGTGACGATGGCCGCGAAAGCCCTTCACAATTTTTTAATTAATTTTAATTATACTCCAGCAAATTCCGAAAAATTCCTATTATATGAACCAATTGATGTATGTGGAAAAGCCCTACCAAATGTTTTTGAGTGCTTAAAAAATTAAAAAAATGTATTCAAGGAAAAAGAACTTCTGATCAAGAAGAAAGAAAAGAATATTGAACTGATATCAAAATAAAATATATACTTGCAGCAAAAACGCAAACTGAGAAAATTAGAGGTGAATTGAAGAGAAAAACATTGGAAGAGCAAGCTCAAACCTAGTCTATGACTAGGCGATATACTGAATCCTGCCATTTTATTGGACTCATAGTTGTCCTATTAAATATCTGTCTTATGTACCTACTCCATGTATGCTCTTATATCAATAAAATTTGATAGAAATAAGTTTGTAACATTACGAAATAAAATGTGTTGAGAATTATTATAGTCCTTTTTCATCCAATCCTATCATCTCTTCTGATTTAAAACAAAGTTAAACAAATATCCTGTGACAATTTTAGTTTTTGACTTTTTATATTTATTTCTCTCAACATTCGATAATCTACTTCTTATTACAAAAAATGCCATTTGAATATAATGCGATTCAACAACAAATACAATGATAAATGAGAACCTGTGACCCAATTCCCAAATATAGTTTTTTACCTGAGTTTATTTGACAGATTTTTTCCCAATTTTGTATCTCCAATCAAGTACCTTTCTGTTTTCCAACAAAAATTATGGAGAAGCGATAACGAGAGTCAACAGTAGTTTGAACTCATGTAAAAAAATTGTAGTAATGTCTTGTCAATAAAAGCCTTTGCTATTATTATTATTATTACGTACTTTTTGCATTGATAACTAGTTAACTAATCAATCAATTTGTAGAAGTGGATTATCTCATCCCATGATATGAATCAAAATCATCACATACATTGGGTTAATGATTCAACTCACATCATTCACAAAAAAATGTTCGTAATCTCTTGAAGGCCAAAATACGCAAATTACTCAAATATTCATGAAAACCAACTTCAATATTCAGAATTTCGAAATTAAAAAATATGCCTACCTTGAGAAAGTGTTTCCTCACTCTGATATTGATTTAGTGTATCATAGGCTCAACGGTTTAAGCGTGAGGCCGATGGACACACAAACTGAGTTTTTTTTTTCTGATTGGTATATTCCCATCAAAATATCAAATTTTAATTTTTTGACGATCACAATAATTTCTTCCTACTTGGTCGCAAGAAAGCACAAAATAGAAGACCTACACTCAATAGTTGTATTTTCCAGAAGTTAAACTCTATTATATTGCAAATGCTATTACCGACAACTTATACCAGATTCAGGAACAGGAAGTCAAATATCATAAGTCCGTCCCTGGCGACCATCGCGCTCTAACGCAAACTCATAGGTTGGTGTATCTGCCGTAGGGGGACCACGTTATTCTGAACTATTTGTCGTTCTAGTGTTTATTATATTTCTATGGTATCGACGAACTTTGTGTGATTCGACTAAAACATGTTGCTGGAATCTACAATTCTACATTGGATTGACAATCAACATACCAGAAAACTAGAGTTATGTAGCTGAAAGACGTCCGCTCTCACGGAAGATGCTGATGCAGCTTCGCTGACCAGGCAGTATTCCAGGAATCACTGCATCTCGGTTCTCTGGGAGCAAACTATTATGATCATATAATTTTATTCTATTTGTAACTCTTGTCAGAGACAGTCGATTGACTTGAATGTAATAAATTGTTTTTTAAAAAGACAGTATCTCGTTCAAAGTACTTAATTGGCGCAGTCGTGGTAGAATTTGTGCAGTGCATAAAAAGAACTTTTTCGCGTCGTGTAGTTTCAACCCTTAAGCACAATTCGACAACAATGCATCGAGGATGCCCTGAACGAGCCGACAAGCTGACGACTCAACCCCTGGAAAGTTACGAAGAATCAACGAGGAAAGAACCAGAGACTACACGGATTTGGATAACCAAAAAACTTGTAAGGGCCAAATATTCCTTCTTGCCTTTACTGAACCCTCTGAATAAGGACATCGGTGAAGATATTTAGGGCTGTTCATCGCGAACGAATTGCTGTCTATTCCAGATGATTAATTTTGAGAATTACTTCAAAATAAATAAGTAAATTAAAAAAAATATTTGAACGATATTGATGAGATTTTGATTAGATTAAATTATTTATCATTTGGAGAAAATTCATCTTCCTGTGAATCAAATTCTTGTATTGAAAATTCAATAACTTCCACTATGGTTCCACCGGTAGAACAAGAACAACCCCGAGTTGTGAACTGGAATCTTTTCAAATCTAGATTGAGTAATATCAAACCATTCGATGGCGATAGCAATACATTGAATAGATTCATTGATAGGTGTGATAATTTTATTACTTCATATGAAATTTATGATGATCAAAGTCTCAACGAGCATGTTCTTGAATGCATTCAAGAGAAATTGACAGGAAGAGCAGAATTCATGGTAGAAAACAGGGCCGAACTCAATTCTTGGGCTTCACTGAAAAATGCACTCAATCAATGCTTTTCGGATCGTAGAGATTTAGATTGTTCAGTACAAGAGTTAACCAGAAGTCGTTCCCCATAAAGGAGAATACTTACTAAGCTTTGGAAGTAGGTTACAACTGTTGAGAGGTAGTGTTACACAAAGAGTAAGTTATGATTCAAATTCAAACAAAGACGCAAAAATTTATCAAATTTCGCACTACGATAAAGTCGCACTCAGTACGTTTATTGCAGGTTGTTTAGGTGTTTTGAGGAATAATTTGCATTTTAAAAAACCGTCTTGCCAAGAAGGCGCAATTGTGAATGAATATGAAAATTTTGAAAAAATGTATGGTAATTTACATGAAAACTCAGATCGAAATTAAAAACTCCAAATATCAGACAAACTTATACACCCAACGTACATACAAACAATACACAACTGCAAAGATCAAATCATTGTCAAAAGCAACCTTATCAAAATAACACAAATTTCTCCAACCCTAACTTCACTACTAGGCCTATTTGGCCTAGCCAACCTCTGAATATACAGCCAAGACAACAACCCCCTCAAAGGTACCCAACTAATCGAGAGGTTTTCGGATCTCCCCAAAATGTATTCAAACCCAAACAGATTCCCGTAAATCAATTACCCAAACCAGAACCCATGTCAATGACTTCTAGAAATCCCACCATGATGTCTCATCGACCTTTTTCACAAGTCCAACAACCCATACCGAACTTCAGAAATCAATATCAAAATAACTTCCAAAACAATCAGCAATTTTTCCTTTCAAATCAAAAACCCAATTTTGTTTCGGAAGAATTATTTTCTAATGAATACGAAGAACCAATTTCCGATCACGACGAAATATATAGCGAAAACCCCAATCATGAAAAAAATGCATACTACCCTGATCAAAACCAAAACGTTGAACAAAATACCAATATTTAGCAATATTAT
Organism: Chrysolina oricalcia; assembly: GCA_944452925.2. Lineage (NCBI taxonomy): Eukaryota > Metazoa > Arthropoda > Insecta > Coleoptera > Chrysomelidae > Chrysolina > Chrysolina oricalcia. The sequence goes on from OX101811.2 coordinate 43,228,027, forward strand.
CCAAAAGATCAACATAGTGATGACACAAACTTTAACGAAACAGAAAATTTTCAGCCAACCAGCTATGACGAACTATACACTTAGCTGAAACAAACCTTTCTAGTAACAACGCCCTTCCATATGTTGTTGTTGTTGTTGCTTTGGGAAGTCAAAATGTGAGATTTCAAGCCTCAATATCGGCATTATCTGAATTTAATACAAAATATGAAATCAATTTTATTTTGTTCGATTTTCACGATAATTTTGACGGAATTTGAATAACGATTTGATAAATAAAAAATTGATTGGAAATCATACTAATATTCCATTTAAATTCAGACAACAAGAAAGAACTGTAAAAAATCTACCTGTTAGTTTATACGAGGGAGAAATTTTGACAATCGAAGGATCATTTAGTAAATTTTTCAATCCACAAATAGTGACCATAGAAATAGACTATAGAAATTCAAGACCATACGAATGAAATAATTTCTGTAACTTTGCGAGAGCCAATGCCTGTCAAACCGTTCAGACCATCAATTTGTGAAATATACACACTAGAGTCCTTCTTCAATCCCGACAGACAAACAGGCTCGCACAAATCGAACTCAAATACGAACAACCCTCACATTTCAGACCTGATTCGGACTGATCACTTGAACTCGGAAGAAAAATCTGCAATATTGAAAGTCTGCAACGAATTTTCCGAAATTTTCTACAAACCAGATGAAGATTTGACATTCACTTCCAAAATAAAACACGAAATAAAGACAACAGACGAGATACCGGTACACACCGGTACACACAAAATCCTACAGGTACCCGTATGTACATAAACAAGAAGTACAACGTCAAATAAACGAAATGCTTGAAAAAAATAGTATAAGACCTAGTTGTAGTCCATGGTCTTCCCCCATTTGGATCGTCCCGAAGAAATTAGATTCTTCCGGGAAATCAAAATGGAGCATAGTTGTGGACTATCGAAAAATCAACGATAAAACGATTGATGACCGATATCCACTTCCCAATATTAATGACATTCTAGATAAGCTTGAAAGAGCATAGTATTTCACCACCCTCGATTTGGCCAGTGGGTTCTACCAAATCGATATGGCCCACAATTCAATTGAAAAAACCGCTTTTAACGTGGAGCAAGGGCACTACGAATACTTGAGAATGCCCTTTGGCCTCAAGAATACTCCCTGTAGCTTCTAGCGTACGATGGATGAGGTCCTGAAAGACCTGCAAAATAAAATTTGCATGGTTTATATGGACGACATTATTATTTTCAGTACTGGACTCCAAGAACACATACAAAACCTAAAATTAGTATTTTCAAAATTACGAGAAGCCCGCCTGAAAATTCAGCTAGATAAATCTGAATTTTTCAGAAAAGAAGTGGAATTTTTAGGCCACGTGATAACACCTGAAGGTATCAAACCAAATCCTATAGGAAAATAATTGCTATTCAAAAGTTTTCAAAAGGACGTAAAATCGTTCTTGGGGTTATTGGAATGCTATAGGAAATTCATGAAGAAATTCGCCAAATTGACGAAACCAATGACAAAGTGTCTGAAGAAAAACAAGAAGGTAGAACACACTACCGAATTTATCGAATGTTTCAACATTCGTAAATCTATTCTCACTTCAGAACCTGTCCTAGCATATCCCGACTTTGAAAAAGCATTCGAACTAACGACATATTCTTCGAATTTTGCCATAGGGTCCATATAGTCCCAAAATGACCACCCCATATGTTACGGTTCGAGAACACTGAACCAAGCGGAAGTCAACTATTCGACTATCGAAAAAGGGTTTCTTCTATCATCTGGAGTTGCAAATATTTCAGACCATACTTGTTTGGACACAAGTTTACGATATTTTCTGACCATAAACCTCTTCAGTGGCTTTTTTCGCTGAAGGAACCAAATTCTAGATTAGTGCGATGGCGCCTAAAACTTGAAGAATTTGATTACATAATAAAACATAAAAAAGGAAAATGCAAGCAAGCAGCTGATGCCCTTTCTAGAAACCCTCACGATATTGACTTGAACGCACTTGAGACTCTATCTGTCCAAAACAACCCTAACGATGTCAATGAACTGATTGCAGACTTTTTGACAAACCCACAAAACCTTCCAAATCTGGACGAAAACGTTCTTCAAGAAATTCTAGAACCCCCAGACATTCAACCAAAAATCAAATTACTATCAGATATTCGCATTGTACCACCACAAGCGAAGGAAAACAATTCTGACCTAGAAACAGTCCACACTTCCCTTGAAGACCCTGTATATACCATTTCCATTTCAGAACGTTCAGTCAATACTTATAAAAATCAAGTAATCATTGCCATTGGAGACATAGGCGAGACCAAGCATAGAATAGAAAGAATTTTCGAAAATTTTCGATCATACGTGCGAGAACATCGTCAAACTTCTCAAAAGATCACGTAAACCCAAGCAAACATATGCCATACATTTCAAAACCCCCACCTTGTTGAGAATTTTCAGTACCACTGTCCAAAAATTATTCAAAAATTCATCCATCAAAATGGTTCATTGTCCAACATTCCTCACCGATGTAGAAACCCTAGATGAACAAAAGCAGAAACTCAAGTTTTATCACGTGAAAAAAACATGTAACCAAGGTATCAATGAAATGAAACCATCCCTTAGTTCAAGGTTCTATTGGCAGATGACATTCAAAACTATATCAATTATTGCGAAGTCTGTCAGAAAAACAAATATGATCGGAACCCACCGATAATAAAATTCAATCTCACTCCTACTACTTCAAAACTATTCGAACACATTCACATTGACGCATTCAAAATTTCAAATCAGAGTTTTTCGACAATTATTGATTCTTTTTCTCGGTATGGCCAAGCGTACCCTTTAAAAGCTTTAACTGGAGTATTAGTAGTAGAAAATCTCAAGAACTTCATCATGGACTACCCCTAGAAATAACCACTGACTCTGGCACAGAATTCAAAAATCAGGATTTAGAAATCTTTTGTAAAATATATGAAATTGAACTCCATTTCACAACACCAAAGAATAGCAATTCCAATTCCCCAGTCGAAAGGTTTCATTCAACATTGATCGAACATTATAGATGTTTGAAAGATGAAGGAAATCTCTACACACCTGATCAGCTGATGAAACGCGCTGTTCTTGGCTACAATAACTCAATTCATAGTGTCACAAAATACACCCCATTCGAAGTAGTCAAAGGTCATATCAATAAAACGAACCCTTTCGATCTTAATGATCACATTATTGTCTCTGATTACGTCCAAAACCACAAAGAAAACACCCAAAAACTCTATCAGTCAATAAAACAGACAAACGAACAAACTAAAGAAAAAATCATAACCGAAAGAAATGAAAACCGAACTGAACCACCGGATTTTACCAAACAAAAAGTAGCATACAATCGGACAAAAGCCCGACACAAAGACAAACCCAAGTTTAAGAAAACAAAAATACTCAAGAATTTGGAACCAAACTGAGAACCGACAAAGGAATCTACCACAAAAGCATAGCTAGAAAACCCAGACTAATAAAAAACCTTTGTTGAAGGAAAATAATGAAAATGAAGTTAATGACCCCATACCTTCTACTTCACGTACTCCTAGTACATTGCTACTTTGAAGACATTCAAATCACCACCATAAACAACCCTATCCTACCCATAAAATTAGTTGAGACAAAAATTGTATGAGTAAACATACATTTTTGCACTATCTTGATCTGGGTCCATTATTCAATCAATTGAATAATTTAGATAAAAGTTTTAGGTCAATCAAAGTTAATTTTAATGGGGAAAATATTACCAATCCTATATCCTATCATAGTCTTTCAGAAAACATGCTAATGAGAACCGATTATCTTAATAGTATAACCAAAATTAAATTAGGAAACCTTCACATCACCCACATGCGCATTAAAAGAGGTCTGATAAATGGCATCGGAAAAATAAGTAAATGGAACCCTTGATGCTGATGACGGAAAACGATACGACGAAAGCATCGCGATTTTTGAACGAAACCAAGACAATATAATTCAGGAAGTAAATATATAAATCTCTCTATCTAAGGAGTTGATAAATAATTACAATAAAACTATTCAAACACTCAATGCCAATCAAGAGAAACTCGAAAATGGATTGAAAATATTTCAAGAGACAGTTCAAAAAACCATAGGTGGCCTGATAGACTATATCAGCTTTCAGGGAATACTTTCACAAATAATTTCGGATTGCTGAAATATAATAACATCCATTGACAATCTAGAGGATGCTATTACATTTGCAAAACTAAATGCATCACATATTTCAATAATATCTAGTACTGATTAGGAAAAAATGTTAAATTATTTGGAAAAAATGTATGAATATTCAGAAATACCTAAATTCAAAAATATATTTACTTATTATCAGTTTTTTGGAACGCAGGTAACATTTTCAGAAACCAAATTGATTTTTGCAATTCATGTCTTCACATTCTATCACCTATACCCTATCATACAAACTAACACTTTAACAACGCAAGAACAAAACCACGAGGATATAGAATTCCAGCTTGAAGAATCACAAGACATAGCGAACAAGCTCAAACACAACAAAGCGATGTCGAAAAATAAAATACCAAACGAAGCAGCAAAACAAATCGTGGCAGCCAAAGGGACACAACTTTTGGAAACATATAACCAAGCGCTGAGAGAAGGCATATTCCTTAAAATTTTGAAAAATACAGATGTCATCTAGATACCCAAAAAATACAACAATAAAAGGCCAATTTCACTACTACCAACACTAGGGAAGTTACTAGACAAATTAATAACAACACGTCTCACGTACAACTTAGAAGTCCATAACCATATAGACGCAAGACAGTACGGGTCAGGAAGGGGATAAGCATAGTCGACGCAATAACAAACGTCATACGAACCATCAAAACAAACAAGGGAAGTAAAATACAAACACAAGTGATAACGCTCGACATGAAGAAAACGTTCAACTCGGCATGAGTACCGAACATAGAGATCAAGCTAAGAAAGAAAAGACTACCTGCTAACACGAAAAAGCCTAGCGTGGACTTCCTTAGGAACAGAACGATAAACAGTGAACCAATAATAGAACACAAAATCGAAAAAGGATGCCCACAAGGCTTAAACTTAGGACTCATTCTGTGGACGACCATAATTGAAGACTGGTTCCAAACGGTAGACAACAAGACCTTCAAAGACCCACAAATCATTATCCAAGCGTTCGCTGACGACCAGATTGTGATCATAGCTGGCAGAACAAACAAACAAATACAAGACCGATGGCTGAAAGTTTGGAAAGGTTGCGAAAAATGGACGAAAAACAACAAGATCAAATATAACGAAACTAAAACGGAGGCGATGTTCATTACGACGAACAATTAACAAACCATACCGAGAATAACAATGGACGGATACAGACCGACAAACGGAGACCGCATTAAGTACCTGGGAATCGTTATTGTTGAAATTATTATTTCCGTCAACTGATTCCACCCCTACGCACAACCCTCAGGAGTCTTCGGGTGAAAAATGCTGTGGATAGATCATATGAAGCAAATAAGGAGTAGAACACAATAGATTTCAAATAAACTCTTTGTTATAGCCGGAAGGGAATGGGGCGCAAGTAGAAATACCATGAAAATAATTAACGAACAAGCAGTAATACCACTGATATTATCCGAGGCACAGATATGGGGACAACGTGCAGAAGACTCGAGAATAATCACACACCTGAAATCGACAGAAATACCGTACCTACTGGCTATAACTGAAGCATATAGAACTGCACCTACAGATGCACTGAATGTATTGACAGGAATAACACCCTTACAGATAGACGCCGCAATCAAGAGTATGCATAGGAAAGAGAATAAAAACAACATAGTGGCAAACAAAAACAAACACCAGCAAAAGCCACACCCAGCTAAAATCTATAGGGAAGTCCTAGGAATAAGACCTAATGGAACGCATATATAAAATATACAGACGCCACTCTCACGGAAAACCACGCCAGAGCCTACGGAATAACAAAACCTGAAGACCACACACTATTGCTAGGCATTTATTGAGAAATAGATTTAAGTAGCCTTGTTTCTATGATATGTTGTTGTTGTTTATGAAAAAAAATATAGTTGACATTATGAGAACCCCAATAGACCAAATTTCATTGAAGAAGAACTATACAATTTTGACAACCCTCATTATCGGAAGAAACAATACCCATCCAAAATGAGTATAAGTTCCAAAATGACTTATACTATAAAATCAACCATGTTCTTCCAATGAATTTGATTTTTACGAGAATACAAACTATGATCAAGTTCAACCCGAATCTGTCGATAATCCATGTCGATCAAACTCCCTCTCACGATCAAAATCTTTAGGAAATCGTTTCACACGAAAGGATTTCTTAGAATACATTCAATATACGATCGAAAAGACCTTCCCTATATCAAAATTTCAAATCCACCCTTGAAACTTTTAATTGTCACAGGAGCAACAAAAAGTTTTTTGAACCCCGAAATTGCAGATAATTATCTCCCTAATTTTATTAGAAAATAACCTTTTACGATCAGTTCAATATTTCAAACCACTTCAAAAGATTTCTGCGCAGAAATACCAGCTTTTAAGGAATTTCACACTGAGAAAACTATAAAATTTAACTTTTTCAAATTTCACTATTTCTTTGATGGATTGATTGGATATTATAAATTGAAAAACTTTCAGAATCGAATCAATCAAAATTCCTGTAACAATACCCAATGATGACATCACAATTATCGAAAATTAAGAGTTGAACTTCACCAACCAGGTGGAACACAAAATTAAGACCATCGATGAGGTTCCAGTTTTCACGAAATCATATCGAAATCCGTTCATTCATAAACCGGAATTCGAAAAACAAATTAATTATATGCTTCGTCAAGGTATTATTCGACCTAGCGATTCTCCTTGGTCCTCGCCAATTTGGATAGTTCCAAAAAAGGCGGATGCCTCTGGCAAAAAAAATGGTCGATCGATACCCAATCTCCAATATTTCAGATATGCTTGATAAATTGGGTAGATGCATGTACTTTTCTACACTTGATCTTGCAAGTGGTTTTCATCAGATTGAAATGTACCCTGATGATGAGAAAAAAAAACGCTTTCAATGTGAAGAACGGTCGTTACGATTATTTGCGTATGCCGTTCGAGTTGAAAGAGGTTCCAGCTACTTTTCAGAGGGTGATGGACATGTAAAAAAAATTGTTTTTGTTTACATGGATGACATTATCGTTTTTTCAACGTCGCTCCAAGAGCACATTGTCAACCTGAAAAAAGTGTTCCAATTATTGCGCGAAAGCAACTTGAAATTCCAACTTGTCAAATCAGAATTCCTGAAAAAGGAAGTCTCATTTTAGGACACCTGATCACCACCGAGGAAATGAAACCTAACCCTGACATATTTAAAGCAATAATGAATTATCCAATACCCAAGACGACTAAAGAGATAAAAGGCTTTCTTGGCTCCTGGGGTATTATAGGAAATTTATCAATAACTTTGTCAAATCGACTGAAAAGAAAGGGCCAAAATTGGCATCAATGTCCCCACCTACATCAAAACATTTGAAGATTGCAAAACATTATTATCAAATGACCCCATATTGCAGTATCCTGACTTCACAAAAGAGTTCAATTTGACCACAGATACCAGCAACGTAGCGCTGGGTGCCATCTTGTCACTAGGCCCCGTTGGACAAAATAAACCAATCGCCTACGCATTACGAACCCTCTCCAAAGCCGAACAAAATTATTCGACTATCGAGAAGGAGCTTTTTGCAATTGTTTGGGCAACCAAATGCTTTAGGCCCTATGTTCCGGTCAAGAATTCAAAATTTTCACGGACCACAAACCCATTCAATGGTTGTTGTCTTTGAAAGAACCCAATTCCCGATTTGTTCGTTGGAGACTCAAACTTGAGGAATTTGACTATCAAATCATTTATAAAAAAGGGAAAATCAATACGAACTCCGATGCCCTTTCTAGAATCGAACTCCATTCAAACAAAACTGTCGAACAGACTGACCAACTTCCCATACTGAGACACATGCAGGAATTCAACGAGAATCCTGTCTTAGACGACGAATAACCATCCACAAGTGAAAACCACGAGAATAACAGACCGATTATCAATCAAAATCAGGATAACGGATCGAATGTAGGACAAAACGACCCCAATGACAACGATGACAATGAAACTGTTTACACGTCTTCCCTAGCTCACACAAGTCTCTCGAAGACTTCCGAGGGTTGCGCGTAGGGGTGCAATCGGTTGGCGGAAATAACAATTTTAACAACAATTTTTTAACACGAGTGCAGAAGACCCAATACTGAACATGCACATCACAGATAAACCAATCAATAAAATCTTGTGTCAAATAATGATGATCAAAGTTGACAGACACCCCCGAATGGAAACCAAAAAATTATTCAGAGAATCTGTCTGTCGAAACAGATGGTACCAATATGTAACCGATGACTCAATACAAGCCCAAATTATTGAACATCTGGAAGAATTTGGTGTACCAAAATGCACTTACGTCTTCCTCTTCCAAAATGACTCCAAAGACGTTATTTATAAAGATATGTGTAGATTCATCCCACAAACATTCAAAAATTCCTCCTTTAAGCTTTTTAAATCAAAAAAAAATGTTTTCGATGTAACTTCGATGTAACGAAAATCGCCAACAAAATCTCATCAAATCTCAACATGAAGATGTAACCAACCATCGAGGCATTCACGGAACTATTGCCGAACTCAAAACTAAATATTATTGACGTAAGAACATTTATTAATGATTGTTCAATATGTCAACAATCCAAATATGAACGTCACCTTCCATTGATCGAATTACAGTTAACGCACACTACCAAAAAACAATTCGAAATAATACACTTTGATACCTTTAAATTTGGCAGTACCATATCTCTATCTATGATAGCTTTCCGCACTTCACGTTTATCCATCACTTCTGCAGTTCATCTCCACTTTCAAAATTCCTGAAAACATCATTTCTGATAATGGTACCGAATTCTCTCAAAATCTTTTGAAAGAATTCGCAAAACTGCATAGAATTTTTTGGCATTATACACTTCCATATAATCCAAATTCCAGTGCAATCGTGGAAAGGTTCCACTCCACCATCATAGAACACATGAGAACATTGAACCTCTCGAAACCGAACCTGAACCCCTTTGAAAAATTGACATTCTCTGTTCTTGCATACAATAATAGTCTTCATTCAACAACAAAACAAAAACCAATAAATCTAGTGTTTGGACACTTAGAACTAAAAGAGCCGATCGATATTGATTACGAATTCCAATCAATCAACCAATCAATACCAAATTGAACGAACACAAAGAATCAATGGCACAAGTATATAAGAAAATTCACGAAGACACTTCAAAACAGAAAACTAAAATAATATCAAAACGCAATGAAAATCGAACCTGGAGCTATTGGATACATGAAAACTCTTGAAAGACAATAAAAAACTGCTCCCCTCTACAAACCCAAACACATTTTAAAAAGTACTGACCTTACTGTGACAACCCCTCAGAACACATATCATAAACATTCCTTTTAACCACCTAGAAAAATGACAGACCAAAATCTATTACAGGTCGATGACACTTCATCGGACAATGACTGACTGAAAATTCGAATCCAGAACCTCCAGACGAATCCAGGGATCCTCTCCTTTAAAATAAGTATGGCACGAATTGAAATAGGTTCCCATACCTTCCTAAAATCGATAACTAATCAATATAAGCTACTGCAACCAACAATTAGTAATTTCAATGGACTCATTCAACGAATACAAACATCTTGAATACGAAATCAAGAATGTAAATCATAAGTCCAGATCTTTGTTTCCCCAAAAACGCGCTAAAATTGCTCCTCTCGGCTCCCTCGTAAAGTTTATTAGTGGAAATCCAGACGAGCAAGACGCGAAAGAAATCTATAATAGCTTAGCCGATTTCGAATCAAACCAAAATCGAATCATCAAAGAAACTAATATACGAATTTCGATCACTTCAAAATTAATGGAAAATATTAACGAAACAATGACATCAGTTTCAAATAATCAGAAATTGATTGAAGATAAAATCAATGAGTTACGAACAACATTGCCCATTTTTGGGAAATTCACGAGATACTAAATCAAATAAAAATCAATCCCGATTCTCCACTAGATTTTTTAACAGAAACAGAAAATGCTATGGGATTCGCGAACTTGAAAACATTACATCGTAGTATCTCCTCTCCTGGCGATTTGAAATCAATAATTGACGAACTTTTTCTATCACATAGCTACTTTTTTATCATGACGAATACCTCAAATACTACAGTGTCGTTGAAACGAGATTTTTTACCATCGAAGACAAAATCATATTTTCACTAGACTTTCCATTAGTTCATACTGAAACTTTCGATCACTATCACCTCTTTTCAATTCCATCAGAACCAATCGATTATCGTTCCACCTGCTTCCTACCTTACCATAAGAAACGAAAGTTACCAATACCAAAACGAAGATTGCTTTGACCTACAACCGTAATTCCTCTGCGAGAAGAATCACCTCCTGCCCATCCAGAAAAACCCAGACTGTGACGTCGCTGCTCTCATCCAGTACCATCGTCAATAAATGCCACCAAATTCCAGTCAAAATCAACCAGGAAATGATTGAAGGAATCAATAATGCCCACTATATCGGCATCTTCCCAGAAAGCAGAAAATTCCAAACAAACTGCGTAGAAAACGATGTTGCTCTATTGAACCTCTTTGTTGTCCCACCAAAATGCTTCCTGAGGACTTTCACGTACACCTATCAGAACATTGGAAGAAATCAAGAAAATCCACATTCCTACCCTGCAAGTCAAGGAACTTAAATTGGAAAAAGTTTTCCTGGACAAACTACACGAGCTTCAGCTAGATGAAGTGCGAGAAGACCCATTGGATCTCATCAATCTTCGCTCGGACTACTCCCTTTAGAGCGTCGCGACGCTAACCGCCTTCGCCGTGACCTATTTGTGGTGACTCGGAAGCAAGACATTCTTCGCCTGCTCAGCCTCAACGAACCAACAACTACTGGAAGCCAGGCCTTTAAAAAAACTCAAGTGGTTCCTTCTTAGGGATGGAGGAGTTATGTATGCCTTCTCGTAGAAATCGCTGAACCAAGCATTGCTGCCCATGCCGATTTCCAGGAACCCGTCGAGACGGTGTTGGATTCAACATCGGTTCATGGAATTTCATTTTCAGTCAGAATAGACATAGACTTCGTGTTAGAAACATCTACAGTGTAACCCACTTAAGACCGGAGCACTCTTCGAATGTTTTTTTTTATTAGATAGACATTTAAAAAGTCTGCTAGGACTCCAAATTTCATGAATAAATCTCCATTTTCAGGGACAATTAATCTGATTTTTCAAGGTCAAATATCTAAAAAAAAATACTAGCGATTTTTTAAGAAGAATTCTAACTACACCACTGGATTTGCGACATTTTAGAATTGTTCTTATTTGAATAACGTGGAAATGCGCCAATCAATAAAAAAGTTATAATGGAATGAAATTTGAATAATATGCCGTTTAATCAACCCACCAATTCAATTTCAAAACTCTTATCAGAACTTTGACTATGGAACCGGATTCAGGCAGTCTCGAAATATCACTTACTGTAATTTCATGGAAATCTGTTGATAAATAAAAAAAATTATGAATTGAAATTGGCAAAAAAAATTATGAGATAAAATTGTCATGTCAATTTAATCTAATTTTTTTTAATAAACAACAGATTTTGATGATATTACAGTCACTGATATTTCGAGACTCCCTGAATCCGGTGGTGTAGTCAAAGTTCTGATAAAAGTTTTGAAATTGAATTGGTGGATTGATTAAACGGCATATTTGTCAGATTTCATTCCCTTATAACTTTTTTATTGATTTGCGGATTTCAACGTAATTCACATATGAACCATTTGAAAATGTCGCCAATATAGTAGTGTAGTTGGAATTTTTCTAATTTTTTTTTTAGATTTTTGACCTTGAAAAACAGATTAGTTGGCCCTGGAAATGGAAATTTATTCATGAAATTTGGTGTTCTAGTTAGTATACTTTTTGAATGTCTACCCAATGAAAAAAAAATCATTTCAATCGGTTGGAAAATGTAGATTTTATAAGGGTGCTCCGGTCTTAAGTGGGTCACACTGTATTTGTATTTTTATATTTCCCAATTAAAGTTCTTGATTTGAATTAAATTTTTTAAAGACTAAGTTCCGTGATCGGAAAACATAATGTGAACAACAAATACTGGGTGTCCGCGGAAAGTGGCTCGCCCCTACATATTTTTTGTTTGTTAAGATAATGGAATGAAATTTGAAGGATCTGTATAAGACATGAAACTGCATCTTTTGACAAGTAACTCAACTTCATGCAGCTTTTGGTTTCACCTGAAGTGACATAATCTTTCGATTTTCAAATGAGACACCAGTTATATTTTCGGTTCTCTTGTCTCCTTATGATATACTGAATACAACCATGTGTTACTTGTCACTTTTTGTATCCGAATGTTATTTTTGTTTTATATTCTTTATTATAGAGGGCTATGGATATCTTCAAATCACTAATTTCAGTCCCAAAATTTAGGGAATAATACAACTTTACTGGTTTTGCTTAAAACGTATCTGATATGCAATATTTCATTTTGAAATTTCTATCACAATTTTTTTTCAAATGGCAACATAGTAGATCGGGATCCCACACCTATTTTAAAAAATGATTAATAACAGGCTGAATCTTCCTGAGTAGCTTCATTTGGCCAAGACGCCCAACTTTTTCCTCTACGAAAATTCTCTATAGTGGTAGCTACTAAAATGCGCAGGCGTCAAACATGTCGATTTGGTGAGTGCAAAAAATTCGTTAATAACAGTTAGATTTTCACTTGAACCTCGAGATAATTCGATGAAGTACGCGAAATAACTTGTGTCCTACAAAATGGATGGTAGGACTGAAGTGTCCCCCACTCCCGAAATGTACCAATGACGTGGTCATAAAAAATTCATTAATAACCAGCGGATTTTTTTACCGTTGCTTCATAATATTTGTATAATTGGATGGTCATATTGTCCAACAAATTGAATGGTAGGTGTCCCCAGTCCTACGCTCTGAAATTGTCAATTCCATGGTGAAAAAAAATTCATTAATAACTGTGGGACAATGATAACACATGGAAGGTTAGTGTATTCTTCACCTAAATAATACAGTGTCCTACAAAATAACGGGTATGTATCGATAGTTTGTACAATTCAAAAATATCATAATTTACGTGAAAAGTTTATGAAATAAGTGGGAAATTTTGTTTAGCTTTCATAATTTTTATAAACATATTGAAAACAACAATAACAAAGTAAAATCATTGAAATAATCAACCTGCCCTCCGGGGCGCCTTAAATGATATCGCATGCGCTTCAACAGATGCAGGGAAACCCGGAAAATCCTGCAACACCACATCGTCTCCTGAAGAGCTGAAATTTATAATTGAAAACTTTCAAAGAGTTCAGACGAATTGTGAAATTCTGCTCTACGGTAAAACAGGATGTATGGTATTTCCAGAGGCCTCAAAAAGTCCTGTTCGAAAGAGACATTATATTTTACGGGGGTCAAGTGGCCAAGTAGTATGGAAATGAAATAAAAAAACGCACCATGAATATTTCATTCACCTGAATAGGTATTTCCAAATTCATTTCAGTTTTAAATTCAATTTGTGTTCACAAAAATAATATATAATTACTTTTGTTTGAAAGTGGTTGACAATGTTTCACTTTGAGTAAGGTTATTCTGGACTTTCATTATCTTTTTTAGACAATGAAAGTCCAGAATAACCTTACTCATATAATTACTTGTTTGATGATGGCTCGCACAAGTATCGACTTCTGAGGGCTGCCGTTCGTAAGGGGACGACATCTGGTAGACGGAAAAAAAAATTTTGAATAATAAGGAAGAGAAGGGAAAGGAGTGGGAGAGCATTTTTCACGAGCTATTCAAGGAGGTATCACAAGAACAGATTTCTGAAAAATGTAATTGGATACGGGTGGCTGTAAATCAGGGAGTGACGGGACTTGCTGGAAATAAGGGGAGTTGATAGGAGGATTATTTCATGAGTATAATTTCACTTCAATTCTCATATCAGTAGATTAGCAATGTTTCTAAAACAAAATCATCATTTTTACCGTGTAAATGGCCATTTGATTTTCCAAGCTCCAACCTGGTCAAAACAGGTTACCGCAGCGATTCGGGATCTCAATAATGTCGCGAAAGCTAAGTGCTCGCGGCCACCTGGCTCAGTACGTATGTGGTTCGAGTAGTCGACGCTTGAATGCGTTCTCGCGACCATACGTTGGGCTTAATCATTTTGTGACTTTAGGCGGAATAGACATGTTGATGGGATATGGACTTTGTCAGTAGGTAATTGACTGACATGATCCGAAGTATTCGACTAGTGGGATCAATTAAACTTTGTAATGGTAAAATGAATATTGTCGATTTATGTACGGAATTTGGTTCATGAATTGACATAAAAAAAATATCAAGTTGGATAGGACATTTCTCGAGTGTTCAGCGGAATTATGCATATCTAAGGCTGAATGTGTCTCTACGCCCAAATATGGTAGATTTTTGATATACTTGGTTATGAAAGCCACGCTAATTTCTTCAAATCACTAACTTTACTGGTTAGTGAGATGTGTACTGGGAGTGTTGAAGGTAATATGGGATAACGTTCAGTTGAGGTGTCCGAATTACAGCTGAATCTTTGGGTTGTAATTTGCGGATGATATACATCACTGGTGGGCAGTCGGCAGGGGTTTGTCGAATCAGAAAAATAAAAATGATATAAAATTTTCTCTATTCCGGAGATGTCATTGATTCAACAATCACAATCAGAATAATATGTGTGGATGGTTTTAGCGATATCGAGAACTTCATCTGAGCTTGATATTTGTGAAAAATGATATAAAAATTGATTCGTAGACATATAGGAACCTAATGTACACTTCCAGTGGCGATTATGAATCAATATTGAATGAGCTGTGTGAGACCAAGAAAATAAGGAAAGGAAATCTCATTCGGATGCAATTGCAACTGAATATCATTTGTTACTCTGACATAGTAAAACAAATGAAAACTTACTAAACCTTTTCGATTGCGAAGAGAATGCAACTACATGTCGAATATTCATAATGATTTCGTCTCTTAGGTAAGTTATTATTTCCTTCATATCTATTCAATTATTCCTACATGGTATCTATCATACGATAAAAGGTGATGGTTTTCCTTAGCTCGCACAAGTTCCTGGAAGATTTCTGGAGGTTGTCGTCAAGGTGCAGCCAGTTGATGGAAAGAACAAATTTTTTATAAGAAAACCAATATGCCAGTTATTTGAGTTTTTGCCTAAAGAGCCTAAAGAAGTAGTAGAACTAGGAACATGTGGCCTGTCAAATCGCTCTGATCAAAAGAATTATTTCACACACTGTGACATATGAAAATAGAGGTTATCTTATCCCGATGTTCCAAAAATCGTTATTGAAAGATTGATTTTAATATAACTCAGAGTACAGTTCACATCAAATAGTTGCATCATGCTGAATCTTAGTTAATTAAAAACATGTCATTCGAATTTATTCAACCTATTAGAACGCAAATGATTCATTGTGATGATTGAAGAACCCTATTTTACCAGTATTACTCGATCAAACTTCCAATTTCTTCACCTGTGAATTATGTATTATTAGTGATACGAATTATTTGATAAAAAGACATTTCTCACTTCAGATCATGTGGTATGTCACTATGGTCAAAAATATATATTTTAATTCCATCATATTAAAATTGTATCAATCAGTGGTCTTGCTGTCATCTGATTAGACGTCGTGGTTTAAATGGCTGGAAGGAAGTTCCATTTCAACTCACTTTTATTTCAGTTAATTTTAGTGCGGACACCCATGTAGAGATTCTAATTATCAAATATCTAGAGGAAATAATATTGAATAACTAGTCGAATTTACATTTTCATTGAAAAAGCTTTGTCGATAAGTTGGAAAACTTCAGACATCAAAGTGTATTTTGACTTTTGACTATTTTTTACTTTTATTTCATAATCATATGGGAATCATCCAATGTTATCATGCTATTTTATATAATACATCAATGAAAAGACGAGGCACAAGTTATTTTTATAGCTAAAACGGTGTACTGAAGCTCTCTTCAAAATATATATGTATTGGTCCTTCTTGTGATGCATCGAATCGTAGATAGAGCAAATTCAGTGTCTACTCACTACACACTGACATTATGATATAATCAAAGATGTATCTCAACGTGATGCACAATCAAAAATAAAATGCCTAGTAGTATTGAGTTATCGAAAAATTGATATCTTTAATTGATAGATAAAACATATTTCATCAAATAGGGTGAAAATGACCACGTATTTCAATTTAATCAAAGAACTCCTTTAAAGCTCATTAGATTCAACTAAGGAGCAGAATTCAGTTCGATTATGGAATATTGACAGGGTTTGCTCGAGTATTCGCATACTGAGCTCTGTATGACAGTCTAGCTTGCAATCTGACTGATTGGTTCTCTAGCAGTTCGGCCACCTATCAAGCTAACGTACTGGCTCTCTGGCAGTTCAGCTACCTGTCAAGCTAACTGACTAGCTGGTTGAGTTGGGTCTTCCTCACTACCTTGGTATGTGTACCCAACCACATGTCTTACCCAACCACATGTCTGGTTGAATTTACAACTATATATCCAATAGATTATCCGACTGGCTGGTCTTCTAGCGATTCAATCATCTCGCTGCTTGTTGAGATGTAGATCTACTCTCTTTATCCATTCTGTCTAGTACTCTGTTAGAATAGACCTCCATTGTCAGCCAATTCTTCAAGGGCTTCTATAATTGTGAAAATTCAATTTCCACACCACTCAAGATTAGAGATGCTAATCTAGAAGTATGAGTTGTTGGCGCATTGTCTTTTTTATTTTTCCAAGTGGAAGACTTCCCCGGTAGGCATATTATAACCACTTTTTTTCTTTAAATCAACAATTTCTTGTTGTTTCGTCTATGGCACCTTGATATTCCATATGTTGGTTGATAGAATAGTGCCTCCAAGGTAGAGTTTCATATGATTCAGGAATTATATACCGCTTATCATCATGCGGACTGGGAGCAACTTTGTTTTGAACGATAGAGTGTACTTGATGTTTCACAGATCGAATCAAATTCTGGTTCACACTCTTTTAAATGCAATTTTCGAGACATTCAATATAGTCATCAAAGGTGATATTTGTTCTCACGACGGATTTCTTCACACCTTTTGCCTTTTTGGTCACACCAATATTTTTCAAAATGTCCTCAATTTCATGATTACTGTATTCTTCTACTTCAAGCTGTTTTCTCTTCTGCCCTTCTTCGTTCTCTTCTAAAAATATTTTAGTAGCATACAACTTCGATCGGAGCCCTACATAATCAGTCATCGGTACGCCATTATTCTCATCCTTCATCATTCCAATCACTTCCTATTTACAAGTGGAATTTCATACTCATTACTAGGTGGAAATGTTTATGACAATCACGTCTCATAATTTCATAAGGATCTTTATCTCGTAGTTCGCAAATTAGACTATCAGTGTCAGTATACAGCACAGTACAGTCATCTTTAAAGGAGTCCAACATATAATCATAATGAAATTCATAGATGGATGTTTTAGCTAAATCCAAGATGGACATACCCACATAAAGGGGTTTATCCAACAGAATCTGTAACTTTATGAGCTCAACTGCAACTAAATTTTCGTTTCGATATGCGGATAGGCGGACGTTGACGCGTTTGCGTATGTTTTCCATTGTTTTACCGAATACTTCATTATTCAGTAACTTGAACAGATTTTTCTCAAAGTCGTTGCTAGCCTGTTGTCTGAGACTTGTATTGAGGTCGATGTATCCATCAACCATGCGGCCTGTTTGAATTTTAGAACTCTATGAACTTTCTTCAGTACCAATCCATATTTCAATGCTTGCTTCAATGCACGATAATGGATAACATATTTTTCTTTATGATGAAGCGTGGCCATCAGCTTAGTTAACTCATCAGCTCTGGCAGGAGGTTTTCCACTCTTGAGATTTATATGTTGCGGACAAAAAGGTAAATCTTTGTGGACATCGTGTAGATGATGCGGATACTCCAAGTCTACTTTGAAGATCATTTGCATCGTCTGGTATTCCGGATACGTCGATGTGGGTATCAGTCCACTGGAATCCCTCATAAGGAAGATATTGACTCATGGCCCAGCCGTATTGGTTATTAATATCAAAGTACATCATATATGTGTTCGGTTAAGCTGGGTTGTAATTGCGCATGTATCTATTGTTAGCATGGGCTCTTCTTTTTGAGCAAACTTGACTCAAACCACCTCTGATTCCTTTTTCGATGAATAGAAACATATCTGGATCAGTAAGTAGTTCTAGCTCTTGACCTCTATACTTCAACATAGCGTCCCAAGTGAATCTTGGCAGCGTAAAAAAGTGCGCAGGATCTAATTTATGTGTTCGAAGACAACTCTCACGAAACTGCTCAAAAACGTCGGCCAGAAGTAAAATTCATGTAAGGATCGACATAATCACCAAGGTTCAAACATTGGAACTCGTACCATATATTTTTTGCTCGGGAGTAAAGCCTTTCGGGACAGGGCTTATCATCCAGCTTATTATAAAAGGTTTCAATGGGTGGTAGACGAGCTTCTTCGAAGCGTGCGAAAGAGTCTAGGTAATCGTACGGCATAACACCCTTCCTAGTTAGCAGTTTCAGCTGATTTTCAGGATTGTTTTTGAATTGTGATTTGAGGTTGGCAAAATCATTCAGGTAGGAAGCCAGTTTATCCAGGGAGGAATTTATGAATCGAAAACTATCAATAAACCTGAACTGTATGTTGGTCTCCTTGACTTGTTTGGTAAAATATATACTTTTCTCCGTAGTGACGGGAAGTAAATACACATGACCTTCCATCCTTGAGACTATATCAGTTATAATGAAATGCGCGTTATATCCACCCAAGTTGTGGAAGACAACAGGAACTATGTGTGTATTTTTGAAGTTGATATTACAGGTGTCGTGCGCTGCTCCTCGGTAATTGTTCTCTGGAAGTAAATGATTGTGGTCACGTACTCTCCTGTCTTCAGAACTGAACGGTTGTTCACAGATGTGGCAGTGTGTAGATCTTCGAAACTCAACTTCCTGTTCAGCGGTCATGTGTATATTATAGGGACACCAAAAGACAGCAGCAATATTTTCAGTCAGCTGTCTCATTTCATCTGCAAACCACTGCATACAGTCCTCACCGCGAAATGCTTTATAAAACGATAAAGTATCGTCATATGAACACTTCATGTAGTACCCTGCAGCTGCAGGAATGTGATGTTGGAGCTTCTTCACATCTTCGGTCGGCTTCAGAACAGATTCCAAATCAGCATATACAACGAATGGTGCTTTCTCCTTGTTCTTATGGTTTTTAAACTTCAATATATTTTTACCTTCTTCAAGCATTCTGATGGAAGTTTCATTCAATTTTTCACAGTTTTCAGTATGCTTGTTTAGTTTATCTTGTGATCTGAAGTAATGCAGGCAACGGTCACAGAAATACTTGCGGTCACCCTCTCTACTCAACTGCTTTGACAGAAGTCTCGACAGGTGTTTGATCCATACGAAGTGATATTTTGTTGATTCATTATTCCAATCTTCGCTCTTTTCGAAGTACTGATCTTGCATAAGCAGCAAGTTTATGTGTCTTTCTTTCTTATCTTTAGTAAGGTATGTTGGTAGAGTAATAAGTGATTTTTTTTCTTTCTGAAGAATGTATACATTAATGGAAATCCCGTTTTGTTTCTCAAAGTTTGGAATATGTTTCAAAGTCATCGGCTATTGAAAACCCTTTAGCTTCAGAACCTGTGAGTAATGAGGATATTTTGAAATCATGTGGGGATTAATATCTGCAGGATACAACGCTGAGACAACAGCCCATGCGAAACAGGACTCGTCATCATTCTTAACGTTAATGCATGCATGTTTCTTTGCTATTGATAGTGGAAGCTTGATATATGAGGATCCTAGCTGGGGTGTGTACTTGTTGATGTTGATTCCCAAGTTTATGATTTTTTTCAACGACTATCCACTATCTTTCCCCTGAAACTCTTCAAGTTCTGATAGGATGGGATCAATAACCTTCTCACTGAACCAACAGTCGAGATTGGTGTCCTTGTAAATTGGTGAATTTGAGGTGGTGAAGTACTTAAATTCACTTTGTATTTTGTTTCCCTTCGTTATTTCAAATTCCCCACCAAAAGCAGTGTTCACTTTCACGGCGTGATTTATTCTCAGTACATTTTGTATGCGGCGTTTGAATATTGCCAAACAATCATTCAAGAATGCGTTGATATTTTTATGTTTCAGGTTGGTTATGATGCCAGTCCTTATCCAAAAATCGATCGCTGAAGAGGTATCATCCCAGTTAACTCGATGTTCCGCTGTTTCTTTTGTTGACTTCAATCCGGCACCATGTTTCTTGGAAGCTTTGAATTGTGCTCTTAAACTTTTCACGTGTCTGAGCGACGTTTCAAAATGTTGTTTTTCACCAATAGATGTTGCATTTCTTCTTGCCTTCTCAATTCGCTCAACTGCTTTAGCACACTCGCGAAGACCTTCTTCAATATCTTTTCCTTCGTGATTGGTGGAGACCAACCCAAGAATCCCGGCGATATATTTAATCAAATCTACAAAGCGCGACATCTTGATACAACGTGTAGTTCTGTAACAAAACAAAACGTGTTCAACTTCAACTGCAAACTAAAAATTGATTTTTATTGCAGCGAATAGCTATTACTTCTGCTCACTGAGACCGATTAGTGTACAATAACAGCTTACGATTAACTCATTCCTTTTATAACAAAGGTTCCAAGTCACGCATGCGCATTCGAGTAATTGAAATGGAAGCTGGTAGCACTCTTACCAAGGCCAAATTATTGTTACGATAACGAAAAAAAAATTTAATCAATTTAATTTCAAGCTGTGAAGGATGTGAAAAAAACCAATAACCGATAACTAAATCTTTAGGAACATAATTCTGTTCTTTAGTCCTTGTGTATGTCTGTGTATGTGTGTGTGATATGAAACTGGGCACCGAAAGCTAAAAAATTATATTTTGTGAAAATTTCATATTACATTCCAGAAAGTGCCACTTTTTTTTTGACGGAATATCATTATTGATGTCGATATTTAATTGAAAATGTTTTATGTAGCTCGATCACATATTATAAGAGAGTTCTCAAATCGTATAACCTTCCACCCTGTAAGTAGTGATACAAAGCTAGTTGTAGCGCACCATGCGCAGTAGCGACTTCTCAGCGTCGCTGGGTTCACCGCGTGACGTTGGGTGTTGCCGGATTTAAAATTAAGGAGTAGAGTTACGGAGGGTGGGACGTTGCCGGTTTTTAAATTTAATTATGGAAGAAAAAAGATATACAGGGTGTACCACCATAGTATTTAAGAGAAAAAAATATGGCTGCTGCCATATAGGGTGTACCAACACAACATTTAAGAGAAAAAAACATGGCTGCCTGTCAAATGACATGAGACAGAGAAAAACATGACAGCTGTCAAATTTGGTATACAGGATGTCTCAAAATACATCGGAAAAATGAATCATCACATCATTGGAGCATCGCATCATTGGGGCATGCAGGGATTCAGAAGTTTTCGTTTTACGTATATAGGGTGTGACAAAATTCAAGGAAAAAAAAATACAGGGTGTCTCATAAACGTGCATCGTGATGGGGTTTGTCATTTAAGAAAAAATATATATACCAGGTGTACCAACGTGCCAGTTGAGACAAAAATATATACAGGGCGTCTCATAAACGTGCATCGTGACGGGGTCCGTCATTTTTAAAGTCTCATAAACGTGCATCGTGATGGGGTTTGTCATTTAAGAAAAAATATATACCAGGTGTACCAACGTGCCAGTTGAGACAAAAAATATATACAGGATGTCTCTACCAACGTGCCAGTTGAGACAAAAAATATATACAGGGCGTCTCATAAATGTGCATCGTGACGGGGTCCGTCATTTTTAAAGTGCGATACCAATTCGTTTTCAAGGAATACATCAGAGTCATCTGTCGTTCAATATATACATTAATGATATTTTGGATCTGTACGTATCATCAAAAAATAAACACTTCCGGTTTCAAAAAATTAAGATAGAAGAAAAGTAATAGTAAATTCGGATTACCCACATCGAGGAGAGTCCAAATCTGCAATAAAATGGCTACTTCCGGTCCAAACCGGAAATGGCACTTCCGGTCGTCCGATTCGGATGATTTTGGCATCAATAGATTCGTTTGGATGTCAAGAAACATTTTTAAGCATTTTCCGAGGTCAAAAGGGCATAGGAGGCTATCTTCGTTATTAGTAAAGTTACAGAAACGTGCGGGTACTCTAAGAAGACAACTTTCATGGGAGATCAAGAAAATAATAGAATTTGCGTACGTCAACTGCCATAAGGGCCGTAAACCGCACATATTAATGCGTTATGTACTTATTGCTTAAATCTTAGAAGCTGATTCGTAAGTTTAGTAAAATGGGTGTACCAGCTCGACATTTATGAGAAAAAAACATGGCAGCTGTCAAATTTGGTATACCGGATGTCTCAAAATACATCGATTATAGAAAAAAAAACATGGCGGCTGTCAAATTTGGTATACCAGGTGTCTCAAAATACATCGATTGAGAGAGAAAAAAAAAACATGGCTGATGCCATACAGGGTGTACCATCATAGTATTTAAGAGAAAAACACATGGATGCTGCCATACAGGGGGTACCATCATAGTATTTAAGAGAAAAAAACATGGCTGCTACCATACAGGGTGTACCAACTTGGCATTTAAGAGAAAAAAACATGGCAGCTATGAAAATTGTTATACCAGGTGAACCAACGTAACAGTTAAGAGAAAAAAACATGGCTGATTGTCAAATGACATGAGACAGAGAAAAAAAAACATGGCAGCTGTCAAATTTGGTATACAGGATGTCTCAAAATACAGCGATTAAGAGAAAAAATACATGGCTGCTGCCATACAGGGAGTACCATCATAGTATTTAAGAGAAAAAACATGGCTGCTACCATACAGGGTGTACCAACTTGGCATTTAAGAGAAAAAAACATGGTAGCTATGAAAATTGGTATACCAACGCAACATTTAAGAGAAAAAAACATGGCTGTTTGTCAAATGACATGAGACAGAGAAAAAAACATGGCAGCTGTCAAATTTGGTATACAGGATGTCTCAAAATACATCGATTAAGAGAAAAAATAAATGGTGGTTGGTTGTCAACGTATATACAGGGTGTCCTACAACGTTTGAGAGAAAAATCATGATGAATCATTAAGAGAAAAAACATGGCTGCATGAGTGATGGAAGAACGCTTCAATGGACATATGGAGATTCGAAACAACTACTTGCCCATGCAGAGATTGAATTACATCCGACATCTAAATGTGTAATAAGAGGACGTTTGGACCGTTCATTTGGGAAAAAAAACATAGCGGAGTCTGATTGGTCAAAGCTCATTATAGTAGTGCCATTGGTTAGTTGAAGTAATCACCAATAGAATGGTATCTGAAGAGTACAGACAGAAGGTTAAGGATTCTTTCGTTCCAATAAACAACTAAAATAACAAACGCTAAAATGTGTAAAAAATTTGACGAATTCAGCGGTTTTCACGTTCCAAAAAATGATTAAAATTACAAGCGTTAAAAATTTACGTTTACATGTATTTCTTATGGAGATTTGACATTTCAGAATCGTTCAAAATTATCGTTTTTGCTTCCCAAAAAACAAGTAAAATTAGAAGCGTTAAAAAACTTAAAAAATGCAACGAAAATAGATGTTTTCGCGTCCCAAAAAACAAGTAAAATCAGAAGCGTTAAAACACGTAAAAAATGCAACGAAAACATGTGTTTTCATGTTCGAAAAAACAAATTAGAAGCGTTAAAACACGTAAAAAATGCAACGAAAACATGTGTTTTCATGTTCGAAAAAACATATAAAATTTTGAACGCCGAATTACATAAAATATGTAACGAAAACATGCGTTTTCGTGTTCCAAAAAACAACTAAAATTACGAACGCCAAAAATACACTTTTACATGTAATTCTTATGGACAATAGGCATTTCAAAATTGCACAAAATGATCGTTTTCGCGTCCCAAAAAACAGCTAAAATTTGAAACGCTGAAACACGTAAAAAATGCAACGAAAATAGACGTTTTCGCGTCCCAAAAAACGAGTAAAATTATAAGCGTTAAAACAAGTAAAAAATCCCATCAAAAAGTACCAGTTATCACACTTATATAGTAAATTTTACTCAATTGCACTTAGCTTTGGGTATTTTGGTGGTTATGAGGCTTCAACTACTCGCACTCAGTTCTGGGCGCTTTGTATTTAATATTAAATAATTACCATTTAGTTATCAGTTTGTATAGTAAATTTTCATAAAGTGAAGTTAGATAGATAAATCGAAAAGGATGTTAGGTGTGGGATTTGAACCCACGCTCCCTTTCGGAAATCGCAACTTAACGAACGCCACAACGCCTTAGACCGCTCAGCCAACCTAACTTATAAGTATACATAATGAAATGTTGGTATTGTAGGATAGGGTAAAAAATTCAAACATCTTGAATACAAAATTTAGGCATTTTCATTTCGGTAATATATGACAGGCATTTGTAAAGAATATCTACGTTTCGGAGGCTGAAATTGTAGTTGGTGCGGCGATTGCGACGAATGTATGCATACAAGGTGAGATGCCATCATTGTTGCTGAATGTGGGAACCATCCATAACGTATTATCATAATCCTCCAAGTTGACAACACGTGTAGGTAGGTCCAATTGTTGGAATTTCGCAGTAAGATAGTCACGTTTTTGAAGTCCTCGCACATAAATGACATCAACATCATGTAGATTTTTCTTGAGGATGGCATCCAATTGATGATATTCCACAAAACCGGAGGAATACCGCAATCCGTGAACGTTTCGTTCCAAGAATCAATGAAAAGTCGACCATTTTTCTTCAATAGTTGATGTGTTGAGTGATCTTTGTATCAAGGTTTTTTTGTATACAAATTGATGAGAACGTCAATATACACAAAAAAAAATGCGAACAAAATAGACGTTCCTAACGCTCCAAAAAAATGGTAGATTTAAAAAGCGTTTGAACTCGCAAAAATGTGAACAGAATATACGTTTTACGCGTTTCAAAAAAGATAAAAAATACGAACGTCAATTCACGCAAAAATACGTACAAAAATAGCCGTTTTCGCATTCATTATTACGACGAAAATTAAGGCATACAAAATACACGTTTACATGTATTTCTTATGTAGATATGACATTTCTAAATTGTTCAAAATGGACGTTATTACACGTTACAAATAAAATAAACGCCAATTCACTCAAATAATATGACCAAAATATTCGTTTATTACATTCAAAATTGGAATTTTAAAAGAGCAATTCACGCAAAAATGAGTATCAACTACATGTTGAGCTTACGTCGTCGACGTAAAAAAGGTAAGAGCTTCGGTCGGTAGCGAATATTTCTATAGAACAATCCATAAAAAAGCATGAGTTTTCGTGATTTCGTGTATGGTGATAGTGGCCACAGAACGGATCTTAGAGGCACAAAACAAAACTCGATTATTACAACCGACGTACTTTCCGTTGAGTTATTATCGCATTTCCTGTGAGCGAAAACCCAGAAATGAACATGTTATTCATAGTTATTTTGTGACCAGTACCGGCATCATTTTAAGTATGTGTAGTTTGTAATTCAATATAATATGGATTATGTTTGAAAGTACAGATGATTTGGAGGTAAGTGGGTTTCAGTTAATCATGTAGCAACGTAGTCTAAAGATGACAATAATTGATCATTCAGTCGAGAAAACATAATTTCAGCAAATATCGTGTTTTATTATTGGAGTTATCACCATTGTGTGGTTTAGGGCGATAGGCGTTTATATTTCATATCTTGAATTTATCCAGGAAATTATTCATTTTACTTCAGTTAGCATCTACAAAAATTTATTTCGTGTTGTCGATTTTCACAATGTTCATTTTGAATAAAGTCCGTTTTGGATACATAAGTCCATTATGATTTTTTTTTGAGATAGTCAGTTTTATTAAATATAGGGGTTTTTACAAATTATTAGAGTCTAATTTCAAAATAAGATAACATTTTCGCCATATGTGTTTAATTATCTGAAATGTGATTGAGTGGAATTTTCATAAAAGTTTTAGCTGTGAGGCATGGTGACGTCATTATTGGTTAATTGATTATTTTATCTACAATAATTTTTTATATAAACATATATTCATAAATGGGAATCACTCTCAAAAGTACAGCTTTCAAATCAGATAATAAACCTTTATCGGGACATGATACAATATTCGTATAAAAAAATCAAATTCGATGATTTGGATCAAACGAAAAGAACACAAAATATCATGAAAATAGTGGTAATAATTATAAAAGAAATTAGATGACGTCATATAAAGTATGGACGACTGTACATAAATTATGTTTGCAGCAGATTTCAAGCTTGACGCGTCAGAAGAAATGGAATGAAACGGGATGAATCAACGAAATTATGAAAATAGTAATAAATATAGAGGTCAGCGCATTGAAATATACGTATGGAAGGGATCAAATTCAACGATTTGGATGAAACGATGAAACGACACAAAAAATCAAGAAAATAATGATGATAATAATAAAAAATGTAGAAGACATCATATTATACAGTATAGAAGGCTGTTAATAAATTATGCTTGCGGCAGATTTCAAGCTCAACGCGTCAGAAGTAACGAAATGAAACGGGATGAATCAAAGAAATTATGAAAATAATAATAATAATAGTAATAAATGTAGAGGTTGAAATAAACATGGAAGGTATCAAATTCGATGATTTGAATGAAACGAAACGACACAAAAAGTTATGAAAATAATGACAATGATAATAAAAATGCGGTCGACGTCATATACCGTAGGCGTCCGACGGGTATCAAGCTTGACGCGTTGGAAGAAACAAAACGATATGAAATGAAAGGAAGCGAAAATGAATTAATGAAATCATTAAAATAATTGTGATTATGAGAAATAGAGAAAGCGCATAAATTACGCGTTCGACAGGTTTAGAGATCAATGCTTTGAATGAAACGTCGCGTCGTGAAAATAATAATAATACTACGAAATATAGAGAACAACAACTAATAACCTATGTGTCTGACTTGACGTGTTGAATAAAACGAATCGCAATGAAACGAAAAGGTAACGTGAAAAATAAAATGCCAACGAGGTTCAAAATGAAAAATTGAGGTGAAAAAAAAAAGTCATGGAACGATGGGAAAAGATGCATTCAAGGAACAGTTTCATGGACATTTCGTAATCACAGTGTTTCTCGAGAGACAATAACATATAAAAAACAAATGAGACACCAAAGTTGATATTCATTAGATTTGGTTTCAATTAAATAAGTCTCATGCAGTGTGTTAGCAAGAGAGTTTGTGAGAAATGAATCATAGAGGAGAGAAATTTCAGTAAGCAAGTTTGTTAGAAAGATCAAAGTCGTTTAATATCCACCAGTTTTCCACTTTGTAAATTTGATAGCTTCGGGGTTTTTTCGAACGTGTTGCAAGAGTATATAATCCTCGTTCCTATATGAAAATGGTGTTTGGTTGCCTATGAGATGATATCTCTAGAGGGACCAAAAAAATCAGCCCTCTATAAAATACATCAATTCCGTTGCCATTCTTTATTCACATTATTTTCAATGACATCTTGGGCATTTTTCTATAAATTCCATTTAAGTTCTTGTGGAATTCCTCTGAACGTTTTTGATCTGATTTGAGTATTCCTCAAGGAACCATTTATCAGATTGGTATTCAATCCAACTCAATTCAATTCAGGTGTTGTGTTATGTTCCAATTAAGTAAGCTGGCTTGTGGGCCAGATTTCACTGACAAAGACATCAACTTTGACACAAGATTAGGAGATTCATCAGATTGGTTTTCATCAAACGAAAGGTTCGTGCAGTTTGGTACTATAAAAGTATGTGAGAAATACATCACCAACGAAAGGAATTACTTTAAATGTTAAATATTTTCAAGTGAATCGTATGTTATTGCTTCCCAGTGGAAATGAGCCGAAAGACTTGAGGTAATATCGAGAGGAATATTTTCGACTGAACTATGTATCGATTCAGTTGTAAAGTTTCACCAAAATGAAAAATATATTCAGATCATTTTTGTTGAAATTGCTTATAGCCAAAGCACCATTTACAAACTCACCAAACTCACTCAAATAAATAGTTCCAGATGATTTTTGATGACAAATATCTTGGCTGAAAACACTACTACGCATGCCCCGTGTGAATACATATTTTCCTTCGAATTGACAAAAAAATTAAACAATAGTGATCATCGAAAAGGAGTTCAGAATTGGTTTTCTCTTCAAAATTATCTATTGCCAAAAAGTCCACTGCTTGAATAGCTGAAGAGGTAATTCCTTCTATCGAAAAACGGAGTTATACAGCGAATTGGAGTTTTAATAATATTCCTCCAAAAACACTCGAAGACATAGCCTGTGCGGGTGGAAAATGGTTGTAATTATTATTATTTGCCAGGGCGCACCAAGTCGACTTATTCACTTTACAGCTGTAGGAAAACTCGGATAACTTATCCCACCACCATTACAAAAACGAACATGTGAATTACAAGAACAAAATCAAAAATATCAAAATATCAATGAGGATTTGAGAATTCAAGCTAAAAGAACCATGTAACAATTTGTTATTCAAGGATTAGCACAACGGAATATCTAAGAAAATTAGGTAGTTCAGAAGAAATATACATGAAGTTGATAGTAGAATAGTTCCAGAATCGTCAAATCAACCAAAAAAAGACTTGTTATGAATATGTGCCAAACCGAAATAACTCTTTGAAGGAAATGCGGGATCACATCATACAACAATATCAAGAAATTCCTTGGGGAAAGAAAGATGCATGACAAAACAATACGGATAGTTGAAATGTGCTAAAAAATTTTCTTTCAAATACACCACTTCGATAATGAGTCTTCGGAACAAAATTCAAGAGTTGCATTATCACCGATGTTACGGCTTTAAGTCTGTCAACCGTACAAAGACAGAAATCGAATGTTTGAGTAAAGAAGACTAACGTAAAAAATATTGGAATAATTGTGAATATTTCTTTCAAGTGTCGAAATTTGGAAGTAATCTCGAGATTTCACGGCTGGGAAGATTATTCTGTTTCAACTCAACAAGCATTGTGGTATATGTTTCAGTGGAGTGAGTTGGTTCATGAGCAAGATTTCATCGACGAAGGCACCACATTTGATGTGTGTTAGTAGACAAATTTGTGAGAAATATATCACCGACGAGAGAATCTTCTTCAATAAGTATCAAGATGACTTGAAATATTTCCAAGTGAATTGTAAGATTTGTCCGTAGGTAGATTTCATGGGCGGAAAGACAATTCGTTTTCAATTCAACATTGTGTTATGGTTGAAATGTACATATCAAAGTCGGAAATGAGCTTCTGTTGGTGCGCACGCACACCAACAGAATCTCCTGGCGGCTGTCAAATTCGGTATACCGGGTGAACGAACGCAACATTTAAGAGAAAAAAACATGGCTGCCTGTCATAGACATAGACATAGAAAAAACACAGCTTTTGCTGCTGCTTGTCTCCGTGAAGAATTATACCCCCAATGAAACGTTTTTTCATTGCCTCATTGCAGCAGCAAAAGCTGTGTTTTTTCTATGTCTATGTCTATGACAGGCAGCCATGTTTTTTTCTCTTAAATGTTGCGTTCGTTCACCCGGTATACCGAATTTGACAGCCGCCAGGAGATTCTGTTGGTGTGCGTGCGCACCAACAGAAGCTCATTTCCGACTTTGATGTGTACATTTCAACCATAACACAATGTTGAATTGAAAACGAATTGTCTTTCCGCCCATGAAATCTACCTACGGACAAATCTTACAATTCACTTGGAAATATTTCAAGTCATCTTGATACTTATTGAAGAAGATTCTCTCGTCGGTGATATATTTCTCACAAATTTGTCTACTAACACACATCAAATGTGGTGCCTTCGTCGATGAAATCTTGCTCATGAACCAACTCACTCCACTGAAACATATACCACAATGCTTGTTGAGTTGAAACAGAATAATCTTCCCAGCCGTGAAATCTCGAGATTACTTCCAAATTTCGACACTTGAAAGAAATATTCACAATTATTCCAATATTTTTTACGTTAGTCTTCTTTACTCAAACATTCGATTTCTGTCTTTGTACGGTTGACAGACTTAAAGCCGTAACATCGGTGATAATGCAACTCTTGAATTTTGTTCCGAAGACTCATTATCGGAGTGGTGTATTTGAAAGAAAATTTTTTAGCACATTTCAACTATCCGTATTGTTTTGTCATGCATCTTTCTTCCCCCAAGGAATTTCTTGATATTGTTGTATGATGTGATCCCGCATTTCCTTCAAAGAGTTATTTCGGTTTGGCACATATTCATAACAAGTCTTTTTTTGGTTGATTTGACGATTCTGGAACTATTCTACTATCAACTTCATGTATATTTCTTCTGAACTACCTAATTTTCTTAGATATTCCGTTGTGCTAATCCTTGAATAACAAATTGTTACATGGTTCTTTTAGCTTGAATTCTCAAATCCTCATTGATATTTTGATATTTTTGATTTTGTTCTTGTAATTCACATGTTCGTTTTTGTAATGGTGGTGGGATAAGTTATCCGAGTTTTCCTACAGCTGTAAAGTGAATAAGTCGACTTGGTGCGCCCTGGCAAATAATAATAATTACAACCATTTTCCACCCGCACAGGCTATGTCTTCGAGTATTTTTGGAGGAATATTATTAAAACTCCAATTCGCTGTATAACTCCGTTTTTTGATAGAAGGAATTACCTCTTCAGCTATTCAAGCAGTGGACTTTTTGGCAATAGATAATTTTGAAGAGAAAACCAATTCTGAACTCCTTTTCGATGATCACTATTGTTTAATTTTTTTGTCAATTCGAAGGAAAATATGTATTCACACGGGGCATGCGTAGTAGTGTTTTAAGCCAAGATATTTGTCATCAAAAATCATCTGGAACTATTTATTTGAGTGAGTTTGGTTAGTTTGTAAATGGTGCTTTGGCTATAAGCAATTTCAACAAAAATGATCTGAATATATTTTTCATTTTGGTGAAACTTTACAACTGAATCGATACATAGTTCAGTCGAAAATATTCCTCTCGATATTACCTCAAGTCTTTCGGCTCATTTCCACTGGGAAGCAATAACATACGATTCACTTGAAAATATTTAACATTTAAAGTAATTCCTTTCGTTGGTGATGTATTTCTCACATACTTTTATAGTACCAAACTGCACGAACCTTTCGTTTGATGAAAACCAATCTGATGAATCTCCTAATCTTGTGTCAAAGTTGATGTCTTTGTCAGTGAAATCTCGCCCACAAGCCAGCTTACTTAATTGGAACATAACACAACACCTGAATTGAATTGAGTTGGATTGAATACCAATCTGATGAATGGTTCCTTGAGGAATACTCAAATCAGATCAAAAACGTTCAGAGGAATTCCACAAGAACTTGAATGGAATTTATAGAAAAATGCCCAAGATGTCATTGAAAATAATGTGAATAAAGAATGGCAACGGAATTGATGTATTTTATAGAGGGCTGATTTTTTTGGTCCCTCTAGAGATATCATCTCATAGGCAACCAAACACCATTTTCATATAGGAACGAGGATTATATACTCTTGCAACACGTTCGAAAAAACCCCGAAGCTATCAAATTTACAAAGTGGAAAACTGGTGGATATTAAACGACTTTGATCTTTCTAACAAACTTGCTTACTGAAATTTCTCTCCTCTATGATTCATTTCTCACAAACTCTCTTGCTAACACACTGCATGAGACTTATTTAATTGAAACCAAATCTAATGAATATCAACTTTGGTGTCTCATTTGTTTTTTATATGTTATTGTCTCTCGAGAAACACTGTGATTACGAAATGTCCATGAAACTGTTCCTTGAATGCATCTTTTCCCATCGTTCCATGACTTTTTTTTTTCACCTCAATTTTTCATTTTGAACCTCGTTGGCATTTTATTTTTCACGTTACCTTTTCGTTTCATTGCGATTCGTTTTATTCAACACGTCAAGTCAGACACATAGGTTATTAGTTGTTGTTCTCTATATTTCGTAGTATTATTATTATTTTCACGACGCGACGTTTCATTCAATGCATTGATCTCTAAACCTGTCGAACGCGTAATTTATGCGCTTTCTCTATTTCTCATAATCACAATTATTTTAATGATTTCATTAATTCATTTTCGCTTCCTTTCATTTCATATCGTTTTGTTTCTTCCAACGCGTCAAGCTTGATACCCGTCGGACGCCTACGGTATATGACGTCGACCGCATTTTTATTATCATTGTCATTATTTTCATAACTTTTTGTGTCGTTTCGTTTCATTCAAATCATCGAATTTGATACCTTCCATGTTTATTTCAACCTCTACATTTATTACTATTATTATTATTATTTTCATAATTTCTTTGATTCATCCCGTTTCATTTCGTTACTTCTGACGCGTTGAGCTTGAAATCTGCCGCAAGCATAATTTATTAACAGCCTTCTATACTGTATAATATGATGTCTTCTACATTTTTTATTATTATCATCATTATTTTCTTGATTTTTTGTGTCGTTTCATCGTTTCATCCAAATCGTTGAATTTGATCCCTTCCATACGTATATTTCAATGCGCTGACCTCTATATTTATTACTATTTTCATAATTTCGTTGATTCATCCCGTTTCATTCCATTTCTTCTGACGCGTCAAGCTTGAAATCTGCTGCAAACATAATTTATGTACAGTCGTCCATACTTTATATGACGTCATCTAATTTGTTTTATAATTATTACCACTATTTTCATGATATTTTGTGTTCTTTTCGTTTGATCCAAATCATCGAATTTGATTTTTTTATACGAATATTGTATCATGTCCCGATAAAGGTTTATTATCTGATTTGAAAGCTGTACTTTTGAGAGTGATTCCCATTTATGAATATATGTTTATATAAAAAATTATTGTAGATAAAATAATCAATTAACCAATAATGACGTCACCATGCCTCACAGCTAAAACTTTTATGAAAATTCCACTCAATCACATTTCAGATAATTAAACACATATGGCGAAAATGTTATCTTATTTTGAAATTAGACTCTAATAATTTGTAAAAACCCCTATATTTAATAAAACTGACTATCTCAAAAAAAAATCATAATGGACTTATGTATCCAAAACGGACTTTATTCAAAATGAACATTGTGAAAATCGACAACACGAAATAAATTTTTGTAGATGCTAACTGAAGTAAAATGAATAATTTCCTGGATAAATTCAAGATATGAAATATAAACGCCTATCGCCCTAAACCACACAATGGTGATAACTCCAATAATAAAACACGATATTTGCTGAAATTATGTTTTCTCGACTGAATGATCAATTATTGTCATCTTTAGACTACGTTGCTACATGATTAACTGAAACCCACTTACCTCAAAATCATCTGTACTTTCAAACATAATCCATATTATATTGAATTACAAACTACACATACTTAAAATGATGCCGGTACTGGTCACAAAATAACTATGAATAACATGTTCATTTCTGGGTTTTCGCTCACAGGAAATGCGATAATAACTCAACGGAAAGTACGTCGGTTGTAATAATCGAGTTTTGTTTTGTGCCTCTAAGATCCGTTCTGTGGCCACTATCACCATACACGAAATCACGAAAACTCATGCTTTTTTATGGATTGTTCTATAGAAATATTCGCTACCGACCGAAGCTCTTACCTTTTTTACGTCGACGACGTAAGCTCAACATGTAGTTGATACTCATTTTTGCGTGAATTGCTCTTTTAAAATTCCAATTTTGAATGTAATAAACGAATATTTTGGTCATATTATTTAAGTGAATTGGCGTTTATTTTATTTGTAACGTGTAATAACGTCCATTTTGAACAATTTAGAAATGTCATATCTACATAAGAAATACATGTAAACGTGTATTTTGTATGCCTTAATTTTCGTCGTAATAATGAATGCGAAAACGGCTATTTTTGTACGTATTTTTGCGTGAATTGACGTTCGTATTTTTTATCTTTTTTGAAACGCGTAAAACGTATATTCTGTTCACATTTTTGCGAGTTCAAACGCTTTTTAAATCTACCATTTTTTTGGAGCGTTAGGAACGTCTATTTTGTTCGCATTTTTTTTTGTGTATATTGACGTTCTCATCAATTTGTATACAAAAAAACCTTGATACAAAGATCACTCAACACATCAACTATTGAAGAAAAATGGTCGACTTTTCATTGATTCTTGGAACGAAACGTTCACGGATTGCGGTATTCCTCCGGTTTTGTGGAATATCATCAATTGGATGCCATCCTCAAGAAAAATCTACATGATGTTGATGTCATTTATGTGCGAGGACTCCAAAAACGTGACTATCTTACTGTGAAATTCCAACAATTGGACCTACCTACACGTGTTGTCAACTTGGAGGATTATGATAATACGTTATGGATGGTTCCCACATTCAGCAACAATGATGGCATCTCACCTTGTATGCATACATTCGTCGCAATCGCCGCACCAACTACAATTTCAGCCTCCGAAACGTAGATATTCTTTACAAATGCCTGTCATATATTACCGAAATGAAAATGCCTAAATTTTGTATTCAAGATGTTTGAATTTTTTACCCTATCCTACAATACCAACATTTCATTATGTATACTTATAAGTTAGGTTGGCTGAGCGGTCTAAGGCGTTGTGGCGTTAAGTTGCGATTCCCGAAAGGGAGCGTGGGTTCAAATCCCACACCTAACATCCTTTTCGATTTATCTATCTAAATTCACTTTATGAAAATTTACTATACAAACAAAGCGCCCAGAACTGAGTGCGAGTAGTTGAAGCCTCATAACCACCAAAATACCCAAAGCTAAGTGCAATTGAGTAAAATTTACTATATAAGTGTGATAACTGGTACTTTTTGATGGGATTTTTTACTTGTTTTAACGCTTATAATTTTACTCGTTTTTTGGGACGCGAAAACGTCTATTTTCGTTGCATTTTTTACGTGTTTCAGCGTTTCAAATTTTAGCTGTTTTTTGGGACGCGAAAACGATCATTTTGTGCAATTTTGAAATGCCTATTGTCCATAAGAATTACATGTAAAAGTGTATTTTTGGCGTTCGTAATTTTAGTTGTTTTTTGGAACACGAAAACGCATGTTTTCGTTACATGTTTTATGTAATTCGGCGTTCAAAATTTTATATGTTTTTTCGAACATGAAAACACATGTTTTCGTTGCATTTTTTACGTGTTTTAAAGCTTCTAATTTGTTTTTTCGAACATGAAAACACATGTTTTCGTTGCATTTTTTACGTGTTTTAACGCTTCTAATTTTACTTGTTTTTTGGGACGCGAAAACATCTATTTTCGTTGCATTTTTTAAGTGTTTCAACGCTTCTAATTTTACTTGTTTTTTGGGAAGCAAAAACGATAATTTTTAACGATTCTGAAATGTCAAATCTCCATAAGAAATACATGTAAACGTAAATTTTTAACGCTTGTAATTTTAATCATTTTTTGGAACGTGAAAACCGCTGAATTCGTCAAATTTTTTACACATTTTAGCGTTTTTTATTTTAGTTGTTTATTGGAACGAAAGAATCCTCAACCTTCTGTCTGTACTCTTCAGATACCATTCTATTGGTGATTACTTCAACTAACCAATGGCACTACTATAATGAGCTTTGACCAATCAGACTCCGCTATGTTTTTTTTTTCCCAAATGAACGGTCCAAACGTTTTTTTATTACACATTTAGATGTCGGATGTAATTCAATCTCTGCATGGGCAAGTAGTTGTTTCGAATCTCCATATGTCCATTGAAGCGTTCTTCCATCACTCATGCAGCTATGTTTTTTCTCTTAATGATTCATCATGTTTTTTCTCTCAAACGTTGTAGGACACCCTGTATATACGTTGACAACCAACCACCATTTATTTTTTCTCTTAATCGATGTATTTTGAGACATCCTGTATACCAAATTTGACAGCTGCCATGTTTTTTTCTCTGTCTCATGTCATTTGACAAACAGCCATGTTTTTTTCTCTTAAATGTTGCGTTGGTATACCAATTTTCATAGCTGCCATGTTTTTTTCTCTTAAATGCCAAGTTGGTACACCCTGTATGGTAGCAGCCATGTTTTTTCTCTTAAATACTATGATGGTACTCCCTGTATGGCAGCAGCCATGTATTTTTTCTCTTAATCGCTGTATTTTGAGACATCCTGTATCCCAAATTTGACAGCTGCCATGTTTTTTTTTCTCTGTCTCATGTCATTTGACAATCAGCCATGTTTTTTTCTCTTAAATGTTACGTTGGTTCACCTGGTATACCAATTTTCATAGCTGCTATGTTTTTTTCTCTTAAATGCCAAGTTGGTACACCCTGTATGGTAGCAGCCATGTTTTTTTCTCTTAAATACTATGATGGTACCCCCTGTATGGCAGCATCCATGTGTTTTTCTCTTAAATACTATGATGGTACACCCTGTATGGCATCAGCCATGTTTTTTTTTTCTCTCTCAATCGATGTATTTTGAGACACCCGGTATACCAAATTTGACAGCCGCCATGTTTTTTTTTTCTATAATCGATGTATTTTGAGACATCCGGTATACCAAATTTGACAGCTGCCATGTTTTTTTCTCATAAATGTCGAGCTGATACACCCATTTTACTAAACTTACGAATCAGCTTCTAAGATTTAAGCAATAAGTACATAACGCATTAATATGTGCGGTTTACGGCCCTTATGGCAGTTGACGTACGCAAATTCTATTATTTTCTTGATCTCCCATGAAAGTTGTCTTCTTAGAGTACCCGCACGTTTCTGTAACTTTACTAATAACGAAGATAGCCTCCTATGCCCTTTTGACCTCGGAAAATGCTTAAAAATGTTTCTTGACATCCAAACGAATCTATTGATGCCAAAATCATCCGAATCGGACGACCGGAAGTGCCATTTCCGGTTTGGACCGGAAGTAGCCATTTTATTGCAGATTTGGACTCTCCTCGATGTGGGTAATCCGAATTTACTATTACTTTTCTTCTAACTTAATTTTTTGAAACCGGAAGTGTTTATTTTTTGATGATACGTACAGATCCAAAATATCATTAATGTATATATTGAACGACAGATGACTCTGATGTATTCCTTGAAAACGAATTGGTATCGCACTTTAAAAATGACGGACCCCGTCACGATGCACATTTATGAGACGCCCTGTATATATTTTTTGTCTCAACTGGCACGTTGGTAAAGACATCCTGTATATATTTTTTGTCTCAACTGGCACGTTGGTACACCTGGTATATATTTTTTTCTTAAATGACAAACCCCATCACGATGCACGTTTATGAGACTTTAAAAATGACGGACCCCGCCACGATGCACGTTTATGAGACGCCCTGTATATATTTTTGTCTCAACTGGCACGTTGGTACACCTGGTATATACATTTTTTCTTAAATGACAAACCCCATCACGATGCACGTTTATGAGACACCCTGTATTTTTTTTTCCTTGAATTTTGTCACACCCTATATACGTAAAACGAAAACTTCTGAATCCCTGCATGCCCCAATGATGCGATGCTCCAATGATGTGATGATTCATTTTTCCGATGTATTTTGAGACATCCTGTATACCAAATTTGACAGCTGTCATGTTTTTCTCTGTCTCATGTCATTTGACAGGCAGCCATGTTTTTTTCTCTTAAATGTTGTGTTGGTACACCCTATATGGCAGCAGCCATATTTTTTTCTCTTAAATACTATGGTGGTACACCCTGTATATCTTTTTTCTTCCATAATTAAATTTAAAAACCGGCAACGTCCCACCCTCCGTAACTCTACTCCTTAATTTTAAATCCGGCAACACCCAACGTCACGCGGTGAACCCAGCGACGCTGAGAAGTCGCTACTGCGCATGGTGCGCTACAACTAGCTTTGTATCACTACTCCTGTATGTTTGGTATTCGAGTTCTCTCTCCTCGGACATTCCTGACATTATTATAGATTGTTAGTCTTCTGTCGATGACCGTTTATCCAATGATGATGTTGGATTTGTGCACTGGTTACGAGGAGTCGCGTCGCCTCTTTTGAATAGGGAATTGTTTTTTCTCATTTTTTCTTTAGAACCTAATTGGTCTAATTATTTTGAATATTCTTGAAATATTTTCATCAAATTTTGCCTCTCTCTGCCTATATGGAAACAGTCGTACATATTTTCCGTATTAAGGTGAATATTGTAGAAAATTTGTTTTGAAAACGTAAGGAGTCAGAAAGTAGTGCAAGTTCATAAATTGCGTCCAAGCAGAATACTAAAAAAAAATTGCGATTCTCAAACTTCTATCTGGGAATTAGTATACACGAATTCAATTGTCTCAGAATAATGAATGAATTTAAATGATTTGTGAATTAAAATTCAGAATATAGGTCAAGAGTCCCAAATGTTTCATATTGGTGTGAGTTTTTGGTTCATCGTTCAACTGAATTAAGTGAGGTATATTTGTTTTAGAAGGCTCTCATAAATAATCCTTTCAATAGAGTATCTTTGCACATGAGTTTGACGGATATAGTTCAATATTTGTCATGATATTAGCGAGGGAAGTAGTCGTATTTACTTGAAATTTCATCACAGCCTGAAAACAGTTTACCATTGTACTGTTGCTTTCAGAGTCACTGCCTCAACAGCTACCGTTCCTTGAAACAAGTAAGTATTACAGATACCAATACAGATTTTGAAATGACCTAAAATGCAATGATTAGGAATAATAATTCCTGAATGTATCTACAGTTGGTCGCTACTTTGAATCAATCGAAGTGCAGCCATTTGTCATAGAAAGCTATAGCAAAGATGTTTATTTTACGTACGCCATAAAGGCTTTGCAAAATTATTTTCATTTCTGAAAGGACGATATCACCTTTTTTTTACCTTCACTTCTTCAATAGCGGTCGTTCCTTGAAATGAGTATGTATTATTACAGATGCAATTTCGCATTATGAAATTTCCTAAACCGCGCTGAGGTGGAACTATAATTCCGAAATTGGTTTGCTGTTGGTCATCCTCTCAAATTAGGCGAAGGCCTCTTATTTGTTAAGAAAAGCAAAGTTGATCAGTTGATGATATTCGCACATATTTATAGCAGAAAATTACAATTCTTGTTAGGTATACCATCTGCCTGGTAAGGATATGTGGTTCAGTGAATATATGCTATAGAATCTACACAAAAGTATTAAGATTTTATGGTATCATAGACGTCCTGGAATAGCCATCGTTGCTTGAAGCAAGTATGTATCACAAATATCATTTTTGCATATTGAAAATAACTAAACTGCAGGGAAAGTAGTTGTTTTCTATTGAATATATACCTTGAAAGCTGCAAAACTATAAGAATTATTTCAACCTCAATTGCTATCATTCCTCAAAGGTATGTATTGCGGATGACATTTATCATCATGAAATTACCAAAACTACACTGACGAGAAATAATAGTTCCAAAATGTGCCTGTATTTGTCAGCCTCCTTTGAATTAGGCAAAGCCCTGCTAAGAAAGCTCATGCAAAGTTTTCGTGCTAAATTAAGAATCTGTGTTCATTCGTCTGACAAACACAATTCAAAACTTGACGAGGTATTAGCTATAGAAGATGATTTCTGCTGGACATATGTCATAAAATCAATACAATGGTGTGACCATTATTTGTGAACAATACGATTTTTGAAAATTTTATTAAAATTGACAATGCTAACACATTTTCCAAGTATCTCATGGCTATAAGTTATTAGGAATAATCCTTTTTGACTTAACATGTGAAAATTTACATTTACCCATTTGTAAAAGTTCCACCGTATGTATATAAATATGGAGTATTTGAATGTCACTTTGAAAGAAACTTAATTTAGAAATATTAACAATTTGCCACTTTTACTTACGAGTCAAAATTTAAATTATTGTATCTTTTTTTACGATTCGGCTAAAAGTAGCAGAAAAGTTTATGGGAATTCAACAAAAAACATCACATTGAAGTACACAACAGCGGCTGTAGCTGCACTTTTGAGTCAACCTAGGAAAATCCCCTAATCGATCATGCCAGTCAGAATAGACGATATTATAATAATGATGATAATATCATAACTTCGAATCATGCCGATATTGCCGATTCACCATGAATATGCATAAAAATCTCAATTAGATTTGATTTAATGAAATAATGAAAGATGCTTTGCTAGCCATAAAATAAATTATCCAAGCAAAAGATGATGTTCACAATGATTGAAAGGTATATCTTTAAAGGACTATAACCTCGAAACTAGTCTGCAGGTGGTCACCCCGTCCAAATCAAAACATAATTCTGCTGGTTGGTCATAGAGGGCACTTGCAATTGCGTCCTCTGATGTTTTGAGGAACGTTGCACAAGTAGCTGTTAGATTTAATTCAATACCCGTCGTGGTCTTAGCCAGGGGAGTAGTTGTTTTCTGACAGGTTCTTGCCATAATAAGCCTACGTAGTAAGGTGTTTATGGGAGTAAAGGGTTCATCATCGGTCGGTAAAGACTGTTCGTTAACAAACGATCTCCCAAAGATTTCTGTCTTCTTCGATTAAATCTCTCAACCCGGAGATTCGGAGTGTCTTTCTCTGCTCGCTGGGTGGAGCGGCCTAGAAACTGCTTTCATCTCGGGAACCAGAATTGACTAATCAGCGGAGTGTGTATTGGTTTGGACGGGGAACAGATGGCCTCAGTGCTGTCTGTGTTGACCTGCCCTTGCACTGATGAGAGGCAACAACCTCGAAACTAGTCTGCAGGTGGTCACCCCGTCCAAATCAAAACATAATTCTGCTGGTTGGTCATAGAGGGCACTTGCAATTGCGTCCTCTGATGTTTTGAGGAACGTTGCACAAGTAGCTGTTAGATTTAATTCAATACCCGTCGTGGTCTTAGCCAGGGGAGTAGTTGTTTTCTGATAGGTTCTTGCCATAATAAGCCTACGTAGTTAGGTGTTTATGGGAGTAAAGGGTTCATCATCGGTCGGTAACGACTGTTCGTTAGCAAACGATCTCCCAAAGATTTCTGTCTTCTTCGACTATACTATTGTTTCTGAGCTAAAAAACATTTTTTATGAGTGATGTATATATCCTGAAAAAATGTATGATTACCATTGATGCGAGGTTTATTACTCGCGTGATCAGTATCAGTTCAAAATTGTAGAACCACACTGGGTTAGTAACTGATATGAATAATATTTGGGAAAAAAAATCTGAATTATTGTCTAGAATATTAGCTGATTTGTCTGGTTGAAAATTGATATACACAAAGTCTGACTGAAAATTTACTTTTATCAGGGTGATGAATCCATTCATAATTCTCGGGTGCGTTTTCTAATGAGAGTTGCGAATAACGATAAAAAATTATTGAAAATGTATAGGAATTATGGGGAGGGCTAGTTGAAAAATTGACAAGTATTACAGGGCCGTATCACACGGTAAAAACTTAGGGGTGCGTCATCCCTAGCTAGCACAAGCCTCTCAAAGACTTCTGAGGGTCGCGCGTAGGGGTGCACCATGATGACGGAAATAACCATTTCAACAAGTTAAGTTTCTACCAATGCAAATTGGTGCGATTACAGTTTTCGTTTATTCTCCTTCATGAATTCGATGAACTGCAGTTTCTTATTATTATTATTTGAGCTCGAAATCTCGAAAAATCCAATCTGAAATGAAAATTGGTTATACTACTTACTTCATTTTTCTAGAGTTGAAGTAAGATACCTTATTTCACAGGTGAAGCAAATGCAAAAGTAATTTGAGTCGGAAATTTC
This sequence comes from Chrysolina oricalcia, assembly GCA_944452925.2. Classification (NCBI taxonomy): domain Eukaryota; kingdom Metazoa; phylum Arthropoda; class Insecta; order Coleoptera; family Chrysomelidae; genus Chrysolina; species Chrysolina oricalcia. Next base: position 43,270,328 of record OX101811.2, read on the forward strand.
ATTCAGTACTTCAATTCAGAATTTGCTGATGATAATAATAGCATTATTTCCATGATATGACACCATAGTGGTCCTCTAATCTCCAAACATGAGCTATTTTGTGATAATTTTTTAACACACCTCATTAAAACAATATAAAATACTGAATCGCGGGTCTCATATTGCGACATAAAACTCTTGGGATGTAATATGAGGACACTTTAAGGTACCTATGCAAATATCAAGTATCGAGAACGCACGTGTATGCTTTCGAAGTTTCTCAAAGGCGATTCCTTAGATTACTACTGCAATATAATCAAGTGATTTGCTGTATGCAGAAACACAAATATTAGATAACAGGCAATTATATTGCATTCAAATAGCATATCAAATTAATAAAAACAAACATGAACATAACGCCCCGATTCAACCATATACAACAAGATCAAAACATCAATATTACATACCACTGGCGTCTAAGTCCATCGGACAGAAAAGCTACTTGTACCTAGCCCCATAATTTCTGAATTACTCGCCAAAGGAAATCATAGATGAAACTGTATTTCTCCTATATCCATTCCCATGCACTGGGCGTTTGATACTAAATTTCATTATATTTATTTATTTGTATTTTATAGAAAAAAAAAAAAAAACTTTTTGACATGTATAATTGTATTCTCGTGTTGTCTATTTTACCTCACCAGACATTATATTTATTTATATTTTATTTTTATTTTTTTTTTAAACTTTAAACATGCATGATTGTATTTTTGTATTTATCTATTTTATCACACCAGACACTTTAGTTTTAGTTCATTTATATTTATTTACATTGTATTTGCCACAAACAAGTACTTCTGTGAATATTTTCACGTTTAGTCATAATTATATTTTCAATTCCTAATCTTTGTATCGATTTTAACACTAATACACGTCATTATTATTATTATCTTGGAAAAATTGGGAAAGATAATAGCAAGCCATCGACCTTCAACAACAGAATATTTGTAGAAATATGAGAAAAACAAATTAATTATCATCAGCATTATAAGAATCATTTTGAAATTCCATACAGAACCATGGTTCTCATACATTTAATATGAATTGGAAAATTATATGAGGAAAACGTAGAAATATAAAATATTATCTCATTCATTCATTCCCTTTTCTTGAAATATATGATCATGCTGGAAAACGTGATTTATAACGGCTGAGTGATATGTTAGCATCTAATCTGCACCAGTGAACCAGTTATGAATGTTTAATGAATCTAATGTATGATGTAGGCTACAATAAAAGATCGAATTCGATAATTGAATTCCGTTATTGGTGGTTGGGGAAACCATCAAAAATTTCTTAGGTTTTAAAAAGCTACAAGAATCGAGAGGCCATTTGTGGCCATTTGTGTATTCAGAGTGCAAAGCGATATATTTATCAATGAAAGTTGAAAATCCGAACTATTGTACCGAATGCATAAGACTGAAATATCAACTACTTTTAAGATGCTTCGTCAATAAGGTTAAGTCTTTGAGCAATAAAGCATGTTTATCAATATTATATCATTATAATTATTATTATTTTTCAACCATACCTTAGCAAATCCATACCAGAAATACACGGGTTGGCCATTTTTATCTGAATTTTGTTTCATATCGTATATTTTACCTGAGTAAAATCTCCATAAATAATAAATTTATCATTAGTGAAACGCATCCATCAGATTATCTCTAGAGAGATATTCATGAGATAATCCCCCAAATTTACGAACAATCATCAGTATTCCGAGGGTGTGATTATATCTCTGCAGAAATTTGTATGAGTGCATGACTGAATTTTGTGGTACGATATGTGAGAGATGAATACAAAATCTCCATGGATTTCGAAGGATTATGAATAAGAATTTAGTCAGTTCGGGGTATAAGAATCATATAAGAAATGGTAAAGATATGCGATTGATATAAAAATAGATATTGCTTGGGGTTTATTTTCCCAGAAAATGTGTAGCACTTTACTGGAAATAGAAGATCCGGAGACAACGTCAGTTAGACATCTAAAGCTATTCTGTGCATAACCACAATTGATCTAATCATTGTTTTGAAATTAGCGCGGATAAGGTCCTTAAAACTTCAACGTAGTACCTTTGGCAAATTATGGATAAGTTACTGCCTAGTTATATTTTTCAGCAGTAACTAATAATTCATCATTTAGATTCTTTCATATTACAACTTTCGAACTTACCGAATTGTATAGTTCTGAAATTACATTTGCAATTGTTAAAATTGTTATAATTAATCGATCTACAAATACTGAAAACTGACAATATCCTAGGATGTTTGTTTGTGACTCATATTGAAATATGAGTATTTTTTCACTATTTCAGTTCATAATATCATCAATGCGACGTGCTAATGGAAAATGATAGATATAGTACCAGTACAAGTGGAATATGCTGTTATCACAAACAAAATTACACAACAATCGTCATCTAGAAAATATACATGGCAATTTAGAAAAAAACTATGTAATGCAACACCCTTTGTGAAATATAATTTCTTATTCCAATGGAGGGACTTACGAGCTACAAATCAGATTTAATGTGTTTACCTCTAAAAAAACGATTTTGAATTAAAGCAAAAATGTCAAATCGATTCATAATTAGCAAAATAGCAGTAATGGAATTTTTGACAGCCTGTAGCTCGAAAGCTGGCCATAGGATCGATCAGTGAACTGAACAACGTAATGAGGATGGCAGGATCAAGAAAATATCATATCAAAAATGAGTATAAATGTGCCTAATTACAAAATATTTTGATCATTTATTATTTCAGAAATAATGATCGAAATATCTGTAGGCTAGTTAAGCCCGTGGCTTACTGTCAAATAAATTGATTTTACTGCCTTGAAATGAAGTTAATTCGATTGTTCGTTTGTTTCACCATGAACAAAGAGCTTCAGATTTCAGTAAAACTAACAGTTATCCATACAATTTATGCGCTCACCAAATCAACATGACGCAGTTCATTAGCTACTAATATCAAGAATTTTCGTGGAATTGACAATTTCGGAGCGTAGGACTGGGAACACCTACAATTCAATTAGTAGGACAATATGACCATTCAATTATACAAATAATAATCAAGCAACGGTAAAAAACTCCGATGGTTATTAATGAATTTTTATGACCACGTCATTGGAACATGCTGGGAGTAGGGGACTCTTCAGTCCTACTATCCATTTTGTAGGACAATAGTTGTTTCGTGTACTTCATCGAATTATCTCGAAGTTCAATTGGAACACTAACTATAAATTGATGGATGTAGCCGTTACTACGTGGTAGGAAATCATCACGAAAAATGATAAATAAAACTTTCTATGTTTTTATACCACTTCTATTTGTAACCAACGTTACTGCAGTTTCGTCCTATATGGACATTATCAAACAATACAATAATCTGAAATAATAAATAACTCTCCTTGAATACCCTTGATTCTACCCGAGGACTGTCTTAATGACTAACGGTCATTAATGACTTTTACCTGTATCTTGTTCATTTGCGACAATGTGACTGCGCTGCCTTAAAAACCGGTGAATAGACCAAATCCAGTTGATCATTCAGTAGGTTACATCTACAATATTTGTGTTTATGAATTTCTAGGGATTCTAAATAATTCAGTTTCCAACCCTTGGTTGTATAGTGCAAAATTTCCGTATCGTTCAGACTCGGAAACTTGTGGTTGCATTCCAAGGAATGGTTTGAAAAAGTCGAATCATTTTTTCCTAGTCTGAAGGACCTTTCATGTTCAGCTGAACATGAATTATTTATTATTTCAGATGATTGTATTGTTTGATAATGTCCATATAGGACGAAACTGCAGTAACGTTGGTTACACATAGAAGTGGTATAAAAACATAGAAAGTTTTATTTCTCATTTTTCCGAATACTAACTGTTATTAATGCATTTTTTGCAACCACCAAATCGACATGATTCACGCCTGCGCATTTTATTAGCTACCATTATCAAGAATTTTCATAGAGGAAAAAGTTGGGCGTCTCGGCAAAATGAAGCTACTCAGGAAGATTCAGCCTGTTATTAATGAATTTTTTTAAACCATGGAATTGACAATTTCGGAGCGTAGGACTGGGAACACCTACCATTCAATTTGTAGGACAATATGAGCATTCAATTATACAAATATTAACCAAGCAACGGTAAAAACATCCGCTGGTTATTAATGAATTTTTATGACCACGTCATTGGTACATGTTGGGATTGGGGGACTCTTCAGTCCTACCATCCATTTTGTAGGACAAAAGTTATTTCGAGTACTTCATCGAATTATCTCGAGGTTCAACTGAAAACTCGACGTGCAATAAACAATTTTTGCACGAGTTGCGTACCATGAGCAAAGAGCTTCAGATTTGAGTAAAACTAACAGTTATCCATACAATTTATGCGTTCACCAAATCAACATGATGCAGTTCATTAGCTACTAATATCAAGAATTTTCGTGGAATTGACAATTTCGGAGCGTAGGACTGGGAACACCTACCATTCAATTAGTAGGACAATATGACCAATCAATTATACAAATAATAATCAAGCAACGGTAAAAAACTCCGCTGGTTATTAATGAATTTTTATGACCACGTCATTGGAACATGCTGGGAGTAGGGGACTCTTCAGTCCTACTATCCATTTTGTAGGACAATAGTTGTTTCGTGTACTTCATCGAATTATCTCGAAGTTCAATTGGAATACTAACTATAAATTGATGGATGTAGCCGTTACTACGTGGTAGGAAATCATCACGAAGAATGAGAAATAAAACTTTCTATGTTTTTATACCACTTCTATTTGTAACCAACGTTACTGCAGTTTCGTCCTATATGGACATTATCAAACAATACAATAATCTGAAATAATAAATAACACTCCTTAAATACCCTTGATTCTACCCGAGGACTGTCTTAATGACTAACGGTCATTAATGACTTTTACCTATATCTTGTTTATTTGCGACAATGTGACTGCGCTGCCGGTGAATAGACCAAATCCAGTTGATCATTCAGTAGGTTACATCTACAATATTTGTGTTTATGAATTTCTAGGGATTCTAAATAATTCAGTTTCCAACCCTTGGTTGCATATTGCATAGTGCAAAATTTCCGTATCGTTCAGACTCGGAAACTTGTGGTTGCATTCCAAGGAATGGTTTGAAAAAGTCGAATCATTTTTTCCTAGTCTGAAGGACCTTTCATGTTCAGCTGAACATGAATTATTTATTATTTCAGATGATTGTATTGTTTGATAATGTCCATATAGGACGAAACTGCAGTAACGTTGGCTACACATAGAAGTGGTATAAAAACATAGAAAGTTTTATTTCTCATTTTTCCGAATACTAACTGTTATTAATGCATTTTTTGCAACCACCAAATCGACATGATTCACGCCTGCGCATTTTATTAGCTACCATTATCGAGAATTTTCGTAGAGGAAAAAGTTGGGCGTCTCGGCAAAATGAAGCTACTCAGGAAGATTCAGCCTGTTATTAATGATTTTTTTAAACCATGGAATTGACAATTTCGGAGCGTAGGACTGGGAACACCTACCATTCAATTTGTAGGACAATATGAGCATTCAATTATACAAATATTAACCAAGCAACGGTAAAAACATCCTCTGGTTATTAATGAATTTTTATGACCACGTCATTGGTACATGTTGGGAGTGGGGGACTCTTCAGTCCTACCATCCATTTTGTAGGACAAAAGTTATTTCGAGTACTTCATCGAATTATCTCGAGGTTCAACTGAAAACTCGACGTGCAATAAACAATTTTTGCACGAGTTGCGTACCATATTTTTCTTACGTTTGTGCAAAAATCAAAAACTGTTCCATTCAGGTGATACTAAAGTGTAAGGAAGACATTCTTTGTTCAAATCTAGCTGCTGAAAGTAATATAATAATATTCAATGAAACAAATTTCATTTTTATCAAATTGCATTTTCTATTAATGTTGAAATCCTAGTATGTGATAAATGTAATCGACACGAACTCTTAGTTCAGTCGACATTTTGAAAAGTGGGGTTACGTGGAAAAAGGTCGGAAGTCAATGAAACTTCAGGAGGTTCTTCAATGATGGTTAGTCAACATTTTCTTATGTTTTGGACCTCGAGGACCCTGTGCGAAAAAAGTAGGGGTGGGGGAAAACTGCAAAATTTTTGACCTCTCTCCGGTTTTTCCTCGATTACTTTTTTCTCTTACGTCTTACGGAAAAAACATGTTTATACTTTTTTGTAGAACGTAAAATTTTATACAATTTTTGCTGAAAAAACATGTTTGTACGTGAATTCGCTACCGAGATATGGCACGTCAAAAAAAAGATCATGTTTCAAAATTTGCTAAGAAATGACAAAAAATGCAAAATTACAGCTTATTTCATCTGTTATACCCGAATTATGATGAAATGTTGTAGTAATTATGGTTTTTAGTTGAAGTCACCAACTTTGGACACCCCAGTCCTCCTTCCCCCACCCAACCTAAATTCTTAAAAGCTAACTTTCTGATGAAAGCCAACCATACCTATTCACATCATTTTGGTATTGATATCAGTTACTTTTTGGATCGATATCCCCCGATCCCCAACATAATTATCGCAGGTCAAGAAGAAAAAAAGACGTAGTCCTTACGTGAAAAAAATTAATGTAATTAACAATATTACGTTATTCTCAAGGCATATATTATATTGAGGAATAAAGGTATCATAGCGGAAGCGTTTTCGCAGGAGTGGCCTGTACAGTTCTTGCACATTGCTGATCATCGGAGACCTGCTTTCTTGCAGCCGCAAGCTCCGCTGCTACAACCTTTGCTGCACTTGCAGGAAACAATATGGAGGATGTCATCCTGCGCAGCATTTCTGGTTGTGAGAATTGGCAGTACCCCTCGTGTGGTTAGGCTCCAGCCCCATACTGATGGGAGGAGATCATTGCCCAACCATGCCTGTACTTGCTGGTAAGTGCGGAGGGAGTGGTACTTGGCAGCTTCCCTTGTTGGCGGTAGGCGGGCTAGTTGAAATTTAGCCTTCGTCACTGATCGTGTGAATAATTGGTACCTTAGGTCGTCGAGATTGTCTCTGTCAATGTTGCCTACATAAACTGCTACCAGGAATTTTTCTCCAGCGTCGCTGATCTGCTGAGGAGTAGCGTTTGGTGTGAGAAACGGGGTCACTACTGCAGAGAGGGAGGTATTCTTCATGTAGGTACTGCAAATTTTCTTCTTCCCCAATCCAAACGGTGCTGAAGTGGTATCACAACCACTCACTGCGTGAAGGAAAAGTATGTCCTTGGGAGGAAAGGAATAGGAACTAACACTAACACTCGATGCTCCTTTCGCTAACAAAGTTATTCACTTCAAGAGCTGAAGGTTTCTAATGTTACTTATCTAACTTAAACTTATATATACTCTGAGTGATTAAACACTCTCTGTCCCATTTTTACCAATCCCTAATTTTAATTTTCCCATAACCTAATTTGACTATTCTACCTGTGGTACTTATACCCTTATACAGGGTGTTTCATTATAAATGCGCAGGACTTTCGGATGTGATAGCTCGTTCAAAAATATGAAAGAAAGTTTCTATTAACTTACCCTCTAAAATTCAACATTTTCACAAAGGGGGTTGAAATTTTAAAAAAATTATGGTTTTTTGCGAATATCTCTGGAACCGTTTATCGCACAAAGAATAGATTTGGAATGCATTTTCTACTCATAATAAGCTATGTTTTGTGCAGTTTTTTTATTTTTTAAAATTCATAATTGGTGAAGATTTTGAAGGGGTAGTGGGTGTTTCTTTCTCCAACTTCTAGGCCACTGGAGAAAGTATGATTTTGAGCTACCTACTCGAACCGCCAATATTTTCTACACAAAAAAGGTACTCTAGGTCATAAGCTCTAAAGTTGACCGTTTTCAAGAAAAATCAACTTTCATGTTGAAAAACATGGTACATTTTTTTAAATAATTTTTTTCCTAATTGTACAAAATTTATTTAAACGTTAAAACAAGTAACAAAACCAAACGTTGACTTTCCAATTGCAAAAAAAAAACAATAACAATCAAACTTAGTTGAATTGTTGGAAATGTCCGCCGTTAGGTTCAATGCACGCAGCAATTTTTCGAAGAAAAAACATTTAAACAACATGAAAGTTGATTTTTCTTGAAAACAGTCAACTTTAGAGCTTATGACCAGGAATACCTTTTTTGTGTAGAAAACATTGGCGGTTTATAAAGGAGGCTCAAAACAGTACTTTTTCCAGTGGCGTAGAAGTTGGAGGAATAAACACCCACTACCCCTTCAAAATTTTCCCCAATTAAGAATTTGAAAGAGTAAAAAATCCGCACAAAACATAGCTTATTATGAGTAGAAAATGCCTACGAAATCTGTTTTCTGTGCGATAAACGGTTCCAGAGATATTCGCAAAAAATGATTATTTTTTTAAAATTTCAACACCCTGTATCACGGAAATGGTGCACTTTAGAGGGTAAGTTAATGAAAACTTTTTTTCATATGTTTGGACGAGCTATCACATCCTGAAGTCCTGCGCATTTATCATGAAACACCCTGTATAATTACTATTTTTCGATTTCTTCTTGAAATTAATGAATAATAGTCCTGTTGAAAGAATAAAATGAAAAGTGATCTAATATGACCTCAAAAATCGAAATCAAATAGGTCTAGGTAGCGCAGGTAGACTAGACAAATTTCAGCCTTCCTTGTTGAATATTGGCTCATCGTTTGCATTCCGCAGTTCCACAGAAGCAGTGTTCTAACATCTATTGTTTTCCAGCCTTTTACTGCTATAGCTGATCACACACTCCCCTCGGCCCGACACTCTCTTGTCCTTGGGAGGAACGGCTTGACACCTGGTGGGCAAGCAGGGGTGGAGGTTATCTGAAGTTGGTGATTTCAAGTAGGAATTATAATAGCAACTACATTTCATCATAATTCTTGTATAACAGAAAAAATATGGTGGAATTCTGCATTTTGTGGCGAAATTTGAAAAATTACCTATTCTTCGAAGCGCCATATCTCGGTAACAAATCAACTCACAAACATGTTTGAGGCAACAAATTCGTATGGAATTTGACGATCTACAAAAAAATGAGATAACGTTTTTGCTGTAGAACGTAAGGCAAAAAGTTATTGAGGAAAAACCACACCAAGGTCGAAAAATTTGCAGTTTTCCCCACCCTACTATTTTAGCACAGGGTCCTCGAGGTCCGAAACTTGTGAAAATGTTGATCAACCATCCCTGAACAACATATCAGAGTTTCATTAACTTCCGACCTATTTCTGTCTAAAACTACCTGTCGACTTGAACTATGTTTAAAACGTAATACAATCTTATAGAAAGTGGGCTGAATATGGCGTTGATTTGACTTCTATGTTTGTCATGAATGACGGATGAGTACAACAAAGAACCAGTTTTATCAGTAAATACAGTTCCATAAAGTTTCGTTTTTTGCATGAACGTAGAAAAAAAAAATTATTACGCAGTACCTAAATACTTGATTTGCTTTTGGAGAAGCGAGGTAAAATAAGAAGTCGACATCCTTAACGATTTTGTTTTATGAGTTGTGTTTATCACAGGTTACTTGATGCATCTGGATCTTGTATTATTACCAAAAGATTAACTATTTCATAAAATATATATCGTAGTTCTTTGAGTTTTCTAACGGAACTATGTTTAAACCTATTAGTGTGGGGTATCAAATTAATCGTAAAAAAGTTTTGTCTTTTTCTAACTCGACGAGCCATGTTGCCATTTGAAAAAAATAAGTTATTTCATATATACATTTTGACCGAAAACAGTGAAGTTCTTCCCAAAATGTTAGTGCTGCAATTAGTTGTTTGAACGTATTCATAGCATTCTAGATTAAAAAATAAATTTCAAAATTAAGAAAAAATTCTTCACAAAAAGTGACAAATGGTACATAGTTGTATTTAGAATGCCGTGTGTAGACAAAATAGGTGGAAATACACTGGGTGTCTCATTTGAAAATCGAAAAATTATGTCACTTCCGATGAAACCGGAAGTTCCATGAACTTGAGTTACTTGGCAGTAAACGCAGTTTTATGTCTTATACAAATCCTTCAAAATTCATTACATTATCCTCAAAAACATAAAAGTTATAGGGGCGAGCCACCTTCCGCGGACACCCGGTATACCATTAAAAACCGATTATTACAGACACCCAAAAACGTATTTCATCCCTGATATTTGATCCAATAAGAGCGTTGTTTACTATCTTCGCAGCAGCTTCATCCAGTTTGCCATACAAGGAGTTTAAATTGATCTCAAAATCTAGGTTGTTATCTAGATGGATTCCAAGGAATTTACTCTAGCGCCTGATCAATGATAATTTTAACTACTTTTTTGTGGTTGAAACCCAAATTTTTCAGGATTTAGTAACTTTCGAGAGGATATAAACTTCATTAATCTAGTTTTGACCAGATTTAGTCTAAGAAACGAGGAAGCGGCCCAATGTTAAATGAATGTTAAATGAATATCTTTTCTGTAATAATTTCATAAATGTTTTGTATATGATAGAGTTATTTTATCATTTTGTGAATATGATATTCGTGTTTTTCTCGACGACTTACACCAAATTAAGTACAAAGGGAATTTTGTACGTTGTTTAGAAACCGATATACTCAATATTTTTCAAGCAAAAGCCACTTTGAATGCAAGAAATAAGTTTTCAGTGCTATCACCACTCCGCCACCCGCTATCGCGATCCGCACCTGCACGCCTCACTTTATTCTTCAATTGATAATAATTTTATTGAAAATATAGGTATTCAGTTTTGATATCCATAAAGGTGACTGCTGTACGATGATTATTGCGTCTGCCAGATTCTTTTGAAATAAAAAAATTATCTCTCGGCTCCTAGTGAATTCGATTTTTTTTTAATGCGTGAAATCATGCTTGGAATCCATTTTCATAAAAGTCATTTATATAAAAACAAAGTTAAGCGTTGTATTTGAAAAAAAAACATGTAAAAAAATTGTGCAATTCTTTTACCCTTAAAATTAAAAAAATTAATATACTTATTCGATAATATGAAAGAACAAATCTTACAGAAAAAAATAGGCCATGAATCGTTACTGTAGCATCATTCTCCGAGCAAGAGTGGCTATATTGAGAGACCATCTTTTTTGAGAAAACTTCATATATTTTGAAAAATAATCAATATTTATGAATTTTTCAAAAAAAAAATACTTTTTTTGGCTTGTCATTTGCTACACAGAACGGTAAGTAACAAGTTTGAATACCTTACAGTTAACGAGTTATAGAAAACCCTATTTTTCATGGTTTTTCCGATATAACTCGAAAATTATCAATTAGATCGAAATATTATAGAGCATTCAATTGATAGATCTTTTTAATACCTACAATTTCCGAATTTCACTTTTTTCGATCAGATCTGTATATTTTTAGTTATCAACAAAAACCAGCTTTTCGCAACTTTGCCAATTTTTTAGGTTAGCTATGTTCGGTAATCACGATCGAGTCGCATGAAATAGAAACTCACGCTGAATTTCAATTTCCTATATGCTCATATTTATTTTTATTTTTATATTAATTTTGCACGCACTTTTCCCTATTGCTTGGACTAATTCTCTACAATTTTTACCCGAGGTTGATACAATAATAAAATGACTTTATTTTAATTATCCTTAGCGAAGTCTCGATGTTCCAGTTACCAGTTAAAACAGCTCACGCTGACACTCCGCCTTTTCATCATCATGCATGATGTTATTGTACTTTTATTATTATATCTAATACACTCAATGATGAACAAACATGAATTATTAGTTACATATAAGTATTTCACATATAAAAAAGAAATGAAAGATTCACATAAATGAAATGCATAGAGGGAAAACCCTAATATTATTTCCATCTTCAAGAAATATAAAACCAAGCAACAAAGAACCAGAAGATATTTCTTTTAAGCTTTCTTGAATCCATAAAAGGATTTATTTTTGATAGACAATGGTATAGAGTTGGATATTTTTTCTGTAAAATGTAAAAATGACCCCCAGAACGCAGCAGTTGTATGCTTATGCAAGAAGCTTCCTATTTCGGGAGTTTATACATCATGAACAAACGACCGGTTTGTCATTTTTTGTGATCTATGAAGTAGTTCCTCTTTCTAAAACTTCACGGGCAAAACATGGAGGGTGAAGATTCTTTCGGTCCAGCATATATTAAGCCATCCTAGTTCCACTATAAATGGAGTTACGTGGTCTCGCATTCCCAGAGAACAAATGAAACGAATACATGAGTTTCGAATTCTTTGAATTTTAGTTGATGTTCGAATATCGAGGCCCGGTCCATCAATCAAATAGCTATAGTTTCAGTGACTTATAACTAAAGTTTCACATAACTGTTTCCTCAAATCTTTGCTTAGAATTGTCCTGTAACGGTAGATTTCTCAATGACATATACCTCTTCTTTATTATTTTTTTAATATGTGATTTGAAGCGTACCTATATGTCATTGAAACACAAGTATCATCTAGCATGATTCGTTACAAACATGAATATTTGACGTAATTTTAATGAAGGGTTCTTCAAGTTACCCTGATTTTAATGCTGTATCATGTTTTCAATCAAGTTACGACATGACTTGGAGTAGAGATTACCGACGCCATCTACATGTAGCCTCCATTTGAATCCAATATTAATCCTTAAGTTGGCTCTACTTACTTCTATTTAAACAATGATCATAGTCAATGAGTGGTATCAAATTTTTTATTGTTCTACTGGGCTGAATACTTACAGCCCTTTTGAATTGATGTAGCCGATACTTGATGAAAATCCATGTTGGTATCGATAATTAAACTAAATGAATGATTTTCACTACAAAAGTTTTATAAAACCAAGGCGATCGTTTCGCTGTACTTCTTCAAGTGGAGAACATTATCTTTTCCACTCCAGCGAAACTTACAACATTGATTACCAATTTATATATGCCATGAACTCTATTGATAAAATATATAATTTATGATTTGGTAGGATTTAATTTCAAACCGTGTTTATCAGACTATATAAATATTCTATCAAGGGTATCATTAATTCTTGTGATGAGCAATATGATCAGCAATATCTTTATTGAAACTTGCATACACGTGTCGTCAGCAAAATGATGTATATAACAATCACCAGAAAGTTGTTAAGATCCATAGTGTATAGTAAACACAGGAGCGGGACTAGCATTGAGCCCTGAGGAACTCCTCGAAGTAATGGCATTGCACTGGAACTGGTTAAATCTAGGACAACGTACTGAAATCGGTTGGAGAGATAGCGTTCAATGAAACCTATGGTTTCCATAGAAAAGCAGGAATAATTCAGTTTATCCAAAAACAGATTATGTCCCAGGGTATCGAAGGCTTCACTATAGTCTAAGTAACAAGTAATGTTATCAATGCCTTAAATATATCATCGAATACTTCCGTTAATACTGTAGTTGTACCATGCCCAGACCTGAAGCCAGATTGGCAATCTGAACATAGTTCATTCTTTGTGAAATAACTCATAATTCAATCAAAGTAGTAACGGAACTGTTATAATCAAGTGTAACAGAAAAGAAGATGTCGAAAAAGTCCAACAAGAAGTTCAACAAAAACTACCCAGCCAGTATAACACGAAAGTAATAAGACTAATTAAATCAAAAATCAAAATTCCAAATTTAAGAGTGGACAAAAACTTGAAAAAGGAAGATATTGAAAAAATGATTATTGATCAAAATCCCATTATTGATGAAGATGATCATTCATTTTTGCAGATTTTGAGAGACTTCCTACACATAGATACTTCTACTGTGTTTGCAGAAGTGAATGGCAGTTCATTCCAAAAAGTAATGACGAATAATAATGGAAAATTGTTTTTAGGATGGCAAAATTCATGAGTTTATGGAAATAATATTCTCACACAATATACCAGGTGTTTCAGATTCAGACATACTGATAACAAGTGTATAAATAGCATTTTGTTTCCTTGCTGTTCCTGCCCACATCATTTGAAAGATGTTAATAACGCTGAAAAGCCCACTTACAATTATTGTGTGTTGTCCAATACTAATCTCTTTCGTTTGCACTTATGTTCAGATCGGGGAGATTATCACCATTATAGTCTATATAATACAAACCTATTTCAATTTACATTTTTATCACTTGAAAGCTTTGTCGATAAGTTGAAAAACTTCTGACATCAAAGTATATTTTGCCTTTAATCCTGAAATGATAGCCGATTTTATATTCAAAACTATAAAGAAACTTTTTGTAATTCATGGCTCAAATCAATTCCCAACCAGTGAATTCAAATTATATTGGAATTTATACATATTCTATAATCTCGGAATATGAACCGAAAATGTCTGGAACCCTAAAAGTTCTCTATTTAAATGCCAGGTCGGTAATAAATAAAATGGAAGAAATAGAAGTTAAAATCAATAGTATGGTGGATGAAAGAAGAAGAGGAATCTAATTATAAGACACTAAGGTAAACACGAATAAATTTCCACAGATTTATTGTATTCGCGACATGTTTCGATACACTGTATCTTTTTCCTCTTCCTCTTTCTGAAGAAAATTTCTGCAAAGAATTAAATATTATAAAACCGATAGCAGTTAACAATGGATATCAAGTCAAATTAATAGAGAATATTCTTGCTAAAAAATTACATAGAAAGGCTATCCAAGAAGTGTACCCCCCTAAGAGGAACCTTGACAATAATTACAGAACTTTAACATATTCAGGGCCCGTTTCAGAAAAAATAGCGTCATTTTTGAAAAAACAAAATTTAAGAGTAGCATCCAGAACAGATAACACGTTGGGAAGGTTTATTAAAAATAATAAAGATAAAACACAAAAATCTAAAAAATCAGGAGTTTATAAATTGAATTGTGGATCTTGTTCCAAAGTATATGTAGGCCAGACTGGTAGACCATTCAAAAGCCGCGTACGTGAGCACCGTATGAATTAGGTAAATAATAAAACACATTCAACATATGCCAATCATATTTTGGAAGAAGAACATGACTTCGATGAACACTTTGAAATCCTTCATGTTGAAAATAAAGGTATTAGACTTAATTATTTAGAATTCTTGGAAATTAATAAATTGAAAAATTCGAATTATTTACTAAATGATCAATTGGACCTTAATAGTTCCCCTTTGTTAAACCGTTTCAACTAATTAAGTAGTAGATATGTCTTGAGATTTACAGGTACATTGTATTGTCAATTTTATTTTTATCATAGGTAGCTCCTAATTACCTCATTTGTTAAGAAGGGTATTTAAGTAATGTTCAAGGTAGAATAATTTAATGTATAACATTCGCTTGAAAAAGATACAGAGTATCGAAACATGTCGCGAAGACAATAAATCTGTGGAAATTTAATCGTGTTTACCTTAGTGTCATATACTTTGAATTTCCATCAAGTAAAGGCCACGTCATTCCAAAATCTGATTATAAGTTCAAAAACTGCAATTCTGTTTATTCAAGATCTAAGCGCGGAGGAGAAACAGGAATTTTCATAAAAAAAGATTTGAACTTTGAAGTAATGAAGAAGGATATCAAAAATCCATTCATCGTGGTCAAACTAACACAGCTTGATATTTCAATTTGCAGCTTATATCGTTCTCCTAATGAAAATTTTAATGATTTTCTGAAATTCCTTGATGAAAAACCTCAAAATTTGAGTAACCTCAAACTGGATGCTTTCATTTTTGGTGATATTAACGTAAAAACTTTGAAAAATAATATGCAAACTAGTATTTTCACTGAAATATGTGAATCGAATAATTCCAAAATATGCAATAACGAAATACCAACACGAGACTTTGAAAATAAATTATCATCAAATGATCATATACTGAGCAATTCTGATGAAAAATGTGAAATTTCAATAATAAATACTATGCATTAATTGACCATTAATTAATAGTATCTGAGATTTCTCTGATAAAACCAAAAACAAACAAGAATTTCTAATTTAAAAATATTATTATATCCAAATGGAATTTATAATGAAGTTTTACAAATATTTGAAGATTGTTCTTTGGTTCTTTGGTTCAATGAGACTAATTTGAAATTGATGAAACTGAGAGATTGTATTACAAAAAAAAAGAATGATCTGAACATTCAATAGTTTATAGATTATCACAACTATTACAATAAATCAGTTAAAAGCTCTGTTCGAGAGGCAAAACAAAAATATTATAATGAACAATTTGCTAACGCTATCCCAAAATCTGTATGGAATGGAATAAATGAAATTTTGTATCACAAATCAAAGTCTATTCTCAAAAATTTTGAAGTTATCTCACTCAATGGAAAAAAAATTAAAATCGAAAGGAAATATTTGAAGATTTTAACAATTACTTCCTCAATGTTGGTCCTAATTTGTCAGTTCTTCTTCCTTCCAAAAATTAAACTCCATTTCATTTTTAATCAACTTCTATGTTCCTGAAGCCTACATATCATGTAGAAATAAAAGAAATCATAAGTTCGCTTGATATTAAAAAGTCTCTTAGATTTGACAAAATCAGCACAAAAATTATTAAAGCAGTGAAATCAGAACTTGCACCTATAATGAGCAAAATAATAAATGTAACTTTCATAACAGGTATAATTCCAGATAAAATGAAAATTGCGAATGTTACACCAATTTTCAAAGCAGGTGAAAAAGATCAAATGAACAATAATAGACCCATCTCGATTCTATCAATACTTTCGAAAATAATTGGAAAAGCAATGCATTGTAGATTATTTGAATATCTTGAAAAATCAAAATTATTGTATAATAGGCAGTATGGTTTTCGAAGATCTAGCGATACAGAATCAGCAGTACTTGATGTCATTACTCAATTACAACTTGATATAGATTCAGAAAGCTTGTAACGAAATGTAAAACATTGCGTTCTTTTTATAATTTCCATCTGAAATTATATCATAATTAAAAAGATTTCACATCTGATTGAGATAGTTCATTCCGAACATCTCATTTAGATAGTTTATTCCGATTATAGTTTGCTCCGATGTACCTTATTGTTCTGTGATGTGAAATGCAACATTACTACATTGGTAAAACTGCAAATAGAAAGAGTAAGAGGGAAGGGATATCCTTCTTGGAGGCCCTTCATCGTCCCTTTCTGAAGCGAGCAGTCAAGGCATTTGGGTGTTTTGAGTTTCCCTTCGGGAAATGTATTGATTTTCCACAACGAAGAAATGAAAGGTCGTATATTTTATGACGATTAATTTGAATTCGATTATTTGATGGAATCGATCTACCTACATATCGACTTTCTCTTTGGCAGATTTTTCTTTAAATGTATTAAATTCATTTTGTCGACTTGTTTCACGTCTCTGGTGGAACAAAGATGGCCACATGAGCGTCACTCATAAATATTTTCAAAATTTTCAATCTTAAATAATTTAATCTAACCCCGATATATTATTAACATTTTAATAACGTTTCGTATCGTCTTTTGACTAGTCGGTCCGAATTTTGGCGACTTGTTTTACGTCTCTGGTGGAACAAAGATGGCGACATGAGCGTCACTCATAAATATTTTCAAAATTTTCAATCTTAAATAATTTAATGTAATCCCGATATATTATTAACATTTTAATAACGTTTCGTATCGTCTTTTGACTAGTCGGTCCGAAAATGTCAAAATTTAACCAGTCCATAACATATCATCTAAAAGTGATGATTCACATGTTTTGATGATTTCGATTAATTCTATTATTTTTGGACTTTGAATATCAATTAGACCTGTTTCTGTTCCTGCTTTATGAGTTTCAGTGATACAAGTTTTTCCAAAAGTTTTTCTGGAACGCTCAGAAAATAACCTGCTAGAAGTGTGAACAGTGAATAGGAGCTAAAGGCACTTCTCCTGAACCTGGTTGGTGATCTGTACAAGGACTGGTCTGGTAGCTAGGAGTACGGAATTCGTGGGTGAGTCATTGTTTGTTACAGAAATAGAAATAGAAATACTCAACCTACTGAGAAAAAATCTAAAAAATAAATACTGATCGGGTTCCGATGAAGTTCCCATGTTCATTTTGAAAAACCATACATATCTTAGCAAAACCCTTTGCCATCTGATTAACTTATCATTTGCGGAAGGTAAATTTCCAGATATATTGAAAACCGGCAAAATAACCCCATCATGAAAAACTGCCGGCCTATCACAGTACCCTCAAATTTGTCGAAAATATTCGAATATGCTTTTCTGGATAGGTTCATGTCCTTTTGCTATAAACATGACATATTCTCAAAAAATCAACATGTCATTCTTGGTAACAGATCCACAATGACGGCTGTTCATTCATACTATGGAAAACTTGTGGAGAAAGTTGAGGCAGGCGAGTGCCCTGTCGGGATATTTTGTGATCTCAGCAGGGCGTTCGACTGTGTCAATCACGAAATTTTACTAGAAAAATTACTAAAATACGGCATAAGAGGGAATCCATATCAATGGATAATGAGTTATCTATCAATAAGACAACAGTATGTTATCATAAATAGCACAGCTTCCTACCGTTCAGAAGTAAACATCGGTGTGCCACAGGGCTCGGTACTGGGACCTATACTTTTTATACTATATATCAACGATCTGGACAAATTTCCAATACAAGGCTTACTCACAATATACGCAGATAATACCTCAATCATCATATCCGACAAATGCAACGAAAAACTGTATACTAAATCCAATCAAGCTTTGCAACTAGTAAGTGACTGGACTAGAGCAAATAGACTTTTCCTGAACGCTGATAAAACCAATGCAATCAGATTTCATAATCGTCAAAAAATATGTGACAAGATCACCCTACAAGCTAATGAGTCATCAAATCCAATCTCTACAAATTCAGGTATAGTAAAATTTTTAGGGCTTTACATAGACGAATGCCTAGATTGGCATAAAAACTCCCAAATATTGAAATCTAAAATCTATTAATACTCTTATCAATTTAGAAACTTGAAAAAAATTCTAAATAGAGAACAACTGTTAAATCTTTATTTCTGTCAAATTGACAGTCGTCTTCGTTATGGTATATGCTTCTGGGGTCTATCTAGCTCATCACAAGACTTTTCATTGCTCAAAAGTGAGTTATCCGTTCCCTGGTGGGTGTGTCCAATAGAACTTCATGTCGTGACATTTTCATAAACTTGAAAAAACTCACAGTACCCACACTTCGAATTTTAGAATCATGTCTCTATGTGTTCAATAATAAAGATAAATTTGATACAAACAGCTCGCGCCATGGAGGAATTCTACACACCTCTCTAAAGAAATTTGTGCTTCTTTCTCAAGTCCAGTTCCAAAGTGAAAACTAGGTGCCAACGATGTTCAAAAAACTCACCGAAGGGTGTCATGCAACTGGACACAGTCACCAGTCCTTCGGATGGTCCAGAACAAACCACACAACCCACAAGGAAGAAGAAAGGAACATCTCTTCCCGAAAGCAGTGCACAGAAGTAAAACTTCCTCTCCGGGAGTGGGATGAGTGTTTGTGTGTTGTTAGAGACTTTTTTCTATAAAGAATAAGCAAGTCTGTGTTACCACCACTTCTGAATGGAACTCCTGGTTATCTGTAGTCAAAAATGTCTGCAATAAGGTTATGGTTTCTCCCTTATTTTTGAAGAAAAGCAACGGCAACCGACTTTATATCAGTGTCGACATTTTTGGTGAATCAGTAGTTTCTCTTGTTGATACTGGCTCAAATGCTTCAATTCTTGGATCATCTGGATTTTCGCTCTTGAAACGTCACAAAGTTCCCATTCTCTATGATGAATTTCTGCAAGTAACGACAGCTGATGGAAAACCTCAGGAATTCTTGGGTTATGTTAATATTCCTATCTCTTTATACGGTGTTAGCAAGGAACTCAAATTGTTAGTTATTCCTTCTATTACGCAAACTTTAATTTTTGGAGTAGATAAGTTATTGTTGAAATTAGAATTTTTCTTGATATATTCATGAAAATGCTTGGAAGACAAAGTCAATTCGAATCTTGTATGTATTGCCTTGATTGATCATTGATATTTTTAATGTCTGAACATTTTTATTTTTCACCTTTATGTTTTGAGATTGAGTACATTTCATTATCTTATCCTGGAGTTGGAAAATTACTGATTTACAGGTCTATTCACTATCTTTTAACGATATCGTTAGCAGTCGTAACCAAGCGATAAGCCGTCACATAACGATAAAATAACAAAATCGTATTCACTATCTGTTTCTTCATCGTTATTTAACGATATATTGTTGCCAACACATCGCTGAGCAGACGACACCTATTTGGCTGTCATAACTGTCAACGATGAAAGACGTGTTCAGCAAAAAAAATATTCTCACTCGTCCTTTGCAAAATTTAAATAGTAATACAATAGTAAGGGACCAGTTCGAGCGGGACGTATTGGTTGTAATCCTAGAAGAACTACGAAGAAGGTGTTATGATGATTTATAAAGGTAAATCGGATCACGTATCTGTTGTTCCATAGAGAGTTGAGTCGGAGATTCCCGAAGAAAATTTTCGGAAAGATTTTAGATTAACCAGAGAACTGGCGTGGGAGTTATTTAACGAAATGAGCCATCACTCTGCAATGCCCCTCAGGAATGCGAGGATACCTTCAGTTATACAAGTATACAGAAAATACTAAATTTCCATTCAATAACCAATAAGACAGTTTTCTTTCAGCATGGCATTTTTTTGCTCATGGCAAGCACCAGAAGTCTATGGCAAAAGATTAATCATGTGTCATATCCCAGTCTTCTGTAGGCAGCAGGTGTATTCACGACGTATCAGAAATATTGGTTGTTCATTTGACCCCTTTATTTATGTAAAATTCCCAACAGAGCAGATCAATTTGGCTGTTAGGAGGTGCCAAGTTTCTTTGAGAATTTCTGGTTTGCTTGGTTCATACTTATTTGTACGAAAACACTAGTTTTTTTTCAATTTATCCAATTATACGGAAAATTGTTGCCTTTATAATAGTTTCACTACTTTTTTTCACAATTCCTTGATATTCACCAATTTCCATAATTGATTCAAGTTTCCATAAAATAGTCAAATAACAGAAACAGGCAGTTTCAAAATTTTGTTTTCATCCATCATTCAATCACAAAACATGAATTTATATGTACTACCCGTCTCAAAAATTCAGGTTGGTCGTTATTCGTTCGGTAACGATTGAAACTGTAACGACATTGTTTGCGGAATAAGAATTTCTGAACTGTCGTTTAGATTGACGTAATCGTAAATTAAACTACAATCGTTGATCATCGACTCGTTAAATAACGACTTTTTAGAGAATAGACCTGTTAATGATGAAGAGAGAATCCTCTGGTTAGTTTCCTGTAATGGGAATTCAATTGCTCAGAACCAAATGGGTTCTCTCCAGTCTATCACATGCGTTTAATCACTTGTCTCTCTTATCTCTTTTTTACAGACTGTTAATATCTCTGAGAATTATTCTGGATGCTATAGGTCCGCTGATCTTGAGTGTATTTTTTTATGATTAGTTTCCAACAATTCGATGGAATTAAATTGCTCAGAACCAAATGGGTTCTCTGCCATTTAATCAGATGCACTTGATTATAGGTCCACTGACCTTTACTGTGATTTTTTCCTGATTAGTTTCCAGCAATTAGAATTCGATTGCTCAGAAACAAATGGGTTCTCTGCCGTCTAATCATGTGCCCATGATCACAGGTCCGCTAACCTTCGGTTTGGTTTCCTTGGCAAGGAAATTTTTATAGTAGTATTGTAATGACGGACAATTCTTCTGGGGTTACTTTCTGATTGGTTTCCGAATGCAGTGTGCAATAGGAATTCGAGTGTTCGGAACCAAATGGGTTTTCAACAGTTTAATCAGATGTCTTTGGTTACAGATCTCTATCCTTGACAATGAGATTATTTTTAGGGTGTAGCAATCTTATGCTTGCATTTTTGCAACTAGCCCCAGAAGTGTATTTACTGACTGGATTTTTTTTTAGTTATTTTTTTTCTAAAATTCTTATTGGTTCATATAGCATCCTAGATCTATCCACTCACAAGCAGTGTTCTGGTAATCTTGATGATGAATTTTAGTTTGAATGGGAAGCTATCATTTAGCATTTAGTGTTTTCTCTTATATTCAACTTTTCGTTTATCCTTTGCAAATAAAAAAAAATAATGATAATAAAATAATTTTTCTTTTATTTATTTATATTTTTACCGGACTTGCCAAATAACATAGGTTTTGCAGTACTTTGCCTGAATGTTTGTGATTAAATCCCTCATCCTAAATCTAACTTCATATCCCGCAATAGATACTCCAATGAAGGAGTTATTCTGGAAGTATTTTACCCTTTTCTTGCTCTAAAAAAAAGAATGATTAGCTTTAAACTTTTTTGTTTTAGGGACTCTAGGGACTCACTTTGGTGGGGTGTCAGCTCAGCTCAGATATTGTAATTAGTGAAACAGTGTTTTTACTATTTCAGTTGGTGGCGCTATAGTTCACCCCAGTTGAGGTGACAACTGGACTTAATTTTTTTTATAATTCATTTTTTTTGTTTCACCAAGGGTATAGTTGGTGATGGTTC
The DNA here is from genome assembly GCA_944452925.2 of Chrysolina oricalcia. Taxonomy (NCBI): domain Eukaryota; kingdom Metazoa; phylum Arthropoda; class Insecta; order Coleoptera; family Chrysomelidae; genus Chrysolina; species Chrysolina oricalcia. The sequence continues at coordinate 43,292,978 of OX101811.2, forward strand.
CTTGTGGTTGAATTCTGGTTGGTGGAGGTTGTCTCAGGTAATCTGGAGGCAAGTGGTTGAAGATGTTCACTTACCGGCGCCGCAATCAACATCCTGCAGCGATGAGGGCATCTTTGCCAGATTGTCTGGAAGGGTTTCGACTGCGCTGGGTTTTGCCTTGGGGAATGGTCAGTAGCTGGACCCTTTTTGTATCTTCACTCCAGAACTATAAAATACAGGGAGTTGGAAGCTTCAGCTCTGTAAGTGCTATAACTTACAAGTTTTAGTTCCTGGATATTGGTAATTAGCAATATACCAGTTTTATTATTGAAAATTTCAGCCATATAAAAGCTACAAATTACAGATTTAATTTCTTAAAAAAAAAAATTCAAATAATTTTTTTTACTGGAGTCAAAGGAGGGTGTAACGAAATGTAAAACAATTCGTTCCTTTTATAATTTCCGTCTGAAATTATATCATAATTAAATAGATTTCACATCTGATTGAGATAGTTCATTCCGAACATCTCATTTAGATAGTTTGTTCCGATTATAGTTAGTTACGTTGTACCTTATTGTTCTGTGATGTGAAATGCAACATTACTACATTGGTAACACTGCAAATAGAAAGAGCGAGAGGGAAGGGATATCCTTCTTGGAGGCCCTTCATCGTCCCTTTCTGAAGTGAGCAGTCAAGGCATTTGGGTGTTTCGAGTTTCCCTTCGGGAAACGTATTTATTTTCCACAACGAAGAAATGAAAGGTAGTATAATTTATGACGATTAATTTGAATTCGATTATTTGATCGAATCAATCTACCTAAATAATATTTTCAAAATTTTCAATCTTGAATAATTTAATGTAATTCCGATATCTTATTAACATTTGAATAACGTTTCGTATCGTCTTTTGACTAGTCGGTCCGAAAATATCAAAATTTAACCAGTCCATAACATAACCTCTAAAAGTGATGATTCACATGTTTTGATGATTTCGATTAATTCTATTATTTTTGGACTTCCAATATCAATTAGACCTGTATCTGTTCCTGCTTTATGATTTTCAGTGATACAAGTTATTCCAGAAGTTTTCCTGGAACGCTCAGAAAATAACCTGCTAGAAGTGTGAACAGTGAATAGGAGCTAAAGGCACTCCTCCTAAACCTGGTTGGTGATCTGCACAAGGACTGGTCTGGTAGCTAGGAGTACGGAATTCGTGGGTGAGTCATTGCTTTCGTTTCATTTAATTACAATTTGTAGAAGCTAGACTCACTCATGATTCTCCGAACTCTAGGTTCGATCTATTCTGGATCATTCACTAGCCACGTTTAGATGGAAAGGCCTAGCCAAAGAGAAAATCTATTACCTTAACAACCTTTCATTTGCTTGGTGAAATTTGATATCAAGGTACTGTTTCAGTACCCTCTCTCTCTTTCTTTCCAGTCAGAAGATAAACTCAAAACAACCATCTGCTTGCGTTGCAAATTTGTTAACGAGGAACTTTCTCAGTACACTATCTTTCTCCTCAGTCTGGAGATATATCTTTGATTTATACTTGTCGAGGAAATTTCTCGTTACAATTTATCTGTACACTTTATCATTTCGCTTTATCGTTACACTTTATCTTTCTCCTCAGTCTGGAGATATATCTTTGATTTATAATTGTCGAGGAAATTTCTCGTTACAATTCATCGGTACACTTTGTTACTGGTTTATTTTGCACTAGAAAACTCTTTTTGTTTTAATACAATAACATCAGAAATTCTCTGTCATTGATATACACTTTCCACTCTGTACGCCACTGTATCAAAATGACAACTTGATCGTTGTCATGTATAGCTTGTTCTGAATGTTAGTACTTACCTTTGTCGTCAAGCGGACATGAACCGGCCTTAAGCTAATGACAGTTATCAGTTGTTCTATTTTGCGGTATGACAGCGTTGTTTTGTAAACATACTTATGGTTATTCTATTGTTTTGAGCTTAGAACACAAAACCGTAACATTCCTACTCTATCTCTATCTTCTGTCATTGAGGTACCTACTTCACATTCGAATACTTGACCTTTTGTTTGTTTGTTTGTGTTTGGTTCTGATATTTAGAGGCTGGCGTTTTCGTCTTGGTTCAGTTGGCAACACTGAATCTTAAGGTGTTCGTTTCATAGCTCCTGGTAGCTCGAGTTAGTTCCTGGACTGTTCCCACTGAACACTAACGAACAAGAAAGCGCCTTGTCAGATATTGACAGTTTTGACTTTGACGTCTGAGATATATTTTCCCCTTCCTTATTTGATATTGATGAGTGAATGACCTATTTTGAAGATTTCCAATTAAAGTTTGATCATCGTTGATGGATCTTGGGAAAATTCATATCAGGAGAATTTCTCATATTGTTTGCGAATTTTGACGCTATATATTTTTGAGAAATCTCCGTTCGCTTTGCGAATTTTTGAGGTTAGAAGTCACTTCATCATTGTGTGAAACCACTGGAACGAGAAACTTGCTATCAGACAGCAAACATACCATAAAAGCTGTTATCAGAACCCTCCCACTTAATAGAGGTGGGTATTTGCATTTGGGCTCTACTTATGGCCCCATAAAAGTGTAATCGGAAGGTCAGACTGGTATGGTTTATTCTAGGGTGCTCTGCTGCGGCTACCACTTTGCTACTACTTTGCTCCTCTGCAGCTACCACTTTGCTACTGTTCCGCTGCGGCTAGTGCTTGCTACCACTTCTGCTACCACTCTGCTACTACTTTGCTACTGTTACCTCTTCGCCGCTGGTAGTACTCCACTACGGTTTATTGCTACTACTCTGCTACCGTTTATTGGAATTCCACTAATGTGATTGTTCAACTGTTTCGTTGCTACACGATTGTCTTTCCACTGTTCCACTAATGTGATTGTTCCTGCTCGAATGTGGTTGTCCTGCTGTATATCTGTTGTTTAGCATTCCTTCGCTATTCGTCCCAGCTGTACATGTACTTTGATTGATTGTGTCGTACCCACTGTGCACCTGTATACACCAAGCACCAACCACAGTCGAGCAGAAACATTCACAGCAGTGGAACAGTGGAAAGGCAATCGTGTAGCAACGAAACAGTGGAACAATCACATTAGTGGAACTCCAATAAACGGTAACAGAGTAGTAGCAATAAACCGTAGTGGAGCACTACCAGCGGCGAAGAGGTAACAGTAGGAAAGTAGTAGCATTTCGCTTTATCGTTACACTTTCTCTTTCTCCTCAGTCTGGAGACATTCCATAATTATTTATCATTATCGATAAAAAAAGACCAATAATTTGATATCCTTTTGCCAGTCTAAATGACTGTTCAAATTTGAATATTTTATTCATTAGTTTATGAAAACAATATTTTTATGATAATTATTTTTCTCATGCTCGCTTGAGATTGGCCTTCTCTAATTTTGTATAGGAAGATTCTAAATTTAAACTTTATCGTAAATTCTTATGCTTCACACAATTTTAATCTTTAATACATTGTTTAAATCAGCAAATCTTCAACATGTTATTTTTTTAGACAAATGTTATTTTTGTAAAAATATAAAATTTTACCATTTCTGTAACAACCTTTAATAGTTAATCTGTAAGTTGATTTTTCCTTGATTATTCTTATCACATTTGTCAATTTGAGACAAGGTGCTGGTTTTTTTATTTTTTTCACAGTGTAACCTCAGCATTCAAACATCTGAGCTTTAGGAAAGACTCCAATATACCAGATAAGCTACTACAAACTGTATCCAGCTAGTAGAGCAGCCGCTGCCTCGAGACACCCTACAAGGCTCCTACATCCAACGTTAAAGTAGAGCTCTGGAGTAAGTCTTCCTACACCATCGCAAACACTGATCATAAAAGTAAACAAACCAGACATTTGTAAGCGATTATTTTCCAAATTTGTAAACTAAAATCATTTCAATCATAATATATTTGTAGAAATTCAAACCTCAATTATTTAAATAATTTTCTTTATTGTATCCAAATTTATAAACAAATTGTAAATATAGTGTTTTCAGAATTTTTTTTGTTTTACTGTTGAGAAGCACAAAGTACATCCTTTGACAAAATCCGTGATTTTGGTATTTTCATAAAAAAGAACCTGGTGCCCATATAATTACCTTGTATCTTTACTTTCTTTAATTTCGAGTATCTAATTTTTGTAAAAGGATCTATCTATCAAACTGGCAGATAACGAAACCCACGACCTCCCGTACCAATCTGAGCAGCTCACAGGCATTGCTGTATACAATGAGCAAGTAACTATCTGAAAAGTGTTTTGTTGTTACAAGCTTTTGACACAGTTGATCACAAAATGTTATTGGACATCTCATATCAAATAGGTGTGAGAGGAAGTGCTCACGAATGGTTCAGAAATTATTTTTTAGACAAAAAACACATCGCATCACATCATGGAAGATACTGAAGGATTGCATGAAATAGTTCCATGTGGAGTGCCACAAGGATCAATCCTTGGACCTGTACTCTTTCCCATATACCGTGTGTGCATAAAGTAACCCCTCCCATGTTAACTTTCGAACGGATTGGAATTTTTGCATGAAATTTTTTTGGGAGGAATGGTAGTTCATAAGCTACTTTCTGACGACAAAAACAATTGTCTATCTTTCAAAATGGCGTCCCGACGCCATTTTGAAAGAATTTTTCAAATGGCATGGGTGGTCGAGTGAAACGTCTTACAATGCTTTATACGTCCCCAGCATTTCGAACAAAAATATACTTCCAAAACAAAATGGCGGTATATAATGTAAGAACTCTCTTAGAGTAACCCCACCCATGTTAACTTTTGAACGGATTGGAATTCTGTTTTGAATTTTTTTTTGATTTAATGGTAGTTCATAAGCTTCTTTTTGACAACAAAAAAACTTTCATCCAATGATATCAAGAGAGATTTGATGATTTTACTAGAGCTCATTAATAGCAATCGAAAAGATCCTCATATGGCAGAGCTGTTTTGTTGTTTTTGTTTGTTGTTTTTTTTCCGTTAACCAGCTGTCGTCCCTTTACGAACGGCAGCCCTCAAAAGTCGAAACTTGTGCGAGCTAAGGATTAACGAGGTCTTACCTTTTTACGTGCGATTCCTAGCACGATCCGAGGAGAATATCGAAGGGAGGTCCGTTGGTCACCCATCCAAACCATGGCCTCACATAGCGTTGCTTGACTTCAGATATCGGTGAACCAGCGCTCTCCATTCGAGCTATCCCCGCTCTAACATTATGTACCGCCATTTTGTTTTGGATGTATATTTTTGTTTGAAATTTTGGGGACGTATAGAGAATTGTAAGACGTTTCGATTGGAATATCACTCAACCCACCATACCATTTAAAAAATTCTTTCAAAATGGCGTCGGGCCGCTATTTTGAAAGATAGTCATTTTTTTGTCTTCAGAAAGTGGCTTATGAACTGCCATTCCTTCAAAAATAATTTCATGCAAAAACTCCAATCTGTTCAAAAGTTAACAGGGGGGGTTACTTTATGGACACACTGTATATTAATTCATTAGCCGATTTGGAACTAGATGGAAAAATCAAAATGTTTGCTGATGATACAACCATTACTTATAACGGAAATAGTTTACAAGAAATTAAAAAAAAAACATGTTAAATGACATTGAGAAATTGTGATCTTGGCTAATAAACCATGAACTAACTTTAAATTAGGTTTGTGACCAAAAGATCGACTTCAAGGAACCTATCAATTTCAAAAGTGATATCATCAAGTATGCTCCTATTTTAAAGTTTTTTGACTGTATATTGATAAAAATTTGTTAAGGTCCAAACATATTGAAATATTGAGGAAGCAAATATCTGCAGTAATCGCAATTCTTTTCAAAATCATAAATTTGAAATATTTGAAATTCATTTATTATTCTTTAGTCTTTTCCAAACGGCAACAGAATATTCACTCAAATCATTGAAAACTCTACCATCAATCAATCAAGTGTATATTCAACCTAGAGTACAGAGAACCTACAAAAAATTTATACAGACCAAAACAAATTTTGGATATCCATTCTTTTTATAAGTTGAAGATTTGTACTTCTATTCATCAAGTCAAAAATAACTTCAAAAACTCTGATTTGGTTTTCAACCTCATCAACAATAATCATAACCACTTGACGAGGCAATCAGATAATTTGTCGTCAGTTTTCAAAGTAAAAACAAATGTGGGCCAACAATCAATACCTATATATTATGAATAGTATAAATAATATGAAAATTAATATTTAGTTGGTATATAATTAAGTTTAGTTGAAAATGCATTTATTGTTTTTTTCCCTTTCATAAACTTGTATGTTTCTTGAGAAATGAATGAAATGTAAAAAAAATTGGAAGTAGAATGATTCGAGAAGAGCCCCCTGGGGACCTAATATAAAATGTCTACTACCCTATGTCACATGCGATCAAATATGTCCATCGCCTATCTCGGATATGCATTGAAAAATGCGAATTCAATTTACTATTCCACACTTATGAACATAAAATATGTATATTTGTTTCTTTTTTCGAATACGAATTGGAAGGCGAATGATTCGAGAATAGCCCTTCTGAAGGAATTTAGGACATTAAAGGCAAGGAATAAAGTATGTATTTTCTGTAAAGAATTTGGGATTCTTATTTTTGAAAACGACCGAACAATTTTCTCATTCGCAAAGAGCAAACTCCGTTTGTGAGTGTTACAAGCAGTTCTGAGATGCGAGTTGCGTTATTTCATTTCAACTTTTCCGCGATGGGTTGAAAACTTTGCCTAAAACCTTCCGGCACTGCCGCGCAGACTCAGACTACGAAGCGCCCGAGAATTCCAGATTATTTGGAATTCCCCTACTACATGACCATCTCAGTCTCAGTCTCAGCATTCCACGAACATCAGTGTGTTGCCGGGTGGGCAAAGGTGTGTTACGTTACGAATTATACGCTTTTCCGGAGTGGCAGTCCCACGGCAGTAAAGCATTCTAATTTTAACAATCAGTTTTTTAGTTGCATTTTTGAGTAGAAAGGTATTCTACAGTTGTTTTGTTTTTTAGTTTTCGAAGTTTTGAAGTTTATTAAAATTTTACAGATGGTTGCTACGAGAAGAAATTGGAAAGGTTGAACAAACTCATGGTAGATTGTTAAGAAGAGAAATTAGAAGAAGAAAAAGAAGAGGATTCGGACGACGATTTGAAAGAAGGTAACATGGAACTACAGGAAGAAAACTCAGACACAGAACAGGAAATATCCGATATCGAAATAGAAACAACGGCTAATCTTCCATGCTTTCTTGGGAAAGATAAATAAACAAAATGGTCAAAATGCGCCCCTCCTTCGTCCAGAACTCGTGCAGAGAATTCGATAATTGCTGCTATCAATCTATGGAAGTATTTCTTTGATTTGGAGATGATAGAACAAATCGTCCGCTATACTTACCAACATACCGACAAGCAAAGACCTAAATTTGGTGACAGGTTGTTGCTAGAGCCAAGCACAAAAATCTTTCTGAGATGCATTGTTTTATTGTACTGCTATATATAGCTGAAGTGTTGAAGTTTAGTCAGGTCAACATTGATGAGTTATGGAATAACGATGGAACTGGAGTAAAAATTTTTCGGATTGGTATGTCAAAATTTTGTTTTTCTTTCCTACTTCAGAATTTGCGATTCAACGATATGGAAACCAGAAAGGAAAGACAAAAAATTGATAAATTGGCCCCAATTAGATCTATATTTGATTCGTTCGTTGAAAAATGCAAATCTGCGTACACGCCTTTTGAGAATGTCAATATAGATGAAAAGTAGGAGGCATTTCGTGGAAGATGTGGCTTTCGCGTATACATTCTGAGTAAGCCTAACAATTATGGCCTAAAAGTATATGCACTGGTGGATTCTAAAACATTCTATGCTTGTAATTTAGAAGTATATGTAGGATCTCAACCCCCAGGACCATATGTTCAGGATACTTCTGCTTCAGCCGTTGCTGAAAGACTTGTTGAACCGCTGAGGAATTCAAAAATAAACTTGACCTGTGATAACTGGTTCACTAGCATTCCGTTAGTACGCGATTCATATTCGAATAATAAGCTCACTTTTTTGGGAACGATCAGGAAAAATAAGCGGGAAATCTCCTTAGAACTTTCGAATCCAGTCAAAAGGCCACTTGGGACTAGTATGTTCGCCTTTGATAACATCATGACGTTGGTTTCATGTATCCCGAAAAAAACAATAAAAAACGTACTGCTAGTTTCAAATCTACACCACTACGACCAAATTGATGAAGCCACGGTAAAACTTGAGACGATAATCGACTACAACAGCACCAAGGGTGGCGTAGACACACTAGACGGCAGGAGCCCTATAGCGCCAGTTGGCGGGAGACAACTCGAGCTTGGAGCTTCTTGGCTTTCAATTTCGGGCTCAGCCCGAAATTCTTACAATATAGAGTCGCAACACTTACGACATGGCGCTCAACGTGGGACATTTTGTAGAGTTGACGAAGAAGTGAATCCATTTTGTGCATCTAGCACTTATAGAGCTGCAGCGAAACTAACATTTTCTGAATCACTTATATTGCTACCTCTGGAAGAGGTAGGGATCCCAAAGTTTTTCGAATCAAATTTTGATGCTTCAATCAACCCTGAAGCAGAACTTGAAGTGCTCAACAAAGCTTTTACTGGAAATAATACCAACACATCTCGGATGTGTTTGGTGACAAAGATTGGCATACAGTTTCCAATTTGGAAACTCGGGAGAATATGGACTTGGAATGTGTAAAAGATACTTTGGAAGAACATGTCATTAGCTCTGGCAATCCTTTCCGTGAGCTGGTACAGTCTCTTAAACTTAATAAAGAACGAAAACCCCTTTAAAGATACTTGGCCTCAACTCCTATTAGTCCAAGTATCATGTCTAGTGGCAGTTCGAGAAATGTTCCAAATTCCTCTACTGTCGATAATCTCTAGCCTAGAGATTCGATGGCGAAACTGGTTAAGATATTGCAAGCTATGTCAGGAAATAACCCTGCACCTAATAAAAAAATTGTTAGGATCCGAATTCCAACATTCTCCGGAGGAGAAGAGGACCTCAAGTGGTTCATCAATAAAGTGGTAAACGAATTTGAGAGGACTAATACTGAGATTGACGAATGGGTCACCCTCATTAAACCGCAGCTTCGAGGAGAAGCCTTGCAGTGGATAAACTCGTATGTGGGAATTGATATGTCATGGGCCTATTTCCTGCGTCGATTCTACTCTCGTTTCGATAGCCCAGAACTTTCGTCACAGCTGATGTCGAAGCTATATGGAGCTATATAAAGGAAACAGTAGATGTTTTCATCGGCCAGAAGGCCGCCTTGGCTCGTAGATTCATTCCGAATATCACTGAATAAGCTTGTATTCGATTGATTACAGAATTGATTGCTTCGCCCATTAAGGCTTATTTAATCGGAAAAACTTTCTCGGACCTAAAATCCCCGGCTGCATTCTGTACAGAAATACAGAAGAATAATGGCTATAAATCAACTGTTACTTCGACCCCATTTAATAATAACGATGCTAATAAAGCTCCGACATCCCGAAATAATCGATATAATTCTCCGAGTAATTCGGATAACTACCGAGCAACCCAAAGGCCTGAACGAAAACCGGTTTCACCTCCACGAGGAAATATGTCTCGAAATGTCAACCAGGATGACCAAGAAGGTTCTTGGATATTGAGAAAGAAGGATTCTCATCGGGAAACTGTCCCAGAGATGTGTCACCGGCGACTTCGATTCATCTACGAGAAAATTAAGTCGTCAAAGTTCTTCTATTCCGTGTTTACATAATCCTCCTCCTTTTCACTCCCCGAGATCATCGACAATTTTAAGTACTAAGCTTCGGTCTTAAGAACGGGCCCGCAGTGTTTCAAAAACTACTGTCGGCGATTTTAGTGGGACACAGATAAATTCTGTAAGGTTTATTTGGACGATATCATCGTATATTCCCACTAGATCGAAGAACATTGCGATCACTTGCTTAGAATATTGAAACGACTTCGTTCCCATGGGCTTTAGCTTTCCTCCTAGAAGTGTTGCTTCCGATCCTCCGAATCAAAATACTTGGGGAGGATTGTTTCAAAAAAAAGAAATAGACATCAGGATACTCATGTCATTAACATTAAAGAGTTCCCCACTCCAAAGTCAATTCGACAGTTCTGGGCTCTCCTCGGAACTGCTGGATGGCTAAGGGAATACATCCCACATATTGCAGAAATGGCCGCGCCACTGTCCGACCTAATTGATAAGGAACGGCGATTCAAATGGACTTCCAAGGCAGAAGAAGCCTTCGTGAAGATCAAAGAGCTCGTTGCTGGACCCTCAGTGTTGGCCAGTCCCGACCCCTCTCGCCCGCATTGCTTGCAGACGGGCGCCAGTACGGTGGGGATCGGAGCCGTATTGTTTCAAGAAAGAGACGATAGCCAACGAGATATCATCACGTATGCCAGCGCGAAGTTGAGCAAGACCGAACAGAAGTACCATGTTAACTAGATTGAGTGTCTAGCCATCGTGTGGGCGGTCAAGAAGTATAGGCACTTCATTCAAGACCTTGCATTTAAGCTCTATATGGATAATTCCGCCTTGCTTTGGTTAGGGAAAATGAAAGACTAAAGGCTAAGTTAACTCGCTGGTCCTTGCTACTTCAGGAATACGACTTCACAATAATCCACGTCCCCGGCAAATTAAATCAATAGCCAGATTACTTGTCACGCAACCTGGTTGATGAGGAAACCGGCCAGGATATTTCGGCAGACGCTGAACGAATGTTCTTTCCCTCCATAGAGGCTGAACCAGCCATATGTGATCGGTGGGAAAGCCTTCAGCCAACTGACACTGATGTCTTGCCAGAAAGGTTGTACCAAATGCAAACCTTCTATGAGAGAGTGATGCGAGCCCAACTGAATAGTCCAAGCCTGCAAAGGTTTGTAGATAGAATCCTCAGAGCTAAAAGAACCGCTAATCCGAATGTCGTATTGCAACCGAGTTCGTGATGGAAGGCGGCTATCTATACTTCATAGGAGAGAACCCCGAGAACAAGCGTCTGGTCATACCAAAAGACTACTTTCCCTAGGTGATGAAAAGATATCACGATGACATTGGGCATCCCTGTGTGAATGAAACTCATCGTCAGGTGTCCACCCATCATCAGTTGGCTCCACTGAGGAACCGAATCCACTGATATGTTACTAGGTGTCTTGTTTGAGCGACCACGAAAGAGCGAACCCTCAACCAGCATCTAACCTACGCCCAAACGTTTCCGAGAAACCATGGGAGTTGTTCTCGGTAAATGTAATGGGACTACATCAGCGAATGGTAATCGTTATGTTATTATTGCGACATACTGCTTCAGCAAATGGGTAGAGGCAAAGGTAGTGCTTGAGGCTGACCCGTTGGTAGTTTTTCAAATCCTTCAAGAAGACGTATTTAATCGGTGGGGATATCCACAAACGTTCATAAGCGACAGCTCTAGTTCAGAGGAAGAACGTTTGAGTCTTCCGTGGAGAGACATCAAATTGAGCTGAAGTGGTCTCCCATCTATTACCAACAAGCGAACCCCGTGAAACGACGAGTGCATGAGATGAAGAAGATGCTACGAGCTGCCCTAGTAAATAAGGAAGAATCACTATGGGAAGAGCATCTTTCCTCTATCATTTTTAACCTCAGTACAAGACATAACGCTGCCACAGGTATGACCCCAAGTATATTACTTCTTGGTTATGACATTCCTAAGCCAGTACTATGCCGTATTGGCGATGAGTATCGCAAAAATTTCGGCTCACATTGGGTTGGACCTTATCAAGTCGAACGAGCGGCAGGACCAAATTGCTTTATTATAAATGAAGCATGCTTAGAACGGAACATCCATACTGATGACCTACGGCTAGCTCCCGAACCGCAACCAGGCCAGGATCATCTAGATCCTCGCCTCCCTCTTCCAGAGGGGTAGGATTGCCGAACAACAACCATCGCCTCACATTACTTAAAAGAAATTTTAATTCATGAATGAAGTCATATCAGGTACTTTCTTGGTTAAATGTATTCAATGGCGTTTGGAGAAATTGGATAGAAATCTTAGGCTTGATTGGTTGATTGGGGGATTCCAGCCTTCCACTGGTTGGGTTACATTACCAAAGAAACCCACTTCTTTTATTTCTGGACCTGTTCCTAGATGGTTTATGGTTTATTCTGGTAAGACGAAACCTGATGTGTCAGCAATAAAATCACTAGTGTATTTTCGAGTAAATTCCATTCAATTAAATTCAAATCGTTTTCATATTTGCTTTGAAAAAGAAACATTAAACTTTCATATTCTTTTGAAGGACTAAAGTAATTTAAGTGATGCCGTTGGACTAGTCCATGAGGAGCTGGACTTTGATAATTTCTGTTAGACTTTAAATTAATTTTTTTTATCATTATTCCTTGTCACAACTTTCAAAAAATTTTATGATCATTACCGGGCTAACGTCCCAAAGACCATACCTTTCTTTCAGCCATAATTCACTGGTTCTTTTCAGAACCGATTGAAAGGATTCGTTAAGTGCTGGCAGTCTAGACTTTGAACATTACAACATTTAACCAACTTATTCATGTATAGATTTCGCGGAACTATAACTACTATAATTCGGTTGTTGTTTGTCAGTTCTCCGGCTCTGAAAGGAGTATAAACTCTTTCTCAGCCTTTTCTTATAAATTCGAGCATTCGTTTTCAAGGAGAAATATTACTAGAAAAATTTTTGTGATCTACATCTAAGATGTGGAATGCTAGACAGAGACCTACAGTACCAGTTGGCGGGAGCCAACTCGAGATTGGAGCTTCTTGGCATTCAATTTCGGGCTCAGCCCGAAATTCTTACAATATAAAATCGCAGCATTTACGACATAATTCCAGATCATTTGGAATCCAATCTCAGTCTTAGTAACGCATTCTAATTTTAACGTTCAGTTTTTCATTTGCATTTTTCAGTAGAAGAAAGTTATTCTACAGTTGGTTTTTTAGTTTTTGAAGTTTTGAAGTTTTATTAAAATTTTACAGATGGGTAGCTACGAGGAGGAAAGTTTGAACAAACTCATGTTAGGGTGTTTAGAAAGGTAATCAGAAGAAGATAAAGTGGAGGATTCGGACGACGATTTGGAAGAAGGTAACATAGGAGTACAGAAAGAAAACTCAGACACAGAACAGGAAATATCCGATACCGAAGTGGAACCAACAGCTAATCTTCCATGCTTTCTTGAAAAAGATAAAGAAACAAAATGGTCAGAATGTGCCCATTCGTCCAGAACACGTGCAGAGATTTTGATAATACTTCTCCCGTGACCAAAAACGGCTGTAAGAGGCTTGAAGACCGCTATGAGTATTTCCTGGATTTGGAGATAATAGAACAAATTGTCCGCAACACTAACCAACATATCGACAAGCAAAAACCCACATTTGGTGACAGGTTGTTGCGAGAGCCAGGCACAAATCTTTCTGAGATGCATTGTTTTATTGGACTGCTATATATAGCTGGCGTGTTACAGTTTGGTCGGGTCAACATTGATGATAGAATAACGATGGAACTGGAGAAAAAAAAATCGGATTAGTATGTCAAAATTTTGTTTTTCTGTCCTACTTCAGAATTTGTGATTCGACGATATGGAAACCAGAAAGGAAAGACACAAAGTTGATAAATTGGCCCCAATTAGATCTTATATTTGATTCGTTCGTTCGTTGAAAAATGCAAATCTGCGCACACGCCTTTTGAGAATGTCACTATAGATGAAAAGTTGGAGGAATTTCGTGGGAGATGTGGCTTTCGCGTATACATTCTGAGTAAGCCTAACAAGTATGGCCTAAAAGTATATGCACTGGTGGATTCTAAAACATTCTACGCTTGTAATTCAGAAGTATATGTAGAATCTCAACCCCCAGGACCATATGTTCAGGATACTTTTACTTCAGCCGTTGTTGAAAGACTTGTTGAACCGATTAGGAATTCAAAAAGAAACTTGTCCTGCGATAACTGGTTCACTAGCATTCCGTTAGTACGCAATTGACGACTGGATTGATGAAGCCTCGGGAAAACCTGAGATGATAATCGACTACAGCAGCATCAAGTATGGCGTAGACACACTAGATGAGATGTGTGCAGCTTACGACTGCGCCAGGAATAACAGACGATGGCCGATGGTGATTTTTTATTCGTAGTTGAATATTGCAAGAATTAATTCTTTGTTGTTGTTTTCCTTGCAAAATCCAGGCAAAAACACATACATATGCTTGCTTCAAGGCTAGTAGAACATCATATCCGTAATCGCGGATTACAGGTCAATATTCCAAAAAGCATGAGACCTATAATATCAGAAATGTTGCTACGCTTCTTTTTAAAAAAAGAAGAAGTATAATATTAATAATTAAAAACCATCAGAAAGCAAATGAAAACAGAGCAGTCACCGACTAACTCAATTCGGGTGCCTGGGTTCTTTCTAAAATTTATACCGCGCCAGTGAGTTGATGAAGCCAGTCCAAAACACAGACTGCTCCGGATCTCTAAGGAGATTTCTAAATGGAATTTATAATAATATCAAATAATACAAGCACTGGTGGTATGTAGTATGACGACTACCTTGTTTGAGTATTGGGGTTAGGGTTGGAATAAAATGCAAAACGCTCAGTTTACAAACCTCTAATAATCCGTATGATGGAATCAGAAAAATCTTTCAAATAATGGAGTACCTGGTACGGTGTTGGTTCGATGCCTTCCAAACTCCCGTTGTGATCACAAAGGGCTGACAAATGAGAAGGTTACCACCTGGAAAGTACTAGTTAACTGGGACTCGTCCAATGTAGCAAACAACAAATATCTATAGAGAAATTATCAGGTTTGTAAACCGCCAAATTAATTGTACAAATATCCTCCACTTTGATAGTGGGCCACAATAATCAATTATAGTATATAATTGAATATTCTCAAGTAAACCATTTAACAATAGTGAAATATTCATAGTGAAATTTCTCCCTGAAGAATACTATTAAAAACAAATATATGACAAACTTGTTAACTAAATAAATGTCGACACTTGGTGTGTAACAGATAATATCCAATATTGATATTTATGATAGGGTGAATAACTTCATGAAGTACCCTTGTAACACAATGAATGATAAAATCCAATAGAAATCTGGATTAAATAATAAACGAAATCAAAAATTAATAATAAGTGAATCTAGGCCAACAAGATTTAAATTTGGAAAATAATATACAAAATGTGCTCTATCCGTGTGCTTTCTCACTGCTGTCCAAACCCAATACAATAAGGGGAGTGTGAATAAATTTTGATGTAGAAAATAATTTATGCCAAGAGAGGTTCCGTAAATTTTGAACAATATATATGTTAAACAGATGAACTGTAAGATGGTTATAGTTACACCAGTGTGTACTTCTTCAGCAAAGTGGCTCAGGGTACCTGTGGTCTTGGTACAACTGGAAAGTCCAACACTTTTTCCCTCTCAGCAGCTACTAACAACGTACTGATCCCTTCGTCCTCTTGTCAACAACCTAGGGATGGGTAACTCGAAGACTCCAGTCTTTCGGTTCGTTCACCACTGCAGACTACTTGTGTACGGTCCCTCCTGTCCCTCCAAAACTTTCAGTGTCCTGAGGAGGATGAAAAAGACTGCTTGACAAGTATAAATGGCAGAATACAGGTAGCTTGGTTCAACTTGAAAAATCCAACACCCTCGCCTGCTCAGACTACTGATGGATGGTCCCTCTTGTCCCTCCTTGACTCCCAATGTCCTGAAGTGGATGGAACAGGTTGTTATACCCGTACAGAAGGTACAAATACCGGAAACTTGGTTCAACTGGAAGGTCCACCAACTTCACCCGCTCAGACTACCGATAGATGGTTCCTCTTGTCCCTCCAAGACTAGCAATGTGCTGAGGTGGATGGAATGGACTGTTAGATCGATAATACAGGACCAGCCAAGAGCTTGGTACAACTTGAAGATCCAACACTTTCGTCTTCGTGGGTGGATTCTAACTAATCGTGGTATTACGGTTTACCAGGTGGAATGGAAGTATCACTCCAAAGAAAACAATAAAGGGAACAACAAAATTCTAATTACATGGACTCGTGGCTTCCAAAATGGCGTTGTGCGACATTAACGATAAATCCCCATTACAGGTACTCTCGGTGATATATCAAATACCAAAATGACTATACAAGTCCACAAATATCACTGGAGATTGATAGACATGTAAACTCAATAAAATCCACGATAACGTGATAAGATACTCAAAATTGATTACATGCGTCTGGTCACATAACTGCTTCAACAACGTAGCACACGGAAGAGAAAATTCGATCCGATGGTTCTCTCCAAGAAACCAAAACGACGCTATTTTCCAAAAAAATACATTTCCTTTTCCAGATAGTCAAAAGTCAGAAACATGAGAAGTATGTTCGTCTGTCTTAAATCACAGAGACTGTCAAATATGATCTGTTCGTGCAGAACTGATGGTTAATAAAAATCAGAAGAAATAGTAGGATCAAAATCAAGTCAACTAAAATCACCCTCCTTGCGAATAATGTTTTGCAACAACAAACCAATGAATGAGGTCAGTGAAGCGCAAGAGAAATCAACTCAACTAAACGCCTACTTCACGAACAAAATCTCAAGTATTGAACTGAACTACTGACAGAAAATGATAACCTCACAAATCTCGTAGCAAATGATTACATTTTGAACGTTATTTCAAGATGAAAACATTATAAAGTGACGAGAAGATTTCACATAAACAATATTAAGATGAAAACCAATATGATGAAATGATTAAAATGGAAAATGCCCAGAACACATACACAATCGAAGGTACCAATAACAATAAACAGAAAGAGATTCAGTGGTCAAATTTATACCATACTATAGGTGAATGTTCATCAAAATAAGATGTAGATCGATAGCAAGGTTTCAGGATCTTACACAATATAAGGTAAGAGAATAGTCTCATCTGCAAACCGATGTTAAAATTTGATTTTGAACCGTAACAATCCCCCCTCTTCTTCCGAAGGAAGTAAAGTTCCATGAACTCTGCTGATGATCTCCTAATACATATGTCCAGGAACCAACTTTTCTACGAATCTTGAAGGGTCCAATAAACTTGGGTCAAGTTTGGCAGTAAAATAATTGAAAGCATCGGATTGAGCTTTGTTCCGACGCCACACCATATCACCTGCTTTAAAAGTGACAGCACGTATACGAGAATCAAAAAAAATTTTACTACGCTCTTGGGACTTCTTAAGACGAGATTCTATATTGACATATATCTTGCGAAACCCTTCTTGACGCTGTTCAATTTCATCATCAAGATCCAAATCATTTTCTGGTACCGGATTTAAATAATCTTGACCATAAAGCTTATATTCCCTACCGAAGTTAATGAAGTATGGACTATAACCAAGGGTTTCATGTCGAGCAGTTTGAATTGCACAACCAATAGCTGCAAGATTTACATCCCATTTCCGATGATTGCATTGTACATTTGACGAAATCATAGTCTTAACAACTCGGTTAACTCGTTCATTCGGATCGGCGCGAGGCAAATAAGAAGCAGTATATGATATATTTTGACACAAAGCCTGAAACTCTTTAATTCTCATTGGTCCACCATTGTCACAAATGAGATATAATGGCGCCCCATATACAAGAAAAATAGCCTCTTCCACACACTTTGAAAGTGACTCACCAGTGGCTGTTCTCAACGGAAAAATAACAACATATTTACTATAAAAATCAGTAACAACCAAACAATGCAGATTACCATGTGAAGAACGAGGAAAAGGACCCATAAAATCTGAACTTATCATTTGCCAAGGTTGCTGAATATTAGGACGAGTTCCCATAAGACCAGCAGGTGCTTTTTGCTCAGGTTTCTGCTCTGCACAAACTTTATAAGACTTGACATATTTGAGAATATCATACTTCATCTTCGGCCAGTAATAACGACTTCAAATTTTCCAAAATGATTTAAAACTACCAACATGACCAGCAGTAGGATCATCATGACAACACACTAAAATTTCCTTCGTCTTATCTTTGGGGACGACAATTTTCCAATAATCTGACGTTCTAGATAATTCAGGAATTTTACATTTCACATACTTGAATAAAATTTTATTTCCAATTCTCCAAGTGCCAAATTTCTCAGGATGGTTTTGGACTTTTTCGCACATACCTAAATACCAAATATCACTGGTTCCATCAGAGATATTCTCTTGATTATCCTCAATGGCCTCTATAGGAACAGCACGAGACAAAAAATCAGGAACTATATGGTCCTAACCTTTCCTAAGGATTAATTCAAAATCATAAGGCTGCAAACGAAGGATCCATCGGCCAAGCCTACCTTGAGGTTCTTTAAGCCTTTGTAACCAGAGAAGTGAAAAGTGGTCGGTGATGACCTTGAAATGTACTTCCTCTAGATAGTGACGTAGCTTTTCAATTGCACAAATGATAGCAAGAGCTTCTTGCTCAGTTGTGCTGTAGTTTCTTTCCTGACGAGTAAGCGACCGAGAACGAAAACAAATTACCTTTTCACCCTCGGGGAATTCTTCAGATAAGACCGCAGCAATACCATATGCGCTGGCATCGGTTTAAAGAATAAAGGTTCGATTGAAATCAGGACATGATAAAATAGTAGCAGTTCCAAGACTTTCATTGATGCTGTGAAACGAATTTTCACATTCGATAGACCAATTCCATTTGACACCTTTTTTTGTTAAATTACTAAGCGGAGATAAAATTGAAGAGAAACTGGGTATAAAACGACGATACCAAGATGCAGTTCCTATGAAACGACGAATTTCTTGAACATTTTTGGGAGCAATCACATCAAGAATGGCTTGAACTTTCTCTGGGTCAGGATGAAGACCACGATCATCTACCACATAGCCTAGATATTTTAGTTGAGGCAAGCAAAATTTACATTTTTCTGGGATAACTACCAAACCAGCTGCATGTAAACGATCAAAAACCACTGACAAAGTTTCAAGATGGGAATCAAAGTCTTGAGATACGACGACTATGTCATCAAGATAAGGTTGCAATTCTGGTCCCAGGACAGAGTCAATAATTCTCATCCAGGATCCAGGAGCGTTAGTAAGACCAAATAGCATGCGCAAAAATTGAAATAACCCTCTTCCAGGAACACTGAATGCAGTATATTCCCTAGATTCAGGTTTCAAAGGATTTTGAAAATATGCAGATTCAATACCCAAGGAGCTAAGATACTTTGCATCCCTCAATTGATCCAAAATATGAGAAATATAGGGTTAATGATAAGCATCTTGTTTAGTTTTATAGTTAAGTCGTCGAAAATCAATACAAAATCTATAAGTGTCATCTTTCTTTTTAACGAGACAGGCTGATGAAGACCATGCGCTCTTTGACGGTTTTATAATTCCTTTCTTCAATATTGACTCAACCTCATCAATTATCTTTTGTTTGAAAGGACTACAGGGATAGTACCTCTGCTTAAAAGGCTTCGTTCCAGGAATGAGGTCAATTTCATGTTCACCAACTGTGCAATAACCCATAGTTGTTCCCATTAAAGCTAACTTCTCTTCAACTAAACTATTCAATCGAGTTCGTTGTTCAAAAGTTAAAGTTGTATCACCCTGTATGCCTTGACTAGGTTTAAACTCAACAGAATCTATGTCATTAGTAAAATGCCAAATATCATTCCGAAGGTCTGGTAGAATATTCATTATCCTCCAAAAATCAATACCTAAAATTAATTGTTGCGAAATTTCACCAACAACCAGTATATCTATCAAATGAGTTTTCTCTATTAACGAAATAGGCGTAGAAACATGACCCGTACTTGAACAAGACTGTCCATTAGCTACGGTACAGCTAGTAGAATTAGAAACAAGAGATAAACCTAAACTTTGTAAAATTTTAAAACCTGAATAATTTACTAAAGTTCTTGAACTACCACTATCAAGTAAACCTAACATAGTATACCCTAAAATATTAACTTCTATATAAGGACGTTGATCTCCTCTAGCATGAGAAATTATATAATTTAATAAAACTGATTGAGGAAAATTATCATCATTATTATTATCATATAAATTATATGTGGAATTTTCTGTTGAAAGGGAGGAAAACTCACCACTCTCTAGTTCCTCCGGGATTTGTTTCCCAAATTACATTAACTACAAGTTTTTATTGTCACTCCAGACAACCCGCAGTTAAAACAGTGCAGTTTTCTAGGTGCGTCACAA
Organism: Chrysolina oricalcia; assembly: GCA_944452925.2. Lineage (NCBI taxonomy): Eukaryota > Metazoa > Arthropoda > Insecta > Coleoptera > Chrysomelidae > Chrysolina > Chrysolina oricalcia. The sequence continues at coordinate 43,313,258 of OX101811.2, forward strand.
TTTCTATTTAAATGGCCTACTGGTTACTGGTTTTCGCATACTTGACTGATGCACTTCATTAACAAAATTTTTTACCAGGTCTTACTTTTGAAGTTGATGCAACAGCAAATTCTGAGTCTACAAAATCTATATTTTTCTGAGAAGGGGGAATATAATTATCAACACGGAATTTCTTAGTTTCAAGTTTCAAACATTCAGTTTCAAGTTCTTGTAAAGATCCAACCTGTGGTAACTGTGATGTATAAAAAGGAGATAGATTTCTTATAATAATGTTTAACTGCATTTGATCAGTCATGAGTCCATATCGTCTAAACATAGACTTCATAGAATTCAAATAATCAATAATGGTTTCGTTAGTATCTTGGGTCCTCCTCAAAATATTTTTAAACAGTCTGGGCTTATAGTCAGAAACAGAATAATGAGTAACTAAAAGATTGGAAAGTTCCTGCCAAGTATAAAAACGATTTCTATTGTTCACAAACCATTTACGAGCTTTGCCTCCAAAAAGTTCATAAGCTGCATCAAATAATTCTATTTCAGATACTTTACGAGCAACCCTCAACTCAGAAATTCTATCTAAAAATTCATGAACTGACAATTCATCAATATTTCCAGAAAACTCAATATTCCACTTGTATATTGGTAAAGATTTAACACCGACCATAGTTGTGGTTGTAGATGTCGAAGGAGTGGTATTAGTTACATTTGCAGTATTTGTACTAGTAGTAATAGGAATATTAATATTTGCCATCGTTGAAGACAAAGTATTTAAATCATCGTTTTCAAAAAAAAAAACTCAAATTTGGATAGGTTTTAGAAACTGTTTCTAAATTGTCAAGAGCTGAAAGAATTTTAGACATGAGCTGTGCTCTAGCAACACTGTTCGAATCCTCAATGGGTATTCGATCACATCAATTCAATAAATGAACTAACCGAGACTGAAGACGTTCAAATTTGGTTCTAGAATTTTATCCAGGAATATTAACTATTGCAGAAGTAATATTTCTCAATTTATTAGTAATAATCAACTCTTCATCATCAAATTTAAGATTATATTCAGGATACGTCAAAGACTTTCCTTCTTTTTCATATTTTAAAAGTGGTCGTAAACAAGATCTGAGTTCATCTACAGTTTGATTATCATGTGTTAATATACCACGAATAGAAAGTTCATATCTCAATTCATCCTTCTTAAGATAATTGATGACAAGTCTAAAGTCCATATTGAAATCAGAAAATAAACAATAATTATTATCAAATTTTTTAACACCCAATAAAAATATTTGAATAAAATACAATCGTACTCAAAGGTTTCAAATGAATCAATACCTCAATAAATGACAAATATTTAAAGAAAAATCAGTAATTTTTCTAGGTGAAAATGTACTTGATTTCAAAATATAAAAAAATTATAAATGTTTCAACAAATAATGTTGTTTTTAATGTTTGTGAGACTTCAGGGTATAGAAAGTGAATAATCAGTTTTTTTTTATCATTTATTAAAATTGTTATTACCTATCGTCAACCGATTGCACCCCTACGCGCAACCCTCGAAAGTCTTCGAGAGACTTGTGTGAGCTAGGGAAGACACAGCCCTTACCTTTTAACGTGTGATGCCATGCACGAGACCGATGACCATGCGAGGCTTTGAACCCTCGACCCTTCGCTCCAAAGGCGAACGTTCTACCAGCACGGCCACCACGGCCCATAAATATATAAAATATATATGTATGTACTTGGGATCAAATTTTAAAATAAGAAATAAAAAAAATTCCTTCCAAATCCTAATACTCGTGCTAACAATTTTTGTTAAAATTTCTACAGAAAAAAATTCTAAACAGGCCTCAAACGTTGGGCTCCAAATTCTGCTACGCTTCTTTATAAAAAAAGAATACCAGACGATGGCCGATGGTGATTTTTTATTCGAAGTTGAATATTGCAAGAATTAATTCTTTGGTGTTGTTTTCCTTGCAAAATCCAGGCAAAAACACATACATATGCTTGCTTCAAGGCTAGTAGAAGATCATATCCGTAATCGCGGATTACAGGTCAATATTCCAAAAAGCATGAGACCTATAATATCAGAAATGTTGCTACGCTTCTTTATAAAAAAAGAAGAAGTATAATATTAATAATTAAAAACCATCAGAAAGCAAATGAAAACAGAGCAGTCACCGACTCAATTCTCAAACTCAATTCGGGTGCCATGGGTTCTCTCTAAAATTTATACCGTGCCAGTGAGTTGATGAAGCCAGCCCAAAACACAGACTGCTCCGGGTCTCTAAGGAGATTTCTAATTGGAATTTATAATAATATTAAATAATACAAGCACTGGTGGTATGTAATATGACGACTACCTTGTTTGAGTATTGGGGTTAGGGTTGGAATAAAATGCAAAACGCACAGTTTACAAACCTCTAATAATCCGTATGATGGACACAGAAAAATCTTTCAAATAATGGAGTACCTGGTACGGTGTTGGTTCGATGCCAACCAAGCTCCCGTTGTGACCACCTGGAAAGTACTAGTTAACTGGGATCCGTCCAATGTAGCAAACAACAAATATCTATAGAAAAATTATTAGGTTTGTAAACCGCCAAATTATAAATGGTCCTTATAGTCTAAGAGCTGAGGGACCAAAACTGCAAGAGTTTTATAAAAGCTGATATTTTGATATTGGGTCATGAATAGGTTGAATATCAATAGCCTGCCGTCAGTCAGCCAGTTTTTGGGACAACTGGCGTGGGGGTGGTTCCAAACTTGTAAAAAAAACACGTATGTCGCAACTGTTTTATAAAATCTGAAAATTTGTCTGTGGATAGCTAGGCAACCAACAAACTGTGTGGACATAGTCAGTCAGCACAATACTGGAACACTACGCGTCAGCGGTCCGGCAAACACGTCAAAAAAATTGGGTTCGTGAAAGAGTGTTATGAAATCTGAAAATTAGTCTGTGGATAGCAAGACAACTAACAAACTGTGTGGACATAGTCAGTCATCAGAATATTCGGACACTTCGCGTCAGCGGTTCGTTAAACCCGTCAAAATAAATGGGTTCGTGAAAGAATTTTATAAATACTGAAAATTAATCTTTGGATAGCAACATAACTAAGAAACTGTGTAGACATAGTCAGTCAGCACAATATTGAAACACGATGCGTCAGCGGTCCGGTAAACCCGTCAAAAAAAATGGATTTGTAAAAGAGTTTTATAAAATATGAAAATTTTTGTGTAAGTAGTTCATATTACCTAAAATAAGACTGACATAATCAGTTTGATGGAACAAACTCCGTCAGCAGGCAATAGAAAGGCGCCGTTATTTTGACATGTCCTCGTGAGAATATGGAAAAAGAACAACGTTACTAAACTATTCCTTTATTAGAGGACGTATAAAGGCGAGGATTGAATTTCCTTTATGTTCTTTTCTGTTCCTTTATTTGACATGACTCATGATTGATATAATATGTTTAGCAGGAATCGATGTTTCAACCCCTATCTATCATAAGAATAATTTTATCTGATACTGAAATGAATTATGTAGAAAGAAAAATCGAAGTTTCTATGATTTAATTTAGGTTATAAATAATGAACGCCACATATAAACTGGCAGAATAGCGGCAGTCACTATTAAAATAAAGTTGCATTAAATACTGCCTGACGTTATTGCAATATCTCTCTACTGAGTAATAAATGAGTGCAAGCATATTATTTGTCAGCCATTTTTTTCATGAACAAACTAGTCAAACGAACTTAATATACGTTTACTAATTTACAGATACTGAGTCGGAGGTGACCGACACCGAAGAAGAGTCCGATAAAGACTATTATAGCAGCGATTCTGATTAGAACATTTATTTTTATTTTTAAAGTATTGATTTAAAAATAATATTGAAATAACCTTAATTTTTTGAAAGAGGTATATACGACATTCAAATTGAGACGTTTGTTTTTCATATTTCCAATCCCATAAACACTCAAAGAACATAATAGTTTAAATTAACCAAAAAGAGCATACTAACATGAAATTGCGTCATCTAGTTTAGCATTTATTTCAAGTAGCTAAAAATAATGTTTAGGCGTATATAGCTACTATACTATTTATATAGATATTTCGAACGGTAATATTAGTTCTTTATGTAAGTAAGCATTTTTCAGTAACATAACAAATGTATTTGATTACATGAAGACACAATAGTTCGTAATTACTACCATCTTGTTGCTCAACAAAATTAAAAGTAAATAAACCACTTTTTCTTTGTTTTCCAATTGTCAATTCCTGGAACTATTTTCTAACGTTATCATATAAAGGTTGTTTCATTCAACAAAATCAACGATATTGTTGACGGAACATTTCTTTGCATTGAATTAACCTGTAGTACTATTTCTTTGAATGAACTAATTGTTATATAAAACATTTCTCCAACTACATTTTGTCCCATTGTTTATTTGAATGTTGCATGTTGACCAAAATATAGATATTGCTTGTTGCATTATCAAATATCTCTTTCCTATCGTTTCTTATTGAATATATTTTCATCATTGTATTGTAATATTGAACAACTTAGTCAGCGCCATAAAACACGCTATATGAATTAAGCGCGCGGCGCGCCTTTCCATTGCCTGCTGACGGCGTTTGTTCCATGAAACTTCTGACTGACTATGTTAGTCTTGTTTTAGGTACTATGAACTAGTTTCTCGAAAATTTTCTGATATTATGAACAGTCTTTCACGAACCAAATTTTTTTGACGGGTTTAGCGGCAGCTGACGCGAAGTGCCCGAATATTCTGATGACTGACTATGTCCACTACGTTTGTTAGTTGTCTTGCTATCCACAGAATAACTTTCATATTTTATAAAACTCTTTTACGAACCCATTTTTTTTGACGGATTTACCGGACCGCTGACGCGTCGTGTTCCAATATGGTGCTGATGACCGACTATGTCCACACAGTTTGTTAGTTGTCTTGCTATCCACAGACTAATTTTCAGATTTTATAAAACTCTTTCAAGAACTCATTTTTTTTGACGGGTTTACCGGACCGCTGAAGCGTCGTGTTCCAATATGGTGCTGACTGACTATGTTTACACAGTTTCTTAGTTATGTTGCTATCCAAAGATTAATTTTCAGTATTTATAAAACTCTTTCACGAACCCATTTATTTTGACAGGTTTAACGAACCGCTGACGCGAAGTGTCCGAATATTCTGATGACTGACTATGTCCACACAGTTTGTTAGTTGTCTTGCTATCCACAGACTAATTTTCAGATTTTATAATACTCTTTCACGAACCCATTTTTTTTGACGGGTTTACCGGACCGCTGACGCGTCGTGTTCCAATATGGTGCTGACTGACTATGTCCACACAGTTTGTTGGTTGCCTAGCTATCCACAGACAAATTTTCAGATTTTATAAAACAGTTGCTACATACGTGTTTTTTTTTAAAGTTTGGTACCACCCCCACGCCAGTTGTCCCAAAAACTGGCTGACTGACGGCAGGCTCTTGATATTCAACCCATTCATGACCTAATATCAAAATATCAGCTTTTATAAAACTCTTGCAGTTTTGGTCCCTCATCTCTCGGTCTATTAACGGAGCCTCTGGGGAACGGGCGAAACCCCAGTAAGCAGCCTTAGCCCTACACGGGGGGCACCGTAGGGCTGGACACAGTATTTCTCCCATACTCGTGGGATGTATATGGAAAAGATAAACCCCAAACTTAAGAGGGATAGTGCTGGTGAGGACTCAAACTCATCAGCAAGCACCTCAACCACCACTACTATGGAGATGGACCGCTGTAGTGACAGATCAACGGGTACGCAAGGTACCGACAATACAGTTTCACAGGGAGTAAAGAATCTGAAACTGCAGAGAAGACCCCCTGGATGTCCGGCGCCCAGTGGAGGAAAATGGTGAAGGCGAAAAAAATCGCGGCGGGAACGTGGACAATGGTGAAGCCACGAAGAGAAGCACGCGATACCCAACAACCTAAGGGCGACAAAGGAACCGAGGGTAGAAAGATAACTCGGGACGAATCAAAGACGCCCGATAAAACGACCAAAAAGGCCAGGAAGGCCACCAAACCTTCTGGTACCTATAGTGAGGACGCAAATAAACTCAGAATGGCGGTGATTGACGAACACCATCCTGAGATTTTCCTGGACCAGAGGCAGGCGGACCTGATCCAATAGAAAATAGTTGAGGAAATGGATTCTTCGGGGAGCCAAGAACCGATCCAGTTCCTCAAAACAACGTTCAGCGGAGGGGCACTCTGGGAGACCTGCGCGAACGACAAAACAAAAGACTGGCTCCGGGAAAACGTAGGAGAGATGGGTCAGATCTGGGAGGATGCTGACATCACCGTTGTGGAGTCAAAGGACCTCCCACGAAGACCCAGGGTCCTGGCTTTCTTCCCGGGACCAGAAAGCGATCAGGAGGAGACAGCAAGAACACGATTAGGGAAGCAAAACCCGAACCTAAAAGTGGAGAGCTGGCTACTCCTGAGCAGGAAGGCGGAGAAGGGTGGCCAGATACTGGCGTACTCCGTCGATGAGAAGTCCTTCGGGGCCTTGGAGCGAGACCAGTTCAAGGCCTACTATAGGATGAACAGGGTGACGTTTCGGGTCCTGAGGGGTCTCACGGGTGGGGACAATGGCGATGGTCAAGGTCCTTCAAACCAACCTGCATCATAGCAAGGGAGCTTTGGCAGTCTTTGCTGCAATAAAAGGGGAATTTGATGTAGCCCTCACTCAAGAACCTTTGATCAACAAGGGAAAAATCATGGGACTCGGGGGAATATGTAGGATAATTTACTCATCCGCCTCACCGAGAACCTGCCTAATAATTAGGAATAATATACAGATACTACCGCTAGGGAATTTCTGTTCTAGGGACCTAACGGCAGTAAAACTAAAGATGGCAGGGAAGAAGGGGCCGAGGGAGATAGTGATATCGTCAGCCTACCTCCCATATGATGATCCGAACCCTCCACCTACCAATGAATTAGAGGAGGTGGTGGCTGAATGCAGAGCGAATGGATCTCATTTAATCATCGGCTGCGACTCTAATGCACATCACGAGGCAGCGTGGGGAAGCACAAACACCAATGCCAGAGATGAGTCTTTACTACAATTTATTATGACTAATAACTTAGATATACTAAATGTAGGCAATAAACCGACTTTCGTAACATCAATTAGGAAAGAGGTAATTGACATAATACTGGGAACGAGATATATAAGCACCATCGTTAATAATTGGCATGTGTCTGATAAGGTAAGCTCTTCAGACCACAGACACATCCGATTTGAACTGACTGGAAGTGAGACCGAAACAGAAACTTATCATAATCCCCGCAAAACCAACTGGGATAGCTATAGAGCTGACCTAGAGAATGGGGATTGAAATAAAAACTCAAAACACAAATGAACTTGAGCTGATGGCGGGACAACTTCAGGACGCAATCACCTCAGCATTTAACGATAACTGTCCTCTTATTAGCAAGGTAAACACCAGGAACGTGCCCTGGTGGAACAACGAACTCGCTAGGAAAAGGAAAATGGTCATAAAACTCTTCAACAAAGCAAAACACTCAGGAGAATGAAGGGAGTATAAGAACTTTCTCACTGAGTACAATAAAGCACTGAGGCTAGCCAAAAGAGAATCGTGGAGGAAACACTGTGAGGAAGTAGAAGGCACTCACGAGGCGTCAGGACTCTGCAAAATTATCTCCAAAGAACCCCAACAAACGATTCGAACCATAAGGACAGAGTCAGGGGCGTTCACGCAGAATGGAAAAGATACCTTGGAAGAACTGTACAGGGTACACTTTCCAGGATCAATAAACACAAATATATCAACTGAGGCCTGGGAACATTCAGAACTGAGACCTCCCTCGTGGGCCTCCAGGGAAGAATGGTAGGTCTCAAAGAAAGTGATAGACGTGGAAAAACGGAATGGGCAATCAACTCATTCCAACCATATAAATCGCCAGGGATGGATGGCATTTATCCTATCATGCTACAAGAAGGCATCGACCTACTGGCACACAAACTATGCACGGTACTAAGGGCCAGCCTAGCACTGGGATACATACCAAAAGCATGGAGAGCAACCACAGTGGTCTTCATCCCTAAACCTGGAAGAACGGCACAGGAGGGAGCGAAGGCACTGAGGCCAATAAGTCTATGTCATTTATCCTTTAAACACAGGAAAAACTGTTGGACAGGCACATCAGGGACACGGTGTTGGTAAACCAACCCCTACACTAGGACCTATATGCCTACACAACAGGCAAATCTACAGAAACAGCACTACACTAACTCGTAGAGAAGGTGGAAACTGTACTAAGAAACAAAGAGGTCTTGTTGGGTGCATTCTTGGATATCGAGAGAGCATTCAACAACACATCTCTAAACACAATCTCAAGGGCATCGAGACGAAAAGGCATCGACCAGACCTGCTGCAGGTGGATAGACTGCATGCTTAGAGATAGAATTATCCACTCCTCCTTAGTGGGAGAAACATTGGCAGCCAAGGTCACCAGGGGTTGTCCGCAAGGGGGTGTCCTGTCTCCACTGCTGTGGAACCTGGTGGTGGAGGACCTGCTACTCACACTGGAGAGGGGTGGGTACAAAACACTTGGGTACGCAGATAACATAGTCATCACGATCCAAGGCAAATTCAACACCACGGTTAGGGAAATAATGCAATCGGCCCTAAATCTGGTAAGTACATGGATAGATAAGGAGGGACTAACTATCAGCCCCTCCAAATCAACCATTGTAGCGTTTACCCGTAGAAGGAAGTTAGAGAGCATAGGACCTCTGACCCTACAAGGTACCTTAATACAGCTGTCAGGGGAAGTTAAATATCTCGTGGTGATTTTAGACTCGAAACTCACCAGGAATAAACAGCTGGCAAAAGTTAAGAAGAAAGCCGAAATAATACTCATGTTAGTCAGGCGGGCACACGGAAAAACATGGGGGCTAATCCCAAAATGGTGTACTGGATATACAACAATGTGGTGAAACCCATGATTACATATGCATCTTTGGTATGGTGGACAAAAATAACACAAAAAATAGCCGTGGCTGAGTTGAGCAAGGTACAAAGACTTGCATGCCTCAGCATAACGGGAGCTATGAAAACAACACCAACATTAGCCATGGAAGTACTGTTGGTCCTCCTACCGATTGACATAGCAATCATGAGAGAGGCAAGAATGGGACTGCTGAGGCAACAAAATACGATCAACAGATCGGATCACAACAAGATAAAAGAAATAGTGGGAGGCAACATTCTTGAAATGAAACCAACGGACCACATGACTCCTAGATACTTCTTCAACATCAACTTCGAAGCTATCTTGCAAGATCGAAGGAAATGGACAGACGACAATACCAGGAGCAAACCTGGAGAGAGGATCTGGACGGACGGATCCAAAACCAGAGAAGGAACTGGTGTTTGAATATACAGTGAGGGGAGGAACTCCCAAATAAGCGTATCACTAGGAAAAAACACCTCTGTATTCCAGGCAGAGATGTACGCCATCTTGCAATGCGCGAGAGAAATCAATATGAGGGAAATGCACAATGCACGGATCAAAATATGCACCGATAGCCAGGCGTCACTGAAGGCTCTTATGAACCCGAAAGTGACATCAAGACTGGTATGGGAATGCCGAGAAGAACTCAATGTTCTCACAGAACACAACAAATTAACTTTGATGTGGGTTCCAGGACACTGCGGTATCGAGGGCAATGAAAAAGCTAGCTAGCTAGAACGGGCTCATCAACTCCATATATTGGCCCAGAACCCGCACTCGGGATTAATAAATCCGACATTCGAGGATGCATTCGGGACTGGGTCAAGCGAAAACAAAAGGAGAGGTGGCACGAAGCCCTCCTCATGCACCACGGGAAAACATACATTAAAGAACCGTCAAAACACAAAACTGAAGAACTACTCAAGCTGAGCAGGAATCAAGTTAGAACAATAACGGGTCTTCTCACTGGTCACAGTCCAATGAGAAAACACCTGCACAAAATGGGTATGTACAACGGAGAACTTTCCTGCAGACAATGTGGTAAAGGGACAGGAACAGCCAAACATATACTGTCAGAATGCGAGGCATTAGACCGCAAGAGACAGGCAATTTTTGGAAAACCCAATTTAACTCCCGAAGAATACAACAGCCAACCGGTGAAGAACCTGTACAGACTGGTACAGGGGACCAGAGTTACGGAGTGGGTGCTGTAAAACCAACACGGAAAACACAAAAAGTCCAAGAGGCTGAGGCGTAGCTGGTGAAAGGAACAGCATCCGAGGATCGAAAAAAAAACCGCCAAATTAATTGTACGATTATCCTCCATTTTGATAGTGGGACACAATAATTAATTATAATATATAATTAAATACTTCTCAAGTAAACCATTTAACTCAAATGAATAAATCTGCACACTGATGGTGTGCAACAAATACCAATCAAAACCAATGATAATTATGAACAATAGTGAAATATTTATAGTGAAATTTCTCCCTGAAGAACACTATTAAAAACAAATATATGACAAACTTGTTAACTAAATGAATGTCGACACTGATGGTGTGTAACAAATAATATCCAATATTATGATATTATGATATGATGATATATGATATTATGATAGGGTAAGTAATTTCATGAAGTACCCTTGTAACACTATGAATGATAAAATCCAATAGAAATCTGGATTGAATAATAAACGAAATCAAAAATTAATAATAAGAGAATCTAGGCCAAGAAGAGGTTACGTAAATTTGGAAAATAATATACAAAATGTGCTCTATCCGTGTGCTTCCCCACTGCTGTCCAAATCCAATACAATAAAATAAGTGTGAATACATTTTGATGTAGAAAATTATTTATGCCAAGAGAGGTTCCGTAAATTTTGAATAATATATATGTTAAACAGATGAACTGTAAGATGGTTATAGTTACACCAGTCTTTACTTCTTCAGCAAAGTGGCACAGGGTACCTGTGGTCTTGGTACAACTGGAAAGTCCAACACTTTCGCCCTCTCAGCAGCTGCTAACAACGTACTGATCCCTTCGTCCTCTTGTCAACAACCTAGGGATGGGTAACTCGAAAACTCCAGTCTTTCGGTTCGTTCACCACTGCAGATTACTTGTGTAAGGTCCCTCCTGTCCCTCCAAAACTTTCAGTGTCCTGAGGTGGATGAAAAAGACTGCTTGACAAGTAAAAATGGCAGAATACAGGTAGCTTGGTTCAACATGAAAAATTCAACACCCTCGCCTGCTCAGACTACTGATGGAAGGTCCCTCTTGTCCCTCCAAGACTCCCAATGTCCTGAGGTGGATGGAATAGGTTGTTATACCCGTACAAAAGGTACAAATACCGGAAACTTGGTTCAACTGGAAGGTCCACCAACTTCACCTGCTCAGACTACCGATAGATGGTTCCTCTTGTACCTCCAATACTAGCAATGTCCTGAGGTTCATGGAATGGACTGTTAGATCGATAATACAAGGCCAGCCAAAAGCTTGGTACAACTTGAAGATCCAACACTTTCGTCTTCGTGGGTGGATTCTAACTAATCGTGGTATTACGGTTTACCAGGTGGAATGGAAGTATCACTCCAAAGAAAACAAAGAAAATAAGCAACAAAATTCTAATTACTTGGACTCGTGGCTTCCAAAATGGCGGTGTGCGACATTAACGATAAATCCCTATTACAGGTTCTCTCGGTGAAATATCAAGTACCAATGACTATACAAGTACACAAATATCACTGGAGATTATTAGACATGTAAACTCAATAAAATCCACGATAACGTGATAAAATACTCAAAATTGATTACATGCGTCTGGTCACACAACTGCTTCAACATCGTAGCAGATGGAAGAGGAAGTTCGATCCGATGGTTCTCTCCAAGAAACCAAAACGACGCTATTTTCCAAAAAAACCATTTCCTTTTCCAGATAGTCAAAAGTCAGAAACATGAAAAGTATGTTCGTCTGTCTTAAATCACAGAGACTGTCAAATGTGATCTGTTCGTGCAGAACTGATTTTCAACAAATATTATTGGCAATTAATATTTAACAACATATTAGTGTAATGGTTAATGAAAGTCAGAAAATATAATAGGATCAAAATCAAATCAACTATAAATCACCCTCCGTGCGAATAATGTTTTGCAACCAACAAACCAATGAATGACGTCACTGAAGCGCAAGAGAAATCAACTAATCTAAACGCATACTTCACGAATAAAATCTCAAGTATTGAACTGAACTACTGACAGAAAATGATAACCTCACAAATCTCGTAGCAAATAATTACATTTTGAACGTTATTTCAAGATGAAAACATTATAAAGTGACGAGAAGATTTCACATAAATAATATTAAGATAAAAACCAATATGATGAAATGATTGAAATGGAAAATGCCCAGAACACATACACAATCGAAGTTACCAATAACAATAAACAGAAAGAGATTCAGTGGTCAAATTTATATCATACTATAGGCGAATGTTCATCAAAATAAGATGTATAATCGATAGCAAGGTTTCAGGATCTTACACAATATAAGGTAAGAGAATAGTCTCATCTACAAACCGATGTTAAAATGATTTTGAACCGTAACAATGTTTGGAACACCCGAGGGATTACCACAACCTCGAGCTGCCGATCCGGTAAATGTGAGAGGAAGATGCGAATACTGTGACAGAAGAAAGAACACGCCGACACGATTCTCATGTAAAATATATGGAAAGTATTTCTGTTTGGAACCTCTTACTTGCGAGTAAAGGACCTACAGGAGTTCAACAATCAAATCGACCAAATTAACGTGTAAAACGCCATAACAGATTTTAAGGTCCCGTTTGCAATTTTTTACTCTTTTTGGGGTGGGGGGAAACAAGCAGAGCGATGTTATCTTGCCGCAAGCCGGGTGTTATCAAACCGCAAGCCGAGAGTTCGAATAAAAACAATAGTGATTGTAAATGAATAAATTCGAATTGTTGAAGTGGTATAATAGTAATGATGTTTGAAAAAATTGGGAAAATGGAGGGGTAACGAGGTTGTAATGTTTCAACGTGCGATTCCAATGTGGAACGTATACAGGGTGTTTCAAAATACATTATTTAAGAGAAAAATGAACAGGGTGTGTCAAAGTGTATACAGGGTGTTTCATAAACGTGCATCGTGATGGGGTATGTCATTTAAGAAAAAAAATATATACCAGGTGTACCAACGTGCCAGTTGAGACAAAAAATATATACAGGGTGTCTCAAAAACGTGCATCGTGACGGGGTCCGTCATTTTAAAAGTGCGATTTGGGAGTATAGTTGTCATAAATATATATACAGGGTGTACTATCATAGTATTTAATCGAAAAAAACATGGCTGCTGCTATACAGGGTGTACCAACTCGTCATTTGAGAGAAAAAAACATGGCAGCTGTCAAATTTGGTATACCGGATGCCTCAAAATACATCGATTAAGAGAAAAAAACATGGCGGCTGTCAAATTTGGTATTCCGAGTGTCTCAAAATACATCGATTAAGAGAGAAAACATGGCTGCTGCCATACAGGGTGTACCATCATAGTATTTAAGAGAAAAAAACATGGCTGCTGCCATACAGGGTGTACCATCATAGTATTTAAGAGAAAAAAACATGGCTGCTGCCATACAGGGTGTACCATCAAAGTATTTGAGAGAAAAAACATGGCTGCTACCATACAGGGTGAACCAACTTGGCATTTGAGAGAATAAAACATGGCAGCTATGAAAATTGGTATACCAGGTGAACTAACGCAATATTTAAGAGAAAAAAACATGGCTGATTGTCAAATGACATGAGACAGAGAAAAAAAACATGGCAGCTGTCAAATTTGGTATACAGGATGTCTCAAAATACATCGATTAGGAGAAAAAAACATGGTGGATCATTAAGAGAAAAAACATGGCTGTATGAGTGATGGAAGAACGCTTCAATGGGCATATGGAGATTCGAAACAACTACTTGCCCATGCAGAGATTGAATTACATCCGACATCTAAATGTGTAATAAGAGGACGTTTGGACCGTTCATTTGGGAAAAAATATAGCGGAGTCTGATTGGTCAAAGATCATTATAGTTGTACAGGGATGTCTCACAAATTTTTCCATTTGCGGAAAAACATATACCGAGTGTTTCGGAAAAATATCACTGGAAAAAGAACTTGCGTAGTCGTTTAGAGTGAAAAAAAAACATGCCCGCCATTTGACATCATCACAAAGGCATTATTTTTGGAAAGTATGTTAGTGCCATTGGGTAGTTGAAGTAATCACCAATAGAATGGTATCTGAAGAGTACAGACAGAAGGTTGAGGATTCTTTCGTTCCAAAAAACAACTAAAATAACAAACGCTAAAATGTGTAAAAAATTTGACGAATTCAGCGGTTTTCACGTTCCAAAAAATGATTAAAATCACAAGCGTTAAAAATTTACTTTTACATGTATTTCTTATGGAGATTTGACATTTCAGAATCGTTCAAAATTATCGTTTTTGCGTCCCAAAAAACAAGTAAAATTAGAAGCGTTAAAACACGTAAAAAATGCAACGAAAACACGTTTTTTTATGTTCGAAAAAACATATAAAATTTCGAACGCCGAATTACATAAAATATGTAACGAAAATATGCGTTTTCGTGTTCCAAAAAACAACTAAAATTACGAACGCCAAAAATTTACTTTTACATGTATTTCTTATGGAGATTTGACATTTCAAAATCGTTTAAAATTATCTTTTTCGCGTCCCAAAAAACAACTAAAATTTGAAACGCTGAAACACGTAAAAAATGCAACGAAAATAGACGTTTTCGCGTCCCAAAAAACAAGTAAAATTGAAAGCCTTAAAGCACGTAAAAAATGCAATGAAAATAGAAGTTTACGCGTTCCAAAAAGTGAATAAAATTACAAGCGATAAAAATTTACTTTCACATGTATTTCTTATGGAGATTTGACATTTCAAAATCGTTCATAATTATTGCTTCCACGTCCCAAAAAACAAGTAAAATTAGAAGCGTTAAAGCACGTAAAAAATGCAATGAAAATAGACGTTTACGTGTCCAAAAAAATGATTAAAATTACAAGCGATAAAAATTTACTTTTACATGTATTTCTTATGGAGATTTGACATTTCAAAATCGTTCAAAATTATTACCATATAATAAAACAATCATGGTACTGTGTAAGGTATATTTATGGAAAAAATATTGAAGAAACGAAAGAATTATTTGATAAAAATAGAAACTGTCATCATAATTCTACTATGATAAAAAACATCATGTAGATAAGGTAATCAAATAATGGTTGAGTCTCCAATTAATTTTTGTATTCATATCGCAGAAACGATTAGATACAGTATAACTTAGTATTAAAACAATAAAATCGAACATAGGAAGATCTATAATTCACTTCAAAAAGCTATCCATTTCTTCCCGCCATTGTTCCCGCACTTTTTTAACCTCAGCCAAGGACATCTCACCTGCATGCAAGTTCTGCTGTGCTCGCTTTCGTTGACCCATGTTCATCACATTGTCTTTATTTATCACAATTTTAGCGGATTTAGCTTTTTTTCCTAATTAGTAGGGAGACAACGTTTGTACGAGCACACCATGCGCAGTAGCGACTTCTCAGCGTCGCTGCTTTGTGTTCATCGTGTGAAGTACTCGAGAGGGATTCAGCATGGAGATAACGATCCGCCGAGTCGAGCGATGTAATCTTCTTACAAGCCGGGTGTTATCAAACAGCAAGCCGAGAGTAGGAATAAAAATAATAGTAATTGTGAATGAATTAATTCAAATTGTTAAAGTGGTATAATAATAATGATGTTTGGAAAAATAGGAAAAATGGCGGGTAACGGGAGTGTAACGTTTCAACGTGCGATTCCAATGGGGAACGTATACAGGGTGTTTGAAAATATATGATTTAAGAGAAAAATCAACAGGGTGTCTCAAAACAGTCATCAATTGAGAGAAAAAACAACAGCGTGTTTCAAAATACATCATTTAAGAGGAAAAATATGGAATGTTGGGTTGGAGACATGAATCATCGCATCATTGGGGCGTGCAGGGATTCACATAGCTGCTGCCATACAGGGTGTACCAACTTGGCATTTGAGAGAAAGAAACATGGCGGCTGTCAAATTTGGTATACCGGGTGAACCAACTAGGCATTTTAGAGAAAAAACATGGCAGCTGCCATACAGGGTGTACCATCATAGTATTAAAGAGAAAAAACATGTCTGCTGCCATACAGGATGTACCAACTTGGCATTTAAGGGAAAAAAACATGGTAGCTGTCAAATTTGGTATACCAGGTGTTTCAAAATACATCGATTGAGAGAAAAAAACATGGCGTAGGTCAAATGTCATGAAACAGAGAAAAAACACAGCAGTTAAGAGAAAAAAACATGGCAGCTGTCAAATTTGGTATACCGGGTGTCTCAAAATACATCGATTAAGAGAAAAAAACATGACTGTTGCCATACAGGGTGTACCATCATAGTATTTAAGAGAAAAAACATGGCTGCTGCCATACAGGGTGTACCATCATAGTATTTAAGAGAAAAAACATGGCTGCTGCCATACAGGAGGTACTAACTTGGTATTTAAGAGAAAAAACATGGGAGCTATGAGAATTGGTATACCGGGTGAACCAACGCAACATTTAAGAGAAAAAAACATGGCTGCTTGTCAAATGACATGAGACAGAGAAAAAAAATGGCAGCTGTCAAATTTGGTATACAGGGTGTCTCAAAGTACATCGATTAAGAAAAAAGAAACATGGCGGCTGGTTGTCAACGTATACACAGGGTGTCCCACAACGTTTGAGAGAAAAAACATGGTGGATCATTAAAAGAAAAAACATGGCTGCATGAGTTATGGAAGAACGCTTCAATGGGCATATGGAGATTCGAAACAACTACTTGCCCATGCAGAGATTGAATTACATCTGACATCTGAATGTGTAATAAGATGACGTTTGGACCATTCATTTAGGAAAAAAACATGGCGGCGTCTGATTGGTCAAAGCTCATTATAGTCGTACAGGGACGTCTCACAAATTTTTACATTTGGGTGAAAAATATATATACAGGGTGATTCAAAATCCTCAGTCCTAAATGTTAAATGGGAAAATGGGTCGACGAAAAACTTACCATTGCGGAAAAACATATACCGAGTGTTTCGACAAAATATCACTGGAAATAGAAAAAGATGCGTAGTCGTTTAGAGTGAAAAAAACATGCCCGCCATTTGACATCATCATGAAGGCATTATTTTTGGAAAGTATGTTACTGCCATTGGGTAGTTGAAGTAATCACCAATAGAATGGTATCTGAAGAGTACAGACAGAAGGTTGAGGATTCTTTCGTTCCAAAAAACAACTAAAATAACAAATGCTAAAATGTGTAAAAAATTTGACGAATACAGCGGTTTTCACGTTCCAAAAAATGATTAAAATTGCAAGCGTTAAAAATTTACTTTTACATGTATTTCTTATGGAGATTTGACATTTCAGAATCGTTCAAAATTATCGTTTTCGTTTCCAAAAAACAAGTGAAATTAGAAGCGTCAAAACACGTAAAAAATGCATCGAAAATAGACGTTTTCGCGTCTCAAAAAAATGATTAAAATTAGAAGCGTTAAAACATGTAAAAAATGCAACGAAAATAGACGGTTTCGCGTCCCAAAAAACGAGTAAAATTAGAAGCGTTAAAGCACGTGAAAATGCAACGAAAAAAGACGTTTGCGCGTCCCAAAAAATGATTAAAATTAAAAGCGTTAAAAATTTACTTTTACATGTATTTCTTATGGAGATTTGACATTTCAAAATCGTTCAAAATTATCGTTTTCGCTTCCCAAAAAACAAGTAAAATTAGAAGCATTAAAACACGTAAAAAATGCAACGAAAATAGACGTTTTCGCTTCCCAAAAAACAAGTAAAATTAGAAGCGTTAAAACAAGTAAAATTCCAAAGAAAATAGATATTTTCGCTCCCCAAAAAATGAATAAAATTAGAAGCGTTGAAGCACGTGAAAATGCAACGAAAAAAGACGTTTGCGCGTCCCAAAAAATGATTAAAATCAAAAGGGTTAAAAATTTACTTTTACATGTATTTCTTATGGAGATTTGAAATTTCAAAATCGTTCAAAATTATCGTTTTCGCGTCCCAAAAACAGGTAAAATTAGAAGCATTAAAACACGTGGAAAATGCAACGAAAATAGACGTTTTCGCTTCCCAAAAAACAAGTAAAATTAGAAGCGTTAAAACACGTAAAATTCCAAAGAAAATAGATGTTTTCGCGCCCCAAAAAACGAATAAAATTGGAAGCGTTAAAACACGAAAAAAATGCAATGAAAATAAACGTTTTCGCGTCCCAAAAATCGAGTAAAATTAGGAGCGTTAAAACACGCGAAAAATCCGATCAAAAAGTACCTAGACGTTTACGCGTCCCATAAAAACGAGTAAAATTAGAAGCGTTGAAGCACGTAAAAAATGCAATGAAAATAGACGTTTACGCGTCCCAAAAAATGATTAAAATAAAAAGCGATAAAAATTTACTTTCACATGTATTTCTTATGGAGATTTGTGACATTTCAAAATCGTTCATAATTATTGTTTTCGCGTCCCAAACAACAAGTAAAATTAGAAGCGTTAAATCACGTAAAAAATGCAACAAAAATAGACGTTTTCGCGTCCCAAAAAACGAGTAAAATTATAAGCGTTATAACAAGTAAAAAATCCTATCAAAAGGTACCAGTGATCGCACTTATTAGTAAATTTTACTCAATTGCACTTAGTTTCAAGTATTTTGGTGGTTATGAGGCTTCAACTACTTGCACTCAGTTCTGAACGTTTTGTAGTTATTATTAAAAATTACTATTTAGTTATCAGTATAGTAAATTTTTATAAAGTGAGGTTAGATAGATGAATCGAAAAAAAACGATGTTAGGTGTGGGATTCGAACGCACGCTCCCTTTCGGGAATCGCAACTTAAAGACAAGGCCACAACGCCTTACACCGCTCGGCCAACCTAACTTATAAGTATACATAATGAAATGTTGGTGTTGTATGATAGGGTAAAAAATTCAAACATCGTGAATACAAAATTTATTTAGTATTTTTATTTCGGTAATATATCACATAGCCATTTGTAAAGAATATCTACCTTTCGGAGGCTGCAATTGTAGTTGGTGCGGCGATTGCGACGAATATATGCATACAAGGTGAGATGCCATTATTGTTGCTGAATGTGGGAACCATCCAAAACGTATTATCATAATCCTCCAAGTTCACAACTCGTGTAAGTAGGCCCAACTGGTGAAATTTGGCAGTAAGATAGTCACGTTTTTCAAGTGGGAGAAATAGACCATTTTTCTTCAATAGTTGATGTGTTGAGTGAACTTTGTATTAAGGTTTTTTGTATACAAATTGATGAGAACGTCAATACACAAAAAAAAATGCGACCAAAATAGACGTTTCTCACGCTCCAAAAAAGGAGTGAATTTAAAAAGCGGTTGAACTCGCAAAAATGTGAACAGAACATACGTTTTACGCGTTTCAAAAAAGATAAAAAATACGAACGTCAATTCACGTAAAAATACGTACAAAAATAGCCTTTTTCGCATTATTTATTATGAGGAAAATTAAGGCAAACATTATACACGTTTACATGTATTTCTTATGTAGATTTGACATTTCTAAATTGTTTAAAATGGACGTTTTTACACGCTACAAATACGATAAACGTCAATTCACTCAAATAATATGACCAAAATATTTATTACGTTCAAAATTGAAATTTTAAAAGCGAAATTCACGCAAAAATAAGTATCACTACATGTTGAGCTTACGTTGTGGACGTAAAAAAGGTAAGAACTTCGGTCGGTAGAGATTATTTCTATTGAACAATCCATAAAAAAGCATGAGTTTTCGTGATTTCGTGTATGGTGATAGTGGCCACAGAACGGATCTTAGAGGCACAAAACAAAACTCGATTATTACAACCGACGTACTTTCCGTTGAGTTATTATCGCATTTCCTGTGAGCGAAAACCCAGAAATGAAAATGTTATTCATAGTTATTTTGTGACCAGTACCGGCATCATTTTAAGTATGTGTAGTTTGTAATTCAATATAATATGGATTATGTTTGAAAGTACAGAGGATTTTGAGGTAAGTGGGTTTCAGTTAATCATGTAGCAACGTAGTCTAAAGATGACAATAATTGATCATTCAGTCGAGAAAACATAATTTCAGCAAATATCTTGTTTTATTATTGGAGTTATCACCATTGTGTGGTTTAGGGCGATAGGCGTTTATATTTGATATCTTGAATTTATCCAGGAAATTATGAGTATTATTATTCATTTTACTTCAGTTAGCATCTACAAAAATTTATTTCGTGTTGTCGATTTTCACAATGTTCATTTTGAATAAAGTCCGTTTTGGATACATAAGTCCATTATGATTTTTTTTTGAGATAGTCAGTTTCATTAAATATAGGGGTTTTTACAAATTATTAGAGTCTAATTTCAAAATAAGATAACATTTTCGCCATATGTGTTTAATTATCTGAAATGTGATTGAGTGAAATTTTCATAAAAGTTTTAGCTGTGAGGCATGGTGACGTCATTATTGGTTAATTGATTATTTTATCTACAATAATTTTTTTATATAAACATATATTCATAAATGGGAATCACTCTCAAATGTGCAGCTTTCAAATCAGATAATAAACCTTTATCGGGACATGATACAATATTCGTATAAAAAAATCAAATTCGATGATTTGGATCAAACGAAAACAACACAAAATATCATGAAAATAGTGGTAATAATTATAAAAGAAATTAGATGACGTCATATAAAGTATGGACGACTGTACATAAATTATGTTTGCGGCAGATTTCAAGCTTGACGCGTCAGAAGTAATGAAATGAAACGGGATGAATCAATGAAATTATGAAAATAATAATAGTAATGAATAAAGAGGTCAGCGTATTGAAATATGCGTATGGAAGGGATCAAATTCAACGATTTGGATGAAACGATAAAACGACACAAAAAAATCAAGAAAATAATGATGTAATAATAAAAAATGTAGAATACATCATATTATACAGTATAGAAGGCTGTTAATAAATTATGCTTGCGGCAGATTTCAAGCTCAACGCGTCAGAAGTAACGAAATGAAACGGGATGAATCAAAGAAATTATGATAATAATAATAATAATAATAGTAATAAATGTGAAATAAATATGGAAGGTATCAAATTCGATGATTTGAATGAAACGAAACGACACAAAAAGTTATGAAAATAATGACAATGATAATAAAAATGCGGTCAACGTCATATACCGTAGGCGTCCGACGGGTATCAAGCTTGACGCGTTGGAAGTAACAAAACGATATGAAATGAAAGGAAGCGAAAATGAATTAATGAAATCATAAAAATAATTGTGATTATGAGAAATAGAGAAAGCGCATAAATTACGCTTTCGACAGGTTTAGAGTTCAATGCATTGAACGAAACGTCGCGTCGTGAAAATAATAATAATACTACGAAATATAGAGAACAACAACTAATAACCTATGTGTCTGACTTGACGTGTTGAATAAAATGAATCGCAATGAAACGAAAAGGTAACGTGAAAAATAAAATGCCAACGAGATTCAAAATGAAAAATTGAGGTGAAAAAAAGTCATGGAACGATGGGAAAAGATGCATTCAAGGAACAGTTTCATGGACATTTCGTAATTACAGTGTTTCTCGAGAGACAATAACATATAAAAAACAAATGAGACACCAAAGTTGATATTCATTAGATTTGGTTTCAATTAACTAAGTCTCATGCAGTGTGTTAGCAAGAGAGTTTGTGAGAAATAAATCATAGATGAGAGAAATTTCAGTAAGCAAGTTTGTTAGTAAGACACCCATCAAAGTCGTTTATTATCCACCAGTTTTTTTTTTCAGTGACGGCAGATCTCTTTCATAACTCCACTTTGTAAATTCGATAGCTTCGGGGTTTTTTTGAACGTGTTGCAAGAGTATATAATCCTCGTTCCTATATGAAAATGGTGTTTGGTTGCCTATGAGATGATATCTCTAGGGGGACCAAAAAAATCAAGCCTTTATAAAATACATCAATTCCGTTGCCATTCTTTATTCACATTATTTCCAATGACATCTTGGGCATTTTTCTATAAATTCCATTTAGGTTATTGTGGAATTCCTCTAAACATTTTTGATCTGATTTGAGTATTTCTCAAGAAAACATTACATAAACAGACACCAAATTTATCGTGCGGGTTGGAAGGATTCATCAGATTAGTATTCAATTCAACTCAATTCAATTCAGGTGTTGTGTTATGTTCCAATTAGGTAAGCTGGTTTGTGGGTGAGATTTCACTGACAAAGACATCAACTTTGACACAAGATTAGGAGATTCATCAGATTGGTTTCCATCAAACGAAAGGCTCGTGCAGTTTGGTACTATAAAAGTATGTCAGAAATACATCACCAACGAAAGGAATTACTTTAAATGTTAAATATCTTCAAGTGAATCGTATGTTATTGCTTCCCAGTGGAAATGAGCCGAAAGACTTGAGGTGATATCGAGAATAATATTTTCGACTGAACTATGTATCGATTCAGATGTAAAGTTTCACCAAAATGAATAATATTATCAGATCATTTTTGTTGAAATTGCTAATAGCCAAAGCACCATTCACAAACTCACCAAACTCACTCAAATAAATAGTTCCAGATGATTTTTGCTGACAAATATCTTGGCTGAAAACACTACTACGCATGCCCCGTGTGAATACATATTTTTCTTCGAATTGACAAAAAAATTGAACAATAGTGATCATCGAAGGAGTTCAGAATTGGTTTTCTCTTCAAAATTATTTATTGCCAAAAAGTCCACTGCTTGAATAGCTGAAGAGGTGATTCCTTCTATCGAAAAAACGGAGTTATACAGCGAATCGGAGTTTTAATAATATTCCTCCAAAAACACTCGAAGACATAGCCTGTGCGGGTGGAAAATGGTTGTGAATATTATTATTTGCCAGGGCGCACCAAGTCGACTTATTCACTTTACAGCTGTAGGAAAACTCGGATAACTTATCCAACCACCATTACAAAAACGAACATGTGAATTACAAGAACAAAATCAAAATATCAATGAGGATTTGAACAATTGTTATTCAAGGATTAGCACAACGAAATATCTAAGAAAATTAGGTAGTTCAGACGATATATACATGAAGTTGATAGTAGAATAGTTCCAAAATCGTCAAATCAACCAAAAAAAGACTAGTTATGAATATGTGCCAAACCGAAATAACTCTTTGAAGGAAATGCGGGATCACATCATACAACAATATCAAGAAATTCTTTGGGGGAAGAAAGGTGCATGACAAATCAATACGGATAGTTGAAATGTGCTAAAAAATTTTCTTTCAAATACACCACTCCGATAATGAGTCTTCGGAACAAAATTCAAGAGTTGCATTATCACCGATGTTACGGCTTTAAGTTTGTCAACCGTACAAAGACAGAAATCGAATGTTTGAGTGAAGAAGACTAACGTAAAAAATATTGGAATAATTGTGAATATTTCTTTCAAGTGTCGAAATTTGAAAGTAATCTCGAGACTTCACGGCTGGGAAGATTATTCTGTTTCAACTCAACAAGCATTGTGGTATATGTTTTAGTAGAGTGAGTTGGTGCATGAGCAAGATTTCATCGACGAAGGCACCAAATTTGATATGTGTTAGTAGACAAATTTGTGAGAAATATATCACCGACGAGAGAATCTTCTTCAATAAGTATCAAGATGACTTGAAATATTTCCAAGTGAACTGTAAGAGTTGTCCGTAGGTAGATTTCATGGGCGAAAAGACAATTCGCTTTCAATTCAACACTGTGTTATGGTTGAAATGTACATATCAAAGTCGGAAGTGAGCTTCTGTTGGTGCGCACGCACACCAACAGAATCTCCTGGCGGCTGTCAAATTCGGTATACCGGGTGAACGAACGCAACATTTAAGATAAAAAAACATAGCTGCCTGTCAAATGTCATGAGACAGAGAAAAAACACAGCTTTTAAGAGGAAAAAAATATGGCTGCTGCTTGTCAAATGTCTGGTGAAAAATGATGCAATGAAAAATCGTTTCATTGGGGGTATGGAGGTTGTGATGGTTGAAAACGACTTCAAAATCATATGTTTATCCTCCATACCCCCAATAAAACGATTTTTCATTGCCTCATTTTCCACCAGACATTTGACAAGCAGCAGCCATATTTTTTTCCTCTTAAAAGCTGTGTTTTTTCTCTGTCTCATGACAGTTGACAGGCAGCCATGTTTTTTTCTCTTGAATGTTGCGTTCGTTTACCCGGTATACCGAATTTAACAGCCGCCAGGAGATTCTGTTGGTGTGCGTGCGCACCAACAAAAGCTCACTTCCGACTTTTATGTGTACATTTCAACCTTAACACAATGTTGAATTGAAAGCGAATTGTCATTCCGCCTATGAAATCTACCTACGGACAACTCTTACAATTCACTTGGAAATATTTCAAGTCATCTTGATACTTATTGAAGAAGATTCTCTCGTCGGTGATATATTTCTCACAAATTTGTCTACTAACACACATCAAATTTGGTGCCTTCGTCGATGAAATCTTGCTCATGCACCAACTCACTCCACTGAAACATATACCACAATGCTTGTTGAGTTGAAACAGAATAATCTTCCCAGCCGTGAAATCTCGAGATTACTTTCAAATTTCGACACTTGAAAGAAATATTCACAATAATTATTCCAATATTTTTTTCGTTAGTCTCCTTCACTCAAACATTCGATTTCTGTCTTTGTACGGTTGAAAATTTTTTTACAAATTTTAGCGTTTGTTATTTGAGTTGTTTTTTGGAACGAAAGAATCCTCAATCTTCTGTCTGTACTCTTCAGATACCATTCTATTGGTGATTACTTCAACTACCCAATGGCACTAACATACTTTCCAAAAATAATGCCTTTATGATGATGTCAAATGGCGGGCATGTTATTTTTTTCACTTTAAACGACTACGCATCTTTTTCTATTTCCAGTGATATTTTTTCGAAACACTCGGTATATGTTTTTCCGCAATGGTAAGTTTTTCGTCGATCCATTTTCCCATTTATCATTTAAGACTGAGGATTTTCAATCACCCTGTATATATATTTTTCACCCAAATGGAAAAATTTATGAGACCTCCCTGTACAACTATTATGAGCTTTGACCAATCAGACTCCGCTATGTTTTTTCCCAAATGAACGGTCCAAACGTCCTATTATTACACATTTAGATGTCGGATGTAATTCAATCTCTGCATGGGCAAGTAGTTGTTTCGAATCTCCATATGCCCATTGAAGCGTTCTTCCATCACTCATGCAGCCATGTTTTTTCTCTTGATGATCCACCATGTTTTTTCTCTCAAACGTTGTGGGACACCCTGTATATACGTTGACAACCAGCCACCATGTTTTTTTTTCTCAATCGATGGATTTTGAGACATCCTGTCCACCAAATTTGACAGCTGCCATGTTTTTTTTTCTCTGTCTCATGTCATTTGACAATCAGCCATGTGTTCTTCTCTTAAATGTTGCGTTGGTTCACCCAGTATACCAATTTTCATAACTGCCATGTTTTTTTCTCTTAAATGCCAAGTTGGTACACCCTGTATGGTAGCAACCATGTTTTTTCTCTTAAATACTATGATGGTACACCCTGTATGGCAGCAGCCATGTTTTTTCTCTTAATCGATGTATTTTGAGACACCCGGTATACCAAATTTGACAGCCGCCATGTTTTTTTCTCTTAATCGATGTATTTTGAGACATCCGGTATACCAAATTTGACAGCTGCCATGTTTTTTTCTCTTAAATGTCGAGTTGGTACACCCTGTATGGCAGCAGCCATGTTTTTTTCGCTTAAATACTATGATGGTACACCCTGTACTCCCAAATCGCACTTTTAAAATGACGGACCCCGTCACGATGCACGTTTAAGAGACATCCTGTATATATTTTTTGTCTCAACTGGCTCGTTGGTACACCTGGTATATATTTTTTTTTTAAATGACAAATCCCATCACGATGCACGTTCATGAAACACCCTGTATACACTTTGACACACCCTGTTCATTTTTCTCTTAAGTAATGTATTTTGAAACACCCTGTTTACATTCCACATTGGAATCGCACGTTGAAACATTACAACCTCGTTACTCCGCCATTTTTCCAATTTTTTCAAACATCATTACTATTATACCACTTCAACAATTCGAATTTATTCATTCACAATCACTATTGTTTTTATTCGAACTCTCGGCTTGCGGTTTGATAACACCCGGCTTGCGGCAAGATTACATCGCTCTGCTTGTCCCCCCCCCCACCCCAAAAAGAGTAAAAAATTGCAAACGGGACCTTGAAATCTGTTATGGCGTTTTACATGTTAATTTGGTCGATTTGATTGTTGAACTCCTGTAGGTCCTTTACTCTTGCGTCTGTGCAGTTTGCTATTTACATCAAAATTACATTTTGGAACATGTTACTTGCGTCTGTGCAGATTGCTATTTACATTATAATTACATGTCAACGATATAGATAGGTACTTTTGAATTAGTTTTAGAAGATTTATGTATTCTATAATTAGTTCTCTGCATTCTTTCTTTCTTTTGTTTTGTGTTCAAATATTTTATGTGTTTCGAGTTTTATAAATTTTTCTCAATTAACCAAAATAAAAAAATTTTAGTACCGAAAGGTCAACTATTTTCGTAATATGTCTTAGTCAACGGCGATCTGCCCCAGATTTGATTAAAAAAAATAGTTATTATTTGAATATGAAGTTATATTCTCATTCAACTCAGTTAGTATTGTGTAAATTCACATTTACAAAAATAACTTCACGCAAATGAATTGTTGATGATTTTGGAAACTGCTCTGATACTTTCTCCCATCACAATTGTATAATGATCTCCAGGTACTTTCAAGACATCCACTTTCTGCTGGCATAACTGTAATGAGTAAAGTTTTCAATCAACAAACATAATGTTACGGGCCTCTCAAAAGTGTTGTTACTTCCTGAAATCCGTAATCATCAGCATCAGTGTACTTGTTATCGCATTGAGCTCTGATCAACGTTACTTTCCCTCTGATTTTCTCCTTTGGTTCGTAAAAATAGACGGCACGGCCCATATTGTAATACTGGATGATGGACAAGTTGACCAGATCCCAATCCAAACCGGTTTTGAGGGCCGCAACAGTACTTATATCTCGCAAGGCCTCTTCCCACGTCTTCGCCGAGATGTCAGTAAACTGAGAGAGAATCAATCACATTCAATGTCTACCTGAACGATTTTAACATGTACGACAGAAAATACTTCAAGTGTGAAAAATGCAATAAGAAACCTGCATTGAAAAATAAATTATTTGAAAAAAGCAGATGTATAATAATAATAATAATATGTCTTTATGCATAATGCAATTTTTGACAAAAGGAAAATAAATCAAAATGTAAATATCGACAGTATGACAGTGCGGAATGGAGTCACCAGGATCCAGGGATATCGGAAACTGCTCATCCGTTCATCCGCGAAAATAATAAAAATAAGTTTTAGACCTGGATCTTACGCTTATTTTCAAAAATGATTATTAACAAGCTGAATTTTCCTGAGTAGCTTCATTTTACCGAGACGCCCAACTTTTTTCTCTACGAAAATTATCTATAGTGGTACCTAATAAAATGCGCAGGAGTCAGTCATATCGATTTGGTGGGTGCAAAAAAGTCATTAATAACTGTTAGTCTTTCATTTGAACTTCGAGATGATTTAATAAAGTATTCGAAAAATGGAGTCGCCAGGATCCAGGTATATCGGAAACTGCTCATCCGTTCAACCGCGAAAATAATAAAAATAAGTTTTAGACCTGGATCCCACGCCTATTTTCAAAAATGATTATTAACAAGCTGAATTTTCCTGAGTAGCTTCATTTTGCCGAGACGCCCAACTTTTTCCTCTACGAAAATTATCTATAGTGGTACCTAATAAAATGCGCAGGAGTCAATCATGTCGATTTGGTGGGTGCAAAAAAGTCATTAATAACTGTTAGTCTTTCATTTGAACTTCGAGATGATTCAATAAAGTATTCGAAAAAACTTTTGCACTACAAAATGGATGGTAGGACTGAAGAGTCCCCTACCCCCAACATGTACCAATGACGTGATCATAAAAAATCATTAGTAACCAGCGGAATTTTTTACCGTTGCTTGCTTAATATCTGTATAATTGAATGTTTATATTGTCCTACAAATTGAATGGTAGGTGTTCCCAGTCCTACTCTCCGAAATTGTCAATTCCATGGTAAAAAAAAAATTAGTTACTGTAGGACAATGATAACACATGAAAGGTTACTTTATTCTTCACCTAAATAATACAGTGTCCTACAAAAAAAAGGGTCTGTATCGCTAGTCCTACAAAAATTATTTTGAAATTGTGGTTTACTGATTTGATATACTTTTATTCGTAAAGTAATGTTACTATCAATTTATAATAGTTTGTTCAATTAAAAAATATCATGAGTTACGTGAAAAGTTTATGAAAATGGTGGGAAATTTTGTTAAGCGTTCATAATTTTTATAAACATATTGAAAACAACAGTGAAAACATTGAAATAATTAATCTGCCCTCCAGGGCGGCTCAAATAATGTCGCATTCGCTTTCGCAGATGCAGGGAATTAGGGATTGAAAATTTTCAAAGAGATGAGACAAATTGTAAAAATCTGCTTTACGGTGTCTCCAGAGGCCTCAAAAAGTCCAGTTCGAAAGAAGATATTATATTTAGCACTCTGTAATTTGACAACGAATCATTTTCTCGATGAATCTTCATGAAAAAAAGTTCATTTAGCGTTCTGAGCAACTTCATCTGGCGCCTAGGTGACCCCATAACGTGCATCGATGCAGAAAATTGCAAATCTCTCAAAAACGGTTGCCCCTAGCGTTGTTGAACAACTTCCCCTTTTTTGCTGAGAAAAAGTGTGGGATTATGATTTCGGTTTAAATGGTCCCTAAAGTTCACTGTAAAAAAAGTTAGGGAAAATTAAAATAAATAATGAGAACGTATGCAGCGCCCTCTGAGTTCTACATGAAAATTGATAGCAAATTTCGATTTCCACCACAAATAAACCCCATTCACCAAATTTCATTCAAAAAGTTATTCAAAATAATTGAATTCAACATTTCAATACTTTGCAATCAGTCAAAGATTCACCATTTGAAGTTTGTACAAGAACATAATGGAACACCCTGTACACTACGGCTTTGGTACGTAGGACTGTAAAAACCTACCAAGGACAATGTGACCATTCAATTATACAAATATAAAGCAAGCAACGGTAGAAAAATCCACTGGGTTCTGATGATTTCTTATGACCACGTCATTGGTACATGTTGGGAGTGGGGGACTCTTCAATCCTACCATCCATTTTGTAGGACAAAAGCTTTCTCGATTACTTTATCGAATTATCTCGAAGTTCAACTGAACAACTAACTGTTATGAATGACTTTTTTGCACTAACCAAATCGACCAGATTGACGCCTGCGCATTTTATCAGCTACCAGTTTCAAGAATTTTCGTAGAGAGAAAAGTTGGGCGTCTCAATAGAGATAAGCTACTCACAAAGATTCAGCCTGTTACTAACGATTTTTTTTTACCATGGAATTAATAATTTTGGAGCGTAGTACTGACCTACCATTCTCAATTTGTAGGACAATATGACCATTCAATTATACAAATATAAAGCAAGCAACGGTAAAAAAATCAGCTGGTTACTAATGATTTTTTATGACCACATCATTGGTCCATTTTGAAGGACAAAAGTTTTTTAGAGTACTTTATCGAATCATCTCGAGGTTCAAATGAAAAACTAACTGTTATTAATGACGTTTTTGCACCCACCAAATCGACATGATTTACGCCTGAGCATTTTATCAGCTACTGATGCAAAAACTATAATAATACCATTTGACCGTAATATCACACCAATCGTCAAAGATAAAGAGCATTTACTGAAAATGGGGGTAGAAGGTAATCAATTCATTATTAGTTGCCCTTATCAAAATCCCTCTACTGATTTCATGAATGAATTAAAAAAAAAATCATTTCGAAGATGCTCTTGTGCAAAGATTGCAATCAAGATCATATAGCTGTCATTTTCCAAAAAAAAAAACAACTGTCAATTATTTGTTATCACGAAGTTGTAAGAACAGAGTTGGATAACTTAGCTTGTCCAGACCATAAAGAAGCAGACACCAAGATCGCCTACCGTGTAAGCTGGGTTTTGATGCCAACGTAATAATCAGATGCTCTGATATAGACCGTTGGCACAATGGAAGTGTCGATTATCTACGAAGGTATGCCCTTCAAGGGATATGAAGATAAAGTTGAATTATCGGGTAAAAAGTGGTTTGTTGGATCGGTACCCGGTCGCCCCCTCCCTGTTCAATCAACTTCTGGTTGAAAGCAATGTTGAAAATGTTATTATAGAAGCACCCTTCACTTTTTTCCCGATAATCCAACTGAATCTTCATGTCCCTTCAAGGGCACACCTTCGTAGATAGTCCACCCCCTAGTGTCATGGGCCAACGGTATAATACTGATATCACAGTAATCATGCTTGGAAACATGTATTCGGTAAGCAGAGGATTACAAATATCGATATTGGTGGGCAACGGAATCGCACGAAATTGTGGACGAAGTTGGGTAATGAATTATGCAAATGAACGCTGGCTTTCCATGCTTTCACAGGATTTGATTTTAATCCCGCATTCTACTAAAAGGCAAAGAAGAATCATCGCAATACTGAGAAAGTCTACTGCATACATCAGGGCCTTGATTGAGATATATAATTGGATTGACACAGGAACGGTTGAAAAATTTGCTGTTTTCAAAGAATTTGTATATGGCTTATACAGGGTGTTTCATAATAAATGCGCAGGACTTCCGGATGTGATAGCTCGTTTAAAAATACGAAAAAAGTTTTTATTAACTTACCCTCTAAAATTCAACATATTCGAGATACAGGGTGTTGAAATTAAAAACAAAATTTGCGAATATCTCTGGAACCGTTCATAGCACAAAAAACAAATTTTGAATGCATTTTCTGCTCATAATAAGCTTTGTTTAGTGCAGATTTTTTATTTTTTAAAATTCATAATTGGTGAAGATTTTGAAGGGGTAGTGGGAGTTTTTTTCTCTAACTTCTACGCCACTGGAGAAAAGTATAATTTTGAGCAGCCTACTTGAACCGCCAATGTTTTCCACACAAAAGGGTACTCTTGGGCATGAGCTCTAAAGTTGACCGTTTTCAAGAAAAATCAACTTTCATGTTGAAAATTTTTTTAAATAATTTTTTTCCTAATTATACAAAATTTATTTGAACGTTAAAACAAGTAACAAAACCAAACGTTGACTTCCCAATTGCAAAATGAAAAAAAAAACAATAACAATCATACTCAGTTGAATTGTTGGGAATGTCCGCCGTTAGCTTCAATGCACGCAGCAATTTTTCGAGGAAGTTGATTTTTCTTGAAAACGGTCAACTTCAGAGCTTATGACCAAGAATACCTTTTTTGTGTATTGGCAGTTCATACAGAAGGCTCAAAACTGTACTTTTTCCAGTGGCGTAGAAGTTGGAGAAAAAAACACCCACTACCCCTTCAAAATTTTCACCAAATATAAATTTGAAAAAATAAAAAATCCGCACAAAACATAGCTTATTATGGGTAGAAAATGCCTACGAAATTTGTTTTCTATGCGATAAACGGTTCCAGAGATTTTCGTAAAAAACGATAATTTTTTTTAAATTTCAACACCCTGTATCTCGAAAATGGTGCATTTTAGAGGGTAAGTTAATAAAAACTTTTTTTATATTTTTGGACGAGCTATCACATCCTGAAGTCCTGCTCATTTATTATGAAACACCCTGTATGGATACAAAGCAATGAATGATATCAATCTCGTTCGTGTTAATATGTTCATGTAAACCTCTAGAGTTAAAACGAATGAGGATATTTTGAAAGTAGATCAGATTTGTGAATGATTTACTGCCACCTTGCATATCCGAACCACGTCAGCATTTATTGAGAACCGCTTATACAGAATGATTTACCACCATTTACACAAAATTAAATTGGGTACTGGTCTATCAAGTGCGAAATTACCTGTAAAATTCGAGAGCTATCCGTGATGAATCAATCAATCTTTTGTACGTCAACCGCTATGGATTCGCCACTGCATCATTGAATTTTAGGAATCAACTTAATGAAAACACAATCATGCTTTTGTGAAGCATTGAAGTGTTGCAATGTTACTATTTCCAAGTGCAAAATCGCTAATGGTCTTTATCTATTTGTCCCCGATTTTTCTTGGTTCTTATTTTCTTGGTCTCATTACAGAACGAATACCCACGACGTTTGTGGAAACAACAGAAATCTTCCATCGACATAACCCGTTTTCTCCAGATTATTTAATTATGAACCGTAATAGTTCCAAGTACACAAATTTGAGAAGACTTTACACTGGTGCACGTATGTATGTCACCCGTCAAAACATTGTCAGTTCGATTTGCAACAGTGATCGTTTTTTGACGTCTTCACAAATCGGTAATTACTGTTTGCCAAGGCTTTCGAGGAAATTTTCAAATAGACGCCATCCAAATTCACGAACAAATTTGGGTGCAGTGCAAAGACTTCGTGATACCGGGTTTTGGTTTAACGCAAACTATTGTACGCGAAAATCGTTTGCATCTGTACTATTTCCCAGATCCACAAGACTTGCCACGTCGTCACGAGTTTTGTGAATGACTTCTTGAGTGCACCTGACAAGATCCTCATTTTCCCTGAAGTGATTTATGGACAGACGAGGCTGTATTCACCAGGGACGGGACCTCCAATCTTCAATAGTCATGTTTGGGCTCAGGACAATCCGCATGTTATTTGCCATTTTGGTCACAGTATCGATTTTCCATGAACCTTTGGGCAGGCCTCTTTAAAAATGAGTTGATAGGGCCCTAACGTTTACCAGCGGGGTTAACTGGTGATGTTTATTTGGCATTTCGAAAGGATCAATTCTTTGATGATATATCATTGGCAAGGTAAAGACGAATATGGTTCATGCACGATGGAGTCCCGCATTTTGGTCATGTGGTAAGAGACTTTTTGGACACTGCATGCTCACGCCGTTGGATAGGGGGTGGATACATTTCTTGGCCCTCCAGAAGCCCAGATATTACTCCAAAGGACTTTTTTTTTGGGGTTACATGAAAAGTTTGGTTACGCTAATCCCATTGACCTGTTAAAGGACCTAGAGCAAGTCATCGATAATGCCTCTAATGTCATTCGTGCTCAAAGGGACGTATGTTATCGCCTACACGACAACCTCATTCGTCGCTTGGAATTGTGTATTGACGGTAACGGGGCAACATTCGAACATTTGCTTCGAAATGATAACACGTAATTCTGTTGTGCTGTGTTATGTAATTTCCGAAAATATTTCATTCCTTTTTGCCATTTTGTGATTTGAGTAACATCCCAATCTCATTTCTAACGACACCAGCTCTGCTGTCAGTCCCAAGTCTGATGAAGAGAGAGGGAAAGTGAGCTTGCCTGGTTCAACGTGGGCAGTTTCTATCCAGTAGCGGAGCGTTCTTAAAATTGAATCAGGTAATTTTTTGTCTTGGTGGGGAGAGCACACTGTCAAATTTTCTGTAAGTGGTGGTAAATCACATTCTTATTTGCGTGAACCTCATTTTCCATCACCTTCTGACGAAAAACAAAAATTTGTTTTCAAGTGAATCGAATGACATCAATTGCCTTCTATAGATCGCATGACAACTAACAGTGAATTGGTGAAAGAGAAAATGCAATAGGTATTTACGATCCTTATTATTATATCACATTTCGGAAAATTTGCTCATTTTGATGATAAGATACCTTCTTGTTGGTTTTCATGAAGACTTGAATACAGAATGGTGGATAATCATCCAGCACTACGAACCTGTTTCCTTGAATGATAACGAAAAATCCACTCATTCTTGGTGATATCTGATGATAATCTGTGGAACATTATTTTACTGGTGAGCTGAAGTATACATTGAGATGTACTTTCTGCAATTATAGTACTTTTGATCGTTTCCGAGAGTGGCATACTAATACTTATTTTCAAATTGTTCCAACAAGTTAAGTAGACTTTCACGACTCCACCTAGGGTAGGGTTTGTCGGTTGATTACGTGATTAGAATAACACAAACTACCAATGATGAAACATTCAGCATGCATAATGTGACGTGATCCAAAGTGACAGTACCTCCCGGACTACAAATGACGGGAACATATTTGCGGATATGGTAACCATTATCGCTTTTTGAATAATTTTGTTGGCATATGGAAATGAAAACTGCGGACGTAACCATGAGCTTGTAGGCCTCCATAGAAACATAATCATCACTAGAACGCCAAATACGCTGTCCGAGATTCAGTTAAATAAATGACCCCTAACAGGGAATGATGATCAACCTTTGCAATTGTGCATTATTGCTGTTTCTGGTCACTTCGTTTGCTAAGTGTTCCAAATGAAGTTTGGAATATCATCAGTGGTTAGGGCAGGCAATTGTGGGAAGTCCAGTAAACTTGGCAACACCGACCCAAAATCCTATCGTGACGTATCAAGCGAAGAAAGATAACAGTGTGAACTTCTGAGTTTTGGCGTTGTTAGGTTTTAGCAGTTTGTTGTTCAGGGAAACTATAAATCTGAATAACAGCAAAATATTGAAAACGACATAGGCAAAAAAAATCTATGCGTACTTAAATTTGGATGATAAGTCTATTATAAAAAATATGACAGTGATGTCAACGACATGTTAATCTAGGATGGGAAATTTTATCATTTAATTTCATTTTTTCCTTCTTTGAGTACTCTCACTGAAAATGTGGTTACACATAAGTATATAGGATTTGTCGTTAAATCTACCCAGGTAAAACCACATCTAGAATAAATATTGCAATCCAAATATTCCAGTCATATCGATTATAGAAGAAAAAAAACATATTGTATTTCCAAGTTTGTTAGAATATTGGTTGAATATCATTTCCACTTTATTTGACAAATTGTAATAACTCATATTGAGTCAATATTGGTCGAATGATATTTACCAATATCGATAAAACAATATTGTCTTCACATCGTTTTTAACATCTAGAATAAATATCGCATCCCAATATTCCCCTAACATCGATTCTAGGCATAAAAACTATATTGTATCTCCAAGTGTGATTACACATTGGTTGAATATCATTTCGCCAATATTCAACAAATCTTTTTAATTAATATTGGGTCGATATTGGTTCAATAATATTTATCGATATCGTTAAAACAGTATTGTCTTCATATTGTTTCCTACATCTAGATTGAGATGGAATTTGAATATTGGCCGAACATTCAATGAATCATATTGAAATTATATCATGATCAAACCTGGATGAAAATCCGCTAGGTGGCTCTACATATAGAACGTCTTCTAAAACCTACGAAAGTATATTAAATACTTTCCGTAACTTGTTTTCAAGACAGCTCACCCAGTGGTTATGGCGATCAACTAAAAGACCTTTAGTAATTTGCCAAGGTATATTGACATCCACCAATATATCCAAATGATATTGTACCAATATCAATGAATATTTTGAGGCCATTATTGCTTCAAGAATATTTCATCAAAACTATTTCTAAAATATTCAAACAATATTCGACTAATATCGCAAAATGTTTACATTTTACTTCTCGAAAATATAACTTTTGAATATTTTGCCAATATTGTCAGAATATTGTATTAACGATATTGTAACAATATCGCCGAACATTTTGAAGCCAATATTACTTCAAGAATATTTCGCCAATATTATTCAAGTAATATTGAACCAATATCGCCGAATGTTCACATTTTTTTTCTCGCCAATATTGCATTTCAAATATTTCGCCAATATGTTCACAATATTATACCAATATTTTACCAAGATAGGTGTGCTACTTGGGTATAAAAAAAATAATCAAATGTTGAGTATGTTTGTCTTCTCTTGAAGACATTGCAGAATCGTCTGCAGATGCAGAAAATTTTATTATTGAATAGAAGAAAGTGAGGTGGTCTCATAAGGTCATCACAAACTGTTACAGGTAGATATTTGTATTTTCTTTGAGATAAAAATCCGGCAGGTTCTTGCAATTACTGATAATTTTATGCCAAATGATACGAATTTTTTGGATACCTTCATACTCCAAACTAAATCAATATTATATCAGGTTAAAAAGTTATTCAGCTCCATGAAAAAACACATTTTCGATATTCTCCCTATGAGGTGAGTCACAAAATGAAAATGATGAGAGCAATAACAAGAATTTACACCAGAATTAGATTTTTCAATATCGCATGTCGCAAACTGAGAAAATTAGAGGTGAACTGAAGAGAAAAACACTCGTTTGATAGAAATAAGTTTTGTAACATTACGAAATAAAATTATTATAGTCTTTTTTCCTCCAATCCTACCATTTCTCCTTATTTAAAACAAAGTGAAACATATATCCTGTAACAATTTGAAATTTTGAACTTTTGTCATTTTTCTCAACATTCGATAATCTACTTTTTATTACCCTATAACGCAAGAAAACTAGCATCCAAAACACTAAAATTCTGATACCTAAATTTTATAAATATACAAGTTCCCCAGATAATTTAAAGAAGGTGGGGAAGGTTTTAAATCACCTTAGTCACAGGCGCATGTAGATAAGGGTATTTGCTAACATTGCAAAGGCGGACCCCAACATCCCTTCGGATGAGAGGTACGTTCCACGGTTGGTTCGCCCTCCCGCCGTTTCTTCAGAAGGGCAGGCAAAAACCAATGGTCGCATCCTTTCGGCGGAAAAACATAGTATTTTACTATGTCTTATTTTATTTATACTCTGTACGCGTACTTGCTTTTAGTATGTAATGAATTTAATTCAATAAATCAATTTTTAATTTGAATTTTGAATTGACTTCTTATTACAAAAAATGCCATTTGAATTGTGATTCAGCAACATTTACAATGATAAATGAGAACCTCTGACCGAATGCAAAAATACACTTTTTTACCCGAGAAACTATATTTGACAGATTTTTTCCCAATTTTATATCTCCAATCAAGGATATTTCTGTTTTTCAACAAAAATGGTGGAAGAGTGATAACAAGAATCAACAAGTTGTTTGAACTAATGTAAAAAAAATTGTAATGTCTTGTCAATAAAAGCTTTTGTTATTATTATTATTACGTATTTTTTGCATTACTGACTAATTTATTAATAAATCAATTTGTAGAAGTGGATTATATTGTCGTAAATATTGAATTGTTTTTAGTGCATTGATCTATCTATTCATCTTATTGTTTATTAAATCGACCACGATATAGAAGTTCATAGTAGATAAGCTATGCCGATCCTACCACCAGCATAGGGAAAACAGTGTGTTAGAGAGAGAGCGAATCCGAGCGTGTGTGTGTGAGAGAGAAAGAGCGTGTGTGACGTAGTTGAGGACTTCTCAGTCGAGAGCGTCAAATTTCAATTTGTCATCCGCCATCTTGCATCGTACCACGGAACACCTCCTACCACGGAACACCATCATGTCCCTCTTGCATGGGCGCGCGAATTCAAATTTCATCGCGTGTGTGACGAGAGCGTATTTTGATGAATAAAAAAAGATCTCGGCCGTGGGGATCGATCTGACTACCTCCAGATGATGGAGCGAACATTGAACACACTCGGCTACGGACCTCGTTGTAAATGTAGATGAAAATGTTGGCTATACGGCTGACGTGCCATGATTTTGTTGTTGGTTTGTCAACGTCCTGTATACAGCAGACATAAAAAAATATACACACACACACAGTGTAGTTGAAGGTGTAGGAGAAAAATACATCAGTGAGGATATGGTTCATTTGCGGTGTGTCGCATTGTCATTGGGGGATGCCTACATGGGGGAGTGCAAAATGGGGTAATGCAAAATGGGCCATTTGTAAACATGTAGTGGTGGGGTTGTAGGATGTGTTTGTAACAATGTCTCATTTGCGGTGTGTCGCAGTGTCATCAGTCAACTGTCATGTGACTGTTTTGTGTATTGAACGATAAACAATAAAATGAGCATTTTAATTCAAAGTATTTTTATTTTTCTGAGGATGAACAGGACTATTTGACATGCTTTCATAGCATTTCAAATTCCAATTTGGAACATTATGTTTGGCAATTGACTTTTTACAAAAACAAAAATGCTTTCTACAATTTTCGCACCATTGTGTTCCATCCATGTTTGAGCGCCTTCGAAATACTTGGAGCAAATGCCTCAGACGTTCACAACTTTTTGGCTTCTTCCACGTACCGACCTATGAACCAGCATTCACAAGTGTCAGGACCTTCTGTTACATCAGGATATGACCAACAGCAACTTTTGTAATGTGAATTATAGATTTCTGTATTTTGTATTGACTCTAGGCTCTTCTTACGCTGTTCCCATTCTTTCAGAATCACTTCATAAATTTCATATCTATGTTTGTGTTTGTTGATGAAGTAATTTATTTTTTCACACGCGAATGCTATATCTGAACTTGTTGGAAGCATATCGCCAAATGAAGGGAATAGAAACATGATGATGTGCTATATATCAGCTTGCGTGCACACGTGCGTGCGTGCGTGCTTACGTGCGTGCGTTCGTGCGTGCACGCGTGTTTTCTTGCGTGCGTGCGTGCATGCATGCATGCGTGCGGCGTTCGTGTTTGCGTGCGTGTGTGCGTGCGTGCGTTCGTGCACGCGTGTTTGCGTGCGTGCGTACATGCATGCGTGCGTGCGTGCGTACGTGAGTGCGTGCGTGCGTGCGTGCGTGCGTGCGTGCGTGCGTGCGTGCATGCGTGCGTGTGTGCATGCATGCGTGCGTGCGTGCGTGCGTGTATGCGTGCGTGCACGCTTGTTTGCGTGCGTGCGTGTTTGCGTGCGTGCGTGCGTACGTATGTGCGTGCGTGCGTGCGTACGTGCGTGCGTTCGTATATTCGTGCGTGCGTTCGTGTGTGCGTTCGTTCGTTACAGATGCTTCATATGTTGGAAAAATAAAACAACCTCATCAAATTTTTCATTTTATTAATAAAAAATACACATTATTTAGGCAGTATTTCACACAACCATTTGAATAAGATATCAACGTTATGAAGACTGCATTTGTATGAGCGTCCTTTAAAATGATGTGTACAGGATGGAGCCCCACTGGTATCATCGAAGACGGCTGAAACCCACATTGAGTCTTGATTTTCTTCCAAATTTACAACTCTCGTACGTATATTCAACTGTTGCAGTTTATTATCCAGAAATTGTTTCTTTTGATGGCCTTGCACGTAAATAATATCAACATCGAAAAGGTTGTCTTTGAGGATATCATCTAGCAGTTGATATTCCACAAAGCCAGAGGAGTATCTCAGACCATGAATGTTTTTTTCCATGTAACAGGCGGTTCGGCGATCATTTTTACTCAAAGAGGAAAACGGTACGCTTGAGCGTAGTAAAAAGTTGCTGCATTGAGCACCAATTCTAATTGCAATCTCCTTAGGATGGAATTGTTGTTCAATGATGAACCCTTGGATATCTACAAGTGCTACCCTCATGATATATACTAACAACTATTCTCGCCAACGTCAACGTTAGACTGACACCAAATGCAGATCAGTTGTACTTTTGGATAGTTTCGCTAAGTGGGTGGAGTACATACTTCATATCATGTAGTGTTTGCTGGAAATCCTTGTGATGTCTCTATCTCCAGCTTAACGTCAACAGAGGTATTTTTTATTGATTCATCTCTTCTGGAACAATCGATAGCGAAGAATGCTTTATCGTCAAAGTCATTATAACTCAACAGAGGATTGTGTCGAGAGGAATTTTTGTAGCTAAGTCCAAATTGGATGTAGTTGAAATAAGCTTGAGAAATATCTCTTTTGGTAAAGTTCAAGTGCATCATTTCTTTGGGGTAAGTTTCACCGTTGAGAGTTAACGTAATATTAGCAATATCGATGTGATTGAATGCGGTTGGATCGTTATTCACTTTGGTATGATCTCGATTCACTTGGAAGCATACAATAACATATCGGGGAGTTTCGATTTGCGAAGAAGTCTTGACGGCCCATATTTGATTTGTAGCACCAACAATTAGAGCATGCTGCGTATGCAAATCCCATTTTCGGAAATTAATCGCGACTGGAGTGTCAGCTTTGATTGCTTTCAAAAGTTGCAGCTTGAGTTGATCATGGGGGGAAATTCGCTTGATCTTCAGCTCAATATTTTCAATTTCCAATTTGACTTCAGTTGGAACCGTAGGCACACCAGTAGCTGGTTCAAGAATTTTGAAGCAGTTATTATCATTACCAATCCGAACCAATCGGAATGTATGTTTACCGTAGTAGATATTCTGATAATCGTTGAAGATGTTCAACAAGTGTTTGAGAGGAATTCGCAAGGAGAAAAATTTATCAGTAATGTCATCATTGTTGAGGGGGTAAGTCCAACCAGCTGTTGCCAAATGTTTGGTTTCATCAGCGTCATAGGATAGAAATCCTCGAACGGTACTTACGATACCCAACTCTCGCACACTTTCCAAGTCGTGACCATTTAGCGCATAAGTGATGGATTGGAACATAAATGCTCCAGCGTTATTTACAAAAGTCACCCGCCCTACACCTGCGGTTCTGGTCACTTTTCCGCTGATAACTAGATCGCTGTCGTAGAGTGCATCGTAAGCATCAGATTGATTGATGTTGATTTCGATGACATCATTATTTCGAAAAGACTTCACGTATGGGTAGTATGTTCTCCAGTCTACCTTTTGGATGGATACGTCTTGTTGGGGTTGGCGGAAAATGTTGAATACTTGAGCCGACAACATGATAGCCAAGAGATTTGAGGAACTCTATATTTTCAGCAGTTAGGTGACGGGAACAGTCGAAGGTCTTCGTAAAGACTGATGAAGCAAACGGCAATGAGTTATTTTTATAGAAGCTCAAGACCATAATTTCTTCAGCTCCAATCTAATTATTATTTCTTCGTTTCGGAAATCAACCAAATCAGAGTTTTGATCGAGTACTCTGATAGTTATATTGTTTATTTCGTTTATGTGTGATACAGGTAGATAGATAAGGTGGTTGGGAGTTTCGTCGATTGCGAAACCTGGATCAGAATCAATAGCAAATTCGTATATTGTATGAGAAGGTCTTTCGTTGAAGAATGCT
This sequence comes from Chrysolina oricalcia, assembly GCA_944452925.2. Taxonomy (NCBI): domain Eukaryota; kingdom Metazoa; phylum Arthropoda; class Insecta; order Coleoptera; family Chrysomelidae; genus Chrysolina; species Chrysolina oricalcia. The sequence goes on from OX101811.2 coordinate 43,354,706, forward strand.
CCCGACGTAATGTTGCTGTCTATGTGTATGGTCCTTACTTTTATAATATTAACAGGCAGATCGGACGTGTAATGCACGTTTGGTTTTAGAACACTCGGAGAAAATCTCAATATGTTTGCCAGAGAATTTTCCTGCGAAGTGAAATCAATGGCGTATAGTAGACAAAATATTTCGCTTTTCAGCGTATTATTGTTCGGTTTGAGATAGAAGAATTCTTCAGGTTTGTCAACAAATGTTTTTGGTACAATACGTTTCTGAATCAACGCTTCAATATCACCAATTTCGTAGGCTCCAACAGGAATATCGATACTCTTCCTCACCTTCTTCTTTTTATCCTTATTAATTTCGTAATAATTGAACTTGGTAACTTTGACGTTTGCTATACTGTTGAATGAATGAAAACTAAGTAGAGCTAGACCGTATTCGGAATCATCTTCCAATTGAATAGGTGGTGTGAAATCAATGGAAAGCGTTGAAGAACGACTTTTCAGAGTCAACAGCATGGACATGACTGATATAGTACCATCAGCGACATGTCTTTAATAATAGAAACAACATATTATGTTGAAATCGTTTATTCATACAATAATTACATTCGTTTTCAATCGCAGACATTGCGAAGTAAAAACTTTAGACAGAGATGACCGCAATTGAATTGATCAAAATTTTGATATCGTTCATTGTTATACATAATTTTAACACCGTTTCCCAAATATTGAACCAGTTCGAGCGGAGGTTTCAGATTGCCAAAACTGTCAAAATATTCCACAATGTTACCAAATTTCCTGTAAGCTACCCAGTGAGTACCCATATTTTCCTCAGAGTCCAAGTTCAACACAGCACATTCCCTTTGTTGGGGTTGCGTTGGTAACGTATCACGCATAAAGACTCCTCGAAAATTAGGTATTTTCATTTTACGAGCAAATTTTTCAATTTCCACATCGTATAACGCTCTATTAGGTAGCTTCCTCAACAGTTTTTTTGTTTCTTCAAGTAGAGACCTCGTGCACGTTTTTGTTTCTTCAAAAATAGTCCGTATCCTCGAGGTGTTTTACGCAGATATAGTCCGGAACCCAAATGCTCCATAACCTTATTGTGACGGTGATCCTCTTCAAGCTTCTTTTTGGCACTCTTTGCATCCAATAGCGTCTTTGCTACTGCGCTTGCCCCACCAACCAACGAACCCAAAGCTGAAAGTCCAGCAAAAATAGGTATGAGAGGTAGGATACCACCTGACTTGGATCCCAGCGGAATTATTCTCGGGATACGTATCCGTTTACGTCCTCCAGCTTTTTTGACTGCTTTCTTAGCCGCTCTCAGAGCTAATGTGATGGATTTTCCCATATCACTGCCAGTGTGGGATGACCAATCCTTGAGGATTTTTTCCAGGACATTGTTGCGGAATGATTTTGTAGCACCCATGCCAAACTTGCGTTTTGCTTTCATTGCACCGGTGACGAAGAGAGCGCTTGTTTTTTCACCAAGTTTTGCGTCTTTTGATTTTACTCTTGCCCAGGCCTGTTGTTGAAGAAGTTTATCAGCCTGATGCCGGCCCTCGAGAGATTTGTCTTGCGAATATGCAATATCGTGTTGTTTGCAAGCCGTGTCCAGTGGATTGATACCAGGATCTCCTCTTTCGAGTCTCTCTTTCAAATGAGTACCCGGTCCACAGTACTGATATCCAGGTATATGTAATTCGAACGGTAACTTATTGATGAGCGTATCGACAACACCTTCACCTTGATATGTCAGCATTGGGAATGACATCAAGTGTGAGGTGTCACCTTTTTTTATAAACATACACACACTTTCATCATCCCTCACACCATGAAGGTTGTTCAACAAGAAAACACGTTACCTATCGAAAACTTGGATTATTTAAATGATGATAATGTTATGGTGGGTCGCAAACATGGCAAATTGTTACCAAACGCATTTCGTGCTATCGTATGTGGTCCGAGTGGTTGTGGAAAAACGAACGCTGTAATCGCGGTGTTGATCCATCCCAATGGTGCGAAATTTGAAAATGTTTATGTTTACTCAAAGTCGTTATTTCAACCCAAGTATCGGTTTCTGCAAGAAATTTTGGAAAAAGTCAAAGGCGTTCATTATTTCCCGTTCACGGAAAATGAAAATGTTATTAATCCCCAAGATGCTAAACAAAATTCCATTTTCATATTCGATGACATTTCGTGTGATTCACAGCAAAAAATGCGCGAATATTATTCCATGGGCAGACATCGAGGTATTGATCCTATATACATAGGACAAACGTACAGCAAGGTACCCAAACAGCTTTTGAGGGATAATTGTAATCTAATCGTGCTCTTCAAACAAGATGAAGTGAATTTGAAACACGTATATGATGAGCATGTCTCTCCCGATGTTACATTTGAACATTTTAAACGAATGTGTGCTGCTTGTTGGTGTGAGAAGTATGGAACTTTAGTCATTGCAAAAGATTTCGATTTGAGTGATGGTCGCTATCGTCAAGGTTTTGATAAATATATAAATGTGTAATAGATGTGTATAACATCATTCGTAATCATGAAACCACTAAGCAAAGAGGTTGATGTCGAACGAAAGAATAAAATAAACGAAATTGCAAAAGGCATTCGAAAAAAGTATCTGGCTTTGAAATTGGGTAAATCTGAAGATGATGAGACATTACAAAAATTCTTCAAACCTCTATCTATTCCATTAAGGAAAATAGCAAATAAAACCACACCATCAGGTGCAACCTCAATCAAAACTGAGGTGAAATCTGAACCTAAACAAGAGAAAGTGGAAGAGCGAGATACGACTCCATTCCAAACCCTTGAATATGTGGCAGGTACGCACAGTGATGATGAAGATGCAGACGTTTTTAGCGTAGATAAGCAAGATCAGAGCTTTGCGTCAGATATGGATGAACAAGTTCTAGAGGAATATATTGAACAATATCCGGAAATGGCTCAACCATTCATTTTGAAACATTTTGAAAATAACAAAGAAATCGACAAGGTCTACGGCCCCTTTTATGATTCGTATGGTTCAAAATGGTTCCTTGGTCGAAAAGAAATAAATTTTGACAAACGCAGCGGTTACATTAAAATGGATGATTTGCAATGGAAAGGAACACCTGGTATATATGAATTGATATTTCTCAACTCACCTGAAAATTGTGATGATGAGGATTTACAAGTATACAAAAAACTTTTAGATTTATCGAGTGCTCATAAAGACACTGTAGGTCGTTTAAAGAGTTCCCTAAAATACAAGTACACCGGCCTTATTAAACCAATGTTTTCCAAAGGGAGTCAGCGTAAGCCATCGACACGTGCAAAAATTCCTAAAACACCTCAGCCGCCGACGGGTAGCGGTTTATTTGAAACACCTATTGCAATGACATATAATAACAAACCCATGGAATATATTTACTGGGATGATCCCAACGAACTATGTGAACGCCTCAAATTATTGATAGCCTCTAGGAATGCTGGAAATACTTCACATAACAATGAGATAAGGGCCATTGAGAGTGAACTCGAAGAGGCAAATATAATTCGTCTCCCCTTTTAAGACAGCACTCGCAGATCCATCAACATATTCAAAATGGTTATCGATAAGTTCGGACGTAGCAGCTCAAACAAAAAGCGAAAATTGGAACCTTCTGCGTCATCTGGCGGTGGTTTGTTACACACGCCAGACGGAAATGTAGATTTCAATAATTTGAAATTGAGTAATGTCAAACGACCCACCATCGGTACGGATGCAGCTAATGAGGAATACGTGGATGAAATAAATAAAGTAATAACCAATCAAGTTAATGAAATGCAAGCTGATCTACAGAATATCCAAAATAAAATTAAAGTTATAGATGATAGAGATCAGCAGTCCACTGAGCAATTGGAGACCTCCATACGCAAACTAAGTTTCAATTCTATGGAAATGCGAACGGATATGCAAAATATTCAAACTGACTTGAATACGTCGTCGAAAGAATTCGAAAGAAAAATGCAAACTATTGGCGATAACTTGACTCAATCAATTCAAATAAATGATGAGCGTTATAAGGAGCTATTTGCTGTCTGTGATCAACTCGGTAAGAATTTTAAAACCGATATTGAAAATAATCGAGATTATCTATCGAAGAAAACCGCGTTATTGACTCAAGTGATTCAATCACACGATGAGGATATGAAAATATTCATGGAACAATGTGGAGCATCAAACAAAAAAACTGAGATGGAGCTAAATCGAATCCAACGTAACTTGAAACAACAAATCACCACAATGGAATCTGATATAGCGAAGTTAAAGGTTGGTATTGATGCTGTGGGGAGAATCAACAACGAAACGACATAAAATTAGTCTATATACCAAAATTATATATTGAAGCGTATTGCGTTGTCAACCTCAGTAATATGGCTTCCAAAGAGAAGGTTCAACTTGTTCACGAACTACATAAACCAATAAGAAAAAATTTTGCTCGACGACGTACCATCATCAAGGGGTTGGATGATTTGTGGCAAATGGATTTGGCCGAAATGAGACCGTACGCTCATCAAAATAGAAATTTCAAACTCATTCTAGTCGTTATAGACTGTTTCTCGAAATTCGTGTGGACTAGACCTCTCAAAACGAAGACGGGTGCGGAAATTGCTGAAACGTTTGCAGATATTTTGGCACATACGAAACGTTGTCCGAAAAATCTACAGAGTGATCAGGGAACAGAATTCTACAACAGTAAATTCCAGAGTTTGATGAAAAAACATGGAATAAATCACTATAACACATACAGCGTCATGAAGGCTGCCATGGCTGAACGAGTCATAAGAACGTTGAAAGAAAGGCTCTACAAATATTTTAGTTTAAATGGCACCTACAAATGGTTGAATATATTGCCTGAAATCACAAAGTCCTACAATGATACGCGGCACTCAAAGACGGGTGTAAAACCGTCAGAAATCAATAAAACCAACGAAAAACAAATTCTTAAATCATCATACAACCACCTGAAAATAGCTGGACCGAGAAAGTTCAAAGTCGGTGATGTTGTGCGCATCAGTAAAACAAAACACGTTTTTGAAAAAGGTTATACACCCAATTGGACGACTGAATTATTCAAAATTATCAAAATTAACATCACGAATCCTGCTACCTTTATGCTGGAAGACATGCATAATGTGCCAATCAAAGGAGCCTTCTACGCAGAGGAGTTACAAAAAACTGTGAATCCTGACATCTATCTCGTGGAAAAAGTATTGAAAAAAAAAGGAAACAAAATGTATGTCAAATGGCTTGGAATGGATAGCAAGCACAACAGTTGGAAAGAAAACGTTGATTTTGTAAAGAATCTTATGAGAAATACGCACATCAGCCAAAGATGTGGAGGGTCTTTTTAACATTTTTCCAATTTTCGCCCCACCAACTTCTATATATATAATGTTTAAAGTATTTTGAAGTCAGTTTTACTTGTTACAACCTGAGTGTGAGCATGTACACCGACAGTGATAGTGGTTATGGTAGCAGTCAAGATTCTACCGCGTTTGAAATTGATATGAATGATGGTCCTGATTACTATTCGCTCACCCTCGAAAACCGAAATGATGAACCAAATCGAGCGCTCCAAAGGTATGAATTGGCTGCACGTGAAGAACAACACCAACTTCTACTGATGGCCCATCCTATAGATACTTACGAAATTCGTTGTGGGCTGAGTCCAGCCAGATGCTTCAGTCCATGCATCACTTTGAAGCAAACATATTTTTATCGAAGCATACCATTCGGTGCAATCGAATGGAGTACCCTCATTGAAATTCTACATTCTATGAAAATGAATTTCTTCGAAGCAGCAATTGAATATCCCGATGAGTATGATTCCATTACAACGGCTTGCGGAGACTTTGTTTATGTGATACAATTCATCGAAAGCGATGTAAAACAGATCACCATTACCAGAGGAGACACCAACTTGGACTTCCTCGAAAAAGACATTGATGCCATTCTGAAGTTACATAAAGCAGTGTTGTCACATCGCATTGAAATGTTGGATAATTTGAACTTTTGTGTATACTACAAAAACTTGTTGCATCTTATCAAAACCCAATTCAATAGTGACAGAACAAATTTAACGTTTGAAGAAATTATGAACATTTGTTTTGAAATTATACCATCAGACTCTAGTTTATATTCGAATGCTCTTAGAGAATATATAAATTATTTTAAAAATGATTTGTTCAAAGATTTGGAAATAAATGAAAAATGAGTTTTCCTTTGTTTTATTTATGAATAAAGAAAACAAAACAGGTTTATACATAATCATTTATTACATTAAAAAAACATATACAATTGTGTTGTCCAGGGGGAGAGATAGGAAGAGAAAACATTTTTTTTGTTAATATTCGTCAAAATGATCGATATCGCTGTCATCATCTCTGAAACGACGTTTTCTAGGAGGCGAATGAAGGGACCTGTCGCAAGATTCATGATCTTTAATTTCAAATAGCACTTGAGAAAAACAGCTGTAGCACCAAAAATGCATGTTTTGATATAAATTTTCAATGATATCTTCACTTGGATAAACATCATGATAATGATCATTGATGACAATCAAACTTTTTTGCAATTTTCTATGAAGTACGTTTGATTTTATAAAAACATGGATAACAAACACACAAGCGAAATTTGTCGATCCTGTAGTAATTTACCCATACGCAATACCGATCTTCGTCTTCAAAAACATAACCCCAATCGTTTTGGGTTAATATTGCATTTTTTAATGAAGATTTTATATCCTTATCACAATGTACAAATTCAATACCCTTCAAACTACAGAGATGATCATTTTTGGCTACATGACACAAATAATGCCACTTGAAATCTGCGTATTTTTTCATTATTTCCTTTGTTAACACCCAAGGTAGTGGCGAAGCTTCGAGAAACTCAGCTGCACAATAGACGTTTTCGCATATCGTTTTTATGCTTAGTTCTCGTAATGATCTCATCTGAAAAATTGAAAAAAACCCAATTACCCTTCTAAAGTATGATGGCCCCACGGTAATGTATCAAAAGAACCGGGAATTAAATAACGCTTATCATCATGTGGACTCAGAGCAATTTTTGATTGTTCAATACTAAAAACTTTGTGAGCATATGACCGAATACAACGTTGGGTTGTTGTTTTTTCCTTAAAATTCCTCAAACAATCCAAATAATCTTCAAAAACGATTTTGTTTTTCACAACATTATATTTCACCCCCTTGGATTTTTTTACAACTTTACCCCTCTGCACCTTATACGTATACATTTTTGAGCGTAAGCCAACAAAATGGGTCATTATTTTGCCATTCGCTTCATCCTTCATTATACCCAACTTTTTTTTATTAACCTGGGGCATCTTATATACATTGTCTGAAGCATAATCAGAAGTATCAAATTTGGAGAGATCCGCCTTTATTACTTCTTCATATGCATCTCCACATTTTAGTTCATAAATGAAGCTGTCAGTATCCATATATAATAATTTACAGTTTTCAATAGTCAATTTTGGAATCATATATCCATAGTGGAAATTATACATACATAGTTTTGATAGATCTAGAATAGCCATTCCTACATACAGAGGTTTATTGAAGATTAATTCACTTTTTTGTAATTCGATAGCCATCAAGTTCTCATCGAAAATTGTACGACTGCGAAATTTGGGACTATTTATCAAATTTTTAGCTCCGTAACGACCCCCCTACTTTCTTACGAGTTTTACCACCCGGTGTTTCCGTATGTTTTCCATTGTTTTCCCGAATACTGCGTTGTTGGCTAATTTATAGAGATTTTTCTCAAAGGCATTTGTAGCTGCAGTCCTCAGACGTGTATTCAACTCGATGTAGGGTCGCAGCCATGCTGCTTGTTTGAATCTTAGAATTTTGTGAATTTTTTTCAATTTTAAACCGTTTGCCAAACATTGTTTTAAATTTCTGTAATGTAAGGTATATTTATTTTTATCATAAAGCGTTGTCATCAATTTTGATAGTTTTGAGCCGGGTGGTACGCGGTGTTCAGCAGCAAATGGAAAATCTTTATGTTGATTGTGTAAGTCGCGCGGATACTCCAAGTCCACTTGCAGAATGTAACCTTCCGCAGCATCGTCCACGATAGACATCACATCAAAATTTTCCATATTTTCCACCCATGAAAATCCCCCATAAGGTAAACATTCCGACATAGCAAACCCATACAAATTATTGACATCCAAATACATGAGATATTTCGATGGATTTTTGGGGTCATATTCAGGCATATACTTGTTGTTGGCCTCCGAATATCTACTACTACAAACTGATATTCCACCGCGTATTGCATTTTCAATAAACATGATTTTATCAACATCATTCAACAATTCTAAAGCACATTTGGTATACTTCAGCATAGCATCCCACGTGTAACCCGGCATTGTGTAATACCAAGATGGGTCCAACCCATAGGTTGCTAAACATTTTTTCCGAAAATTTTCAAATACATCAGCTAGCAACAATACATCTGTTTTCAAATATAGGTCCGAATATGACCCCAAGTCGGAAATTTTGAAAATCTCCCAAACATTCTGAGCATGAGCATACTTTTCGTCGGTAATGTGAGCATCGTTCAATTTATTATAGAAACATTTTTTTGGAGGTAATGATGTTTCATTTAACTTTTCCATACAATTAATATGATCGTAAGGAAATACCCCCTTCTTGGTCAACAGCGTGAATTTTTCATCATTCAAGTGAATGAATTCTGTTCTCAATATTTTCATATCATTTTGATCTAAAATTGATGATAATTCATCCAAAGATGCTCCCATAAATCGAAAAGAGTCAATGAATCGAAATTTTATATCTGTACCTTCATCGTACAGTGTGAAAGAAATGTATTTTTCCTTGTTTGTTGGAAGTATGCTCATACGTCCCCTCTTACTCAAATCACTTATCATGAAATGACTGTCGTAACCTGACAGATTATGGAAAACAATGGGCACTACGAACAATTTTCGAAAATTGAGATTGCAAGATTGGTGCGAAAGACCTCGGTACTCTCCGGTGAAATGGTTGTGGTCACGGACGATGATGTCATTGGATGAAAAAGGTTTTTCACAAATGTGACAAATAGTTGCCCCACATGTATTTGGTTTCTCAACCATCGGCACGATCGTCTTAATTTTTGATTGAATGATTACAGCTATCCTCGACATTTCATTCGCAAACCAATCCATGCAATCACTACCACGATGACTATTAAAAAACGATAACGAATCATCGAAGTCACATTTTACATAATATCCAGCACTATAAGCCACATGTTTTTGATACTTTTTTGTTTTGGATGATACTATATCATTAACATTTTCCAATTGACATTCAAAGTCCGCATAAATGACGAACGGAGTCGTTTGTTTGTAAGTGAAATTTTTGAATTCTATATGGTCATATTTTGGAAATGAAATTTTGCCTTGATTCAATTGGGAACAAAGCTCCTCATGATCTTTCAAGTTTTGTTCAGAACAAAAATAATTGAGACATCTATCGCAAAAATATATTTTATGTTTATGTTTATTAACTTGGGATGACAATAATTTAGACATATCTTTGATCCAGCAGTAATGGTATTTGATATCAGAATCAGTTTCATCAACTGGAGGAGCTTCATAATCATTCAATTTTGGAAAATATTCATTTTGTATTAATAATAGATTGACATGACGTTCCTGTTTACTTTTGGTTAATCGTGCTGGTACCACTATGTAAAATGTTTTTTCTTTAACTACGTTTAGTTCCAATGTGTAAACGTTCACAGAAATATCATTAGCTTTTTCAAATTTGGAAATTCGGTGTAGAGACATAGGTGTTTCAAGATCCTCTGTGTGTAGGACAGTACTGTAATATGGATACGAACCAGTGCGCTCTGCATGCAATTTTACAGGATAAAGAGCGCTCACAACACTCCAATAAAAACATGCTGAGTCAGTGTTCTTTACATTTATACATGCATGCTTTCTTGAAATCTGATCAGGTAGTCTAATGAACGAAGACCCGTTCCCCAATTCAAATTTGTTTACGTTTACCTCCATTGATATGATTTCATGCAACCCCCACCCTGAATCACGTTCTGAAAAATCACCCAATTTGTTGAAAATTTGATCACACACGTTATCACAAAACCAACGTTGTAAATCTGTTGATGCATCTATAATGACATTTTTAGTATTGAAGTATTTTAAATCCAAAATTTCACCATCATCTGATTTCTTTACAAATTCTCCACAATATTTAATATTAACTTTGATTATCGGAAATTTTAACAATATTTTTTTAATTTTATTTCTAAATAAAATCAAAGCATCAGCAAAAAATTGCTTTAAGTCCTTATGAATCAAATTTAAAATGATGCCTGTTTTGACTCTACTTGAAAAACATGAAACAACATCTTCCCATTTAACTCTATCTCTCAATTTTGGTAAGAGACTCCCACCACGATGTCTATTTTGAATGATTTTTTGAAAATGTTTAAAATGACCAATGTTTGTTTGAAGCTTCGTCAACACACCTATGGGCAAATTATTTTTCCGGATTTCTTTGTTGCACAACCTTATGTATTTCCTCAAACGATTTAACCAAACTACCTCATCTCTACTTGTGAAATTATCGAATAAATTTTTTTTATTCTTTTTAATGAATGTCAGTAGATTATCAGATTTTTTTGCGATATCAATCATTTTGAAAAACAATTAACAAAAAAAATATTTACCCTCTCTCTCTCTCTCTCCTATGTATATGAATTAATTTTGAATAATTTCAAACGATGCCGCTGGATTCGTCTTGCCTATGTCGATAACCCCTCGGAATATTATGGAATATTTCCCTGATGAAAATTCCGTCAGATGAGAACGATACTCCTCCGTTACACGCTGCGGCAAGAATGTCACCTTTTCCACCAAGTCTAGAAGTATGACGTCCCCAAACTTGCTTTTAACAATTTTTGCTAAGTTAATTGATTGTGGCGCCCCCACTGGAAGATCAGCCAACTTGATTATGGGTTTCCTTTCTACCAGAGATGCTTGGTTCAATTTTTTCAAATCCATCTAAAACAACAAAAAATAAATAAAAAAGTTTTTTGTTTTATTCGAGAATACGGAAAAATGTACCACATTTTATTAATTTGAAGAACAAAACATTTTTTGACTGATTTGGAAATAACATTATACTTTCAAAAACTCGAAGCCAACGAAAACAATCATAATTAACTTTTAGTCAAAGAAATTTGAACCGGAAATTATAATGAAAAACACAATTCAGTCCTCTGCAATGAGGATCATTGCACAAGTATCCGTTAGATGTAATTCAAGACTCGTCATGGTATTTGCTAAGGAAGTAAGAGTTGTTTGTCATAAGTCTACGTTGTTAGTGTATATTGAAGTAAAAAGAAAGAATAGAAAAAATTATAGAAAAACTAGAATAAAATAAAATTCCATTAATTGGTTACAGAGAGCACTTGCAATTGCTTGCACACGTATCTGTTCAATATAAATCAGTTGTCGTCGTGGTATTAGTTAATAGCAGTTAACCACATTTTATTAATTTGAAAAACAAAACATTTTTTGACTGATTTGGAAATAACATTATACTTTCAAAAAACTTGAAGCCAACGAAAACAATCATAATTAACTTTTAGTCAAAGAAATTTGAACCGGAAATTATAATGAAAAACACAATTCAGTCCTCTACAATGAGGATCATTGCACAAGTATCTGTTAGATGTAATTCAAGACTCGTCATGGCATTTGCGAAGGAAGTAAGAGTTGTTCGTCATAAGTCTACGTTGTCAGTGTATATTGAAGTAAAATAAAATTCCATTAATTGGTTACAGAGAGCACTTGCAATTGCTTGCACACGTATCTGTTCAATATAAATCAGTTGTCGTCGTGATATTAGTCAAAAGCAGTTATTTTTCTGTCAGGTATCTACTAAAAGCTCACGTTGTAGGTGAAACATCGGTCGGTAACGAATACTATAAATGAACAACACACAAAGAAAAAATAAGCACCGGTGAAACAATAGAAGAAAAAATAATTCGAAACACTTACCTTTCAAACGAAGTTGGTACACTAATGAATATTTTACTTTATGCTTCTGCTAGCACTAGCGAAAATGAAGTGGTCGTTCTCTGTGCTGCGCGGTATTTAAGCGAACGAAATCCGATGACCTTTCGCAGAATGCGGCGTACAAAAGTTGTTTTCGAGGTTGCGTGATTTCCATAACACGAGTCGGTTTCATGATAATAATCTGCTATTTCTCAACGAACCGCTATCGCTGGCCGTGACTCCGAGGTTAACTTGTTTATATGAACGCCTGTTATTTAAATATATGCTAATCAGTATTTTTATGTTTCTCAACTAACGCTTTCGACCGCCCGTGGCTTCGAGTTCAACTTGTTTTAATTGAACGTCTGTAATTCAAATATATGCTAATCAGTATTTTTTTTTTTTCGGTTATTCCTATGCTAATGCGTTCCTCCGATATCAATGGACTGTGACCGTGAGATCACCGCTGTTATTACCAACTTGTTTTTGAGTGGATATCTACTTTGGATATTATTTACCTCGAAAATGAAATACAGATTATTCATTTGAATTTATTTTATTTGGAGCAAGTATTCCACAAATATTTGCTATTAATTATGGTTTTCAATAATAATATCGAAATAAATGTTAAAATTATGCACACTATAAAGAAAATTCTACACAATTCATTTTCCACTTCTTTCAGATGTTCTGTTGGCCTTTTCACGGTTGCTGCAATATTTTCCCAATGTTCAGTATCTCTTTCTGTACGGTCTTCGAATATGAGTTTTAATTTATATTTGAGAGATTCATTTTTCGGTAAATCCACCTCGAATAACGGTAGCTTTCCTTCATTCACTTTGGTGAATCGCATCATCTTCCACTCGGTTCGATTACATTCCTTCAATTCCTCCTTGGGAAAACATATTGCTATATCTTTCACTCCATTTGGTGAGTTAACGTACAATACATTATCGATGATTGCAGTCAGAAGAATGAAATGTGTGGTCAACAACGGCATTTTGGTTGAGGTGTATGCTATGTAGAGGATACTGTGTTTGTGGTTTATTACGTTCGAATACGCTATCACAAATACTTAAATTACTCAGTAGACTCAAAGTGTTTTTGGTATCCTCGTAAATTTCAATGGCTTTTTTCAATTCTTGCACACGTTTACAAAATTCTTCAAGCTTACGTCTATACTCGTCAAATGTCATAGTGTCACTAATTATTTCAGCTGCTGGCTGTTGCAAAAACATCCTACAACCCCACCACTACATGTTTACAAATGGCCCATTTTGCATTACCCCATTTTGCACTCCCCCATGTAGGCATCCCCCAATGACAATGCGACACACCGCAAATGAACCATATCCTCACTGATGTATTTTTCTCCTACACCTTCAACTACACTGTGTGTGTGTGTATATTTTTTTATGTCTGCTGTATACAGGACGTTGACAAACCAACAACAAAATCATGGCACGTCAGCCGTATAGCCAACATTTTCATCTACATTTACAACGAGGTCCGTAGCCGAGTGTGTTCAATGTCCGCTCCATCATCTGGAGGTAGTCAGATCGATCCCCACGGCCGAGATCTTTTTTTATTCATCAAAATACGCTCTCGTCACACACGCGATGAAATTTGAATTCGCGCGCCCATGCAAGAGGGACATGATGGTGTTCCGTGGTAGGAGGTGTTCCGTGGTACGATGCAAGATGGCGGATGACAAATTGAAATTTGACGCTCTCGACTGAGAAGTCCTCAACTACGTCACACACGCTCTTTCTCTCTCACACACACACGCTCGGATTCGCTCTCTCTCTAACACACTGTTTTCCCTATGCTGGTGGTAGGATCGGCATAGCTTATCTACTGTTCATTGTCATATACGACCGACACTGAAACTAGCGAAGTCGCGTGACGAGCTAAAATCGTTGACCGAATGATATCAACATATTTCCTTATATAAATACAAGAGGAATGGAACGATGAGATAGTTAGTAATAGACTCCTATAGAGGAGAGAGCCCTAGCGCTCAGCTACCCTTGTAGGCTAGGCCCTTTTGGCCTTAGCTGTAAGTATTGGTTAGTGATAGGTTTATGTAAGAGTTTTATTTGTATCCCATATTTTATTATTGAATGTCCCCTATTTTAAATGTGTCTTTAACTTTCCCCCCAGTATCCCATTGTTGAATAATAAATGTTTATATTCCTTTGCTACCACTTGAGTTTCAATAGCTACCATCTGTAGCTATACCCCAAATCGCATTTAGTATAAGGGAAACAACCCCTTATACGACTCAGGATGCTACCCTAGTAGCCCTAGTCCCGACAATATCATCACATAATATGATTCAAAATCTCCACATACAGTGGGTTCATAATTGATTCAACTTACATTATTTATAACAAAACCATTCGTAATCTCTTGAACACAAATGCCACTATACCCAAATTAGTCAAATATTCATGAAAACTAACTTCAATATTCAGAATTTCGAAATTCAAAAGTATGCCTACTTTAAGAAAGTGTTTCCTCACTCTGATATGAATTTCGAGTATAATAGGCTCAATGGTTTAGGCGTGAGGCCGATGGACACACCAACTGAGTTTTTTTTTTCTGATATACAGAGTGATTGGAGTAGAATCAATTTTTTGACGATTACAATAATTTATCCCTACTTGGTCGCGAGAAGGCACCAAATAGAAGACCTACACTCAATATTTCTATTTTCAAGAAGTCAATTATTGGTTTACCGTGTGTCTGTATATATCATTAAAAGAAAACCCTATTATATTGCAAATGCTATTACCGACAACTTATACCAGATTCAGGAAAAGTAAGTCAAAAATCCTAAGACCGTCCCTGTCGACACTTGCGATCTTTTGCGCAAACTCATAGATTGGTGTATCTGCCGTAGGTGGACCACGTTATTCTGAAATAATTGGCGTTCTAGTGTTTATTATATTTCTATGTAGGCCTCTCAATCGGGCCCGTTATGCACCCACCGCTGCTGGGTATTGGTTCAATTTTGAATGTAGCCTATTTCGCGAGCGATTGAGAAAACAAAACGAGTCATATTCTAATCTATTCTTTTTCCAGGGCTTATTCATTGTTGATTACCTAGAATACTTTTATTATCCTGTAATTTCAAATTGACATTAACATTAACATGCCAGTATATGGCAAATAATTTTCCACCATTATGTTCATGTTATACGTAAATGCGCCATAGTTCAATGCGCATATCTTTAACTTTTAGGTGTCATTCAGGGTAAAAGGTAAAATTGTCTCGTTGGAACTATTATCACAGGAAAATATTTCCACGACTCAATATTCCCAGTGCAAAGTTTCTGTTTGAAATGTGATATGATTGTGATAAAGAGAAATGATCAGGGGAGTTAGAAAATAATTCTTCAGATTTTGTCAATGGTTTCCCACTCTCTTGTGGGAACACACCGTGGAAAAATACTCACTTCGGTCTGAGGAAGATCTAGGAAGGTCACAAAAATCTGCTTCAAAACGTCCATTTTCGATTCGATGGCGATTTTCGAAGCGTTCTTCACATAGCAGAGCGATCCATCTAACGCGACGATCGTCACTTCATCTCCCATCGCTTCTAACTGCAATGCGATTTCTAGGGAGAGAACAACCCCGTAGGAATAACCACACAATCGATACGGCCCTTTAGATTGTTTCTTCTTCAGCAGTTTGACGAAGTGATCGGCCAAAGCCGGGAGACTATCATAGTTGCTGTTTTTCGTGCACTGCAAGCCATAAACGGTTGCTTTTGTTATCGTGGCCAACGCCTTCAGCGAATCCACTAGCCCTTCCACAGGGTGGACGAAAAATACGATTTCGTCGTCGTTCGTCCATTCGTTCAATGTCACCACGGCTTCGTCTGATAGAATTACTTTCAGAGTTTTCTCGTCTAGTTTCGGTTGGTCCTTTTCATTTTTTCCCAACTTTGTCAATGACTCGAAAGTGAGATGTCTTATTTCGTCCACGCTGAACTCCAGCTGAAAGTTTCGGTACAGAGTCTGTTTAATTTCGGCCACCATCAGAGAATCCATTCCTAGTCGAGAGAGGGTGGACGATTTGTCGATCAAAGCTGAAATTACAGAAGGAACAATGCACAGAATTCAAATACCAGTAATACATTTCAGCACCTCTACACACTTCAAAAATTCTGAATGTATTCAAGTTCAGATATAGGCCATTCACAACAGGAGTTTTTCGTAAAATACTACTAGGAAACCGACTGTGCCATCACATGAAAGACAGTCCGTAGTTATATTCTGTTAAGAGTTGAACTCGCAACTGTCATTTATTAATTTTTATAAACATTTAAATAGACAGAAACGTGTTTTCAAGTGTTTTGCTTATGAAATGAGAACTAATAAGTACAGCAATCTGATTGCTCCAATGAGAGAAATTTGTAAAATATTGATTAGTAACGGAGAAAAACTGGAAAAACTGGAAAAACCAGAAAATTTTGCGAGTTTTAAAAAAAATTCTGACTCTGCAATTTTTTCAAGTTGTAGGTTTAGCCCTTCTAATGTGAGTGATCAATAATGTGTTATCAAAGCAGCAAAACAAAATGCAAATCAAAAGTATGTGGAAAGCGCTCAAAATAAAAGTAAAGCTGTATGGAACCTAGTTAAAAGATACACGGGTAAAACACAAAAAAAAAACAGTTTCAATCATCGAATCCTCAAATGGAAGTAAAACCAAGAAACTCCTCAATGAAGTAAATAATAATTTCATCAATCAGTGTCTGGATGTAACGACAAATAATTTTCAGGAAAAACAAAATAAAATGATGCTAAACTCAATGTTTTTGAAACCATGTGATGCTCATGAAATATATGATGTGATACACTCTTTGAAGAACAAAAAATCAGTGGGAGATGATGAGATACCTGTTAAATTATTAAAATACGTAGCTGATGTGATTTGTCACCCACTCAGTTACATAATAAACCTGATGTTGGTTAAAGGAATTTTCCCAGATAAACTGAATATTGCTGCAATCAAAGCTATTTATAAAAAAGGAGATAAATCGAATTGGCAGAACTATCGTCCGATAGCACTTCTATCAAATATTAGTAAGATTTTTGAAAAAATAATATATGTAAGAATTGTAACTTTTGTTAAGACTTATTACCTCATTTCAGATTCTCAAAATGGCTTCAGAAAAGGTAAAACTACTATACTTGCTCTATATAATGCTCTAACTATGATATTGAACTCATTAAACAATAAAAACGAAACCATAGCAGTGTGCATAGATCTTTCTGAAGCCTTCGATAGGGTTGACCACACTACACTTTTAAAAAAACTTGAACATTTTGGAATAAGAGGAGTTTCATTGGAATTAATACGATCTTACATAACAAACAGATTTCAGTATCTAACAGAAAGAGATGATAAAGGAGAATTGGTTAAATCTGATAAGGAAAAAATCAAAGTAGGCGTTCCACAAGGCTCTATACTTGGACCACTATTATTCATTCTATATATCAATAATTTACCTCATGTAGTTGACCAAAAATTTGCAGATGACACGTCTATAATATTCAGCGAAATATCTGAAAAAACATCACTTCAAATTCACTAAACATACTAAAAAAACTGGTTTACAATGAATAATCTACAGATGAATATTAACAAAACTCAACTCATAAAGCTTTCATATACACAACAGAATCAACCATTCACACTACTCCATGATGGAACTGAATTAACAGCTGATCCTTCCGTAAAATTATCAGGAATTACAATAGATTCTAGGTTGAATTGGAAAACACATATTGATTACTTACTACGAAATATGGCAAGCTAATGCTATGCACTAAAGGTATTGGCTCAGTCAGTGAACAGAGATGCTGCATTAAGTGCATATCATGCTTATGTCCAATCTCGTGTTAGATATGGAATTATATTTTGGGCTAATTTTACAGATGTTAACAGAATTTTTGTAATCCAAAAAAGATGTTTGAGGAATATACTGGGTATGAAAAGAACCGATAGCTGTAGAAGTGTATTTCCGAAAGTAAATGTACTTACTCTCGTGGGACTGTATATTTATGAAGCAGTAATTTTTGTGAAGGAAAATATTGAACTTTTCAAAACACTAGAACACAAGTATAACACTAGATTCAAAGAAAATCTAGTCACAGACCTTAAAAAGTTTACTTATATTCAAAGAAACGTGGAATTCTCAGTGATAAACATTTTTAATCATTTGTCTGACAATTTAAAAAAAATGCCAAATAATAAAATAAAGCATCATCTTAAGCAGTCATTAATCGAAAAGTCCTACTATACACTGAAAGAATATTTTGGTGATAGTCTTATATAACTACAGTATTGTTAACTATATGTGATAAATTTTATAAAATGTAATGTACCATAAATATAGAATATCTTTTTAATACGTTATTTTAGTTCATAATCTTTTATATCTGCTATTTTAGAGTTTCTCTTCCCTTATCTTCTATTTCATTTATATTTATATTTTTGACATGTTCTATACCCGTTTGGGTATTATGTATTGTTACTCATGAACGAATAAAGACTATCTATCTATCTATCTATCTATCTATCTATCTATCTATCTATCTATCTATCTTTATGTGTGCACAAAACAGGCTCTGAAGGACCATTAGTTTTGGCACAATTGCAATTGCAAACGTAAATGGATGTTCTAATGATAATGGGATTTCAATTTCTCAAACATATTTTGGAAGTAGAAGTACAGTACCACAAAACGTGTAGTCTCATTTTGCGATACAATGCTGCCAAATGGGTGAAAAATGTTTGCAAACAAGAGTAACAACGGCCGAGCCGTTTTCAGTCATGTTTGCACCTATTTCTTTGTATTGTAGCGCAAAATAAGAATATATGTTTTGTGGTACTATATTCTACCTTCAAATTCTGTTTGAAAAATCGAAATCTGACTATCACTAGAGCATCCAAGCATCAATACTCTTTCGAAAAATGAGAATATATGTTTTGTGGTACTATACTTCTACTTTCAAAATCTGTTTGAACTATCACTAGAGCATTCAAGCATCAATACTCTTTCGAAAAATGGTGGAGTTAGGTTTTTCTAGTTTTTCTCCGTTAGTAATGATCCGATCAGGTCGTAAAAAATCTGCTCGTATTTCAATTTTCTACAATTTTTCTTAATGGAGCAAGCAGATTGCGTATAAGTTTTCATTTTATGAACAAAGCACTAAAAAAACAAGTTTTTGTCTATTCAAATTTTTATGGCGATATCGGCCTTTTAGGGCGGTTAATAACGACACCGTACTTCACTGATCTTTCGAATAGAATTCGCATATAAGGCGCTTTCCAATTGAGAGCTTGTTACTCCTGAACTACCCCTGGGATCACTTCAGGATCAGTTCAACTGACAGATATACATGTTATTCAATAGGAACATGTTCTTTCGTGGTCTGTGAGATCACTTCAGGAGCTCCTCGAAGTTACTCGGAGCTACCCACTAGGTTAATTGGAAAGCGGCTATGGAAGAGATGTTCTTCAGGTGAAGTTGATGCGACTAGATTATCGTCTATGTAGACGAAGTGAAAGTCGCGTTTATACTCCTGGGCGATAGGCGACAGGTTTCAGGTGATAGGTGGCAAGCGATGGGTTCTAAGTGATTTCTTGTTTATACTTAAATTGTGCCACCAGGATGTGGACAAGCCATTCTATTGAAAATGTCGTTCAGAACGCGTCGTCATATGGTTCTAATATTAGAACTGTAACAATCTCAGGGTATTTTCATTGAAGTCACTCCAATAAAACAAATTCACTTCACCAACAATACTATAATACAATGCACACTCTGTATGTAGTATAGCAATTACAACTGTCAATGCGCTATCAAAATGACATCTGTCAAAACAAGATAGAAATTTGTCATAGTTATTTTTAAACAGAAATTCTGGCCAGAACCCTTTACAAATTTAATTGATTTTTGTTTAATGATAATAATTATGAATGATTCTGGCTGCTGAAGTTGTCACGAACCAACTCAAGTTTCCGAATTTGGAACGGCCCTTCTCATATGTCGAAAATTGAAATATGTTTTCTCCTACCTGCTCTCAGTTGTAATCTTTTTAGAAATGAACCATCTCCTTTGTAGATGAGTTATTCATCTCGATATTCCATTTACTTGGATGTAAGGAAACATCTATGTCCTATTTTGACGAATGGCTGTTATCAAATATTTATCGATCCCAATTGATGAAGTGACCCTTTTTCTATAAGGTATTGATAACTATCTTATATGGATTTCGGCAACCAATATTCTGAATGGATTCAGCTATAATATACAAATTTGATATTCTTTAGCACCAGATTACTTTTTTCTCCATTTAGTTCTCCTCTCTTATTTCCTCTATCGATTTATCCTTTGTTTCCCTAGTAACCCCTTAGAAATACCTTTCTAATACAGAGTCTTCTTTCAATAATCACTATTCAGACTAACGAACCATTGCAAAGCTTATCGCTGGAATATTAAACAGAGACGGTTAGTTATCCGTCTTTGAACGATATTCCAGCGATTTCTTGCCATTTTTTATCAACAAAATAAATATTTTTGTGATTTTGATCCGCATCATTCCAAATGGCAGGTCTTATTTGAACTTTGCTAATTAAAATTTCTCGGTCTTCTTTGGAAATCACGGTAGAAATTGTTGAATACATCCACTTCATATGAAGATTCACTGGATACTGGCGAGATATCCGGGGTGACGACGCCTGTGTTGTCGTATTGCCACAGATACGGAAGGCGCACGGCGACGCCTCCGCGGTGACACCTGCCGCCTGGTCAGAGTATAAACGGTTTCATATGAATCAATGCGTCAACAAACAAAACGGTTGTCACCTTACGCCTGCCACCCGTCTCGTGTAGCTTGCCACCCAGAAGTATAAACGCGATGTAACCTGCGTAGAACTTTGTCGATAAGGCGTTGAAAGGTCTGTGCTGCATTCTGGATTCCGAAAGTCATAAAACAAACGAACAGTCCGAATGTGGTTGTTATGCAAAGAGACTAAACTAACAAGAGGGGTTTAATAAGCTTTAACCAATCAGAATATTGTAGCATCAACGCGTCATAGTAACGTACATAGACATGAGTACAGAGTCGAACTCGAACCAAGCAACAAAACTGTCAGCAGTAACTCTCATATACCAAGAGCTAGTCCGTCACTGTCTATAGAGAACGGTGGCCATGACATGTCCAACTACGTCACATTTCGTCACAAATATTTTTTCATCTCTTTCTATTAGTGCCCCCATTGTCTTATGGGGATTAGACTCTCCTAGTCGAATAACGTTTAATCTCTTTGGTTGTTATGGCGGTTTTTGAAATTTCTTCCAATTGAACTATGGTAAACTAGATTTCAGGGTCGAAGGGGTTGAATTCAGGAAATGAACTACTAACAGAGATAGCTACTGAGTTGATCTGGTCAGTCGGCATGTTTATTGCTTACTTAGGTCACCAAAATAAATTGTACTCACAAAAAAAACTCACGTCACTTAGCGGAAGAATGTACTTCGCAAAAAGGCTCACTTCGGTTATCAGAAGAATGTCACACGCAAAAAAGTTCACGTTGGTTAGCAGAAGGTCACCCACGAAAACAGATCACATCAGGGTCACTACTTTGGCGATATCGGCCTCGTGGGACCGTATCACCTATTTTGTATTTTTCTTGGGTTGCTATCAACTGCTGTGGCATAGCCGAACACTGGAGATAACGTTTGATAAATCTCTTTGTTGGAATAACTATGAATCTAAGTCGAGGCACTACGTAGTTGTGAGGTGTTAGTTGAAAGACGACCGATCATTTTGAGGTCAAAAAAAGGACTGTCTGGGTGGGTTGACTGATTGTAAACATTGAAATCCGTAAATGAAATTGCCAAAATATTATCCTAGGAAATTCCAATCAATTATAAGTTTTGGAAAACCGCCCAAGCTTATCTAATCGTAGGTACCTATTAAATCGGATTATAGGAAAGAAAGGACCCTGTTTCATTATATAGATTTTATTATCTCAAAATTACAAAATGTATGTCACCTTCAAAGTCTTCCTGACAAATTACAAAATTATCAGATTATCTCTATACAGAATGTAGGGAGGAGCATAACCAAATATGAAACATATACAACATCTTTCCCTTTTACCAACAAACCAATTGAACAGTCAAAACATAACAAAATCATTAAATTTTCTAGGAATAACCCTTCTTCGTTTCCCTTCCAGACTTACATTATCTTCCAGGCACTCATTATCACCTACAATCACTTCTCCTTCATCACTTACTTGCTCTCCATCAACTTGTTCTATTTCTCCACCCATATGAGTATCATTCATGACATTCACATAAGGATCATTTAAGTTCTTATTCACACTGCACGACGATTCTTCATCATCACTACAACTATAGAGGTTTGTAACATCATAGCTATGTTTATTTCTCAAATGAAAACTATTCCTTCTAACAATATTTCCATTATCTTTTTTAACCCAATAAGATCTTGGAGTGTCAGCAACTTTTACTATTTTGGCTGGTATCCACATACCATTTTCTCTTAAAACTACATCTTGGTCAACTTGATATTTTTCATCTTTCCTCTTTGCTTGTTTGTCAAAATATTTTTTAACAATCTTTTGTTGACTTTCGTTTTACGATTTTTCAAATTCATAATTTACTAAGGTCGGTTTAAGAAGTGAATTACATATCGGCAGTTTTGTTCTCAATCTTCTGTTTAAAATTAACTGTGCTGGAGATTTATTCAATCCTGATATCGGTGTATTACGATATTCAAGCAAAACTAAAGGAATGTCAACACATTTTCGTGAAATTGTTTTCATTGTTTAAACAGCTATTTCAGCCAGTCCATTAGAACAAGGATATCGGGGACTCGATGTTATAAATTGAAATGTCCACTGACTTGCAAACATTTTGCATTCGAACGAACCAAAATGCATATTATCAGCAATTGCTGTTAAAGGAACCCCATGAATTGCAAATATATTTTTCAACGCCTCTATAACCGAAGTGGACGTTAAATTTATTGATTTTGATAACTCAATCCACTTTTTCAAATAATCAACAATTTTTAAATATGATTCTCCATCATATTCCAGTATATCAGTACCTACTTTGTTGAACGGTAAATCAGGTATGTTATGCAATATCATTTCATGTCAGCGATTGGAACTTTTAAATTTATCACATGCACTACACATTTTCGGCCAATACAGAATTTCTTTAGCCCTTTGCTGAGTTTTTGTGATACCAAAGTGAGTTGCATTAAGTTGTTTAATCATGTCACATTTCATGGTAGATGGAACAATAATTCTGTCATTGAAAAACAAAATACCGTTTGAAAAATGAATATCTGAACGAATATCCCAAAATGATTTCAAATAGACTGAAGAGAGTTTCCTTATATTCCTGGGCCAACTTTTTGTGCACATTATTATTACTTTTTATAGAATGGGATCTTTCAATGTTTTCGTTTTGAGTAAATTTTTTCTAGAGTCAGTTACATTAATATTACGTTCTAAAGTATGTACAATTTCTGTAAGATCTGTGTCATCGTCAACTTTATCTTGTAAAAAATTACGCGACAAGTAATCTGCGATATGAAGATATTTACCTGGTTCATACTTGAGTTGAATGTTATTTTTCAATAGTTTCATTTTCATCAATCCTGTGATATTCCTTTTTGCAGAAGTGGCTTATGATCTGAATCTAATTGAAAACTTTTTCCGTATATATAATAATGAAACTTTTGATAAGCGAATAAAATCGCTAAATATTCTTTTTCTATCTGAGCATGATTTTTTCTGCTTCAGTAAGAGATCTGGATACATACGCAATAGGCTTGTTGTCTTGTAACAGACAGCAACCAATTCCATCTTTGAAGGAATCAGTTTGTATGATGGTTTGTTTTGTTTCATCAAAATTAGCTAAAACAGGTGGAGAACTAATGATATTTTTTATTTTATTCCGAGATGTGGTATAACATTCAGTCCAAAGCCACAAGGTCTTCGATTTCAAAAGTTTTCGCAATGGCCCAGTAAGGTCCGATAGGTTGGGAATCAAACTTCTGAGATAGTTCACCATACCTAATAAACTTTGTTATTGTTTCTTATTTTCTGGTATTTTCAAATCTTGTATCGCCTTAATTTTTTCATCATCAGGCTGCATACCATTTTTATCAAATAAATATCCCAAATACCGGACTTGTGTTTGTCCGTATCGGATTTTGCTTTTATCAAATTTCAAATTGAACTTTCTGGCTCTTTCTACAACTGTTTTCAGGATTTCATCATGTTCTTCAGGAGATGAACCCGCAATCAACAAATCATCAAAATAGACCATCAAACCTGGTATATCTCCAAATATTTTTCAATTATACTTCTGAAAAATTTCAGGGGCACAATTCAAACCAAAAGAAAGCCTGTTGAATTTATAGACACCAAATGGTATACCAAAGGCACATAATTTGCTCGATTCATCATCTAAGAGAATGTGATAAAAACCTTCTTTAAAATCCAAAACAGAAAAACAGCATTTATTTGTTAAATGTACTCTAATTTCTACGTAAGTTTCATTTTTGAATTCACAATGCATGCTTACAAGACCCAGTGGTTTGACTCTCAATCCACCAAAAGATTCAAGGATAATATTTGTGTGTTTCATATTCAGTATGCCACCTACCTTTTCATTCACTTTTGAAAAATGCATATATGACAAAACATTGACTTAAGAGCCAGTATCAATCTTGAAATATAAATATGAGCGCTCAACTCTGATCGTTTCCTTCCATTCATTCTTCATCTGGACTTCATTTATTTCTATACTTGTAATCAGCACAACTTCATCTGAATTAATTCCATCTTCATTCATGCCACGGATTTCTTTCACCATTTTATTTCTGCAGAACCTCTCAAAATGATGGAATAAGTGACACTTTCCACATTTTTTTCCCGTAAGCAGGACAAGATCGCGCACATGAAACCATCTCCCGAGTGGTAATCTGCCTTCTGGTTGGAAACTGGTTGATATCCTTCTTCTTTCTGCACTTTATAGTATTGGTATGCTTCAGTAGGTTGATTAATTTCTCTTGACGTTCCTCCTCTCTCATAGTATCTGTTTTTCTTTCTGATTCCATCAATTCTTTCAATGAATCAATTTCTTCAGATCAGTGAGGAAATGATCAAATTATTCACCTTCTCTTTTAACTCTATTAGAAAAGAGGAATATTTCATACAGAACATTTTTCTTAGGAGATACGTAATATTTTATGGCTTTGATCACCGTCTCGTAGAATTCTTTTTCTTCCTTTGTTAACTTAAGTATATTAAACAGCTGTATACCTTCTTCACAAATTATATTCAGTAAAATGGCGACTTTCGTTTGATTTGGTTGTGTATCTTCACCAGACGCCAGCCTGCAAGTAGATTTCAAAGCTATGTTTGAACCTTAAGAAATTTTCTGCTACGTTTCCGCTGAAAGATAGTTTTTCCGGAAGTCGGTTTTCCATTTGATGTCTTCTCTCAAAAGCAGGCTTTCTTTACGACTGCGCCATGTTTAATTATAGTTTTTATTATCTCAAATTTACAAAATGTATGTCACCTTCAAAGTCTACCTGACAAATTACAAAATTATCAATTATCTCTGTCCAGAATACAGAATACAGGGAGGCGCATAACCAAATATGAAACAAATACAACAGACCCCGCACGGAATACATGGGATTTTGGTTGATTGCAGAATTCAATGGAACTCTAGTATGTTGTAGATTACGATGTGTCGGTAACTTTTTGAATGGAACACAATCACATCGTATGAATAGTTTCGGAGAATTAGGGTAATTTTAAAAGTAGTTACAAAAACAGAAAATAAGGGGAAATTTTTCACAAATTGAGACTACTTCTAGTTTATTCTCATGAATTGGATTGAATATGACATGCCTTTGGAGATGCAACACTATTATGGTCCAAAACGGTTATCACAAAAACGTACTCAAAATATACTGTCAACATTGTTTACTTCACTTATCAGAACTGAGATTTATTCTGGTTTGATTTCGAGATTTCTTTGATGAGTAATATTGAATGTTCAGGAAATCATTACAATAATAATATAAAAACAGTATTTCACTATACCGGAGCAATAAAAAAGTACTCAATTTATTCTATTCCGAAGTTATTCACTTCATTCTTTTGAAAGAAACCTTGAAGAACCATATGTTTTTAACCTTCAATGTTAATATATGAGAAATCTTTAAGCCAAAATTATATTTTCAAAATACAAGGACCCTGCAAAAATTAACAATATATATTTGTCTGATTTCTTGATGTGCATATGTAATGATACTTGAGACTCATGAACAGCGACATCTTGATCTTATTCCAGAGTATTGCTAGATCGAAATTCCATATTTTCCATAATATACCGACTATAACTGCCACATTGCAGCATATTTCCACCCCCTTGGCACCCGACCGACATATGCAGAAATGTCCTATTATTCCATTCGCATCCATAATATCAAATTCCTCGAACAACTGATATTTAGTAATGTTTCTAGTACTGGAAAATACTGTGACTCTAATAAAATCAGTTCCGTATCTATTTCAATGCAATGTATTTCACCCTGGTCCATTTTATCCTTTATATGATGGAGACAGCCGCAACACAGACAAATTTCAAAAGTTAGTTTTTCAACGTCATCGAATTCAAGTTTGAGAAAATCAATCTGATGACCGATGAGGTTTAGCCAAAATCCGGGACGTCTGATCAAATTATTTTGTTCTACTTAGTTTTCGACGTGGTTTTCTTCCAAAGCCTTATTTCGACGCATCTCGTTAGCTAACTCGACTGATGTGGCACCCT
Source organism: Chrysolina oricalcia (assembly GCA_944452925.2). Classification (NCBI taxonomy): domain Eukaryota; kingdom Metazoa; phylum Arthropoda; class Insecta; order Coleoptera; family Chrysomelidae; genus Chrysolina; species Chrysolina oricalcia. The sequence goes on from OX101811.2 coordinate 43,381,720, forward strand.
GCAGTATGATAGGTTCGTGATATTTATTTATCGTGGCACAGCCTACTTCAAAAATGTCTTATAAATAATGAATTTGAGAATTCGGTACACAGTCTCTCAAAAATATATAAAAGGACCCCGCAAACACCTTATGGAATTTGGGTCCCAGTGGATTTTTTTGAATTATTGGTATGATGTAGTCCATGTAATTCTCAACCAATGTTACCATTGCGCCAACCCAAAAAAATTAACAGTTTTGCTGCTAGGGGGCGTTGAAATCACCTCTTGCGCAGATTAGACTATTTATTTTTGAACCCGGTGTTGGGATTTTAGTTTTAATTATTAAATTATACGCAGTCTAAAATACAAACGATTTAATTAGAAAAAAAACAAGAAGAGAACGAGCAACAAGCAACCATGTGCCAAAGCCCAATACAAAAGTCATTCAAACTCTGTCAAAAGTCAAAAGTAGTCTTCTTCTTAAGTTGACTGAATTACAGAACATAATGTTATGGCACTTTGGTTGTCCACATTAAGAGTTACTTTGAGATCATGTCCTGTTAGTTCTTCTATCAGAGATTTTAGATAAATAAGTTCTTTTACACAATCTGCAGCAGCGATATATTCAGCTTCCGTACTGGATAACGACACTATAGGCTACTTGCGACTGCACCATGTAACTGGTCCACCACAATAAAATATTACATATCCAGTTGTGCTCTTTCGGGTTTTCACATCACCTGCAAAGTCACTGTCACTGTAGGCCACTAATTCATTTAAGTTAGAATCTCTTTTATATTTCAATCTGAGATTTTTAGTCCCATTTAGGTATCTTAGTACACGCTTCATACTTGTTACGTCTTGGTTTGTTGGGTTTTCCATGTTTCTACTGCCATATCCAACTGCAAAAGCAATATCAGGTCTGGTTTTGCCTGATACATATCGCTGGGCTAGAACAATACTAGGACAACTTGAAAAACATGGTTTCGAGAAAATTGAGTTTCAATGTTTTAATTGAAGCTGATATTCACATTTCTCAAACTGACAATGTCATTTTATGGTGATTGGTGCCTAAAGTATATGGGAGCCTAATGTTAATATCAATATTGTTATAAAATGTCAATTTTGTTTTTTAACTAATTTTTTGTGGGATGTCTTTGTATCACACTGGGGGAAAAAATATATTTCGAAGTTGTCTCTGTTTTTGGTCCAAGTTATCTTAGTATTGAAATAATTTCTTTTGTTTTTGGTATAAGTTATTCCTACTTTCGTTGAATAAGTCCTTGTAATGTTCTATAATTTTTTTTTTAAATCAATAAACTCAACCTTTTTCCTCAGTTTTGAAAATAACCTTGTATTGCATGAATTTTTGAGGAAAATTTGAGAATTTGACTTTTACTTTCATTTCTAAAGTTGTCCTTCTAATGTCGGGTTAGGGAAAACAGCTATTGGAAGAAAAAACATTTATTTTTACAATTAAAACGGATATAAACTCTTAACATTAAATAAAACTAACCACAGAGTACTGTCACTTTGGCATTAAAATCGGAACTTCAAGTACAGATAGAAAGTATGTAAACGAGGGTATTATTCAATTGAACGTTACCTACTCACTCTCCTCCTGATCTACCTTCAGCCCTTTTTTATAAGCTTTTAAATATTACAAGAAATCATGATGTTCTTCGGGTACATGTTTCATTAAGCTCAAAAGATCTGTTTGTTTTTTAAAAGATATCTCAGGCCTGTCAATAAACGCTGGACTAGGTCTATTATTTCCTTCTTTATTTTTTGGAGAGACCATTATTTTTTTGGAAAATTCAGTATTGAAACTATCTTTATAATAAATTGTATTTGGAGCCTGTCTGGTGACACGTAATACTTTTATATTAGCCCAATATACTTTCTCCCCATCAGTATTTTCGATGAACGGCTTAAAATTAGATGAGAAACTTTTTCAATCTAATATGTCAGAATATTCAATATTATTTACTGAATAAGGCTTCCCTATTTTTTTTTTGCAAATTTGATTAACATTTCCACTTGTTGTGGAGTATACAAGGGCCCACTAAACGAAGCTCTCTGCAGGAATGCATAGAGTCTATCTCGTTTTGGGAATGACCCGCTATAAGAAATTTATGAGTTATTGATTCTATATCATAATTTTCCACAACATAACTATACATGAATTTTTGCACCCTGTATATCAACTCACCGAATTCACATAATTTTTTGGTGATACACCACATTTTTCGGCCTCTCTAAGTATTCTTCGTGTCCTATTAGACATCGCAAAAACAAATTTCATCTCCCGGTGCCACGGTGTCATCCACAACCTACTGTAGTCAGCGACAGTCTGATTCTCACAGACAAGAAACAAGTTACAACCTTTATTTGGTTCAATACAAAGACATCTTCAAGATATTTGGAATGTTTTTAGGGTATTGAATATAAACGTGGAAAAATACAAAGATATCTCAAAAAAGCAGTCATATTAGATTGAATATTGCTATTTCATAGTGAAATACCGAGGCATATTCGATAATGCAATACTAGGATAACTTCAAAAATGCATATATCTTGTAGAAAATATCCTTATATCTGGGAAAAGAGTGAGAGACAGCTCAAAATGTCTTACTATTTCACAAAAAAAAACATGAGAATATGAGTCGCATATCGAAAGAAATAAACAAACCTTACAACATGTCTCACTATTTAACCATAAATTTGAAAAAATACCTATTGCAATAGTGAGATATCGGTTATTTCATACTCAAAATTTGAATATAATATATCTGACTATAGCACCAGAAAGAGCATTTTCTCAGCATTATTTTGTACCAGATATCTTAAATTGACCATTTTTCAAGTTGTCCTAGTATTGTTCTATTACAGCGATATAACAAACCTCCATTGAGCTCTCTGTGAGGAAAGTTCATATTTATAGTGTCTTCTTCCAAGTTGGAATTGCCAACTAATGGTGTTGCCACTGTTTTCGAGTCTTACATGTTGAATATCTTGATTATGTTTACAATGTATTTTTCGTGGGTCAATAGAATTCCATCAGCTTGTTTTTCAACTTTTATACCAAGAAACGATTCTGGATTGTTACTGTGTCATTTCAAACTTGTTTCGAAGATTTTTAAGTAATTCGTTCATTTCCGTCTCATTGCTTCCGATCAAAATTCCACCATCAACATATATAGCAAGTATTATTTTTATTTTAAAAAATACAATTTTCAGTTTTCAAAATGTGTAGATCATTTTGTTTCAGGAAATTTGTAAAAGTTTTGTTCCATTCTAACGGAGCTTGTTTGAGGCCATACAATGATTTTTGGAGTTTACAAACCTTGCCTCTATCTGTGTAACTTCCAGGCAATTTCATAAAAATGTCTTCTGACAAATCTCCGTGAAGATATGCAGTTTTTATGTAAAATTTTTTAATGCAATAATTGTTGCAAACAGCTAGTGCTAATATTATTCTCAGAGCAGTTATGTTAACTACTGGGCTGAAAGTTTCCATATAATCGATACCATATTTTTGTTGGCATCCTCGTACAACTAGTCTGGCTTTGAAATGTCCATTATCTTTTACTTTAAAAACCCATTTTCTGGTTAAAATTTTCTTGTTTTGTACTGTGCTTTCATCCACTAAAATCCAAGTGTTGTTTTTCCCTAATGAATTCGATGGCCTGCTCCCATTCTTCTTTGTCATCACTTTTCATAACTTGTTCGTAACTTAGCATCGCCATGTAATTTTCATTTTCAAAATCCGTTATGTCGTAATATTCAATTCTTTTAGGCATTATTATTTTCCTACCAGATCGTGTATGTGTTTGTGTTGTTTCAACAACTTCTTCTGTCTCTTTTTCTGATATCAGATCATCAGTATTTGAGAGTTCATTTGTTTCATCTATTACTGTTAACTCATTTCCTTCTTTTTTCTCCTGTATATCTATTTCTTCGTCCGTTATTCTATGATTTTCTGGCATTTTAGTTTGTATACCATTTTTAGGTTCTTCTTCAAAAACTACGTCTCTGCTTATAACAATCTATTTCTTTTCTTTGTCCCATAAACGATAGCCATTGGGTGAATATCCAATAAAAATATACTCCTTACTTCTTTCGTCAAGTTTTTTTTTAAATATCCTAGTGTCTTGGCATACCTTTACATACAAATATTTGGTCTTCTGCTTGTCCATTTTTCTGTTGGAGTTAGGTCAACTGTCTCACTTAGTGATCGATTGCCGCTTCACCCCAGAACTTCCTGTCCAAACCAGAGTCAAAAATTAGTGCTCTTGCTTTGTCCATTATACTACGGTTTAGCCATTCTACTTTACCATTATGTTGGGGATAATAGGGTACAGAAAGGTCCATTATGATTCCTTTTCTTTTATACCATGTTTTTAGATTAGTATTGACAAACTCTGTGCCATAGTCGCTTCTTACTTTTACACTTTCAAGTTGTGGTGAGCTTTTACTTCTTGGATATAATCCTTTATATATTCATTATATATTTATTTTCCAATTAATATATCATTGCATAATGGGTAAAATCATCTAGAAATGTAAGAATGTATTTTCTGCCGTCCCATGTGATTGGATCAATCGGGTCACACAGATCAGTATGTATAATTTGAAGTGGACGGGTTGCTCCAGTTCTTACATTATTAAAGGGTAGTCTTGTTTGTTTAGCTTTTAGACATGTTTTACAGACTTTATCTAGTTTAACAAGATCCTTTTTGTTCATGTTGATTCCAGTTGACATGTCCACTAGTTTTATTATATTATTTACCCCCAAATGTCCTAGTTTTCTGTGCCACATTTGTGCTTTTTCTTCTTTAAATTCGGACAGAAATGTATGTGGTTGAATATTCAAGTTCACCGTATAAAGCCTATTTTCGCTTCTTGTCCCTTCAAGAATTTGCTCGTCATTTTTCTTGAGATTACTTTGTTTTTGTCAAATATCATATTTCCTTCATTTTCTGTTATTGCACTCACAGATAACAAGTTTGTACTCAAGTCTGGAATATAACGTACTTCATTTAGGATGATTTCACTTCCTTCTATCGACCCCAGTCCCTCACTTTTCATTTCAAGTCCTTTTTTAGCTATGGAAATTTTTGATGAAGTTTCAGCAAATGTTTCAAAAAATCCATGTTGTTTGACATATGGGAAGATGACCCTGAGTCTACCACAAATACTTTGTCCTCTACATCTTTCTCATCTTTTTCTGTCAAAAATGCTACTTTTTGAACTCTTTCTGTCTGCTTTTTCTTCCTGAAGTAACAATCTTGTTCAGCATGGTTTTTTTCTTGCAAATTGGGCAACTTTTCTGTTTCTGGCAATTTTTAGCAGATGGAGGTGGTGTCCTTATCGGTGTACGCAACGAACTTAATGCCTCCCTCGTACGTGAGTTTCAAAGTGATGCTGAAGATATATGGGTTGTGATTGAAATTAGTGAAAATGTCAAGCTGTTTCTGTCCAGTGTTTATTTACCTAGTGATAAGAATGCATCAACAAGTTATTTTTCAAAATTGAGCTGGATCAGCACAAAAAATAAATATTTAATAAGTGGAGACTTCAACTATCCTAACGTGCAATGGGTAAGAAACTCAAATTTCCTGGAACCTGTTTATGTAGACAACGAAAAAGCAGAACTCATTGATACTCTTTCTTTTTGTGGACTGATGCAGTTCAACAGTGTCACGAACGCTAATAACAATTTTTAGACCTCATATTATGTAACGATTCTATTATAGAAAACATTACTCGACAGAATAGTGTTGTTGAAAAGGAGGACTCACATCACCCCACTTTATCATTTTGTTGTAAATTTAAAAAATGTCACACATTGCATGACTCCGATACCTTTTATTTAAATTACTACAAAGCAAATTACGAAAATATCAATGAATTCTTCAACTCCATATCCTGGATAGATCTCTTCCGTAGTAACGATATCAATACAAATATTAAGTATTTTTACAACAAAATCCAACATGCAGTCGAAGAGTTTGTTCCTTCCAAACGAAAATACAAAAAATTTTCCCAATATTTCTCAAACTCCACCATCAAAGTAATGAGAGAAAAAAAAAATATCATAAAAAATGGAAAACTTATAAAAATCCTTTAGATTATCAGACATTCTCGCTTCTCAGAAATCGTTCAAAATTTCTCATCAGAGTAGACTATCAGAAGTACGTTAAAAATATCATCAAGTAACATACCTTCCAATGTTAAAAAATTTTGGCAACTTGTTAAAATCAATACAACCAATCAAATCCCTTCAGAACAGAAGTTGGGAGACACAGTTGCCTCAGATGGTCAAAGTATCAGCAACTTGTTCGGATCCTACTTTGCAAGCGTTTTTGTACCAAAATTAGATGGTCCACATCATTCTTTCTGCTCAAACAACTTGCATTTATGCGAACTACAGCTCACAGAAAGAGAAGTAATGGATGGTTCGCGCGATTTAGATCCGAATAAAGGAGCAGGTTCAGATAAAATACCCTCAATATTCGTTAAAAATTGTCGTTCCAGTCTAACACCCTTAACATTATTATACAATCAATCTCTGGCCACTGGAAAATTCCCAGATTTTTGGAAATCAGCGTGTAAAATCCCAGTTCACAAGTCCGGACAAAAAAACTTGATGAATAACTATAGGCCTATTAGTTAATTGTGCATTTTTGCCAAATTGTTCGAAACATTTGTCTAGAAACCTCTCTACCAGTTAGTGTTGCGGCAGATAGTGCCAGAACAGCACGGTTTTTTCAAAAATAGATCCATCGAATCTAATCTCATATGCTACTCTGACTATATATTGAATGCGACTGACAATCAGATACAAGTGGATGCTATTTACACCGACTTCAGCAAGGCTTTTGATAAAATAGATCACGGTATCTTGATCGGAAGACTTGCTGAGGTGGGTGTGAACGGTGTCCTGTTAACCAGGATCGTGTCATATTTATCCGGAAGAACCCAATACGTATCTCTTCAAGGCTACACTTCTGAAGTCACGAACATTACATCAGGGGTGCCACAAGGACCGCATTTGGGCCCTCTCATGTTTTTAATTTACATCAATAACATGTTAGCTTTGAGCACTGCAAATATCTAGCATATGCAGATGATTTTGAAATATTCCTAGAAATGAGAAACATTTCTGATTGCGCCAAATTGCAAAGTGATCTGAATAGGTTTGAAGTAAATATGCTATGTTACTTCTAGAATTTTCCTTTTGGACTTTTACATGTTAAAAAGGCTAAGTTCGATTTTGCAACATTTTGTCTTATTTTGTGGTGGGGGTAACAATCAGGCTCACGTTCATCGTGACGTAGTCGAAATCAGGCTCGCGTCCCACAGGCTTATGATCAAAGTATGGCGGGATGGCGTATAGAAAAAATAATGGAAAACTTTCAACTACCCCCGTTCACCCCCGTTCACCAAAAATTAACCAATCATAACGTATGACACCTCTTTGGAAAGGTATTGTCGTATAAAGTACGAAAAAACATGTCGGCATATTATACAGAGTGTTTGAAAATACATCGTTGAAGAAAACACAGCATATCATATAGGGTGTCCCAAAATTAATGAAAAAATTAGTCAGCCTTGCGGGAGAGGTATTACCTTTTGATCAAAGTATGGTCGTTCAGAGTACAGAAAAAAAATATTACTACCCCGTTCACCCCCCCCCTCAGAACCAACATATAAAAAAAATCAACCAATCATAACGTATTACACCTTTTTGGAAAGGTATTGTCGTATAGAGTATGAAAAAATAAGGCTGCAGATAATACAGGGTGTTTCAAAATACTTCGTTTAAGGAAAAACAGCATATCGTATAGGGTCTCCCAAAATAATTTAAAATTAATCAGCCTCGCAGGAAAGGTATTAACGCTGTTTTGATCAAAGTATGGTCGTTCAGAGTATGAAAAAATTATTACCACCCCCCGTTAACCCCACGTCCCCTCAGAACCATTAAATAAAAAATCGACCAATTAAAAAGTATTACACCTCCTTGGAAAGGTATTGTCGTATAGAATATGAAAAAATATGGCCGCATATAATACAGGGTGTTTCAAAATACTTCGTTTAAGAAAAAACAGCATATCGTAAAGGGTCTCCTAAAATTAATGAAAAATTAGTCAGCCTTGCAGGAAAGGTATTATCGCTGCTTTTCATCAAAGTATGGACATACAGAGTATAGAAAAAACATGGTGAAAAAATTATTACCACCCCCGTTCACCCCCAGAACCCCCCATATTTAATGAAAATCAACCAATCATAACGTTTTACACCTCTCTGGAAAGGCATTGTCGAATAGAGTATGAAAAAACATGGCCGCATATAATAAGGGTGTTTCAAAATACTTCGTATAAGAAAAAACAGCATATCGTTAAGGGTCTCACAAAATTAATGAAAAATTAGTCAGCCTCGCGGGAAAGGTATTATCGCTGCTTTTCATCAAAGTATGGACACACAGAGTATAGAAAAAACAAGGTGAAAAAATTATTACCGTTCACCCCCTGCCCCCCAGAACCCCCCATATTTGATGAAAATCAAATACTCATAACGTATTACACCTCATTGGAAAGGTATTTTTGTATAGAGTATGAAAACACATGGCTGCAAATCATACGGGGTCTTTCAAAATACTTCGTTAAAGAATAAACAGCAAATCATATAAGGTGTTATTACAAAAATCATTCAATCATCACCGGAAAGGTTTCAGAGCATAGAGCATGGAGAAAAAACCAAAATCAATGACTTATAGGGTCTATTTCCAAAATTATTCACAACAGAAAAAACATGGCGACTACCACACACCGAGAAAAAATCGTTATTCAGTAAGTTGAAGTATACAGGGTGTTTCAAAATACATCGTTCGGAAACACAATCGTTATTTAGCGAGTATACAGAGTGTATCAAAATGCATCGTTGAGATCATAACATACAGGGTGTTCGAAAATTATTCATACCAGAAAAATGAACATGGCAGAGATAATAGACACAGTGGGAGTATACAGGGTGCATCAAAGGGTAAAGAAAATGAACATGGCGGCTGCTTCTCAAATGTCGTTGGGTGAATTGGGCAGAGTAAAATGTACTACCAATAAAAAAATGATGATTAATGCCATCTGGCGTTAGGGTGTCCAATGCCATTTGCGGAAAAAATATAACAACCCCTGATCAATCATAACTATGTTTAAAAAAAAATCTCATCCAATTGTAGCCCCGTGGGAAGAGAACTATGTTCAAGGTGTAACTGTAACAACAAATTGTTTTAAAGTAATTTTGGTAGGTGCCTGTATACATTATGATAAAGAGAAATCTTCTGTAATTTGATGCAATTTTGAAGATGGCTCATAGCTAACTGATGAGAATTTAGGTTGAAATAATCTACACATTTCCTATGATGACACTTTACAAATCAAAAGTCCGTTTCCACATCACCCAGGAGGTAGGACTGTCAATGCGTTACCTTTTTCTCATTGTGGAAGTTTCCCCAGTAGGCATATCATAGCCACCAAATTAAGTTGAGTGAAAAGTGTGTTTGAAGTTATTTCTTGGACTAATATGTAGAATTCATCATCGTGGGATTGAGCAGAAATAATCAATTAGTTTCACATTTTCAAATCACATAGTTACAGAGTTATTTGGATGTATCCATTTTTTCTTTTAATAAATACTACCCCCATTATATTATTCTGGAATTAGGTGTCGCTTATCATAGCTTGGACTTTGTTCTAAATAGTTGAGTGTACTGGGTGTTCTCTTCAGAGCGAATCAGTCTGTGCGTCACACTGATACATTTTCGACTGTTCAACAGAAATAATCAAATAATTTCAATTTTTATAATTTATTTCAGAAAATTACAAAGTTATTGAGATGTATCCACAAAATTTTGTTCGATCGAATAGATTCAGGTATTAGATAGCGTTTATCGTTATGTGGACTGAGAGAAATTTTTTCCTGTACGATTAAGTGTACCTGATGTTTCTCTGACCGAATCAAATTCTGGCGTACAATCTTCTTCTCATAGCTTTCAAGACGCTCACTATAGTCTGCAAACCTCATGGTAGTTTTTACCACCGATGATTTTACGCCCTTAGCCTTCTTTGATATCCCATGATTTTTCAAAATTACATCAATTTCATAATCTTCGTAATCTTCCTGCACCAATTTTTTCCGCAAAGCCATTAGTTCATGTTCATCAACTTGAGTTTTGGATGCATACAATTTGGAACGAAGTCCAACGTAATCAGTCATCGGGGTGCCATTGTTTTCATCCTTCATCATACCCAATACTTTTTTGTTGACAAGCGGTATGCCGTAGATATCATCAGCAGGATAGTCAGACGTATCGAAACGAGTATGGCAATCTCTCATCATAACTTCATAAGGGTCTTGACGCAGCTCATATATGAGGGAATCGGTATCTGTGTACATAACGGCCGTTTCCACATCACCCAGGAGGTAGGACTGTCAATGAGTTTCCTTTTTTTTATTGTGGAAGTTTCCCCAGTAGGCATATCATAACCACAATATCAAATTGAGTGAAAAGTGTGTTGAACTTATTGCTTGTTCTAATATGTAGAATTCATCATCGTGGGAGTGAGCAGAAATAATCAAGTAGTTTCAATTTCAAATTACATAGTTACAGAGTTATTTGGATGTTCACATTTTTTCTTATGTTAAATACTGCCCCCATTATAGTATTCTGGAATTAGGTGTCGCTTATCATAATTTGGACTTTGTTCTGAATAATTGAGCATACTTGGTGTTTTTTCAGAGCAAATCAGTCTCTGCGTCACACTCACACGTTTTCAACTGTTCAGCAGAAATAATCAAGTAATTTCAATTTTTACATTTCATTTAAGCAAATTATAAAGTTATTGAGATGCATCCATTAAAGTTTCTTCGATCGAATAGTGACCCCAAGGAAGAGTTTCATCAGATTCAGGTATTAGATAGCGTTTATCGTCATGTGGACTGAGCGCAATTTTTTCCTGTACGATTAAGTGTACTTGATGTTTCTCTGAGCGAATCAATTCCTGGCGTACAATTTTCTTCTCATAGCTTTCAAGACACTCAATATAGTCTGCAAACGTGATGGTAGTTCTTACCACCGATGATTTTACGCCCTTAGCCTTCTTGGATACCCCATAATTCCTCAAAATCACATCAATTTCATCATCCTCGTAATCTTCATCCACCAATTTTTTCCGCAAAGCCATTAGATCATGATTATCAACTTGAGTTTTGACTGCATACAATTTGGAACGAAGTCCAACGTAGTCAGTCATCGGTGTGCCATTGTTCTCGTCCTTCATCATACCCAACACTTTTTTGTTGACAAGCGGTATGCCGTAGATGTTATCAGCAGGATAGTCAGACGTATCAAAACGAGTATGACAGTCTCTCATCATAACTTCATAAGGGTCTTGACGCAGCTCATATATGAGGGAATCGGTATCTGTATACATAACGGTGCAGTTCTCCCCGAAACATTCCCTCATATAATCATAGTGAAATTCATATATGGTCATCTTAGCCAAATCTAGAATGGCTTGTTCCACATATATTGGTTCATTTAGATAAATCTGCAGCTTGTTAAGCTCAACAGCAACCAAGTTCTTATTGAATATAGTGCAATTTTTAAATTCCGGTTTGGCAATGTATGCTTCGGCGCCATACCTTCCAATCCACTTGGTCAGAAGGCGGATGTTGACCCTCTTTCGAACGTTTTCCATAGTTTTTCTGAAGACTTCGTTATTCATCAACTTGTACAAATTTTTTTCAAACTCATTGGTCGCCTTCTTGCGGATCTTGGTGTTGAGATCGATATATGATTTCAGCCAGGGACTCTGCTTGAATTTTAACACTCGATGCATTTTTTTCAACACTAATCCATTTGCTGAAGCCTGTTTCAATGCTCTGTAATGGATGATATATTTCTCTTTGGAATATAGAGTTGCCATCAACTTGACATTTTCAGAAGCGGAAACGGGTGGCTTTCCAGTTTTAGGATTTATATGTGTAGGACAAAATGGAATATCCTTATGTCTATCATGTAAATGTTTTGGATATTCCAAATCAACTTCCAAGATGTAACCTTCATCAGTATCATCGGGAATTTGAGTTACATCGATGTTTGTATCTACCCATTCGAATCCTCCATAAGGAAGGTACTGTGACATAGCCCATCCGTACTGATTGTTCACATCAAAGTACATGAGGAAAGTTGATGGTTTGGATGGATCATATCTATTTGGCATATATTTGTTGTTTGCATGAGATTGACGTTTAGAGCAAACTTGGCTCAGTCCTCCACGAATACCTCGCTACACAAAGAGAAACATATCTGGATCAGTGAGAAGTTCAAACTCAATCCCAGTATACTTCATCATGGCATCCCACGTATAGCCTGGCAACGTGAAATAGTGTGCAGGATCCAGTTTATGTGACTTGAGGATGCAGGTTCTGAACATTTCGAAAACATCCGCCAACAGAAGAATATCAGTCTTCATATATATATATCCACAAAATCACCGAGATTCTGACAGTTAAAAGTGGTCCATACATCTTGAGCACGTTGAGAGAAATGTCGGGGGCAGAGCTTATTTTCCAGCATATTATAAAATTTATCTTGAGATGGTAAAGCTGCCTCATCGAATCGACTAAACGAATCAATATAATCATATGGCATCACTCCTTTCTTTGTTAACAATTTAAAATCCATAGGTATATCGATGAACTGCGACTTCAGATTAGGGAACTCTGGAAGATAAGATGCTAGTTTATCCAACGAAGAAGCCATAAAACAGAAACTATCTATAAATCTAAATTGAATTGGTGTATCATCAAAGTGCTTCGTGAAGGAAATATACTTTTCCTTAGTTATTGGGAGTAGATCAACTTTTCCCGCCATTCTTGTAGCAATGTCTGAGACAATGAAGTGCGCATCATATCCGCTCAAATTATGGAACGCAACAGGAACATTATGGGAGTCTTTGTAGTTGATATTACATCTTTCATTAGCAGCTCCTCGATAGTTATTTCCAGAAATGAGGTGGTTGTGATCGCAAACCTTCTTACATTCTGGCGTGAAAGGTTTCTCGCAAATATGACAGTGTGTTGAAAGTTTAAATTGTGCTTTCTGCACCCATGTCATATTGATGGTATAAGGACACCAAAATACCGTTGCCATATCCTTGGCAAGTTGATTCATCTCATCAGCAAACCATGCCATACAGTCCTGCCCACGATAGCTCCGGTAAAAGGATAAACTATCATCATATGAACATTTCAGAAAGTAACCTGGAACGTGATGCTGGGGCTTCTTGAGATTTTCAACTTGTTTTGAGACAGATTCCAAGTCGGCATAAACGACGAGTGGAGCCTTTTCCTTGTTTTTATAATTATTGAATTTCAAAATATTTTTCCCAGGCTCAGGCATTTTGATCGCAGTTTCATTTAGTTTTAGACTGTCCTCGGCGTGTTTATTTAATTTATCTTCAGAGTGATAATAATTGAGACAACGATCACAGAAGAATTTTTGACTTCTATTTTTACTTAGCTGGCTGGAAAGAAGTCTCGACATATGCTTGATCCATACATAGTGGTATTTTATTGGAGCCTCATTTTCAACATCATCTCTTTCATAATATTGATCCTGCACCAAAAGCAAATTCACGTGTTGATCCTTTCTATCCTTAGTGAGGAAAGTTGGCAATGTTTTGAATGATTTTTTTTTCCAGAATGTGTACATTGATTGAGATATTTTTTTGTTTTTCAAAGTATGGAATCTGCTTCAAAGTCATTGGCAAGCGAATACCTTTTAGCTTCAAAACCTCAGAATAGTGTGAGTACTTTGAAACCAACTGCGCGTTATTCCTCACATGACACAACGCTGAAGTTACAGCCCACGCGAAACATGCCTGATCGTCATTTTTCACTTTAATGCATGCATGCTTCTTCTTAATTTGAGGTGGCAACTCGATAAATGAAGATCCGAGCTGGGGAGTAAACTTATTGATCTGGACTCCCAGATTAACAACATTCTTCAAAGCCCAACCGCTGTCTCGTTCTTGGAACTCCTCAAGCTCTTTTGTGATAGGAGTGATAACCTTGGAATCAAACCATGCATTTAAATCCGTATCAGGGTAGATAGCTGAGTTAATTGTTGTAAAATATTTGAATTCGGTTATATTTTGACTCCCTTCAACTATCTCGAATTCTCCGCAAAATGTCGCGTTTACTTTAATAGCCTCATTAGTCTTTAATGCATTTTGAATTCTTCTTTTGAACAATGCTCTGCAGTCAATCAGGAAAGAGCTGGGGTCCTTATGTTTTAAGTTGGAGATAACACCGCTCCTAATTCGACTACTGAATGCAGACTCAAACTCATCCCATCTAACGCGTCTATTGGCTGTTTCAGGTCGTGCAGGAAGCCCTGCCCCCTTCTTCTGTGCAGCTTTGAACTGGTTTCTCAGAGTCTTGATATCCCTCAAACAGGCTTCTAAATGCTGCTTCTCCCCCACAGAAGCAGCACAACGCATGGCATTTCTAATTCGTCTCATCCCCTTACTACATTCAGCCAATCCTTCTCGCATCTTTGCTTCATTATTTGGGGTGATGAGTCTCAATATTGCAGCAATATACTTTACCAAATCGCTAAACATTTCGATAACTGCAAATAAGTATTGAACATTCAACTTTCTGGAGTAAACTAATGAAATTTAGTAGTATGAAACAAAATGTAAACTCAAGTTGGACAGAAGACTGAACGCTTAACGAAAGGGAGCGATCCCAAAAGGCCTCAGTATTCCGACAATGTGTGCTTTGTTTCTCATTAAAATAAATATAAATATGAAGCATTTATCATATATCGATGCATCATTTTTATTCTTCGATTTTCACAAGAATGCATGTAAAATGTTAAAACAACTGATCTTGGTCAATACCACGAGGGGAATCGAAGCATACTGAAATAAATATACTGAACGTTAAAACTCTGGCAATAACATTCTAGTACGTAAGGTTTTGAATTGAATGAAGAAACGAATAACGAAATACATTCAAAGCCATTGAACGTTATTTTGTAAAGGGTGTTCCAATAACGTAAACGCAAAACGTTGGTTTTAGTATACGAGCCCTGTCTTTTTATATTTATTGAATCGTCTTACACCAAAATTAAAGTGTAGAAAATATCAGGGAAAGTAATTTGTTTTTTCAACATATGTATCTTTGCATCCGGAAACTTCATAACTCTTGTTCGCAGGAAAGGAGACTGCAAGAGCGATGGGATATGAAGATCGAAAGGCCGCATTGAGTAAAAGAATAAACTAACCCACAATTCAAATGCAAATAGAGTGAATTACAAGACATTGCCGAAATGGCAATGCCTTCAAATAGTCGATGGTCGAAACTCTAGTATATTGTAAGCCTGACGTGGTTGTGATCAACGAAGCGGGGTTTTGAAAGTTGGTGTTGCCATCAAAATTGCCAATTGCACAAAAGTTCATGAATGGGTTGGCAAAAGACGTGATCCTTTCTTTTTACTCCCATATACACCTGATCGCAGGTTTGTTAAATACATGTTAGAAATCAACTACTTCCCAAGCTAATACCACGAAAGGAATTGAATTATATATAACTGATGGAGTCCAACTGCGCATTGCGAACTAGTAATTGTATCTTTTACCAATCGAGAGAGGTACTCTTGAACGGTACACCTATATTTTAATAAGGATCTGAAATTTCTCAACACACCCGAAAAATATAATGTGTAGATATACTAGGATACAAAATAATTTTGGATTTATTAAGCACACTGGGTTGTCTAAAAGGTACCCAGAGATAGAAGTTCACCGACCTCTTCACGTACCGCTTCACCTAATACACCTTATTTTAAGGACAGGTAGCGGATTGAGTAAAACATCTATTGCAATAACATTCCACACCAAGCCCATGGAATTATTGATAGCCTCTCGAAATGCTGGAAATACTTCACATAACAACGAGATTATTACCATTTTAGGCAAACTCAAAGAGGTAAATATAATTCTATAAGATGGTTATCCATAACTTTGGACGTAGCAACAACTACATCAATACCAGGAAGCAAAAATTGCCAATACCCTATGGAGGTGGCTTGCTACACACCCCAGAAGGCAATATTGATTTCGATAAGTTGAAATTAGGCAAAGTGAAGCACCCTACTAATGATAATAATGATGCCTGAAAATAATATGTGGATGAATTCGATAGAAAAATTGCCACAAGATAACACCATTTCATTTAAATAACCCAAGTAAATGAAAAAATATCAAGAAAATGCAGCACACCAATACCCATCGATTGCGTTTTACAAAAAATTCAATCAACAATATCCAAGTGCTAATGAAAATATTCGTGGAGATTTGTTGAAAAAAAAATTGGAAATAACCGATTAGATTCTTTTGCACAACAACACTTTGAAGCAAAACGAAACGTTAGTCAAAAATGAGGTGGACTAATTTTGAGTTGATATCTCGAAACAAATTACTAAAATCAATTTGGATATAGCAAAGACAATATCTGCTTTCGAGGAAATCACCAAGAAAAAATAGCAAGTTTTGCATTCTCGGAGTTGTGATGGCTTCTTTCAGAAAATAACGAATTCATCAACATTGGCAAAAAGAATAAACACCTCAAACTGCTACCTGATTCATTTCGCGCCATTTTTTGTGGACATGGTAAAAATCAATGCTATGCTGAGTTTACTTTTTGACCCGAATGGCGCCAAATTCGAGAATGTGTACGTGCACTCATAGTTCCTATATTAAATGAAAGGGAGGGGGTCATGATTAAGGTTTTATTCCATAGAGGAAATCATCACTAAGTTCATTCTCAGAAATGCTCAAAGTCGTCGCCATTGTTTCGCCGCCATCTTGGCCTTTACAGTAGCTGCTTCCAACTCAGGACTCGTTACCTCACCACTTGTGGCCTCTGCCCCTCTTGCCTACTCTGCTCACCCATCACCCTTTACCTACTCTCTCACATAATCTACCTATGGCGCAGCACCTTTGGCCCACGTAGCATCTCCTTTGAGCTACCCCGCATTCTGATCATACGTTTACCCAGCGGTATATGGTGCACCAGTCGCTCACTACCGAAAATCTTACACTAATTTTTAGGAAATTTACTAAAGTGATTGATGTATTGGAAATTATTCACGAATAGTCCGACTATACTGATAACGATGATATGACTTTGAAAAATAGAAATAGAAACAAATAGAAAAATTCTCCAACAGGCACTTCTGGAAAGGAAGATGAAATTTTTGTAACTCGTAGATTACATGGAGGCACTCTTGTACGCAATAAGTATTGAATAACGCATATCTGCCATCTTCATGTTGGGAGATACAGTGTGTGATGTATAAAATATGTTTTTTTCATTCACTATTCATCACAGCCTACGGTATGTGATCAAAGTGGACGTGGACGATCATCACAGCCTACGGATTTCAATGACTGAGTGCCTAACTGGGTTACTTTATCATAGCCCATGGTATTTGAAGATTTACCTGCGACAAATTCTAATGGTACACAACTAGTTATGCCACTGCAAGATAACTCGCTCAAAAGTACCTTGATATTTCGTCAGTTCTCAGCAATTTTCAAGAACACCTGCAGATCAAACAACTGCTCTGTTTGTGCTCGTTTAATGGTGAAAATACTAACACCAAGGCATTTACAAAAATATTCACACGTTTGTACACGCATGTTCACTCGTGAACAAACTCTTTAGAGAGGATAATAAATTTGAATGGAAATTTGCCATTGGGGTGACCTCCTAAGCATCCAGATTTGAATCCTATTCACAAAAATGTTTTCTTTGAATAGCAAGGGAATATTGATGAGGCTGTCTCCTAAACATTCAGATCTGAACCCTATAGAAAAATAATTATTCTGTTAGCTTGTACTTTGAAAGTCAGGTAAAATAAATGTGAGCTTAAGCGAATCAGTAGGGTGAGTTGAATAATGTATTCATAGAATAATTATACAATGTGCTTCACATCTCGCCAGTATGAAAACACAAACTCTTTGCGTACTGAAACAAAGAAAAAATGTTGTATGGAAACATGACTATCCGAACGGATTATATTTGTAACAAATTTTCCTAACTAAAAGTGAAAATGAGGTATGGAAACACGCTCACTTATTCTTAATGAAATATTTCAAACTGAACAATAAAAAATGTTGTATGGAAACAGTAACTCTTTGCACACTGAAACGAGGAAAAATTGTTGTATAGAAACATGACATTGTCGATCAAATTTTAGTAAAATGAATAAACGAAAAATAATTACAAACCGAACAGTAAAAATTGTTGTATGGAAACACAAACTCTTTGCGTACTAAAACGAAGAAAAAATGTTGTATGCAATGATGATTATCTGAACGGAATATATTTGTAACAAGTGTTCCGAACTAAAAGTAAAAATGAGGTATGGAAACACGGCTTACTAAATCTAAATGAAAAATTTCAAACTGAACAATAAAAA
Organism: Chrysolina oricalcia; assembly: GCA_944452925.2. Classification (NCBI taxonomy): domain Eukaryota; kingdom Metazoa; phylum Arthropoda; class Insecta; order Coleoptera; family Chrysomelidae; genus Chrysolina; species Chrysolina oricalcia. The sequence goes on from OX101811.2 coordinate 43,400,261, forward strand.
TTTCAAAGTGAACAAACGAAAATTGTTGTATGGAAACAACAACTCTCTGCGTACTAAAACGAGAAAATATGTTGTATGAAAACACGAGTATATGTGAACCAAATATTTCAAAATAATTTCATAGAACAGCCAAATAATGTTGTATGGAAATACCTCTGCGTACTGAAGAAAAAATGTTGTTTGGATACATGCCTTTATCTGAATAGGATATATTTCCAACAGATATTTCGAACAAAACGTAAAAGTGATGTATGAAAAACACGACCATCTAAATGAAATATGTCAAAACAAAATTTCGAACTCAACAGTCAAAAAATATTGTATAGAAACATGGCTTTATACCAATCATATCTATAACTAACTCTTTGCGTACTAAAACGAGGAAAAAATGTTGTATGTAACTACGACTTTATGATATTAATAATAATGTAGTCCTCCTCGATCATCCAAGTAGGACGATTTTTATCATGGAGTTTTCGGCTCCAGGCGAAACGAACGTCGTCCGAAAAGAGGAGTAAGAAACGGACTGAATATCGAGATTTACTCTTTGAACTCCGCAGGCTCTACCCAAACCAATCTGTGATATTGGTGATTCTGATAATACGAGTCCTTGGTGGTATGATGGAAACATTGCTCTCGAACCGAAAGATCAAACCGGCTTGCCCTAATATGGCAGAAATTTTAGCCGGCCGTCATACTTGGTTCATCACGGCTACTCATGGCACATGATTCTCGGACCCAGTAGTCACTCACCTCACGGACGTGGGGAGTGGTTACGCCCTCCGTATGAATCGGGGCTTCAGAGACAAAGCCTGACTGAAACATCCTTTTATGGATAATAATAACAAGGGTCTTTATTGGGTATAAAAAAATACGACAAAAGACGAAGTTCAAAAACTACAGTGAGACACCATAGTTTTTGTTCTACCACTTACCCTCTTATCGATCATGTCAATCATATCTATAAATAAAATTTTCAAAGTGAACAAACGAAAAGTGTTGTATGAAAATACCTCTGCGTACTGAAGAAAAAAATGTTGTATGGGCACACGAGTTGAAGTCAATTATATCTATAAATAAAAATTTCAAAGTGAACAAACGAAGAATGTTGTATGGAAACAAAAACTCTCTTCGTACTGAAATGAGAAAAATATAATGTATGCATTTTTTCGATTCACCTTAAAATAACATCACAATTTTTATAAATGAACGTGGACTATATGCATTAGTGCCAAGTTAAAAAATAATTAAGTTATACAGGTTTTGCTACCTCTGCGAAGGACTGGTTCAAAGATTACTAAAACACCAACAATGCATTGATTGTGGCAAATCAAAATTCTGAAACTGCTCGAAAATTATTAGCGTTCTATAAAAATTTTAAAAATATTGAAATTCAAAAAATTATACCGCCATTATTTTTGGAAATAAGAAATGAGTTGATTAGTAAAAGATGCCTCTAATATCATCTTTCAAAAGAAAACAAAAAAAAATCATACGTTCATCATCCAAAAGAAATTCGGCTAGAGAACAGATCTCTGAGGCATACCACAAAATGAAATTCATAGAGGAATAAAATGAAATGTATGAACGCCTAAATCAATGAACAGAAAATTACATTATTTCCATATTGACAATTTGTTGCTATCATTTGAGAAAAAAATGAGACGATTGTGAAAATAATCATCGGTAAAAACAGGCAGCTAGACAAATACAGCTCTTTTATTACCATTCAGGTAACAATTTCCATTGGACGAAAACAACTGTCTATACCTGAATTTTTTATGGAAACTACCCCTGTTGCAGAAAAGAATTACAGACTCCAATAGTCGGTACACTCCCCTCGTAAGGGTACCTGACGCAGTCTTGTGAAGGATTTATCGGCTGTTTTTCATCAATAGCAATAGATTTTTGAAAACTATCAATGACCAACACCTCGATTTAAATCCTATATAAGTGATTATTCCCTAATTAAAAGCTGTTTCAATCACTTCACCTTCCAACTATTCCGAAAAAACCAAACCAATATAAAATGAACAAAACTTACGTTTTTCTAGATATTGAAGCACACTGGATACTTATGTTATAATATTTGCGTTATAGCGACGCTCTTCTAAGAAAGTATCTTGTTTTTCAATGTCTATTTATATCACTTGAGAGAAGGAAAATGTGGGTTAATTCATACATTCACTTTCATTATATAGACCTGCAACGATAATTATTCTAAATGGGCACACCTACCGATCAATTATTTCAATACATACACATTTTTATACACATTTATTACAAGATAATGAATTCTACATATTAGTCCAAGCAATAACTTCAAACGCACTATGATATGCCTGCTGGGGAAACTTTCACAATGAAAAAAAATTGACAGTCCTACCTCCAGGGTGATGTGGAAATGGCCGTTATGTACACAGATACCGATTCCCTCATATATGAGCTGCGTCAAGACCCTTATGAAGTTATGATGAGAGATTGCTATACTCGTTTCGATACGTCTGACTATCCTGTTGATAATATCTACGGCATACCGCTTGTCAACAAAAAAGTATTGGGCATGATGAAGGATGAAAACAATGGCACCCCGATGACTGATTACGTTGGACTTCTTTCCAAATTGTATGCATTTCAAACTCAAGTTGATGAACATGAACTAATGGCTTTGCGGAAAAAATTGGTGCAGGAAGATTACGAAGATGATGAAATTGATGTAATTTTGAAAAATCATGGGATATCAAAGAAGGCTAAGGGCGTAAAATCATCGGTGGTAAAAACTACCATAAGGTTTGCAGACTATATTGAGCGTCTTGAAAGCTATGAGAAGAAGATTGTACGCCAGAATTTGATTCGCTCAGACAAACATCAGGTACCCTTAAGCGTACAGGAAAAAATTGCGCTCAGTCCACATGACGATAAAGGCTATCTAATACCTGAATCTGATGAAACTCTACCTTGGGGTCACTATTCGATCGAACAAAATTTTGTGGATACATCTCAATAACTTTGTAATTTGCTGAAATAAATTATAAAAATTGAAATCATTTGATTATTTCTGCTGAACAGTCGAAAATGTATCAGTGTGACGCACAGACTGATTCGCTCTGAAGAAAACACCCAGTACACTCAACTATTCAGAACAAAGTCCAAACTATGATAAGCGACACCTAATTCCAGAATAATATAATGGGGGCAGTATTCATTAAAACAAAAAGTGGATACATCCAAATAACTCTGTAACTATGTGATTTGAAAATGTGAAACTACTCGATTATTTCTGCTCAATCCCACGATGATGAATTCTACATATTAGTCCAATTATTTGATTATTTCTGTTGAACAGTCGAAAATGTATCAGTGTGACGCACAGACTGATTCGCTCTGAAGAGAACACCCAGTACACTCAACTATTCAGAACAAAGTCCAAGCTATGATAAGCGACACCTAATTCCAGAATAATATAATGGGGGTAGTATTTATTAAAAGAAAAAATGGATACATCCAAATAACTCTGTAACTATGTGATTTGAAAATGTGAAACTAATTGATTATTTCTGCTCAATCCCACGATGATGAATTCTACATATTAGTCCAAGAAATAACTTCAAACACACTTTTCACTCAACTTGATTTGGTGGTTATGATATGCCTACTGGGGAAACTTCCACAATGAAAAAAATGTAACGCATTGACAGTCCTACCTGCTGGGTGATGTGGAAACGGACTTTTGATTTGTAAAATGTCATCATGGGAAATGTGTAGATTATTTCAACCTCAATTCTCATCAGTTAGCTATGAGCCCTCTCCAAAATTGCGTCGAATTACAGAAGATTTCTTATTATCATAATGAATACAGGTACCTACCAAAATTACTTTGAATCAATTTGTTGTTACAGTTACACCTTGAACATAGTTCTCTTCCCGCGGGGCTACAATTGGATGAGATTTTTTGTTAAACATAGTTATGATTGATCAGGGGTTGTTATATCTTTTCCGCAAATGGCATTGGACACCCTAACGCCAGATGGCATTAATCATAATTTTTTTATTGGTAGTACATTTTACTCTGCCCACTTCACCCAACGACATTTGAGAAGCAGCCGCCATGTTCATTTTCTTTGCCCTTTGATGCACCCTGTATACTCCCACTGTGTCTATTATCTCTGCCATGTTCTTTTTTCTGGTATGAATAATTTTCAAACACCCTGTATGTTATGATCTCAACGATGCATTTTGATACACTCTGTATACTCGCTAAATAACGATTGTGTTTCCGAACGATGTATTTTGAAACACCCTGTATACTTCAACTTACTGAATAACGATTTTTTCTCGGTGTGTGGTAGTCGCCATGTTCTTTCTGTTGTGAATAATTTTGGAAATAGACCCTATAAGTCATTGATTTTGGGTTTTTTTCAATGCTCTATGCTCTGATACCTTTCCGGCGATGATTGAATGATTTTTGCAATAACACCTTATATGATTTGCTGTTTATTCTTTAACGAAGTATTTTGAAAGACCCTGTATAATATGCAGCCATGTTTTTTCATACTCTATACAAAAATACCTTTCCAATGAGGTGTAATACGTTATGATTTGTTGATTTTCATTAAATATGGGGGGTTTTGGGGGCAGGGGGTGAACGGGGTGGTAATAATTTTTTCACCATGTTTTTTCTATACTCTGTATGTCCATGCTTTGATGAAAAGCAGCGATAATTCCTTTCCCGCGAGGCTGACTGATTTTTCATTAATTTTGTGAGACCCTTTACGATATGCTGTTTTTTCTTATAAGTATTTTGAAACACCCTGTATTATATGCGACCATGTTTTTTTATACTCTATACGACAATGCCTTTCCAAAGAGGTGTAATACGTTATGATTGGTTGATTTTCATTAAATATGGGGGGTTCTGGGGGTGAACGGGGGTGGTAATAATTTTTTCACCATGTTTTTTCTATACTCTGTATGTCCATACTTTGATGAAAAGCAGCGATAATACCTTTCCCGCAAGGCTGACTAATTTTTCATTAATTTTAGGAGACCCTTTACGATATGCTGTTTTTTCTCAAACGAAGTATTTTGAAACAGCCTGTATTATATGCGGTCATGTTTTTTCATACTTTATACAACAATACCTTTCCAAGGAGGTGCAATACCTTTTAATTGGTCGATTTTTTATATAATGGTTCTGAGGGGACGGGGGGTTAACGGAGGGTGGTAATAATTTTTTCATACTCTGAACGACCATACTTTGATCAAAACAGCGTTAATAACTTTCCCGCGAGGCTGATTCATTTTAAATTATTTTGGGAGACCCTATACGATATGCTGTTTTTTCTTAAACGAAGTATTTTGAAACACCCTGTATTATCTGCAGCCATATTTTTTCATACTCTATACGACAATACCTTTCCAAAAAGGTGTAATACGTTATGATTGGTTGATTTTTTTTATATGGGGGTTCTGAGGGGGGGGGGGGTGAACGGGGTAGTAATATTTTTTTCTGTACTCTGAACGACCTTACTTTGATCAAAAGCTAATACCTCTCCCGCAAGGCTGACTAATTTTTTCATTAATTTTGGTTCACCCTATATGATATGTTTTCTTGAACGATGTATTTTCAAACACCTGTATAATATGCCGACATGTTTTTTCGTACCCTAAACGACAATACCTTTCCAAAGAGGTGTCATACGTTATGATTGGTTAATTTTTGGTAAATATGAGGGTGCTGGAGGGGTGAACGGGGGTAGTTGAAAGTTTTCCATTATTTTCTCTATACGCCATCCCGCCATACTTTGATCATAAGCCTGTGGGACGTGAGCTTGATTTCGACTTCGTCACGATGAACGTGAGCCTGATTGTTACCCCCACCACAAAATGAGACAAAATGTTGCAAAATCGAACTTAGCCTTTTTAACATGTAAAAGTCCATAAGGAAAATTATAGAAGTAACATAGCATATTTACTGTTTGAGACTTACTGTAAGAAAAACAATTTATTTTTGAATTCTGACAAATGTCATTACATTACATTTACAAGAAATAAGAACGTATTTGATGGTCAATTTACTCTAAATGAGGTTTTCTTGAAGCGATGCAGCCAGATAAGATACTTAGGAGTCACGTATGCTAGCAAACTTATATTAGATATTCATATCAATAATGTAATAAAAAATAGATATTCATATCAATAATGTAATAAAAAACTCTCTTAGGATGTTAGGTTATATCATGAGAAAAACTAAATTTATATTTATTCCTCAGGCTATTTTAGCTCTATATTATGCATACGTCTTCAGTAAGCTCAATTTTGCTTCTTCTATTTGGAATCCTCAGTATAATATTTACGTTGAACGACTCGAAAATGTCCAGAATAAGTTTCTGAAATACTTGTCTTTCAAAACACACACTCCTTCTACATCCCTCACCACTATTCGTAACAAGTATGAAATATTATCGTTAGAAAATCGTAGAATTATGAACGATGTATTGAATCTGCATAAAATTCTGAATGAAAAAATTGATAGCCCGGATATTTTGAATAAAATAAAATTGTCTGTGCCATTACGATCATTACGAAATCCAAATTTGTTTGATATCCCTTTCAAAAACACGAACTCTGCAAATAACTCACCAATCTGCAGAATGACTAAACATTTCAATATATATTTCAATGAATATGACATATTCAGTACATCATTCACAATATTCAAATGATGTATCAAACGGTTTTTTCTGAATGTTGATCCCAATGTGATATGAAACTTGTGAACTCTGTTAAGCTTATTGTTAATTGTTTAATGTTAAAAATTTTACTGAAATGAATATTATCTTTATTTAGAATGTGAAATCTGTAAATGACTATTAAGTTGATACTGTTTTGGGCTTTTGCCTGTTGTATCCCAAACAAACATAAATAAATAAATAAATAAATTACTGGTGTTGAGTGAACTGATACTGATTTTTATTTCACCAATTTTACCGTTGCTTAACTTCTTGCTGTTTTTACACTTTTTACTTTCACTACAGGATGCCTGGGCCCATAACCTGTTTGGATTTTAGTTTTGATTATTAAATTATACGCAGTCTCAAATACAAACGGTTTAGTTGCAAAAAAAACAAGAAGAGAACAAGGAACAAGCAACCATTTGCCAACGCCCAATACAAAAGTCATTCAAACTCTGTCAAAAGTCAAAAGTAGTCTTCTTTTTAAGTTTACTGAATTACAGAAGATAAAAATCAAAATGACAGTCAATGACAGATTTAGGTTCGACAATTACCACAAAAAATAAACATTGTTCAACAACCGGTAACAATATTTTCACCTGTTTCATTGTTGCTAATGTTGCACAATATTGTGCTGTTTTATAAAAAAAATTCTTAACCCCTCCCCCTTTTCCCCAACTCCTATTACGAAGAGCAAAAAAAATATTTCTCGAGTGTCTTTAAATGAATCGTCGAATGTTTGAATATGCCTAAATAAGGAAATTAGCAATTTTTTATGATTTTCCCCCCATCCCCCAAATGACACAAAACGAAAAATTTTTGGTGAATTTTTCAAAATTTTTGGTATGATGCAGTTCAGGTTATTTTGAATAAAAATAAGTTAGGTGACAAACCCCAAAAATGAATAGTTTTGATGCTAGGGGGCGTTGAAATCATACCTTGCTCAAAATAGACTATTCATTATTATAGGCGGAAATAATAGCTCTACGTATTTTAGTTTAGATTATGCTGATCAATTGTGTTATTTTTTATAAATTGACAATCTAAAACCTTCCCCTTACCCCCTACCTACCCCTATTTTAGAACATGGACAAAATTTATTCCCAACTACTTGTACACGCTTTATCAAAATAAATGTTTTAATTAGCTGAAATTGAGGAAATCATACAGTTGTTTAATTTCACATTTCCCTCCCTTCAGAAAAATAATGTTGGAGTTCGCTGACTTCTTAGTAGGGCGTAGTTCATGATTTTTTAATATCAATCAAATGGGCGAATATCTTGAAAGTAAATAAAAATTAGACATCCACAATTTGAATTTGAGGTGGTGATTGAATATTTTTTTTTCGTGTTTTGAAATAGTGGTTGGGGGTGAGGGGTGAGTTTTAGATTTTCAATTTATAAAAGTTTACACAATTGTTCGGCATAAAATAACACAAAAATACGTAGAGATATTGTTTCCTCCTATAAAAAAGAATAGTCTATTTTGAGCAAGGTATGATTTCGACGCCCCAGAACATCAAAACTACTCATTTTTGGGGTTTGTCACCCGATTAATTTCTATTCAAAATAGAGCTGTATAATATCAAAAATTCAGAAAAATCCACCGACGTTTTTTCGTTTTGTGTCATTTGGGGGTGGGGAATAATTATAAAAACTGTTATGTCCCTTATTTAGGCATATTTAAACATTCGACGATACATTTGAAGGCACTCGAGAAATAATTTTTTGCGTTTCGTAATAGGAGTTAGGGGGAAAAGGGGGAGGGGGTAGGAATTTTTTTATAAAACAGCACAATATTGTGCAACATTAGCAACAATGAAACACGTGAAAATATTGTTACCGGGTTCAAAAATAAATAGTCCAATCTGCGCAAGGGATGATTTCAACGCCCCCTAGCAGCAAAACTGTTCATTTTTTTAGGTTGGCGCAATGGTAACATTGGTTGAGAATTACATGGACTACATCATACTGAAAATTCAAAAGGAATCCACCAGGACCCAAATTCCATAAGGAGTCTGCGGGGTCCTTTCCATTATTTTGGAATGCGTTCAAGATCACTGTTCGTGAGGTTGCTGAAGAACAAAATGAGCTTTTTGGGATAGTATTACAGACACATCAAGTAGTCAGATACATATGTAGAGTTACTTTTTGTTGAAACCTTGTATTTTGAAAATACAAGTTTGGCTTTTAACGTAAAACGTTGAAAACATAATATGGATCTACAAGGATGCTATTGAAAGACTGAAATGAATAACTTCGGAGTAGGATATATTCGAGTACTTATTTGAATACCCTGGTATGGTGACATACACTGTGCCCATATTATAACAGTGTTGCTTTTCAAAACAGTCAACATTACTCATCCCAAAAATCTTGAAATAAAACTATAATTAATCTCAATTCTAATAAGTGAAGTAAACAATGTCGAAATAGTATATTTTGAGCACGTTTTTGATGATCCTGGTAGCCTTTATATTTTTTTGGATCATAACAATACCGCGTTTCTAAAGTCATGACATATTTAAGCCAAACCACGGGAATAAACTAGAAAAAGTCTCAAGTTGAGATAAATTACCTTAATTATCTGTTTTTGTAACTACTTTTGAAATCACCCTGTTACTCCGAAACTCATCATACTATTTGATTATGGTCCATTTAAAGTGTTGCCGACAGATCTTGATCTACAACATACCAGAGTTTCATTGAATTCCGCAATCAACCAAATCCTATGTATTCCGTGCAGGGTCCTTTGTTTACTGGTAGAATGTTATTCGCGTAGGTATTAGTCCCAAGCCCTCATACAAAATCTTAAGTGATAACCAGCAAGTTGGAACTTTGTATACTGTTTAAGTATGCCGAGTCCATCAAGGTTTCGCAGAGAGAAAACCTTGACAGTGGTAAGTTTTCCTTTGGCTTCGTAAGATAATGACCAGCATTTAGTTCGTAAGTTAAACTGAAAGATATTTACTAAAAGTAATCAAAAAAAAAATTGTCCGACAGAAAATTTCGGTACTTTTAGTTTGTCCCCCACTCTAAACTTATCGATTTCAAATCATGTAAGTTGGCGACAGGCAGCAATCTGAGTTTTCTAGGAACGAACAATAATTAAATGAGGTTTTTGAATGGCATCATTGTCCGACAAAATTAATAAGGATCTTCAGCAGTCCAATGCTCCAAAACTGTGAATTTTGCTCAAGAGTAAAGTACCTTCATTTTTGACAATATCAAAAATTGTTAGGGAAAAAAGTCTTTAGGTACGATGTGACATACCTACAATCACTTGTATCTACCACGAAAAACAACATTTTGTTATTTTTACATTTTTCTTTTTTTTTGCTCTTCAAAAGTTCTGCAATGTCGAAAACCTAAAACTTAAGTTTTTTTCCAAAAACTAATTAAAAAAACATACATGTAAAAACTAACTAAATTTTGTTTTCCATGGTAATTAAAAGTAATTGTAACGTACTTTTCAATTCTAAACAACTTTTACCCAAAGCATATTTTGATATTTTCAAAAATAAAGGTAGGTACATTAATCTAGCATGGATTTCATATTTCTTGAGAAACCTCATACACGACTGAAAAAATTGATATTTGATGATTGCATTTCAGATTTAAGACCCTGCAGAACTTTTTATGAAAATTACTTTTTTTCCTAATATTGATAATAAAATAGTTTTCCATATGGTGCCAACTTAATTGGACACACTGTGTAAATATTTCGATCTTAATATAGATTTGGATGACTTTCACTCTGCTAGTGCAGCACAATCAGAATCCGAGATAAGCGATGAAAGTGATACTTTCAGTGCGAGCGAAAAATCTACTGAAGAAGAAGATGATGAATGATTCTTTTCTTTTTTATAATTATTCATGTTTATTTATCTTGCAAGTGAAATAAACTGTAAACCAACAATGTATTTCTATATAATTTGAAATTTTAACTTCTATCGCAAGAAATATTGAAATTACAAAATTTAAAAAATTTTAGTCAGACAGGCTAAACAGTCCAATATTTCTGTCGGACAATCAATACTTCCGATAAGTATTATATTTTTTTCTCAATTGCCACTTTTGTCCAACAGCTGGTTATCACCAACATTGTTGTCGTCAATTCGACATCTTTGGAGCGTCGAACTCCTGAAGATTCTTATTGATTTTATTTGGACAACAGTGTCATTGAAAATCTCACTTAATTATTGTTTGCTTCTAGAAAACTCAGATTGCTGCTTGTCGCCAACTTACAAGTCGTGAAATCGACACGTTTAGAGTGGAGGACAAACTAAGAGTACCGAAACTATTTGTCGGACTATTTTTTTACATATAAATGCGAAATTGACATGTTTTTCAGAAAACCAAAGGAAAACTTCTTCTGTGCGAAATCTTGTCAGACTCGACATATTTAAACAGTATACAAAGTAACAACTTGCAGGTTATCACTTAAGACTTTAACGAGGGCTTGCGGACTATAGGTACCTATTAAATCCCATTATAGTAAAGCAATTTATTTAATGGTAAAATATTATGAGTTGGATTTTCCCGGTTTGTTTATAGATGACCTTGATCATTATCAATAAATCGGAGTCTTCATCTCCATCACCAAATTTTACTGGTGGTAAATTTATGCATATATTGTGCAAAACAGTTCACTCCATTACACCTCTCAAATAGACTTCCTGTATATAGTACCACCAGGAAAACGTACTCACACATTATTCTATTTTTTCTCACATTCCAGTCACATATCAATATTTTGAAAATTTTCACAAAGACATAGTAGGTATTTCGAATATGTCATTTTACTTGCCAGTTACTTATTTATTGAAAAATTACATTTCATATTTACATAATCACCTTCTTTCTTACAAGGCCCCTAAAGCAACAATTTGTATATCGCTGTTCATATTATCCACAATTATTTAATTTGAATCAGATCTTCACAAATCCGTACAACTTAACCTGAAAGTGTTCTTTCATCCGTTATTTCTTACTTATTTCTCATTTTTTTCGCATGCGAACATTCGTTTCGCATGGGTTGGACCATGCGATGCATTTCATCCGAAGAAAACCGCATACGAAAAGTATTCATCATTTCAAAATATAAATATTACAGTTTCACACGAAAATGTCATATATTCGTATGCGAAACTCATTCGCATGTGTTTGAAAATAGCACCCCTGACCATAGGGTGAACACGGGCGCGCTAGTCGTTCATCATGAATGAGAGGTCGTGACCCGAAGAGACTAAACTAACAAGGAGGGTTTAATAAGCTCTAGCCAATCAGAATCTTGTAGCATCAACGCGTCATAGTGACGTACTTGGATATGAGTACAGAGTCGAAGTAGTGATAGAGCGCCGGTTCTAGATAATGTGGTGGAGGTGGGTGTCAGAGGGCGCCACTTGTTCGGTGACGTCAGACAAGGCCTTGAACGGCACGTGTTCGAATGACGTCTGGCATTACCTTCGAGCCACATTGGTGGGTGTCAGAGGGCGCCACTTGTTTGGTGACGTCAGACAAGGCCTTGAACGGCACACGTGTTCGAATGACGTCAGGCATGACCTTCCACCGACCTTCATGGAGCTTTTATGGGTGGGTGGGCTATATAATGATACTTCTAAATAGTGGATTCGGTGGCGTGAGTACTCAGAACTCTCATAGGTATACAGGGTGTTACTTAAGTACGTGTAGAAAATTTAGGAGCGTATTGCTGACATCAAAATAAGAAGAAAAGTTTCTATAAACATATGTCCGCAAGTTATTCGTTTCTAAGATACAAAGTGTCAAAGTTGAATTCTTATTTTTATTTTTTGTGAATAATTTCAAAATGATTTTGACATTTGGGTCAAGTTTGGTGTCTGGGAATATTTATTATTTAGTTTGTGTAAAAAATATACTCTTAGTTGAGGTCACTGCGAGCAACCGTTTTCGAGTCATTGAGATTTGAAATAATCGATGCAAGTGATTTTGAATGACAAGATTTTTAAATTTAAAATAAATTCAATTAGAAATTAGTTTTTTCATAATTAACATTAAATTTGATTATGACATTGAAAAATTATCCCAGATACCAAGCTTTAACCGAACATCAAAAATATTTTGGAATTTATTCACAAAAAACAAATATAAGAATTAAACTTTGATACTCTGTATCTTAGAAACGAATAACTTGCGGAACTTTTTTTCTTATTTCGACGTCAGCAACATGCTCCTGAAGTTTCTACACGTACTTAAGAAACACCCTGTATAATGGTATTTCTGGATACACCCACGACACAAAAAACTTTCAGATACTCCGTCCCCACTATTTAGAAATACCCATCTGTTTGAAGATGGCCAAAAGGTTCAACCATTTTCAAACAGACTGTTCACACATGACGATATTTATATTTTTTCATGCCCTATTGTAATTGCTTATACCTATGTACTTGTTAGTGGTTACTTTTTCCAATACGAAATTGCTTATTGGCCTTGTTTGCCTCTCAAGTACTTCACTATTTGCTCATTACATGCAGTATTGGTATTGCGAGTATGACCTTGTGTACTTTGCCTCTCAAGTACTCTTCATATACTTGATTGAATTACACTCAAAAGGTTTGGCTATCTTCAAATAGACTGTTCACACATAGTGGTATTTAGATTTTTCTATACACTATTGCAATTGCTTATTACTCGACCACCTTTAATTGACTTTTTAATTACGTGGATCAGTCATAGCCTATAATATGTACTTGGTGACAAAGTCCTGACGTAATTAAATCTTTGAATGGGTTTATATAGAAAAAACACATTTGTCAAATTTTTTTATTAGGGTAGATACATTTTTCCTTATGGTACACACTGTAATTGACACAATTTCATGTTTCTTTGAAAACATCGTGGCTTGCTCTCACCGTCTCCAAGGTTATATTGCCGAATTTCTTCATCATTTCAATTTTGTCTTCATACTGTTTAATTTTCATTTGAAGTATTCTTATGTTTGCTAAATACTTTTACAGTAGATTTTCATGGTGGCACTATCACGATTGATATGTGAATCGTGGATTGATTTCTTTATAAAGTGGATTTTTGGATATGACTAATGAGTGACGTTCATCAGAATTTCATATATTTTTATTATTGACAATTCCATTTGTCGTACTAACATGATTCATATTACAAAATTATAGTCATAGTTCAGGAAGATGCACCACAATACTACTACTGAAATTGGCAAAGGTCCTACCAAATCTAAATGAATGTGTTCAAAGCGACATTCGGGAATTTTAAAATTTTCTAAAGGAGATCTGGTATGTTTATGAATTTTTGAAGATTGGCAGTTCAGACATATTTTCATCCAATACGTTATATCAGTATTCATGTGCGGCCAAAAATATTTAGTCCCTATGAGCTTTTTCGAAGATTTGATACCTGGATGTGAAATATTATGCATTTGTCCAAAAATTTTATGGCGGAGCTCTTTCGGAATGTGAGGTCGTTGTTTTGAAGTTGTCTCACACCAAATTTCTTTGTTCAGTAGTGGAATTTCTATTTTACTTAAAGTAAGTTTCGATTTTGAATTGTGTTCACTTAAATGTTGCAATTCCTTGTCGTTTTGTTGAGCTTTTATGAGTTGGTCGATATCTAAAATGGAATCAAATTTGTCAATGGTTGCAATGGAACTGTGATTGTCAATTCAAGATAAAGTATCGGCTACAACATTCAATTTGCCTTTGATGTGTTTGATATCATTCGTAAATTGAGCTATATATTCCATAAGACGAATTTGTCTAGGACTTCTCTCAGTTTGAGATGTAAGTGATGTGGTCAAGGGTAAGTGATCTGTTATAACTGTGAAATCTCTACCCTCCAAAGTATATCTGAAATGTTTGATGGACACATAAATTCCTAAAAGTTCGCAATCGAATGTGGAGTAACGTTGTTCTGTATCATTCAGCTTTTTTGAGTAAAATGCCAAAGGTTCTAGAATATCATTATTCAATTATCCTAGAGTAGCACCAACTGCTGTATTTGACGCATCCACTGTTAAGGAAAGTTTAGCATTTTCTACGGGATGTGCTAGAAAGGCAGCATCAGCTAAAGCTTTTTTGACTGATTGGAAACTATACTCACATTCTTCTGACCAGGTTGTTATATCTTTATTCTTCTGATTCTGAAGTGATTTGATCAAATTATGAATTGGTATAAGAATTTTAGCAGCTTCAGAAAGGAAGCGATGATAATAATTGATCATGCCAACAAAACGCTGTAATTGTTTCAAATTTTGAGGTCTTGGAAACTTTCGAATAACTTGTACCCTTTCTTCAGATGGTAAAATACCTTCAGAAGAAATCGTATGGCTCAAAAATTGCAACTTAAATGCACCGAATTCACATTTCATTGGTTTCAAATTGATTCCAAAAGAATCTAGTGTATCAAATACCAATTTCAAATGTTCAAAGTGTTCGACTTCATTTTTGCTTGCTATTAAAACATCATCCAGATAAATGAAAAGAAAATCTAGACCATGGAGAATTTCATTCAAAAAGCGTTGAAAATTTTGAGCTGAATTCCTCAATCCGAATGGTGTCCTGATAAATTCAAATAAACCGAATGGTGTCGTTGCAGCAGTTTTATAAATGTCCTCTTCTGCGATTGGTATTTGATGTTAGGCTCTAACGAGATCGATCTTAGAAAATATGGTACAATTTTTGACATGCAAGTTGAAATTTTTAATGTGTGGTAAGGGATACCTGTCTGGAATGGTCGAAGCATTGAGCTGACGATAGTCACCACATGGTCTCCAATCATTTGGATCTTTCTTTGGAACCATATGGAGAGGAGATGCTACTGGAGATGAAGATGGTCGACAAATGCCCAACTGAATCATATGATCAAATTCAGCTTTAGCTATTTTATGTTTTGTAGGATCTAGACGTCTGGGTTGACGACTGGTAAACTTCCAGAAGTAATGATGTGGTGGCGAACTGTATGTTTCACAGGATTAGAAAAATCAGGTTGTGAAGTTAATGAAGGATATTTTTCGAGTAACTCCAGATATTTATTATTAACTACTAATATTTTAGGTGTTGGTGAATTAGTATTCATGCAAACACCATTAACAGTTAAGGTTGTTTTTGTGTCATCCAGTTTTTTATTTTTGGGATTCACTAATAATCCAAAATGAGCTAAAAAATCAGCTCCGATGATTGGACGCTGTATTGCAGCAATAGTGAAAATGAATGGAAAATTGCGATGTAATCCTAAATTAATATTCAATAATTTTTTGCCGAAGGTAGAAATGTGGGTGCCATTGACAGCAGAAAGAAAAAAAATCTGTATCTTTTTTAAAATCAGAAAAGACGTTTTGTGGTATGAGAGAAATATCAGCTCCCGTGTCTACGAGAAAATTCAATTTATTATGTGAGTCAAAAATAAACAAACGGCTACTGAAATTATGATATTGACTGTCATGTGTCGCTGCAATGACAGTCGCTTTCAGTTTGCTGAATCTTTCTTCAAAGTATGGTGTAAGAGACACCAGGTACCGCCACATTTATTAGCTTTATCCTTGAATCTTTGATGGTAATAGCATACAGAGGAATTTCTATCAAAATTAAAATTGTTAGAAGATCTTCTCCTACTACGGTGTTGATTTTTGCAAGATCTACAAACATCCCGTGCTTGAGGTCTGAAATGTGCGTTTTGCTGTATGGAACAAATTTGGTTTTGTATTGCACTGAGTTGATTTTCAACTGATTGATGTATTTGTAGTAACAATTCGAATGTTCGAGCATATTTCAAAGATAAATCATTGAAAGATTTCAGAATATTTTGAAAGTTTGAAAAATTATCAGTATATTCTTGTGGTGTTGAAGAGGAACGTACCACCTGTTTTGGAATGATATTCAATGAAGCATTTTCACTACTTCTGTATGTTTCCCATATTTTGTCTGCAATATCTAGAATCTCATCTTTATCAGATTTACCGGAAGTTGTCAGTGCTACACAGATGGTTTTTGGTAAGTGTCTCTTCCATAGTTTTATGAGGAAGTCTTGACTAACCATGGAAGAACCACCTACAATAGCTATCATATCTCGAAAAAAGTCTGAAGGTTTACGATCACCAATTTCAATATTGGAAAGTAATACGTCCAACCTTTTCTCTTCACTAGCTGTAGGTCTCTGAATTAGTTTAGTTTTCAAATCATTATACATATTTGTGGTTTGTGGGTTCTCTATGATATCATAGACATTAGAAATGATTTCTATAGGAAGACTTGCGACTATATAATCATATTTAGTTCGATCTGAAGTGATTTTTCCAAAAACAAATTGTGCTTCTACTTGATGGAACCACATTTCCGGTTTAGTTGCCCGAAAAGGAAATAGTTTAACATTATACGCTGCAACTTGAACAGTGTGAACATCAGAAATATCTTCGATTTGATTATTTTGCATTTTTTTTTATTCTATCTAAATTAGTTGGGGGTATTGTGATAAACTTACAAAAATAAAACGAATTGCAAGGAAATACTCTCGTGGAAAGATGATGGAACGGGATGAACTTCGTTGCTTGTCAATTCCGAATCAAGAAGAAATAAGTGGAAAACAGGACTCAGGATATTCGTCGACAACAAAAAAGGCAAATCCCGGTAGATGGCCGAAAAACTTCTTCGTTAACTTCGAAATCAATGAGAGTTCCGGAAAATGGCTGGGAAACTGCTTTACAAACTTCAAGATCGATGAAAGTTCCGAAAATTGGCTGGAAAACTGCTTTGCGAACTTCAAGATCGATGAGACTTCCGGAAAATGGCAGGCGAACTTCCTTGTAATCTTCAAGGTCAATAATACTTTATTTGTTGAAATTATGGTGCTGGATCACGTCGGGGTCACCAATATTGTTAAAATTTGCGAACCCTGTATATAGAATCAGTTCACTTTTTTAATCTTGTTATGTTTGAAACGATTTGTCAGATAGAAATTATTGGCACTTGTCAAATATATATTTTTATTGCTGTACTTTTCTATATGTAAATACGACTTTATTGAGTATTCGAAGGCCTCATTACTTCCAATATCCCACGATCGTATCTCCGGGTAGGTGAAGGAATACGTTACATTTTTGGCGACCGTGACAGGACTCGTTGCGGATAATGGAGAAGCTGAGGAGAGCCCTTGATGTCCATAGAAATTCCTTTCTACGGATTTTTGAACGTATTGATGGCGAATTGAAGAGTGCAGAACCAGATATGATGGGTATACAAGGAGATATCTGCGTCATGGACCAGAAAATGGAGATGATAAACGATTTGAACAAACAGATTTTGGATGTTATTCTTGAAGATGATTTTCCAGACGTTAATGTCGATGAAGAAGTTGCTGAAGCAGATGAGTTATTCAGCAAGTATAATAGGCTTAAGTTTAGAGTAGAACAAAGCTTGAATAAGGGATTTTCCGATGCTAGTTCTAGTAAATCAAAACGTCAAATTAATCTGCCAAAAATTGAGTTGCAGAAATTCGGTGGTGAAATTAAAGACTGGATTCTTTTTTGGAGTCAGTTTAAAAGAATCCATGAAGACGAGTCGATAGAAAATGAAGAAAAATTTCAATATCTTATTCAAGCTACCACACCTAAGTCTAGAGCTCGTCAACTTGTCGAGAGTTACCCTCCTAGTTGCGAAAATTACCCAAAGGTTATTGAAAGTTTAAAGTCTCGTTTCGGTAGGGATGATTTGTTGGTTGAATATTATATTCGCGAACTTTTGAAACTGATTTTAAACAATTTGAAAAACAAAATGAATCTCAGCTCCCTTTACGACAAGATGGAATCACAACTCAGATCATTAGAAACACTGGGTGTGAATTCGGATAAATGTGCCGCTATGCTTTACCCCTTAGTGGAATCTTGTCTCCCGGAGGAGATTCTGCGTGCTTGGAAAAGAAGTAATTCTTATGATTCTGAATCAATTCTGAAGTCTAGGTTAGATACACTCATGAAGTTTTTGAAAAAAGAAGTGGAAAATGAGGAAAGAATATCACTAGCTGCTACAAGTTTTGATTTTCATAAAAACAAAAATGAAATATCATCTAAAGATCGATCAGTTCCAACAGCTTCAGGATTGATTAGTCATAAATTCATACCTCGATGCGTTTTTTGCCAGAAATCTCATTCTAGTGAGAATTGCAATGATGCCAAAACATGGTCACTCCCCGAAAAAACAAAAAGGTTGACTCAGAAGGGTCGCTGTCATATATGTTTGAAATTTGGTCATATCGCTAAAAAATGCATGGTTAAAATCATATGTACAGAGTGTAAAGGTAGACATGCCACATTGATGTGCCCAAAATCTCAAAATGAAGTCGTTGAATCTACACCTTCTACAATTATTCCTGATCAAACCGTTGTTGAAAATCTTGCTAATAATACTTACCATGAAACTTTCTTGCAAACGTTAGTTGTTAATATGGTAGGGAAATCCAAAATACGCTCAGTCAGAGCCATCATTGATACTGGATCTCAAAGATCTTACATTAGTAAATATGCAGCTATTGAGATGGGTTATGAACCAATTGAAACAGAGCGAATAATACATGCTCTTTTTGGGGGTTCTGAAACAGAAGCTCTTGATCATACGTGCTACAAAATTCATCTCATGAATTTGAACAAAAAATATACTTGTAATTTTGATGCTCTTGATCAACCGGTGATATGTAGCAATGTTGTTTCTGTGAGGAATGGCCCATGGAAATCTGAAATCGAACAGCTTGGTATCGAAATCACTGATAGAAATGATGGACCAATTGAAGTTTTAATTGGAGCAGATGTTGCAGCAAGATTATTTACAGGGAAAAAACATCTTTTGAAATGTGGTTTAGTTGCACTTGAAACGTCTTTAGGGTGGACACTGATGGGGAAAACAAATACAAGTAAAACTTCATCTTCTTCCACGTCATCTATGATAGTTACTTCGTTATTCTGCAGTCACGGCACTATTTCTGATCTCTGGAATTTAGACACAATAGGTATTTCTGATCCTGGTGGGCGGAAAACTCAGAAGGAAATTGAACGAGCCATTATGCAGCAGTTTTTGGATACAGTTACTGTCAATAACGAAGGTAGGTACGAGGTGAGTTTACCTTGGACTGACGGACATCCGCCATTACCAAACAATTATGCCCTTGCTAAGAAAAGATTAGATAACCTTATGGAAAAGTTAGAAAAGGATAGATATTATGGAATGTATGATGATGTATTCGAAGACTGGATGAATGAAGGAGTGATAGAAGAAGTACCCAGAGATGAATTGAACTCTGAATGTCATTATCTTCCTCATAGGCATGTGATTAAATTGAACAGTGCCACAACAAAATTGAGGCCTGAACTTTATTGAAATGATTCCCTCGTTACTAATTCGTTTTCGATTATCGAAAATAGGGGTCATTTCTGATGTTCGAAAGGCATTCCTTCAAATAAGTTTAAGAAAAGACGACAGAAATTTTCTCAGATTCTTATGGAATGATAAAAACGGCACATTGCATATTTATCGACACTGTAGAGTCGTTTTCGGGGTAACCTGCAGTCCCTTTCTGTTAGGGGCCGTGATTGAGTTTCATCTAAAGAAATTGCTTGAAACTTGTCCTGAAACTTCTTCATACTCACATCACACAATAATGAAACTTCTAGAGAGTTTCTATGTTGATAATTGTGTGACGAGTGTCAACTGTGAAGATGAACTTCAAAATTTCATACAAGAATCGACCCGAGCAATGTCTGAAGCGAAATTTGATTTGAGAGCTTGGGAGCACACCATTTTGCATTCGTTACCAGAAAGTGAGCCTGAGAACTTCTTATCGCAAGTTCTAGGATTGAATTGGGATCGAAAAAGAGATTCTCTAGAATTAAATTTTGATTGGTTTCTAAACATAAATATTGAAACCATAACCAAAAGAACCATTCTGTCTGTTGCACATCGATTATTCGATCCAATAGGATTTTCGTGTCCTGTACAAATTTGCCCTCGGTTATTACTACAAAAATCTTGGAGTTTAAAACTGAGTTGGGATAGAGAAGTACCTGATGACATTAAAAATGAATTCCTGAAATGGTTGAGTGAATTGTGTGTACTGAAGCATGTAAAAATTCCGAGATGGTTCTTGAAGTCAAATGATGCTGAAAACTGGAGTATTCATTTGTTCTGTGATACCTGTCAAGATGCATACGCTTCCGTAGTCTTTTTGAGAAGTGAGTCACTTGATAAAAATGTCCAGGTCCAATTAGTCTTGGCCAAAAATAGGATATCACCTATGAAAAAATTAACAATTCCCAGAATGGAGTTGTTGGCTGCGACGATAGGAGCAAGGTTGTTGAAGTCAGTTCTGGAAAATATTGCAAAACCTATAATGAAAGTCTATTGTTGGACCGATTCCACCACTGTTCTTAGTTGGATTCAGAGAGAAGATCAGTGGAAATCTTTTGTTTGGAATAGGGTTGCAGAAATTAGAACTTTGACTTCCAAAAATGATTGGTATCATGTTCCAGGTCAGATGAATCCCGCTGATCTCCCTTCTAGAGGCTGTTCGCCTAAACAGCTGTTAGATACGAGATGGTGGGAGGGACCAAAATGGCTCATGAAAACTGAAGAATGGCCTTCTCA
This sequence comes from Chrysolina oricalcia, assembly GCA_944452925.2. Taxonomy (NCBI): domain Eukaryota; kingdom Metazoa; phylum Arthropoda; class Insecta; order Coleoptera; family Chrysomelidae; genus Chrysolina; species Chrysolina oricalcia. Next base: position 43,421,633 of record OX101811.2, read on the forward strand.
AAAGTATGAAATTTGTGAAAATGACATTATCGAAGAGAGAAAAAATTCTGCAGTGTCCTCTTTGTATTGTAGTAAGGATGATTTCTCTGACTTTTACAAGTATTTTTCCAAATATCAACAGGTAGTTAGACTTTTTGGATGGATTAGGCGATTCACTTTCAACTGTCTCCATTCGAACGAACGCATGAAAGGAAATTTGTCACTAGAAGAATTCCAAACGGCAGAACTGGTACTAATGCATTCAATTCAGAAAGAAAGTTTTTACAATTCTGAAGATAAGAGACTTGTGTCTTTATGTCCCTTTCGAGATGAAAAAGGGATACTAAGAATAAAGACGAAGATAAGTGAGAGAAAAGACTCCCACGACTTTTTGTTCCCTATTGTTTTGCCATCCAAACATTCGATAGTGGACAAATTGATTTATTTTCACCATGTCAAGAATTGTCATGTCGGAGTACAAGGATTGCTCTGCATACTCAGAGAGCACTTTTGGATTCTGAACGGTAGAAAAACCGTTAGATCCGTTATTTTCAAATGCGTGATTTGTCGTAGATTTAATTCTAAGAAATTGGTAGAAAACCCTGTAGCTTTGCCAGAATCTCGTGTTAGAGATGCAGCCCCTTTCGAGATAACAGGTATTGATTTCGCGGGTCCCCTGTTTCTTCACAAAAATGTTAAGGTATGGATTTGCTTATTCACATGCGCCGTATACAGAGCAATTCATCTGGAATTAGTAAGTACACTGTCTGCTGATGGATTTTTACAAGTATTTCGGAGGTTTGTAGCAAGAAGAGGGAGACCTATGAAAGTTTATAGCGACAACGCCACAAATTTTGTTGGAGCCTACAATTCTCTGTCTAAAATTGACTGGAAAGAGATTGAAAAATATAGTGTGACCCAAAGAATCGACTGGAGATTCAACCCTCCAACCGCAGCTTGGTGGGGCGGTTGGTGGGAGAGACTGATTAGAATCCTGAAGCAATTACTGCGAAAAGTTCTAGGAAAGAACTTTCAGCTGTAGTTTGCGATTGTGAGTCAATCATGAATTCGAGACCTTTGACGTATGTTTCAGAAGATAGTAACGATCTTTTTCCCTTGACACCCGCAATGTTCCTGAATGGAATAAAAGAAGTTGGCACACCAGATTTGGATAAAATTGATACTCAGTCGTTGAGAAAGCATTTGAGGTATCGTCAAAAGATCCTGGACCATTTGAGAAAGAGATTCCGAACCGAATATCTGAGTACCCTCATACTGAAATCAAGGAAGTTTGTACCACTGAATCCAAAAATTGGAGATGTTTACCTGATCGAAAACGAGAACTTGAAGAGACTGGATTGGCCTTTGGGTAAAATAGAGGAGGTATTCACTGGAAAAGACGGAAGAATACGACTTGTCAAATTGAAAACATCATCAGGAAGTTTGTTACGACCAATACAAAGACTGTATCCCCTAGAAATTGAAGAGAACGACGATAACTCTAAACTTAAGCTAGACTTCAGGAAGAAATTGAAACGTAATGGAAGCCGACTAGCCGGTTTGGAGCCAGAAGAGAGAAAACAAGAGTTTCCCAAAGAAGATGTGACGACGAGATGTGGCAGAAAAGTTAAACCGCCTTCAAGGTTTACTCCGGGTTGACAAATGAATATGGTCGAGTCCCATTTACCAAAACAGTGACTCGAGGTGGGAGAATGTTAAAATTTGCGAACCCTGTATATAGAATCAGTTCACTTTTTTAATCTTGTTATGTTTGAAACGATTTGTCAGATAGAAATTATTGGCACTTGTCAAATATATATTTTTATTGCTGTACTTTTCTATAGGTAAATACGACTTTATTGAGTATTCGAAGGCCTCATTACTTCCAATATCCCACGATCGTATCTCCACACCGGGTAGGTGAAGGAATACGTTACAAATATCACGATTGATATGTGAATCGTGGATAGATTTCTTTATAAAATGGATTTTTGGATATGACTAATGAGTGACGTTCATCAGAATTTCATATATTTTTATTATTGACAATTCCATTTGTCGTACTAACATGATTCATATTACAAAATGATATTTATAGTTCAGGAAGATGCACCACAGGCACGCTTCATTTAGGTATACTCTGTATAATTTTGTGTAATCTTGATTCCTTAGATTCACGCATTTTTGCATACAGTATTTTCATCAAGGAACAGTTTTGAACCATAGTTCATAAAGCACATCATTCAGGTACACTCTGTATATTTTTGTGTAAACTCTGTTCCTTAGATTTTATACATTTTTTGTCTTTTATTTCTTGAGTCAATGGTGAGTTTATATTCCATCTTCTTTCAAATATTCTTTCAGGTAGGCTTATTTTTGTGGGAAAAATCAGTACTTAAAAGTTCTTAATCTTTACACGAATATTCTATTATTGGAACATGGGGTTTCTTCACAAATACCTGTCTCTTTTGAAAAATACAGACCATTGAAATATAATAACAATGCGTTGTGGCTGAGAAAGTTCTTGCAATCCCATTCAACAACAATTCGCCTACTCAGCGAAATATCTACATATCAACGAGTTCTATGATTTTTTCTATGCATTATCAGGCGAATAGTCCCTTGTCCGAAAATAAATATTTCTATGCGTATAGAGAATATATTATACAGATTTAATCACGTGGGAACGTTCGGAATCCAAGGGTGGGTATGTGACTACTTGCCACAAAATATATCTGATTTGTCTTTATTATTTAACTGATAGGTTGTTACTTTTTTCAATTATAGTATTGATCACCGTGTTAAATACCAGCCTCTATTGGCAAAAAACATCCCCCGTAAGTATATAGGGGATGGTCTCAAATACATTTTCAGTTTTTCTATAAGATAATGAAATAATGGTTGAAGCCCTCAGTTTTTTCAATTTAATTTCACAGCACATACCTACCTAATCTCGACTTCAACATTGAATATATCGAAAATATCGAGAGAAAAAATTAGTGCTATCAATATATTACAAGACATTGTGTTGTGCGGGCCTTCAAATAATCAGTCACATCTAGTTAGTGTAGATTCTGCAAGTATAAAACATTCGTCTCAACAGTACAACTTTTCAAAACCTAGACACGATCAATTTCGAGGATTTTTGGACAGCACCAGAGACGTTAACAAACAATAGTAGTACTATCAATGAGCTCAAGGAGCTCAAGGACCAGTTAACTCTAGTTATTCTAGTTATTCGAGGTTCTGCTAGTATGTGTGAGAACACTTCTCTCAACAATCCATCTTTTCAAGACGTAAGCACGATCGATTTGGCAGCACCAGAGACGTTAACAAATATTAGTAGTAGTACAATCAAGGACTGTGAAATACCGCTTTGCAGAATTGATGAAATACCCACCTCTGCAGATTTCAAAGGCAAGAAGATTTGCAAAAGACGCACAAGTATTGGCTTTCCATCAGCATCCAAAATGAATGAAAATATCGATGTTGAGGTAACCAAACCATTACTTTCATCAATATCACACAAAATGGGCGAATATAAACAGCGATATCATCTTTCATATTATTTCAAGAGATGAATGAAAAAGCAAGAATCGCCAAACAGGAGATGGTTCAAGCCAAAAAAACCATCACACAGTGTTTGAAAACGAGTGATGAAATTGAAAAATTGGAACAATCCAACCAAACAGTTTACGAAGGAATCGCCTTGATGAAGGCGAAAATATCCAAATTGAGAAAAAAAGCTGAATCCGCTAAAATTGTGATAAATAAAGACAATGTGATGAACATGGGTCTACAAAAGCAAGCACAGCAGAGCTAGCATGCAGGTGAGATGTCCTTGGCTGAGGTTGAAAAAGTGCGGGAACAATGGCGGGAAGAAATGGATAGCGTTTTGAAGTGAATTATAGACATTCCTATGTTCGATTTTATTGTTTTAATACTAAGTTAAACTGTATCTAATCGTTTCTGCGATATGAATACAAAAATAAATTGGAGACATAACCATTATTTGATTACTTTATCTACATGATGTTTTTTATTGAAGTGAAATTATGATGACAATTTCTATTTTTATCAAATAATTCTTTCGTTTCTTCAATATTTTTTCCATAAATATACCTTACACAGTACCATGATTGTTTTATTATATGGCAATTATGCGGAAATTATCAATCAGAATTTACGAATGTTGAATATAGCCATCCCAACGCGAAAGAATATTTATGACAGCTGTGTTATATTGAGTTGAATTTATGTGTGTCTACCTCAATTTTTTCTCCTAAATGAATACTACAAACTCAATGTTCAGGACGTGGTCTAAATAGATATGAGATGTTATTTTTTTCGTCTTTCAAGGTGTTTCATTTCTATTATATCGATATTTTGTTAATGCCATTCAATTGAGTAGTTTTTTCAAGTATTGGGAATCTAAAGAAAACTTTGATACAACTCAAGATAATCCGAGGCGTTGTAGCCAAGAATTCTGAACTGGAATATTCATTATCCGTTCATATTTCAATATACTTAAAAGTGATTGGTAAGTAGATTATGCAACAATTTTTCTCATTTATAATGAGGAGAATAACATACTACAGTTTTAGCCATTTTCACCGGGGACCCATAAGAACGGTGCTGTGGATTTTTCTGCAAGATTAATTGAAGAATTTTTTTAGCTCCTTTCAACCATCCGCATTTTTTGTCAGACACCTTCCTTCACTACGGAGTTTCTTGATATTGTTTTATGATGCGATCTCACCCTTCATCTTGAGCCAATTGGTTGCTAGTGATGTGACCTCGCTCATTTCCTTTTTACTCATATTAATTACAAGTGGCACAATGAACTTTTCTTGATTGATTTGACAATTCTGAAAGTATTCTACTATCAACTTTTTGTATATTTTGCCTTAACTCTCAATTTTTTCAAATATATCGTTGTGCTAAGAATCCATGAATGCCAAACTGTTGCATGTTCATTTTGACACGAATTCTCAAATCTTAAAAGATATTTTGATATTTATTTTTTTAAATTATTTTCAAATTCATAGAAATTCACTTGAAAATTTTCTAATTTTTCATTTAAATTTGTAAATTCTTGTTTTTCTGTTAGAAGGAATCACCCCTTCACCCATCCAATCATTAAACTCTTTGGAAATTGGTAATTTCGATGAGAAAACCAACTTCCGAAGCCCTGCTTCGTTGATCATTACTGTGTCTTGCTTCCAATTTAAGTGAGTTTTGATTATGGCGGAACCAGCCATGGTCGTCAGAGATTGCCAATTACACCTCAATTTTTTATTTATCTATTCATTTAATAGCTCCTTCAGGATCACTATATAACATGGCTCTAGCAGTTGCTGTTCCAGCAAACCACAAATCTATTGTTTCAGGATGCCGAAACACCTAAGTCGAAAATTATAAGTCACTCTCAAGAACTTTGAACGTTTGCTTCGTTAGATTCATGTTTTATGCACTGTAATATAATCAACACGTTATATAATTATTTTGCTGTTGATCACAAAACCCAAATATAGAGTGTAAACTGAGTGACTGTCCCACTGACAGACAATTACGTCGGTCCACCAACGAACAATTACTAACGATTGAATACATTGAGTCGAAAGACAACAACACTATTCCGAAGGGACAATTTGTTTCAACCATCTGGGTTGCAAAATAATATCTGTTTTCTCTCTGAAGTCCTGCAAATGACTGTATGTCTAGCAAGGTGAGCGCTGCGAGACCAAATATACCTATTTTGAATTAACACAGATTTCAATCCAAATTATCTCAAGTCGGAGTAATTTGTAGGTGATTTCTTATGAACTTGCTTACTTTTCTGAAACATTGCAAATCTGTTTCATTGAAACCGATTAATTTGATCTTCCCACCCTTTCCTATTCATGCGTCAACCATGCCTCACTGCGAGACTAAATCTGCCTATTTCAATCAACACAGACTCAACGCCACATTCACCAAAGTCATCTTGATATTTTCTTCAGCTATTGTGAAAAAAAATCGTCTCGTTGGTGATTCCTTATAAACGTGGATACTTAATCTTGATATTTTCATCGGCTATTTGAAGTAATTCATCTCGTTGGTGATATTACTCGGCGGGTATTAAAACAACTACTTCTCTGGATGATATCATGACGGGTATTGCAAGAACTACTCTTCTGGTTAATACCATGACGGGTACCGAGTCAACTACTTCCCTGGCTAATAGTACGACATCTATTGGAACAACTACTCTCCTGGCTAATATCATGTCGGATATTGAAACAACTACTTTCCTGGCTGATACTATGATAGATATCGAAACAACTGCTCCCTTGACTAATACTACTACTGATATTGGAACAAGTACTCTTCTGGCTAATACTATGACGTATATTGAAACAACTACTCTCCTGGCTGATATGACGGATATCGAGACAACTACTCTCTTAGCTAATACTACCACTGATATTGAAAAAAGTATTTTCCTAGCTAATGCAATGACGGATATTGAGTCAACTACTTCCCTGGCTAATACCACGATAGATATTGAGAAAACTACTTCCCTGGCTATTAGTAAGATAGATATTGGAACAACTACTCTCCCGGCTAATACCATGACGTATGTTGAAACAACTACTTTCCTAGCTGATACCCTGACAGATATGGGAAACAATGCTCTCTTGGCTTATACTACTACTGATATTGGAACAAGTACTCTCATGGCTGATACCACGTCGGATATTGAAACAACTACTTTCTAATACCATGCCAGATATCAGGACAATTACTCTCCTAGCTAATACCATGACGGATATTGAATACAATAAATGCTTATGCTTCTCATTACAACGAACCTCATAGCTTGTTCGAAAACTGAACCGATTTCTGAGATTTGATATACAAGTGCACTCTATCACTCTAAAATGTTAGGCCTACGTCTCTTATGACTGAATACATGGCATCGCACGTCAAAATGTTAATGTTAAATATCAAGTGAACTGTAAGATATGGCTTATGAGTGGAAATGGATCCGTAGCGGAATTTCATGTATGGAAATATTCATCAGATCCGTTTTGATCCAAAAAAAGTCTTGTTTTGTTTCATTAAGCAGGTTCGTAATATCACCAACAAGATGAATTACTTCAAAAGGCTGATGAAAATAACAAGATTTGAGTGTCCACATTTGTAAGGAATCACCAACGAGACGATTTTTTTTCACAATAGCTGAAGAAAATATCAAGATGACTTTGTTGAATGTGGCGTTGAGTCTGTGTTGATTGAAATAGGCAGATTTGGTCTCGCAGCGAGGCATGGTGTACGCATGAATAGAAAAGGGTGGAAAGATCAAATTATTCGGTTTCAATGAAATAGATTTGAAATGTTTCAGAAAAGTAAGCAAGTTCATAAGAAATCACCTACAAATTACTCCGATTTTAGAGAATTTGGAGTGAAATCTGAGTTATTTCAAAATAGGTATATTTGGTCTCGCAGCGCTCACCTTGCTTAACATATAGTCATCTTCAGGTCTACAGAGAGAAAAGAGATATTATTTTGCAACCAAGATGGTGGAAACAAATTGTCCCGTCTGAATAGTGTTGTTGTCTTTCGACTCAATGTATTCATTCGTTAGTAATTGTTCGTTGGTGGACCGACGTAAATGTCTGTCAGTGGGACAGTCACTCAGTTCACACTCTATATTTGGGTTTTGTGATCAACAGCAAAATAATTATATAAAGTGTTGATTATATTACAGTGCATAAAACATGAATCTAACGAAGCAAACGTTCAAAGTTCTTGAGAGTGACTTATCATTTTCGACTTAGGTGTTTCGGCATCCTGAAACGTTAGATTTGTGGTGTGCTAAAACAGAAACTGCTATAGCCATGGTATATAGTGATCCTAAAGGAGCTATTATGTGAATAGATGAATGAAAAATTGAGGTGTAATTGGCAATCTTTGACGACCAAGGCTGGTTCCGCCATAATCAAAACTCACTTAAATTGGAAGCAAGACACAGTAATGATCAACGAAGCAGGGCTTGGGAAGTTGTTTTTCTCATCGAAATTACCAATTTACAAAAAGTTCACTGATTGGATGGCTGAAGGGGTGATTCCTTCTAACAGAAAAACGAGAATTTACAAAATTAAATAGAAAATTAGAAAATTTTCAAGTAAATTTCTATGAATTTGAAAATAATTAATTAAAAAAAATAAATATCAAAATAGTATTTTAGATTTGAGAATTCGAGTCAAAATGAACATGCAACAGTTTGGCATTCCTGGATTCTTAGCACAAAATATTCAAAAAAAAATAAGAGTTGAGGCAAAATATACAAAAAGTTGATAGTAGAATACTTTCAGAATTGTCAAATCAATCAAGAATAGTTCATTGTGCCACTTGTAATTATTATGATTAAAAAGGAAATGAGCGGTTCACATCAATAGCAACCAATTGGCTCAAGTTGAAGGGTGAGATCGCATCATAAAACAATATCAAGAAACTCCGTAGAGAAGGAGGGTGTCTGACAAAAAATGCGGATGGTTGAAAAGAACTAAAAAATTTCTTCAATTAATCTTTCAGAAAAATCCGCATCACCGTTCTTATGGGTCCCCGGTGAAAATGGCTAAAACTTGAGTTGTATCAAAGTTTTCTTCAGATTCCCAATACTTGAGAAAACTACTCAATTGAATTGCATTAACAAAATATCGATATAATAGAAATAAAACACCTTGATAGTATTAATACATCTTTATTTATAAAAGACGAAAAAAATAACATCTCAAATCTATTTAGACCACGTCCTGAACATTGATTTCTTTCAATACATTTTCATCTAAAATGAAACAAAAATACATAGTACTCTGTAGTATTTATTTAGGAGAAAAAATTGAGGTAGCCATACATAAATTCAACTCGATATAACACAGATGTCATAAATATTCTTTCGAGTTGGGGATAGCTATATTCAACACTTGTAAATTCCGATTGATAATTTCCGCATAATTACCCTATAATAAAACAATCATGGTACTGTGTAAGGTATATTTATGGAAAAAATATTGAAGAAACGAAAGAATTATTTGATAAAAATAGAAATTGTCATCATAATTTTACTTTGATAGAAAACATCATGTAGATAAGGTAATCAAATAATGGTTAAATCTCCAATTTATTTTTGTATTCATATCGCAGAAACGATTAGATACAGTATAACTTAGTATTAAAACAATAAAATTGAACATAGGAATGTCTATAATTCACTTCCCGCCATTGTTCCCGCACTTTTTTAACCTCAGCCAAGGACATCTCACCTGCATGCAAGTTCTGCTGTGCTCGCTTTCGTTGACCCATGTTCATCACATTGTCTTTATTTATCACAATTTTAGCGGATTTAGCATTTTTTCTCAATTAGTAGGGAGACAACGTTTGTACGAGCACACCATGCGCAGTAGCGACTTCTCAGCGTCGCTGCTTTGTGTTCATCGTGTGACGTAGTCGAGAGGGATTCAGCATGGAGATAACGATCCGCCGAGTCGAACGATGTAATCTTGCCGCAAGCCGGGTGTTATCAAACCGCAAGCCGAGAGTTGGAATAAAAACATTGTTAATTGTGAATGAATTAATTCGAATTGTTAAAGTGGTATAATGATAATGATGTCTGAAAAAATAGGAAAAATGGCGGGTAACGGGAGTGTAACGTTTCAACGTGCGATTCCATTGAGGAACGTATACAGGGTGTTTGAAAATATATGATTTAAGAGAAAAATCAACAGGGTGTCTAAAAACAGTCATCAATTGGGAGAAAAAACAACAGGGTGTTTCAAAATACATCATTTAAGAGGAAAAATATGGAATGTTGGGTTGGAGACATGAATCATCGCATCATTGGGGCATCGCATCATTGGGGCGTGCAGGGATTCACATGGCTGCTGCCATACAGGGTGTACCAACTTGGCATTTAAGAGAAAAAACATTGCGGCTGTCGAATTTGGTATACCGGGTGAACCAACTAGGCATTTTAGAGAAAAAACATGGCAGCTACCATACAGGGTGTACCATCATAGTATTGAAGAGAAAAAAACATGTCTGCTGCCATACAGGATGTACCAACTTGGCATTTGAGGGAAAAAAACATGGCAGCTGTCAAATTTGGTATACCGTGTGTTTCAAAATACATCGATTGAGAGAAAAAAACATGGCGGCTGTCAAATGTCATGAAACAGAGAAAAAACACAGCATTTAAGAGAAAAAAACATGACTGTTGCCATACAGGGTGTACCATCATAGTATTTAAGAGAAAAAACATGGCTGCTGCCATACAGGGTGTACCATCATAGTATTTGAGAGAGAAAACATGGCTGCTGCCATACAGGAGGTACTAACTTGGTATTTAAGAGAAAAAAACATGGCAGCTATGAGAATTGGTATACCGGGTGAACCAACGCAACATTTGATATAAAAACATGGCTGCTTGTCAAATGACATGAGACAGAGAAAAAGAAAACATGGCAGCTGTCAAATTTGGTATACAGGGTGTCTCAAAATACATCGATTAAGAAAAAAAAACATGGCGGCTGGTTGTCAACGTATACACAGGGTGTCCCACAACGTTTGAGAGAAAAAACATGGTGGATCATCAAGAGAAAAAACTTGGCTGCATGAGTTATGGAAGAGCGCTTCAACGGGCATATGGAGATTCGAAACAACTTTTTGCCCATGCAGAGATTGAATCACATCCGACATCTGAATGTGTAATAAGATGACGTTTGGACCATTCATTTAGGAAAAAAACATGGTGGCGTCTGATTGGTCAAAGCTCATTATAGTTGTACAGGGACGTCTCACAAATTTTTCCATTTGGGTAAAAATATATATACAGGGTGATTCAAAATCCTCAGTCTTAAATGTTATATGAGAAAATGGGTCGACAAAAAACTTACCATTGCGGAAAAACATATACCGAGTGTTTCGAAAAAATATCACGAGAAATAGAAAAGGATGCGTAGTCGTTTAGAGTGAAAAAATCATGCCCGCCATTTGACATCATCATAAAGGCATTATTTTTGGAAAGTATGTTAGTGCCATTGGGTAGTTGAAGTAATCACCAATAGAATGGTATCTGAAGAGTACAGACAGAAGGTTGAGGATTCTTTCGTTTAAAAAAACTAAAATAACAAATGCTAAAATGTGTAAAAACTTTGACGAATACAGCGGGTTTCACGTTCCAAGAAATGATTAAAATTGCAAGCATTAAAAATTTACTTTTACATGTATTTCTTATGGAGATTCGACATTTCAGAATCGTTCAAAATTATCGTTTTCGCGTCCCAAAAAAACAAGTGAAATTAGAAGCGTTAAAACACGTAAAAAATGCAACGAAAATAGACATTTTCGCGTCCCAAAAAATGAGTAAAATTAGAAGCGTTAAAACATGTAAAAAATGCAACGAAAATAGACGGTTTCGCGTCCCAAAAAACGAGTAAAATTAGAAGCGTTGAAGCACGTAAAAATGCAACGAAAATATATGTTTTCGCGTCCCAAAAAATGATTAAAATTACAAGCGTTAAAAATTTACTTTTACATGTATTTCTTATGGAGATTTGACATTTCAAAATCGTTCACAAAAAACAAGTAAAATTAGAAGCGTTAAAATACGTAAAAAATGCAACGAAAATAGACGTTTTCGCGTCCCAAAAAACAAGTAAAATTAGAAGCGTTAAAACACGTAAAATTCCAAAGAAAATAGATGTTTTCGCGCCCCAAAAAACGAATAAAATCAGAAGCGGTGAAACACATGAAAAAATGCAATGAAAATAAACGTTTTCACGTCCCAAAAATCGAGTAAAATTAGGAGCGTTAAAACACGCGAAAAATCCGATCAAAAAGTACCTAGACGTTTTCGCGTCCCATAAAAACGAGTAAAATTAGAAGCGTTAAAGCACGTAAAAAATGCAATGAAAATAGACGTTTACGCGTCCCAAAAAATGATTAAAATTACAGGCGATAAAAATTTACTTTTACATGTATTTCTTATGGAGATTTGACATTTCAAAATCGTTCAAAATTATTGTTTTCGCTTCCCAAAAAACAAATAGAATTAGAAGCGTTAAAACACGTAAAAAATGCAACAAAAATAGACGTTTTCGCGTCCCAAAAAACGAGTAAAATTATAAGCGTTAAAACGTGAAAAATCGTATCAAAAAGTACCAGTTATCACACTTATACAGTAAATTTTACTCAATTGCACTTGGCTTTGAGTATTTTGGTGGTTATGAGGCTTCAACTACTTGCACTCAGTTCTGGACGTTTTGTAGTTATTATTAAAAAATACTATTTAGTTATCAGTTTTTATAGTAAATTTTCATAGGGTGAGGTTAGATAGATGAATAAAAAAAAAAGGATGTTAGGTGTGGGATTCGAACCCACGCTCCCTTTCAAGAATCGCAACTTAAAGACAACGCCACAACGCAGCAGACCGCTCGGCCAACCTAACTTATAAGTATACATTATGGAATGTTGGTTTTGTAGGATAGGGTAAAAAATTCAAACATCGTGAATACAAAATTAATTAAGTATTTATATTTCGGTAATATATCACATAGCCATTTGAAAAGAATATCTATGATTCGGAGGCTGCAATTGTAGTTGGTGCGGCGATTGCGACGAATGTATGAATACAAGGTGAGATGCCATCATTGTTGCTGAATGTGGGAACCATCCAAAACGTATTATCATAATCCTCCAAGTTCACAACTCCTGTAAGTAGGCCCAACTGGTGAAATTTGGCAGTAAGATAGTCACGTTTTTGAAGTGGGAAAAATCGACCATTTTTCTTCAATAGTTGATGTGTTGAGTGATCTTTGTATAAAGGTTTTTTGTATACAAATTGATGAGAACGTCAATACACACAAAAAAATGCGACCAAAATAGACGTTCCTCACGCTCCAAAAAAAGAGTGAATTTAAAAAGCGTCTGAACTCACAAAAATGTGAACAGAACATACGTTTTAAACGTTTAAAAAAAAAAAATACGAACTTCAATTCACGCAAAAAAAAGTACAAAAATAGCCGTTTTCGCATTAATTATTATGACGAAAATTAAGACATACAAAATACACGTTTACATGTATTTCTTATGTAGATTTGACATTTCTAAATTGTTTAAAATGGACGTTTTTACACGCTACAAATAAGATAAACGTCAATTCACTCAAATAATATGACCAAAATATACGTTTATTACGTTCAAAATTGAAATTTTAAAAGCACAATTCGCCCAAAAATGAGTATCACTACATGTTGAGCTTACGTCGTGGACGTAAAAAAGGTAAGACCTTCGGTCGGTAGAGATTATTTCTATTGAACAATCCATAAAAAAGTATGAGTTTTCGTGATTTCGTGTATGGTGATAGTGGTCACAGAACGGATCTTAGAGGCACAAAACAAAACTCGATTATTACAACCGACGTACTTCCCGTTGAGTTATTATCGCATTTCCTGTGAGCGAAAACCCAGAAATGAAAATGTTATTCATAGTTATTTTGTGACCAGTACCGGCATCATTTTAAGTATGTGTAGTTTGTAATTCAATATGATATGGATTATGTTTGAAAGTACAGAGGATTTTGAGGTAAGTGGGATTCAAGTAGCAACGTAGTCTAAAGATGACAATAATTGATCATTCAGTCGAGAAATCATAATTTCAGCAAATATCGTGTTTTATTATTGGAGTTATCACTATTGTGTGGTTTAGGGCGATAGGCGTTTATATTTCATATCTTGAATTTATCCAGGAAATTATGAGTATTATTATTCATTTTACTTCAGTTAGCATCTACAAAAATGTATTTCGTGTTGTCGATTTTCACAATGTTCATTTTGAATAAAGTCCGTTTTGGATACATAAGTCCATATTGATTTTTTTTGAGATAGTCAGTTTTATTAAATATAGGAGTTTTCACAAATTATTAGAGTCTAATTTCAAAATAAGATAACATTTTCGTCATAAGTGTTTAATTATCTGAAATGTGATTGAGTGAAATTTTCATAAAAGTTTTAGCTGTGAGGCATGGTGACGTCATTATTGGTTAATTGATTATTTTATCTAAAATAATTTTTTATATAAACATATATTCATAAATGAGAATCACTCTCAGAAGTACAGCTTTCAAATCAGATAATAAACCTTTATCGGGACATGATACAATATTCGTATAAAAAAAATCAAATTTGATGATTTGGATCAAACGAAAACGACACAAAATATCATGAAATAGTGGTAATTATTATAAAAGAAATTAGATGACGTCATATACAGTATGGACGACTGTACATAAATAATTATGTTTGCGGCAGATTTCAAGCTTGACGCGTCAGAAGAAATGAAATGAAACGGGATGAATCAACGGAATTATGAAAATAATAATAGTAATAAATATAGAGGTCAGTGCATTGAAATATACGTATGGAAGGGATCAAATTCAACGATTTGGATGAAATGATGAAACGACACAAAAAATCAAGAAAATAATGATGATAATAATAAAAAATGTAGAAGACATCATATTATACAGTACAGAAGGCTGTTAATAAATTATGCTTGCGGCAGATTTCGAACTCAACACGTCAGAAGTAACGAAATGAAACGGGATGAATCAACGAAATTATGAAAATAATAATAATAATAGTAATAAATGTAGAGGTTGCAATAAATATGGAAGGTATCAAATTCGATGATTTGAATGAAACGAAACGACACAAAAAGTTATGAAAATAATGACAATGATGATAAAAATGCGGTCGACGTCATATACCGTAGGCGTCCGACGGGTATCAAGCTTGACGCGTTGGAAGAAACAAAACGATATGAAATGAAAGGAAGCGAAAGTGAATGAATGAAATCATAAAAATAATTGTGATGATGAGAAATAGAGACAGCGCATAAATTACGCGTTTGACAGATTTAGAGATCAATGCATGGAACAAAACGTCGCGTCGTGAAAATAATAATAATAATACTACGAAATATAGACAAATACAACTAATAACCTATGTGTCTGACTTGAATAAAACGAATCGCAATGAAACGAAAAGGTAACGTGAAAAATAAAATGCGAACAAGATTCAAAATGAAAAATTGAGGTGAACAAAAAGGTATGGAACGATATGAAAAGATGCATTCAAGGAACAGTTTCAAGGACATTTCGTAATAAGAGGAATTTCTCGAGAGACAATAAGATATGAAAAACAAATGAGACACCAAAGTTGATATTCATTAGATTTGATTTCAATCAAATAAGTCTCATGCAGTGTGTTAGCAAGAGAATTTGTGAGAAATAAATCATATAGGAGAGAAATTTCAGTTAGCAAGTTTGTTAGAAAGACACCCATCAAAGTCGTTTGATATCCACCAGTTTTTTTTTTGCAGTGACGGCAGATCTCGTTCATATCTCCACTTTGTGAATTCGATAGCTTCGGGGTTTTTTTTTAACGTGTTGCAAGAGTATATAATCCTCGTTCCTATATGAAAATGGTGTTTGGTTGCCTATGAGATGATATCTCTAGGGGGACCAAAAAAATCAACCCTCTATAAAATACATTAATTCCGTTGCCATTCTTTATTCACATTATTTCCAATGACATCTTGGGCATTTTTCTATAAATTCCATTTAAGTTCTTGTGGAATTCCTCTGAACATTTTTGATCTGATTTTAGTATTCCTCAAGGAACCATTACATAATCAGACACCAAATTTAACGTGCGGGTGGAAGGATTCATCAGATTGGTATTCAATTCAACTCAATTCAATTCAGGTGTTGTGTTATGTTCCAATTGAGTAAGCTGGTTTGTGGGCGAGATTTCACTGACAAAGACATCAACTCACAAGATTCATCAGATTGGTTTTTATCAAACGAAATGCTCGTGCAGTTTGGTACTATAAAAGTATGTGATAAATACATCACCAACGAAAGGAATTACTTTAAATGATAAATATTTTCAAGTGAATCGTATGTTATTGCTTCCCAGTGGAAATGAGCCGAAAGACTTGAGGTAATATCGAGAGGAATATTTTCGACTGAACTATGTATCGATTCAGATGTAAAGTTTCACCAAAATGAATAATATATTCAGGTCATTTTTGTTGAAATTGCTTATAGCCAAAGCACCATTTACAAACTCACCAAACTCACTCAAATAAATAGTTCCAGATGATTTTTGATGAAAAATATCTTGGCTGAAAACACTACTACGCATGCCCCGTGTGAATACATATTTTCCTTCGAATTGACAAAAAATTAAACATCGAAGGAGTTCAGAATTGCTTTTCTCTTCAAAATTATCTATTGCCAAAAAGTCCACTGCTTGAATAGCTGAAGAGGTAATTCCTTCTATCGAAAAAACGGAGTTATACAGTGAATTGGAGTTTTAATAATATTACTCCAAAAACACTCGAAGACATAGCCTGTGCGGGTGGAAAATGGTTGTAATCATTATTATTTGACAGGGCGCACCAAGTCGACTTATTCACTTTACAGCTGTAGGAAAACTCGGATAACTTATCCCACCACCATTACAAAAACGAACATGTGAATTACAAGAACAAAATCAAAAATATCAAAATATCAATGAGGATTTGAGGATTCAAACTAAAAGAACCATGTAACAATTTGTTATTCAAAGATTAGCACAACGAAATATCTAAGAAAATTAGGTAGTTCAGACGAAATATACATAAAGTTGATAGTAGAATAGTTCCAGAATCGTCAAATCAACCAAAAAAAAGACTAGTTATGAATATGTGCCAAACCGAAATAACTCTTTGAAGGAAATGCGGGATCACATCATACAACAATATCAAGAAATTCTTTGGGGGAAGAAAGGTGCATAACAAAACAATACGGATAGTTGAAATGTGCTAAAAAAATTTCTTTCAAATACACCACTCCGATAATGAGTCTTCGGAACAAAATTCAAGAGTTGCATTATCACCGATGTTACGGCTTTAAGTTTGTCAACCGTACAAAGACAGAAATCGAATGTTTGAGTGAAGAAGACTAACGTAAAAAATATTGGAATAACTGTGAATATTTCTTTCTAGTGTCGAAATTTGAAAGTAATCTCGAGATTTCACGGCTGGGAAGATTATTCTGTTTCAACTCAACAAGCATTGTGGTATATGTTTCAGTGGAGTGAGTTGGTGCATGAGCAAGATTTCATCGACGAAGGCACCAAATTTGATGTGTGTTACTAGACAAATTTGTGAGAAATATATCACCGACGAGAGAATCTTCTTCAATAAGTATCAAGATGACTTGACATATTTCCAAGTGAATTGTAAGAGTTGTCCGTAGGTAGATTTCATGGGCGGAAAGACAATTCGCTTTCAATTCAGCATTGTGTTATGGTTGAAATGTACATATCAAAGTCGGAAATGAGCTTCTGTTGGTGCGCACGCACACCAACAGAATCTCCTGACGGCTGTCAAATTCGGTATACCGGGTGAACGAACGCAACATTTAAGAGAAAAAAACATGGCTGCCTGTCAAATGTCATGAGACAGAAAAAAAACACAGCTTTTAAGAATAAAAAAATATGGCTGCTGCTTGTCAAATGTCTGGTGGAAAATGAGGCAATGAAAAATCGTTTCATTGGGGGTACGGAGGATAAACATATAATTTTGAAGTCGTTTTCAACCTCCATACCCCCAATGAAACGTTTTTTCATTGCCTCATTTTCCACCAGACATTTGAGACATTGAGAAATACTGTGATTACGAAATGTCCATGAAACTGTTCCTTGAATGCATCTTTTCCCATCGTTCCATACCTTTTTGTTCACCTCAATTTTTCATTTTGAATCTCGTTCGCATTTTATTTTTCACGTTTTCTTTTCGTTTCATTGCGATTCGTTTTATTTAACACGTCAAGTCAGACACATAGGTTATTAGTTGTAGTTGTCTATATTTCGTAGTATTATTATTATTATTTTCACGACGCGACGTTTCGTTCAATGCATTGATCTCTAAACCTGTCGAACGCGTAATTTATGCGCTGTCTCTATTTCTCATCACAATTATTTTTATGATTTCATTAATTCATTTTCGCTTCCATTCATTTCATATCGTTTTGTTTCTTCCAACGCGTCAAGCTTGATATCCGTCGGACGCCTACGGTATATGACGTCGACCGCATTTTTATTATCATTGTCATTATTTTCATAACTTTTTGTGTCGTTTCGTTTCATTCAAATCATCGAATTTGATACCTTCCATATTTATTTCAACCTCTACATTTATTACTATTATTATTATTATTTTCATAATTTCGTTGATTCATCCCGTTTCATTTCGTTACTTCTGACGCGTTGAGCTTGAAATCTGCCGCAAGCATAATTTATTAACAGCCTTCTATACTGTATAATATGATGTCTTCTACATTTTTTATTATTATCATCATTATTTTCTTGATTTTTTTAGTCGTTTCATCGTTTCATCCAAATCGTTGAATTTGATTCCCTTCCATACGTATATTTCAATGCACTGACCTCTATATTGATTACCATTACTATTTTCATAATTTCGTTGATTCATCCCGTTTCATTTCATTTCTTCTGACGCGTCAAGCTTGAAATCTGCCGCAAACATAATTTATGTAAAGTCGTCCATACTGTATATGACGTCATCTAATTTCTTTTATAATTATTACCACTATTTTCATGACATTTTGTGTCGTTTTCGTTTGATCCAAATCATCGAATTTGATTTTTCTATACGAATAATAAGGTTTATTATCTGATTTGAAAGCTGTACTTTTGAGAGTGATTCTCATTTATGAATATATGTTTATATAAAAAATTATTGTAGATAAAATAATCAATAAACCAATAATGACGTCACCATGCCTCACAGCTAAAACTTTTATGAAAATTTCACTCAATCACATTTCAGATAATTAAACACATATGACGAAAATGTTATCCTATTTTGAAATTAGACTCTAATAATTTGTGAAAACCACTATATTTAATAAAACTGACTATCTCAAAAAAAAAATCATAATGGACTTATGTATCCAAAACGGACTTTATTAAAAATGAACATTGTGAAAATCGACAACACGAAATAAATTTTTGTAGTTGCTAACTGAAGTAAAATGAATAATAATACTCATAATTTTCTGGATAAATTCAAGATATGAAATATAAACGCCTATCGCCATAAACCACACAATGGTGATAACTCCAATAATAAAACACGATATTTGCTGAAATTATGTTTTCTTGACTGAATGATCAATTATTGTCATCTTTAGACTACGTTGCTACATGATTAACTGAAACCCACTTACCTCCAAATCATCTGTACTTTCAAACATAATCCATATTATATTGAATTACAAACTACACATACTTAAAATGATGCAGGTACTGGTCACAAAATAACTATGAATAACATTTTCATTTATTGGTTTTCGCTCACAGGAAATGCGATAATAACTCAACGGGAAGTACGTCGGTTGTAATAATCGAGTTTTGTTCTGTGCCTCTAAGATCCGTTCTGTGGCCACTATCACCATACACGAAATCACGAAAACTTATACTTTTTTATGGATTGTTCAATAGAAATAATCTCTACCGACCGAAGGTCTTACCTTTTTTACGTCCACGACGTAAGCTCAGCATGTAGTGATACTCATTTTTGAGTGAATCTACCTAAGAAATACATGTAAACGTGTATTTTGTATGCCTTAATTTTCGTCATGATAATTAATGCGAAAACGGCTATTTTTGTACGTATTTTTGCGTGAATTGACGTTCGTATTTTTTATCTTTTTTGAAACGCGTAAAACGTATATTCTGTTCACATTTTTGCGAGTTCAAACGCTTTTAAATTTACTCTTTTTTAGAGCGTGAGGAACGTCTATTTTGGTCGCATTTTTTTGTGTGTATTGACGATCTCATCAATTTGTATACAAAAAACCTTGATACAAAGATCACTCAACACATCAACTATTGAAGAAAAATGGTCTATTTCTCCCACTTGAAAAACGTGACTATCTTACTGCCAAATTTCACCAGTTGGGCCTACTTACACGAGTTGTGAACTTGAAGGATTAGGATAATACATTTTGGATGGTTCCCACATTCAGCAACAATGATGGCATCCCACCTTGTATGCATACATTCGTCGCAATCTCCGCACCAACTACAATTGCAGCCTCCGAAACGTAGATATTCTTTACAAATGGCTATGTGATATATTACCGAAATAAAAATACTTGATAAATTTTGTATTCACGATGTTTGAATTTTTTACCCCATCCTACAATACCAACATTTCATTATGTATACTTATAAGTTAGGTTGGCCGAGCGGTCTAAGACGTTGTGGCGTTGCCTTTAAGTTGCGATTCCCGAAAGGGAGCGTGGGTTTGAATCCCACACCTAACATCCTTTTTTTTTCGATTTATCTATCTAACCTCACTTTATGAAAATTTACTATACAAACTGATAACTAAATAGTAATTTTTAATAATAACTACAAAACGTCAAGAACTGAGTGCAAGTAGTTGAAGCCTCATAACCACCAAAATACTCAAAGCTAAGTGCAACTGAGTAAAATTTACTATATAAGTGTGATAACTGGTACTTTTTGATAGGATTTTTTACTTGTTTCAACGCTTATAATTTTACTCGTTTTTTGGGACGCGAAAACGTCTATTTCTATTGCATTTTTTACGTGTTTTAACGATTCTAATTTCACTTGTTTTTTGGGACACGAAAACAATAATTTTGAACGAATCTGAAATGTCAAATCTCCATAAGAAATACATGTAAAAGTAAATTTTTATCGCTTGTAATTTTAATCATTTTTTGGGACGCGTAAACGTCTATTTTCATTGCATTTTTCAAGTGCTTTAACGCTTCTAATTTTACTCGTTTTTATGGGACGCAAAAACGACTAGGTACTCTTTGATTGGATTTTTCGCGTGTTTAAACGCTCCTAATTTTACTCGATTTTTGGGACGCGAAAACGTTTATTTTCATTGCATTTTTTTACGTGTTTTAACGCTTCTAATTCTACTCGTTTTTTGGGACACAAAATATCTATTTTCGTTGGAATTTTACGTGTTTTAACGCTTCTAATTTTACTTGTTTTTTGGGACGCAGAAACATCTATTTTCGTTGCATTTTTTACGTGTTTCAACGCTTCTAATTTTACTTGTTTTTTGGGACGCGAAAACGATAATTTTGAACGATTTTGAAATGTCAAATCTCCATAGGAAATACATGTGAAAGTAAATTTTTAACGCTTGTAATTTTAATCATTTTTTGGAACGTGAAAACCGCTGTATTCTTCAAATTTTTCACACATTTTAGCGTTTGTTATTTTAGCTGTTTTTTGGAACGAAAGAATCCTCAACCTTCTGTCTGTACTCTTCAGATACCATTCTATTAGTGATTACTTCAACTACCCAATGGCACTAACATACTTTCCAAACATAATTCCTTTATGATGATGTCAAATGGCGGGCACGTTTTTTTCACTCTAAACGACTTCGCATCTTTTTCTATTTCCGGTGATATTTTTTAGAAACACTCGGTATATGTTTTTCCGCAATAGTAAGTTTTTCGTCGACCCATTTTCCCATTTAACATTTAAGACTGAGGATTTTGAATCACCCTGTATATATATTTTTCACCCAAATGAACAAATTTGTGAGATATCCCTGTACAACTATAATGAGCTTTGACCACCAGACGCCGCCATGTTTTTTTCCTAAATGAATGGTCCAAACGTCATCTTATTACACATTTAGATGTCGGATGTAATTCAATATCTGCATGGGCAAGTAGTTGTTTCGAATCTCCATATGCCCATTGAAGCGTTCTTCCATCACTCATGCAGCCATGTTTTTTCTCTCAATGATCTACCATGTTTTTCCTCTCAAACGTTGTGGGACACCCTGTATATACGTTGACAACCAGCCGTCATATTTTTTTCTCTCAATTGATGTATTTTGAGACACCCTGTATACCAAATTTGACAGCTGCCATGTTAGTACACCCTGTATGGCAGCAGCCATGTTTTTTCTCTTAAATATTATGATGGTACACACTGTATGGCAGCAGCCAAGTTTTTTTCCTTAAATACTATGATGGTACACCCTGTATGGCAACAGCCATATTTTTTTCTCTTAATCGATGTATTTTGAGACACCCGGTATACCAAATTTGACAGCTGCTATGTTTTTTTCTCTTAAATGCTGTGTTTCTTCTCTGTTTCGTGACATTTGACAGCCGCCATGTTTTTTTCTCTTAATCGATGTATTTTGAAACACCCGGTATACCAAATTTGACAGCTGCCATAGTTTTTTCTCTTAAATGCCAAGTTGGTACATCCTGTGTGGCAACAGCCATGTTTTTTTCTCCTAATTACTATGATGGTACACCCTGTATGGCAGCAGCCATGTTTTTTTCTCTAAAATGCCTAGTTGGTTCACCCGGTATACCAAATTTAACAGCCGCCATGTTTTTTTCTCTTAAATGCCAAGTTGGTACACCCTGTATGGCAGCAGCCATGTGAATTCCTGCATGCCCCAATGATGCGATGCCCCAATGATGCGATGATTCATGTCTCCAACCCAACATTCCATATTTTTCCTCTTAAATGATGTATTTTGAAACACCCTGTTGTTTTTTCTCTCAATTGATGACTGTTTTGAGACACCCTGTTGATTTTTCTCTTAAATTATATATTTTCGAACACCCTGTATACGTTCCTCATTGGAATCGCACGTTGAAACGTTACACTCCCGTTACCCGCCATTTTTCCAATTTTTCCAAACATCATTATTATTATACCACTCTAACAATTCGAATTAATTCATTCACAATTACTATTGTTTTTATTCCAACTCTCGGCTTGCGGTTTGATAACACCCGGCTTGCGGCAAGATTACATCGCTCGACTCGGCGGATCGTTATCTCCATGCTAAATCCCTCTCGATTACGTCACACGATGAACACAAAGCAGCGACTCTGAGAAGTCGCTACTGCGCATGGTGTGCTCGTTCAAACGTTGTCTCCCTACTTCAATTTGGATATTTTCGCCTTCATCAAGGCGATTTCTTCGTAAACTGTTTGGTTGGATTGTTCAAATTTTTTAATTTTATCAATCGTTTCCAAACACTGTGTGGTGGTTTTTTTGGCTTGAACCATCTCCTGTTTGGCGATTCTTGCTTTTTCAGTCATCTCTTGAAATAATATGAAAGATGATATCGCTGTTCTCGATTTCACTGTATATTCGCCCATTTTGTGTGATATTGATAAAAGTAATGGTTTATTTACCGCAACATCGTTGGTTTTTCATTTTGGATGCTGATGGAACGCCAATACTTGTGCGTCTTTTGCAAATCTTCTTGCCTTTGAATTCTGCAGAGGTGGGTATTTCATCAATTCTACAAAGCAGTATTTCACAGTCCTTGATTGTACTACTACTATTTGTTAACGTCTATGGTGCTGCCAAATCGATCGTGCCTACGTCTTGAAAAGATGGATTGTTGAGAGAAGTGTTCTCACACATACTAGCAGAACCTCCAATAACTAGAGTTGACTGGTCCCTGAGCTCCTTGAGCTCATTGATAGTACTACTAGTTTTTGTTAACGTCTCTGGTGCTGTCCAATAATCCTCGAAATTGATCGTGTCTAGGTTTTGAAAAGTTGTACTGTTGAGACGAATGTTCTCACACATACTTGCAGAATCTCCACTAACTAGATGTGACTGATTATTTGAAGGCCCGCACAACACAATGTCTTGTAATATATTGATAGCACTAATTTTTTGTCTCGATATTTTCGATATATTCAATGTTGAAGTAGAGATTAGGTAGGTATGTGCGGTGAAATTAAATTGAAAAAACTGAGGGCTTCAACCATTATTTCATTATCTTATAGAAAAACTGAAAATGTATTTGAGACCATCCCCTATATACTTACGGGGGTAGTTTTTTGCCAATAGAGGCTGGTATTTACCACGGTGATCAATACTATAAGCATTGTTTATATAGAACATAGTTAGTCAACCTTATGGGATTGTAATTGGATCAAAATGGATGCGACATGTAGATAGCGATAGTGAGCTCGCATCCAAGTCATGTCGTAACTTCAGTGATCAGGCCTCCAAGTCATGTCGTTACTTGATTGAAACAATGGGACAGCATTAAAATCAGGGTTTTTTGAAGGAACCTGCATTAAAATAACGTCAAATATTCATGTTTGTAACTAATCACGCTAGATGACACTCGCGTTTGCGTCCAACACCAATTACACAGGCATTGACTATCTTACTTCTATATAAACAATGCTATAAGTGAAAAAAGTGACAACCTCTCAGTTAAATAATAAAGACCAATCAGATATATTTTGTGGCAAGTAGTCACTGCACATACCCACCCTTGGGTTCTCACGCAATTATATCTGTATAATATATTCTCCATACGCATAGAAAAAATTATTTTCGGACAAGGGACTATTCGCCTGATATTGAATAGAAAAAATCATAGAACTCGTTGATATGTAGATATTTCGCTAAAAAAGGAACGGATACATCAATTTCATACCTGAAGAAGATTGTAGGCGACTTCCATTGTTGTTGGGTGGGATTGCAAGAACTTTCTCAGCCACAACGCATTGTTATTATATAACAATGGTCTGTATTTTTGGTGAAGAAAGCCCATGTTTCAATAATAGAATATTCGTGTAAAGATTAAGAACTTTTAAGTACTGATTTCTTCCCACAAAAATAAGCCTACCTAAAAGAATATTTGAAAGAAGATGGAATTCAAACTCACCATTGACTCAAGAAATAATAGACAAAAAATGTATAAAATCTAAGGAACAAAG
The DNA here is from genome assembly GCA_944452925.2 of Chrysolina oricalcia. Lineage (NCBI taxonomy): Eukaryota > Metazoa > Arthropoda > Insecta > Coleoptera > Chrysomelidae > Chrysolina > Chrysolina oricalcia. The sequence goes on from OX101811.2 coordinate 43,446,513, forward strand.
TTTACACAAAAATATACAGAGTGTACCTGAATGGTGTGCTTTATGAACTATAGTTCAAAACTGTTCCTTGATAAAAATACTGGATGCAAAAATGCATGAATCTAAGGAATCAAGTTCACACAAAAATTATACAGAGTGTACCTAAATGAAGCGTGCCACCATGAAAATCTACTGGAAAAGTATTTAGCAAACATAAGAATACTTCAAATGAAAATTCAACAGCATGAAGACAAAATTGAAATTCGACAACATAACCCTGGAGACGGCGAGAGCGTGCCACGATGTTTTCACAGAACCACGAAATTGTGTCAATTACAGTGTGTACCATATGGAAATATGTATCTACCCTAATAAAAAAATTTAAAAACTGTGTTTTTTCTATACAGGGTGATTCACGACGAATTGTTCATAGTCCAACCATAAGTACTATGGACCAATGCCATTCCATATCTGGTATTGAAAAATGCCTTGTTTCGTTTCTGAAGGATATACAGGGCGATATTTGAAAATATGTGAATTATTAAACGTTAAATATCTCTAAAAGTAAAAAACTCAGGCATATGAAATTTTCCACACTAAAAATGCTTCCTGAGCCCAATAAAATAGTTTTTGAAAAAAAAAATTATTTCAGGTTCGGACTTAGTTTTTTTTAGATTTTCATTGGTTTTTTAAAAACAACACCCTGTAAGCAACATCAGGCAAATTTTATTTTTCTCACTTTGAAGCTTAAGGACCATACTAAGCAACAGTTGAAATAAATTGAAAGCGGAAGTTTTTGTTTTCTGCAGAAAAAAATTGCACTTTCAAAAATACTATAATTTTAATGGATTCACATTCCGCTTATGACTGATGCGGCACTACATCGATAACACATCATAATTTTTCAACAGAAATTATGAGGAACGTTCATAATACAAGAGATAAAGTATTATTCAACCAACCGTTAAAATTCCAGGGTCGTATTTATTTTTTTTATGTTTTTATTGATCCAGTATAAACAACACCCTGAAAAGCGGGTTGAATAGATTTTCTTTCTGTCACTTCAATGCGGATGGTACGATAGAAAAAACTTTTTTTTTAAACAGTGCAAATGTATTTTTTTCTACCAAGGCTAATACAGCACTACATTGAAAAAAACATTTATTTAAAATAAAATCGTTCGGAAAGTATTACTTACTCTATTTAAAGATTGATATTACAGGTCCTAACTTATTTAACGTTCTAATTGGTTTTGTAAAAACAATACCCTGTCACCTTGGAGGGTGGCTAATACTAAATGCCTGAGCAAAATTAACTAAAGAAAATTAAAGTAAAATATTCAAAAACTAATTGATTTCTATCCTGCAAGTAAAACAAAACCTTGGATGTTGTATCCAATAAAGATGGCAGCCGATCAAATGTAAAAGATGGAGCTAAACTCACTTTTATTTTTCTACGGGACAATTTTTGAAGTTTGCTGCTAACCGTCACCGTAAGAAAGACATGAAAATGTTTTAGTCAACTTCAACAACCGTTATTGTGAAAAATGGAACGGAGAGTAAGTGCAATTATAGACATAGAAATAAAAAAATCAGTTTTCTAAAAAATTTTATTTAGTTGACTCAACGATAACAATAACAAATAAACACTACTTAAAAGAGACCTAATCGGATTCAAGTTTATTTTCAAAATGCCATCCATTCGCCTCCCGGCACTTCCTTTCTCTTTTCAAGATATTCCTTACGGCTTTTCTTATCTGATCTGGATGCCTTCTTGTGAAGAGAAATGCTCACGTAGCTGTTCTCTTGTTGTAATCTCTACCTCATATACTATGCTTTTCAAAACGCCCCACAAATAATAATTTAGTGGGGTAAGGTCAGGTGATCTCGCCGGCCAGGGAATCGGCCCACCACGTCCCATCCATCTATTGGGAAAATTTTGATTGATAAACTGATTGACTGCCCTGGTTGAATGGGGTCCTGCTCCATCGTGTTGAAATCTCATATCTCTCACATTGACTTCTTCATCTTCCAGAAGACCAGGGAGAACATTCTCCAGAAAATCAAGGTACTCCTGCCCACTCAATCTATCGTTCAAAAAATAAGGACCCACTAATTTATTACCGATGATACCTGCCCAAACGTTGACAGAGAATCTAACTTGAGATCTAGTTTGCTTTATAACATGTGGATTTTCATGTCTCCAGTTGTGATTATTTCTGGAATTGTTTATGCCGTCTATCGTGAACTGGGCTTCATCGCAAAACAATATCTGATAAATGTATCTTCTATTTGCAGAGATCCACCTGCATAATCGCAAACGTGGAAGATTATCTCCCGGATGCAGTCTCTGCACCAGTTGGGGGTGATAGGGATGGAGGAGATCTTTCTTCAACGTCCTGAAAACTGTGGACTGGGAAATGTGCAAAATGCTGGATATTCGCCGGGTACTTATCTTATCATTTTGATTAACCATTTCTAAAATATGCTCTTTTTGGTCTTCAGTCAGTCGATCACCACGTTCTGCAGTACCAGAAGGAAATTTTCCCGTTTCTCGCAGGTGCGTAAAAACGTTGTTAAACGTTTGGTGGTTCGGTACTCTTCTATGTGGGAATCTTCTCCGGTACTCCCTGACTGCTGCTCTGGCATTTCCATTACAACATCCGTATACAAAAATGATATCTGCGTATTCTGCGTAAGTAAACTGATGAGGCATCGTGCTGAATGACCAACTCGAACTGTCAAAATGGATACCCGAACTTCTGTCACCCGTTGCTTTATTTGTTTTTCAAAGCGAATTAAAAGCCTACTTGCATTTGAACTGTTTTCAAAAGTAATAGTTTCTTCTATGGCAAATGGTGTTTATTTATTTCAGTTAGTATCATCATCATATTTGACGTGACAGTAAGAAAATTTGTTCAACTCCATTTACTGGGTGTTATTTTTACAGGATCAATAAAAACTTGAAAAAAATACGGCCTGGAATTTCAACGGTTGATTGAAAATACTTTATCTTGAGTAATATGAACTTTCGTTAAAGTTTTTGTTGAAACATGATAATGTGCTATCGATGTAGTGCCGCATCAGTTATAAGCAGAATGAGTATCCTTTAAACTTATCCTTTTCAAAATATTCCATTTTTTTGTAGAAAACAAAACCTTTCGTGTTCAATTAAAACTAAATCAGCTTAGGTCATTTTTAGGTAGTTTTATTTAATATGTTATTGTTATCGTTGAGTCAACTGAATTACATTTTCTAGAAAACTGATTTCAGTATTTGTATGTCTGTAATTGCACTCTACATTCCATTTTTCACAATAATAGTTGTTCATGTATTTCTTATGGTGACGGTCAGCAGCAAACTTTAAAAAGTGTCCCGTAGAAAAATAAAACGGAGTCGGCTGCCATCTTTATTGGATACGAAAGGTATTGTTTTACTTGCCAAATAGAAATCAATAAGTTTTTAAACATTTCACGTTGATCTTCTTTGATTAATTTTGCTCAAGTACTTAGTATTAGTCAGCCTCCAAGGTGACAGGGTATTGTTTTTACAGAACCAATTAGAACGTTAAATAAGTTAGGACCTGTAATATCAATCTTTAAATCGAGTAAGTAATACTCTCCGAACGATTTTATTTTAAATAAATGTTTTTTTCAATGTAGTGCTGTATTAGCCATGGTAGAAAAAAATACATTTGCACTGTTTAAAAAAAAAGTTGTTTCTATCGTACCATCCGCATTGACGTGACAGAAAGAAAATCTATTCAACCCGCTTTTCAGGGTGTTGTTTATACTGGATCAATAAAAACATAAAAAAAAAATAAATACGACCCTGGAATTTTAACAGTTGGTTGAATAATACTTCATCTCTTGTATTATGAACGTTCCTCATAATTTCTGTTGAAAAATTATGATGTGTTATCGATGTAGTGCCGCATCAGTCATAAGCGGAATGTGAATCCATTAAAATTATAGTATTTTTGAAAGTGCACTTTTTTTCTGCAGAAAACAAAAACTTCCGCGTTCAATTTTTTTCAACTGTTGCTTAGTATGGTCCTCAAGCTTCAAAGTGAGAAAAATAAAATTTGCCTGATGTTGCTTACAGGGTGTTGTTTTTAAAAAAACTATGAAAATCTAAAAAAAACTGAGTACGAACCTGAAATAATTTTTTTTTCAAAAACTATTTCATTGAGCTCAGGAAGCATTTTCAGTATGGAAAATTCCATATGCCTGAGTTTTTTACTTTTAGAGATATTTACAAGGCATTTTTCAATACCAGATATGAAATGGCATTGGTCCATAGTACTTATGGTTGGACTATGTACAATTCGTCGTGATTCACCCATTATAAACCCATTCAAAGAATAAATTACGTTGAGACTTTGTCACTAAGTACCAGTGGCGTAGCCAGAATTTTCTTTTGGGGGGGGCCCTCGTATGAAAAGTTTAATTTGTTCTGAAATTTGATCCAACCTTTCGTTCCACCCCTAATATTAACCCTCAGAAGTCTTCGAGAGACTTGTGAGAGCTAGGGTTGACAAGTATTACTTTTTTAAGGTGATTCCAAACACGAAAAGCTGGTGTAATCCAAGGTAACACCTGATTACATAGGGTTTAGGACAAAAGAAAACAAACTCTTTGCTTTTTTTAAATTTATCATTCTGATAACTGAAATTTCATTTTTAAAATAAATCAAAAGATCCTCTTGAAAATTTCTATATTTTTTCTAAGTCAACTTGATCTTTCTTGAACGTTTAGCAAAACTATCGATAATATCATTAACGTCTATTTTGATATCTCTATGTATGGACATTAATGCAAGACCGTTCAGTCTCTTTTCCTCGGTTTGGTTTCTGAGGTAACTCTTCAACCTTTTCAACGTTGAAAAGCTCCTTTCTACCGAGGCTGTTGTCACCGGTAAAATTGTTAAAATATGTAGCAGTATTCTTATATTCGGAAAAATAATTTTTTCACATTGCATGAAGGCATCAAGAGCACACACCGGCAGTGGAGTTTTATTTTTGTCTACATTTACCCATTTTCTCTTCCACATCTCCCATTCGCTCTCTAATACATTTATGTTAACATCGTGCAAATCTTTCGCATAAAAATCAATTGCTGGTTGAACCATTGCATATTTATTATGTATTATATTTTCCGGCATAATGCTCTGCAAAGACAACAGGGTGTTCTGATGATCTAAAAATCTTTCATTTAGAGATGATAACATGTCATCAATAAATGGAATGTAAATAGATCTGCGATAATATTCCATAGAGTCAGAAGCTGGATAATTTTCGCGGTGTCTTTGAGTTCCAACTCTACGTGGCATAACTGGTTCAACACCTAATGTCTCACCGGTGTCAACAGCTTTTTGAAAGATTTTTTCAAATTCTTTGTCTGCGTTTTCTCTATATTCTTGTAAGATTATAGCAACATCCTCAATCAGTTTCATTGCATAACACAAATCTATTTGTTTGCTTTGTAAGTGCTCCGAAATATTTTTAGTCAGAGATAACATTTTCTCCAATATTTTAATCGTTATTATGAATGAAAATGTACAAATTGCACTATGTAATGATGAAGCATTGGAAGGGTTTGGAAGACGTTGAACATCTTCTAGAGCTTGAACAATATAATACAAAGACTCTCCAAAAAGCATAACTGAATCATGCCTTTCAACCCATCTTGTCTGGCAATATTTTTTCAAGCATGTTACTTTTCTATCAGGTAATTGACTCAGTCTATGCTCAAGGATATCACAACGTTTAGGGGAGCACCTGAAGAAATTACAAATTTCCCCTACGGTTCCTAGGGCATTTTTAACAAGAGCAACTTTACAGCTATCATTCAAACATAAGTTCAAGGAGTGCGATGCACAATGAGTGTATATGCACATCGGAAACATTTCCTTTATAACTGCTTGAGCACCACGAAATTCGCCCTTCATTGATGATGCACCATCATATCCCTGCCCTCTAACATTTTTCATATCAAGACCCAACATCTGAACATTTTCCACTAAAACATGTGCTAGCCCTTGCCCACTCAAATCATGGACAGGAACAAACGTGAGGAAATCTTCTCGTAATTGAAATTTGTCTTCATCTAAGTACCGCGCACATAAAGAAAATTGTTCTGTTCTGCTCACGTCACTGGTTTCATCTGCGAGAATGGTGAAAAACTTTGTATTCATGATTTTTTTAACAAGGACGCTTTATTCTCCTATACATAAAATGATTTGATTTTGTATGTCTGGGCTGAGATATAATGCATTTGCAGGAGCACTATCAATATGTTCCTTCAATAATTTGTCGCCACTGTTGATACGGAAACGAATCAAGGCTCTTAAATTCCCATCATTACTTTGAGGTTCTTCCAAATCAATCCTTCCAAAGTCCCTGTGGCCTCTTAAAGCTAATTCTTGCCGGCCACAAAGTATAATTGTTTCTATTATAGATTTTATAATATTTCTATTCCTTTCTATGTCATCTTTGTTACGTTTTTCTAGAAGTTGCATTATGTCTTTTTGTTGCCCTTCCATAATACCAAAAAAATTATCCATCGCCATGATACATTCTTTATGATATTTGCTAATTGCATGTTTTGTGAATATTTCTACGGCATCTTTCCAGTTTTTGAATGGAACTAAAACCAACTGATTAGGCTTTTCATGGAAACCTTTGCCTACTCCACCAGCTTTAGTAAGAAATATTACGCAGACTTTGCAAAAAGCGCCTTTAAACAAATCAGAATATGCCAACCAAGTGAATCTCTTCATCCAGTGTATTTGAAACGTACGTTTTTTGTTACCAATAATTTGTGTTTCGAAAACGGTTGAGGTGCCAGGAGTCCAAGTGTTTTTCAGTACTTCATACATTTCTAAATCAGAGATACTTTTGTTCACGTATAAGCCAATATCAAATTTATTGTAGATGATCAACTGATTTACTTGATCTTGATGTCCATCACTTGTTTGAACATTCGATAATTTGTAACTACTTGAACCAGTCGGTTCAATGTCAGAGGTATTTTCAGTTTTCTGAAAAAAAAAAACAAGTTCTTAACAAAAACAAAGTGGCCCGTCGAAATAACTTTGATAGCAATAGAATACATACAGAAAATTCTCACAAACGAACAGAATAATTAGTTATCATCTACCTCTAACTAGATAACAGAACGCTTGCACATTGACAACAACTTACGAAATTGAATAAAAACGATGTGAAAGATAATTCATATTAGTTTTTGTTCCGACTTACCAAAGATTTTGTGCTGAAATAACTCAGTAATGTTGGTTGATCCAGAGAGCGTTTCTTCAAACTGTTGGACATTTTGGGAATGTTTTTATAAATAGATATATCAAGAATTACAAACTGATTCTATTCACAGACGGCGAAGAACTAACATAGACAGGAGTTAGAACTAACCTGGCGAGACTCGTCCGAGAAGCAAGACGCATAGATGCTTGTCCAGATGTCAATTGGCCAGAAGCAGCATTGCCACCGTTGCCAGATTGGAATGGAATGGAATATAGTAGGATACTTCTTTATTTCCAGTAACATTAATTATTACAAAATGTACAAGTTATTATGAAATGGAAATGAACGTCAAAACTCAAAAGTATGTTTATTTTCAGAAATTTCGGGGGGGGCCCGGGCCCCCTGGGCCCCCCCCCTGGCTACGCCACTGCTAAGTACATAGTATAGGCCACGACTGATCCACGTAATTGAAAAGTCAATTGAAGGTGGTCGAGTAATAAGCAATTGCAATAGTGTATGGAAAAATCTAAATACCACTATGTGTGAACAGTCTATTTGAAGATAACCAAATTCTTTGAGTGTAATTTCTACTTTTAGAGTATAATTGAAATAAGCAATTTCAAGTATATGAAGAGTACTTGAGAGGCAAGGTACACAAGGTCATAACCGCAATACCGACACTGCATGTAATAAGCAATTGGTATGTGTAATAAGCAATTAGTGAAGTACTTGAGAGGCACACAAGGCCAATAAGCAGTTGCGTATTGAAAAAAAAGTAACCACTAGCAAGTACATAGGTATAAGCAATTACAATAGGGCATGAAAAAATCTAAATATCGTCATGTGTGAACAGTCTGTTTGAGGATGATCAAACCTTTTGGCCATCTTCAAACAGATGGGTATTTCTAAATAGTGGGGACGGAGTATCTGAAAGTTTTTGTGTCATGGGTGCATCCAGAAATTCCATTATATACCTATGAGAGTTCTGAGTACACACGCCACCGATTCCACTATTTAGAAATATCATTATATAGCCCACCCACCCATAAAATCTCCATGAAGGTCGGTGGAAGGCCATGCCTGACGTCATTCGAACACGTGTGCCGTTCAAGGCCTTGTCTGACTTCACCGAACAAGTGGCGCCATCTGACACCCACCAATGTGGCTCGAAGGTCATGCCTGACGTCATTCGAACACTTGCCGTTCAAGGCCTTGTCTGACGTCACTGAACAAGTAGCGCCCTCTGACACCCGAAGCTGCTGCAGAAAGTAACGCCAAATGACGGTATGATGGCCCATTCGACACTTCTTTGATGCTGCGGCTTCAGAAAAGGGTGCTTCTGACGGTGTCTTGATCACCCCATATACTAATTTAAGGATTATAAATATACGAGGATGTTGCGTCTCCCGATATTGGAGTTAGGCCTAATTGCCCAGAATGCAGATGTATCTGCCGATACTGCACCTACCTTAGAAAGTTATATTGGCTATCCAGACTTTCTGTTTCCTGTACTATGAAGAGTATCATGTCATTGCCTGTCCACTGCCAGACTCCTGTAATTTACTATGGTCCATAACTTTTGAAGCTACCATTGAATCACTGAAGCTGGGGGGTTAAATCTCACCTCTGGATTGCATGCAGATGGAGTGACACGCAAGTTTTTAACAACCGAAATTCATTATTTTCTGGGTATTTAGTATAATAGTTTGAGAGTTACATTTATATCTTCTGTAACGTAATCGGCACAGTGTACACTTTGTGCTTTGCAGAATTTTCTAAATAACTGGAGTTTCATTCATGATAATTCTTATTACATATACAGGAGGGGAAATAGTGAACAAGAATTGCCAATTGTTTGATACATTTGAGCATTGGTTATAATTATACCATATTATAAGGATTGGGTGTGGATATTCGCAGCATACAATGCATAATCGGGTTTTCATAATATATTAAGGATTTTATTTATAGGTTTTTACAGTGTAAATTTTTGTATCATATGGGATTTATTATTGCGAACCAAGCATTAGTTGGAACCTGAGTGATTTATTTTGATCTGAGACTAAATTGAGTTGATCTAAGTGTCAAAATCTATTGTAATTAGTCTTGTGACTTTTGGGATATCTGGTATTTTTTATATTTCAAATAATATAGGAGTGTAATTAACTGTACTGTTCCATCAGATACATGTGCATAATCTGTACGTAATTTAGATGTATTGATTGACACAATTTCTAAGAAATAGTTGACTTTCATTTCTAACTACTACGTCCTAGGTAGATGAGTTTAAGATTCTTGCAGGTATGCTGCAGTCACATTTACCTGGCGCCTGGCATTGGAATCACTTATTCGTTGAGAAAGAACCACTCCCTTCTCCACTACAGCTTAGTCGCGAGCATACCCAGTTGCCCATACATTCCTTCTGGTAGGTAACTAGAAAGGGGGTTGTGACAAATGACAGTTGCGAGTCCAAAACAATATAACTACGGTTTGTCTTCCATGTGATGGCACAGTCGGTTTCCTACTAGTATTTTTGGTAAAAAATCAATAATTTTATGCTCTGTTGATTGGGGTAAAAGATTGTTCTTCCTTTCAGTAGTCGACTACAGAATTATGATTTCAATTTAATACAAGTTTCCAATTCATACTCACATATATCTTTGATACCTAATATATGAGCAGTGGCTGTTGCAGGAGTCCGGACCGCAGCAGAACTAGATGTCACGGTGTTGTCTGCTAAAACTACGCTACTTGCCACTGCGGAATCTCCTAGCATGAATTTCTCCAGCGTTCTCAAGCAGGAATTTATATGTTGGGGTAGCAAACCCAACATGGCCTAGAAATAGTAAGTAGGTAAGTAATTTTTTCCGTCAATAATGTGAAAACAAGGCATAAATTAAAAGATATAAAAACAAAAAAAATTATCAATATGAAACCAAATATGGTCGAAAAGTCTATACAAATTTTGGATAAAAACAAATTTCGAGATTATTTTTCTGAGAGTCTACATTCCTTATGTGACAAGGGAATATCATAATTGGATAACACAAAATATTCTAAACAAAACGAAAATTCGGGATAATTATTATAAAAGATTGAAAAAAGATCCTAATAATAGCGAATTGAAAGATACGTATAAAAAATTAAAAAATGAAATAAATACTTGTTGCAAAAATTCAAAGAAAGATAAGTTAATTAAACAATTTGGAAGTGCTGGGACAAACCCTAAAAAAATATGGGAAGTGATTAATAATAACATTGGAACTAATAAGAGAAAAAAGCAAATACCAATCAACCAAATTATGAGTAAGACCGGTGTACTACTGAATAATGCAAATGATATGTGTAATGAATTCATTAACTTCTTCACAGAAATTGGTTTAACATTATCTAAACAATTCAAAACTGTATTGAAAAATTTGTCACCATATAAAAATTAAATTTTTTTCAAGTCAGTTTCAGATGAAGAAATTAATAAAATTATTATGACTCAAATCGCATACAGCACCCGGTGAAGATGAAATTACTTCAAATAATTTAAAAGATATTGTTGATCTAGTAAGCTTACCTTTATCATTAATTATTAATAATTGTATAGAAAATGGTACTTTTCCAGACTATTTGAAGAGAACAATTTTGAAACCTATTTATAAAGGAGGTGACAGAAAAAACATTTCAAATTATCGTCCAATTGCACTTTTCAATGAGTTTGCTAAAATTTTTGAAAAAGTGTTGAAAATCCAATTAGTTGATTTCATCAACGCTAATATTGGTTTTGACAAATTTCAATATGCATTCCAACTACATTCCAATACCCAAGCAGCAGTTACCGACTTTATGAGTAGTATTCATGAAACTTCAGATTCAAGTAATTATATGGTGTTGCAATATTCATTGATCTTAAAAAAGCGTTTGACACTGTCAATCATACAATTCTATTAGGCATCTTAAATAACCTGGGTATAAGGGGACATGCATTGGATATATTTCAAAATTATTTCCGAAATCGTGTACAATATGTACTTATTGACCAATATAAAAGTTACGGAAAAATATCAACATTTGGAGTTCCGCAGGGTTCTGTTTTGGTACCAATTCTTTATTTGATTTATGTTAATAGCATTATGAATATCAACCTGATTGGTACGCATTTTACTTTTGCTGATGATACTGTACTCTATCACAAATCTAAAAATGTTCAAACCTTAAAAACAAATTTGGAAAAAGATATTAAAACAATTGAAATATGGTTGAATGAAATAAATTTAACTAAATTCAGAAAAAACTGTCTATATGATATTTAAACAAAAGAATATGGAAAACATCAAATTAAACATAATAATTAAAAACAGAACTATTGCTTAAGTTGTGAAACACAAGTATTTGGGTCTGATTATTGACAAATTTAAATTTTGTGAGTCATATAGAGAAAATAAAAAATTCTATTATTTCTCTGATAGGAGCTATCAGAAGAATACCTTTTCAAAACCCTTTCAAAAACAAAAATAAATATTTATAGATTGATGAATAAAGCAATAAAAGTAATATTTGGTAAACCTTGGGATACACCATCTTCAGATTTGTACAAAAACACCAATAATATGACATTGAACCAACTTATTGAATTTGAAAAAGCTGAATTTGCATTCAAATTAACCAAAAATATTCAAAAGAGTAATACAACAATTCAGAAAAATTCCAAATTACACAGTCATAATACTTGGATTTTGAACTACTTCCACTTGGACAATATCCATTTCAACAAAAGAAAAGCAAATCCAATTTTCAGCTGTATTGAAACATTTAATAAATTACCAGAACAATTAAAATATTCAAAAACGATAATTTCATATTCCAAAAATTTGAAAGAAATATTACTACTGAAATGATGTTCATAAGAATACCACAAAACTTTATGAATTATTTGTATTATTTGATAATGTATTAGAATTAGATTACTTTATTTTATCATTGATGTACATTCAAACTTCCTTATACCAGAACTTGTTCTGACTGGAAGTTATTCATACAATAAAAAAATACGAAAATTTATAAACGTAATGCGTCAAGAACATAATAGATATGAAACATAAACTTAGACATAACAGCTGATATTGATAGTTAAAATGAGTTGAATATACTTCAAATTAGAGTAGGAAATACCTCACAAGCAAGATTGTGTTGTGGTATCATTTTTCTTATTATGAAATACAAACAAAAACAAGTGGATGAAAAATACGAAAGAATAATTTTTGTTCGAGAGTAAATATGAGTGGCCAATTGGCCATTAAATGATGATATCTAGTATTAGATCAAGCTATAGAGGTTTTTTCTCCCACAAAATAAAAGACGCTTTGTGGAATTCTAAAACAAGCAATATAGAAAAAATTACAACTTTTTTGGTTTTTTGGAAATATCTCAAAGATTATTCAAGGAATCGTTACAGTCAATAGAACTTTTGTAAAGATTTATAAAACCTTCTAAATGGATTTCCATAAGACCGGTTCGGTACATTTTCCATTGATAAAATCTAAGAAAACCTAAAGAAAGAACCCATTTTTGATAAATTCATAAATTTTATGAATCTGAAACTGGACGAACAATATTGCGAAAAATGATAGATAATAATATGTGGTTCAACTGTGCGCAAGATGTTTTTTGTTCGATGTGTTGTTTTTGCACAATAGCGTTACAAACGATTTGAGGGCACATTTGAGGAAAATCAGCATATTCAAATTCTGTGTACGGCATCTGGAAGTAGAGACCAATATCCACAATTTGTATATTTTGGATTTTCACCTGAGAGGTGAGGAATGTGTTGAAAATGTCACTGAATATTGATCAAAACGCTTCAATGTGCGTCCGAAGTCACCCTAATAGCTAGGGAGGAGGCGAGAAAAATTTCGATTAAAGCTGAATTTCCATAGGTCCGTCATCCGATGTCCGATTCGGATATCCAGATTAATTTTTTCGGATAAACTAATTTCCAGTTTCCACTCTTCCAAAACCTTTCAAAATGATCGTGTGTTTCAGTGGAATTACACCAACTTTATGTCGAATGTCAACTTGTTTAAAAAAAGTGGCAAAAGTGAAATAAGTGGATATTTATAATTTGAATCAACAGAACGAAATGTATGACCAAGATGATTACTACTTAGAGGATGAAGGCATTCGTGATGAACAGTCTCTGGATTTACAGGTGAGTGATAGGACAAAATTGCATCTGAAGTATTGAGAAAAAGCATTGTGTTAAACTGTTTTTCAGTATGGGGATCCAGAACTAACAGAAGTATCAGTGGAGGAACTATTAAGTTAAGTTATGGCCAGGCCACTCTCATAGGACTCGCGATTATCTTATCGTTGACAGAAAGGAGTAAAACTATCAGGGATCATCTTTGGCTTGATATTTATAAACCCTTTGCAGGTATGAAATCACCTGTAGTTTTGTTGAAGGTAATATCAAGTATTATTTTATTTTAGAACAGGAAGAGTTCTCTGTATCTTTCCTTATCAAGAAATGGTCGAATCTCAGAGAATCGCGTCGAAGGAGAATTTGAAAGCTATATTCCTAGTGGAAGTGGGTCCAATAAAAAAAAGAGGAAGTGGGAGAATTATGAACTGATGTCATTTTTGAGTGATACTTTAAACTATCGGTCGTAAGTAAATTTGAATAGTACTACACTTTTTTGATATGTACTGATAATTTACACAGATAAATTAAAAGAAATAAACACTGAAGAAAATTGAATAAATAATGTTTTAAAATAAGTTTTGAACGCTATCCAGTTGGATAAAAATGTTCCTACACTTTTTACTTCCAGAACAGTGAGTACCATAAAATCAAATAATGTGAGTTCCAGACAGGTCATTGAAAAAAATTCTGAAACCAATGATTCCATTACCAACACTGCAACTGTGCCTCCACCATGTAGCTCCACCAGTTCTTGTGACACTCCGAACATAGGTGCTAAGGGCACCAGGAAAGATCCTAAGAATGTAGATTTGGCAATAGTGGAGGCGTTAAACAGATTCAACGCCCCAGTTTCAGTAACACCACCGCCTCCATCTACACCAAATATAAACCCAATATGTATTACCATATCGGAGATTCTGTCCAAGATGCCATAAGAGCAGGGACAACATTAGAAATTCAGCTTTTACAAAAAGCGTATGAAGTAGCGAAAGATTACCTTGATTGAATTTTATATTTCAGGATATGATAAAATAAAAAACCTGTTACATACAAACTTTTATTCTATTCAATCTCACATAGTCGGTTTGTCTAGATTCGTTTTCATTGCATTGCATTAAATTTAGTCCATTGGAAGGGAACTGCACCTTCAAATAAAAATTGAGAAGCTAACTGATTTCTCATGCTATCTGCATTTTTACAACTCGTCCGATCTGTGACAAACTCTGAGCAACATCTTTTCTCCATGCACCATAAATAATATTGCCGTAACAATCTTCTCTGTCAATCAATGAACTTGAGAAGTATTTTCTACTGTCTGTGGTAACTTTTGATTCCACATTTATTACAAAATTATGCAAACATAATGTGGCTTTTGTTATACTCTGTACAAATGCTACAATACGTTTCCTATAAATGATCCAATTCGCTGACATTATTCCAAAAACATTCTCAATTATTCGGCGTCCTCTGCACAGCCTAAAAAGTTTTTCATTGGTCCTTCTAGTGCGGCAATTTAAAGCCCCCTAGTAGAGGAACAACCTCTTTTCAAGCCCATCGGGAATAGTCGGGTTAGGTAGAGGAGATCGGTAGAAGTCGGTTACGTCGCTGCTTTTCGTTCATCGAGGTAGATACGTTTCGATAAGGATTTATTTGTTCGGCGCGCGTTCATCGAGTCACGATAGATCCCTTGGATTGATAACAATTCTCCAGTACCAAGCGCGCGATTTGAATAATATACGAAAAAGAGATTGAAAGTAAGTATATGACATCAATATGTGTATTTTAGATTGGTTTCGATCATGAAGAGCGTGCGCAATGTTGTCGGTTGTGAAATAAACTTCGGTGTTAGAGGAGAAAGACTGAGAGAATGTTGCCGTTTTGTGAAATTTGTCTTGGAGTTGGGGAGATCGTCGGACTTGAATGAAATTTTCGCTGGGAACTGTATAGACGGGGTCCTTACATTTCAACGTATGATCATTAGGTGAGTGGATGAGAGAGAGAGAGAGATGAACATTATTTTTGAATTCAAGAGGAAAAAAACGTGGAATGTTATTCAAGGTGTAGAGTAAAAAATATGGCTGCTGCCATTGAGGGTGTACCAACTTGACATTTAAGAGAAAAAACATGGCAGCTATGAAAATTGGTATACCGGGTGAACCAACGCAATATTTAAGAGAAAAAAACATGGCCGCCTGTCAAATGACATGAGACAGAGAAAAAAAACATGACAGCTGTCAAATTTGCTATACAGGGTGTCTCAAAACGCAACATTTAAGAGAAAAAAACATGGCGGCTGCCAAATTTGGTATACCGGGTGAACCAACTTGACATTTAAGAGAATAAACACGGCTTAAGAAGAAAAAAACATCGCTGCTGCTTGTCAAAAGTCTGGTGGAAAATGAGTCAATGAAAAAACGTTTCATTGGGGGTATGGAGTTGAAATCACATTCGCGTTTTCGTTCACGTTGAGCGTTCGCGTTTTCGTTCACGTTAGGCGTTCACGTTTTCGTTCGCGTTAAGCGTTCGCGTTTTGTGTTCGCGTTCACGTTTTCGTTCACGTTTTCGCGTTCGCGTTTTTATTCACGTTTTCGTTTTCGTTCGTGTTCACATTCAAGCGTTCGCGTTTTCGTTCGCGTTTTCGTTCGCGTTTTCGTTCGCGTTTTCGTTCGCGTTTTCGTTCGCGTTAAGCGTTCGCGTTTTCGTTCGCGTTGAGCGTTCGCGTTTGCGTTTTGCGTTCACGTTCACGTTTTCGTTTTCGTTCGCGTTTTCGTTTTTTGTTCTCGATTTTATTTATCATCATTAAGTAAGGTTAGGTAAATAAACAATATCATAGAAATTTTTTCAATTAATTAATGAAAAATACATATTATTTGGGTAGTATATCGCAGAGCCATTTATATAGGACATTAACGTTATGAAGTCTGCAACTGTAATAGCGTCCTTTGAAATGATGTATACAGGATGGGCCTCCACCGTTGGAGTCATCGAAAACGGCCGACAACCGCAATGAATCTTGAATTTGTTCCAAATTTACAACTTTCGTATGTATATTGAACTGTTGCAGTTTACCATTCAGCATCAATGGATTCATCTCGATGTCAGGGAACATATTCAAGCATTTTGCAAAGCCCAAAGGTTATAGGAGGCTAAGTTCATTATTATTGAAGGTACAATACGAACATTTGGACTGTTTATATGTGCAATCCCAGCAATTGTGCGGACGTTTCGGCCGTATTGCACGCGTCTCAAACATTTTCCAAAAACTTTGTTACCACCTCTCAACGTTTTCGAAAAACGTAAAAACGTTGTAACCACCATTCCACGGTTTTGACAACGTGGTTAGTAAGTCTTACAGCCGTATGCATAGTCAATCGCCAGCGACTCGCCAGAGTTTCGCCGTTCGCTACACAAGGATTATAATGCACAGTCGAGCTCCAAAAAAGTGACAACTACGTGATAAGTCACATTTTGGTGAAACGCTGGCGATGTACCACTTTTTTGGACTCGACTGTGCATTATAGTTCTTGTGTAGCGAGCGGCGAAACTCCGGCGAGTCGCTGGAATTGACTATGCATACGGCTGTTAATGTTTCGCCATAAAGTGTGGTTAGATAGATAAATCGAAAAAAAAAGGATGTTAGCTTAACGACAACGCCACAACGCCTTAGACCGCCCGGCCAACCTAACTTATAAGTATGCATAATGAAATGTTGGTATTGTAGGATAGGGTAAAAATTCAAACATCTTGAATACAAAATTTATCAAGCATTTTTATTTCTGTAATATATTACAAAGCCATTTGTAAAGAATATCTACGTTTCGGAGGCTTCAATTGTAGTTGGTTTGATTGAGAATGTGATGCATACAACATGATATGCCATCATTGCTGCTGAATGTGGGGGCCATCCATGACGTATTATCATAATCCTCCAAGTTCACAACACGTGTAAGTATGCCCAACTGGTGAAATTTCGCAGTAAGATAGTCTCGTTTTTGAAGTCCTCGCACATTAACGATATCCACATTTTGTAGATTTTCGTTGAGGATGGCATCCAATTGATGATATTCCAGAAAGCCGGAGGAATACCTCAAAACGTGAACGTTTCGCTCCAAGAAACATGCGGTACGTCGATCCTCTTTACTCAAAGAGGAATATGGTATGTTTGGCAGCAGTAAAAAGTTACTGCATTGAATTCCAATCCTAATGGCCATCTCCTTAGGATGAAATTGCATATCGATGGTGAAGCCTTGAATATCTACAACCGCTATTCTCATGTTGACTCTGTGATTGATACTGAAGTAATATCACACATTCAGTTCCATTTCTTAATGATTTCGCTGAGTGGGAGGTGCTCAATGACAGTTTCGTGCACAATGATGCAATAGGCTCTCGTATTTTGGGGAAATCCCTCAGATGCTTCGATTTCAAGTTTCACATCAACACTGGAACTTTTGATGCTCTCATCCCTTCTGGAACAATCGATGACAAAGAGAGATTTGTCTATGAAGTTGGTGGAAGTGAGAAGTGGATTATGTTGATTAGTAATTTTGTAGCTAAGACCGAATTGTGAGTAGTTGAAATAGGCTTGCGAAAAATTCCCCTTTGCAAAATTCAGGTTCATATTCTCTTTGGGGTAATTCTCACCGTTCAGAGTGAGTGTTATATTAGTGATATACAAATTAGTGAATACTGTTGGATCATTGTTGAATTGGGTATGATCACGATTTTTTTGGAAACATACAATCACATAGCGGGGACTTTCGAGAAACGATGAAGTCTTGACGGCCCATATTTCATTTTTTGCACCTTGCGTGAGAGCAGGCAACATGTGAAGTTCCCATTTTCTGAACGGCATGAAAATAGGAGTGTCAGCTTGGATGGCTTTCAGAAGTTGCAATTTAATTTGATCGTGTGGAAAGATTCGTTTAACTTTGAGTTCAATATTTTCAATTTCCAGCATAACTTTCGTCTTTTTGAAGCAGTTGCTATCATTTCCAGCTCTTACCAATCTGATGGTATGTTTGCTATAGGAAACACATTGATAATCGTTGAAAATATTCAAAAAATGTTTCAGCGGGATGAGCATTTTTAATGTTAGAGTGGTTGGGCTGATGACTCCTGTGTTGGTGGAAAAAGTCCAACCTGAGGTGGCCAAGTGTTTGATATCTTCATCGGTGTAGGTGAGGAAGCCTCTGACCGTACTAACAATTCCAACTTCACGAACTGTTTCCAATTCCTTGCCACTTTGTTCATAACTAGCAGATTGAAACATGAAAGCACCAGCATTGTTTACGAATGTCACCCGATCATCTCCTTTAGTTTTCACAACTTTTCCGCTGATGAACAGTAGGCTGTCATACAAGGCGTCATAGGCATCAGATTGATTAATGTCGATCTCAATAACATCATTGTTGCGGAAAGACTTGACATATGGGTAGTAGATCCGCCATTCCACTTTTTGTATGGATTCATCGTTGTGCGGTTTTCGGAAAATGTTGAACACTTGATTGGACAACATGATAACCTAGAGATTCCAAAAACAATTTATTTTCAGGTGTCAGTAGTTGACGCTAATGATGCTTGAAGGTCTTGGTGAAGACTGACTTGGAGTATGGCTTTGAGTTATTCTTATAGATAGTTAACACCATACTTTCTCTTCAATTCCAAACGAATTATTATTTACTCGTTTCGAAAATCAATCAGTTGGGAATGTCGGTCAAGTACTCGCAACGTTATATTGTTTATTTCGTTTCTATGAGAAATAGGTAGATAGATGATTGGGTGTTTCGTCAATTGCGTAACCAGGATCAACACCAATAGCAAATTCGTATATCGTATGAGACGGTGCGTCGTTGTAGAAGGCTCCAAACGTAATGTTGCTATCTATATGTATGGTGCGTACTTTAATGATATCCACAGGCAGGTCGGATGCGTAATGCAGGTTAGGTTTGAGAAGATTAGACGAAAACCCCAAAATGTAAGCCAAACTATTTGCAGGTCGAAAATCGATTGAGTGTTTGAGGCAAAATATTTCACTTTTCAGCGTAATATTATTCGGTTTGTGATAGAAAAATTCATCGGGATTTTCCTTAAACATTTTGGGTAAGATGTGTTTGGTTATCAGTTCTTCAATATCACCAATTTCGTAAGATCCGACAGGGATATCAATAGTTTTTCGCTTATTTTCATCACTATTCTCGTAATAATAGAATTTTGTATCCTCTTCAGTGTTTGGAATACTGTTGTAAGAATGGAAACTGAGCAAAGCCAAACTGTATTCTGAATCGGAATCCAATTGAATGGGTGGATTGAAATCGGTGGAAAGCGTCGAAGAACGACTCTTTAGCGTTAATATCATAGACATGACTGACAAACATCAAACAGTCACACACCTTAAATAAAAAAAAATGCTTTGAGCAGAAAAATCATTTACTCCTACAGTAATAACATTCAAATTGTGCGCTAACGGGTCCATGATACTCTGCTTCTTGAAGTGATGCGGCAGACAGTCCAAACTCATTTTGATAATGAATGAAACATGGTAGACAAATCTGCAAAGCGAGTCGATGTTGGTAGTCCTTGTGTAATTTATGCCAAACATCCAATAATTCATGATCAAATAGTCAATCGATAAAGCTTTCAATTCAGCATCGGTGAAATCCTGCAAAGATTTATTTAGAGGCGTCCTTTCTGCAGGTATTATGAAGTAGAAACTTTAGGCAGATATGACCACAGTTACTTTGATTGTAATTTTGATGCTGATCATTATTATATGTGATTTTTATACCCCCTCCAAAATAACGCACCAATTCCGTGGGAGGTTTGAGATTACCAAAACTGTCGAAATATTGTATGGTATTACCGTTTTTATTGTAAGCTACCCAATAAGTTCCCGCATTCAACCGAGAATCCAAGTTCAGTACGGCACATTCTCGTAACCAAGGACCACAAGTTGATGGTAATGTATCTCGCATAAAGACTCCACGAAAATGCGGTATTTTCAGTTGACGGACACATTTTCGAATTTCCGAATCATATAATGCTCTATGGGGTAGCTTATCTAACAGTTTTTGCTCTTTCAAGTAGAGACCTCGTCCTTTGCTGCGTTGTTGATGCTGCTTCTTGAGGAACAATCCAAATCCTCGAGGTGTTTTACGCAGGTACAAGCCGGAACCCAAATGCTCCATTGCTTTATTGTGACGTTGATCTTCCTCAAGTTTCTTTTTAGCATTTTTTGAATCCACCACCGTCTAAGCGATGGAGATCGCACCCCCTGATAACGCACCCAAAGCTGAAAGGGCAGCAAATATAGGTATGAGTGGTAAGATTCCTCCAGATTTGGCATCGAATGGAATTATCCTAGGTATCCGTATTTTCTTACGTCCTCCAGCTTGACTCAATGCCAGTTTAGCAGCTCGCAAAGCCGAAGCACTAGATTTCTTAATGTTGCTAAGATGTGGCTTCCAATTTTTAATGATTTTTTGAAGCATGTTACGTCGAAAGGACACACCCATACCGAGCTTACGTTTCGCTTTCATGGTGGAAGTGACGAACCAAGCTGCAGCTCGTTCACCAAGTTTAGCGTCTTTCGATTTAACACCTTCCCAAGCTTTATTTTTCAACACTTGGTCTGCTTTATGACGGTCTTTTAAGGAGTTACTTTGAGAGTATGAAATATCGTGATCTCTACAGCTTTTATCGAGAGAATTCACGCCAGGGTCTCCACGCTCCAATCTTTTCTTCAATTTAGTACCTGGACCGCAAAACGAATAGCCTGGTATATGCACTTCGAATGGGAGCTTATTGAAGAGCGAATTGACTACACCTGCACCGGAGTAAGTCAGCATTGAGAATGATGATAGGTGAATAAGATGGTTTTATTTATAACCGTGGCGCGCTCATTTTTTACAGTCATACCATGGAGGTCATTCAACAAGACAAGACATTACCTATTGAAAATTTAGATTTTTTGAATGGAGATCGTAGTAGCAGCATGGTTGGGAAGCATGGAAAATTATTACCCAATTCGTTTCGTGCAATCATTTGTGGGCCGAGTGGTTGTGGAAAAACAAACGCTATGTTAACACTGTTATTCCATCAGAATGGCGCTAAATTTAAAAACATTTACGTGTATTCAAAGTCATTGTACCAACCCAAATATCAAGTGGTTCAAGAGATTTTGAGCAAAGTCAAGGGGTTGGAATATTACCCGTTCAGGAAAAACGAGGAGATCATAAGCCCCCACGAAGCCAAGTCAAATTCCATTTTCATTTTCGAAGATGTTGCTTGCGATGGTCAACAGAAAATTCGAGAGTATTATTCGGTATGTAGACACAAGAACATTGATGCTGCCTACCTGTGCCAGACATATTCAAAAATACCTAAACAGCTGATACGCGATAATTGCAATATGATCATACTTTTCAAACAGGATGAAATAAATTTGAAACGTGTATTCGATGAATACGTCTTCCCCGACATGTCGTTCGATGAATTCAAGAGAATGTGTGCAGAATGTTGGAGTCAGCAAGATCGATATGGAACCATCGTGATTTGCAAAGATTTCGATACGAATAGTGGTCGGTATCAACAAGGTTTTGACAAATATATGAGTATACACATGGTGTGATGTCGCATCATTTCCCATCATGAAACCGTTGAGCAAAGAAGTTGATGTTATTCGAAAAAATAAAATCAACGAAATTGCCAACGTGATTCGAAAAAAATATTTGGCATTGAAATTAGGCAAATCTGAAGAAGATGAGTCGCTGCAGAAATTTTTCAAACCTCCATCTGCGCCATTGAGAAAAATAGCGAATAAAACTTCACACTCTACTACCACAATCAAAGCTGAGGTAAAAACCGAACCAAAACAAGAAGAGCCTGAAATAACTCCATTTCAGTCCGTCGAACATGATGCAAGTACACAGGATGATGATGATGAGGATGTCTTTAACGTAGACGTACAAGAGGATCAAGTTACATCAGACATGAATGAACATGTTGTAGAGGAATATATTGACCAATATCCTATAATGGCTCAACCTTATATTATAAAACATTGGGAAAATAACAAAGGAATCGATAAAAAATACGGCCCTGACTATGATGAGGTAACTTCAAAATGGATCTTAGGACTTAAAGAAATAGATTTCGGAAAGCAAAATGGATACATTAAAATGGACGGATTTCATTGGAAAGGGACACCCGATTTATATGGGTTGATATTTCTCAGCACACCTGAAAACTATACTCCCGACGACTTGCAGGTATACAAAACAATTTTGGATTTATCGAGCGTTCACAAAAACATTAAGGGTAATGCAAAAGGTACTCAGAGATACAAGTGGGCTGAAATAATTAAAACGTTGTTTCGTCCAGCAAATCAACGAAAAGCATCATCACGTACCGGTTTACCTAAAACACCTAGTACAACGACAGGTAGTGGTTTACCTTCTGCAATGACATTCAATACCAAACCGATGGAATTCATTCACTAGGACGATCCCAACGAACTGTGTTACCGGCTCAAATTAATGATTGCCTCTCGAGATGCTTGAAATACTTCACACGACGAGATTATTGCCAATTTGAGTGAACTCAAAGAGGCAAATATACTTCCATAAGAAGTCGTGCATTCCCCCAAACATCCACTTTTTCAAAATGGTTATCGATAAGTTTGGACGTAGCGACACCGGTGATAGAAAGCGAAAATTACCTACGCCCTCTGGCGTTGGTTTGGTACACACCCCAGATGGCGATATTGATTTCGAAAATTTGAAATTGTGTAATGTCAAAGGCCCTACTTACGATACAGATGCTGTTAACAAACAGTATGTGGATAAAATCTGTGAAATGATAAATAATTCAGTTCATGGTATGCAAATTGAACTACAAAGTACTCAAAATAAAATTAGGGTATTAGATGAGAGAGAGCATCAATCTACTGAACAATTGGAGGGCTCCATTCGCAAACTAGTTTCCAACTTGACTGGAGTGCGGACGGATATGAAAAATAATCAAAATGAGGTAACTACAGCTGCGAAAGAATTCGATGCAAAAATAAAAATGCTCAAGAGCAACTTAGCTCAATTGACTCAAATGAATGCTGAACGATATGAGAAGCTTATTACTCTGTTAGAAGAACTTGGTGAGGATTTTGAAGCTGAGGTTGGGATTATTCGTGAGAATCTTTCAAGAAAAGTAGCAGAGATGAAATTAGTTAATGTTGCATTAGACAAACAAATGGAAGAGAAGTTGGCCCACTTTCAAGTTGATATCTCCAAACAAATCACCAAAATAAATTCGGATATAGCGGAGACAAAATCTGTTATCGAAAAAATCAACAAAAAACAAAATTATCCATCGCCATAATAAAAGAGCAGGTTTCACGTTTATGTCATCAGTCATGTCGACTTCCAAAGACAAGATTCAATTTGTCAACGAGTTGCATAAACCGATTAGAAAAATCTATCCTCGACGTCGCACCATCATCAAAGGATTGGATGATTTATGGCAGATGGACTTGGCTGAGATGAGACCGTACGCTCACCAAAATCGAAATTTCAAACTCATTCTAGTCGTTACAGATTGTTTTTCTAAATTCGTGTGGACTCGACCGCTGAAATCGAAAACGGGCGAGGAAATCACCAAAACGTTTGCAGGCATTTTGGCACATACGAAACGTTGACCCATGAATCTACAAACGGACCAGGGTAAAGAATTTTGGAACAGCAAATTCCAAGGGTTGATGAAAAAACATGGAATAAATCACTACAATACGTACAGCATCATGAAGGCTTCTATGGCTGAACGCGTGATAAGAACTTTGAAAGAGAGACTTTTCAAGTTTTTCAGTTTGAATGGCACCTACAAATGGTTGAATATATTGCCTGAAATTACAAAATCCTACAATGAGACGCGACACTCAAAGACGGGCATGAAACCCTCGGAAATCAACAGGGCCAACGAAAAGCAAATTCTCAAATTAACACACAGTCATTTGAAAATAGCTGGGCCAAGAAAATTCACCAAGGGTGATGTTGTGCTAATCAGTAAGGCACAACACGTTTTTAAAATGGTTACACACCCAATTGGACTACAGAATTATTCAAAATTATCAAAGTCAACTTTACCAACCCCGCCACCTTTATGCTTGAGGATATGCAAGGTGCTCCTATCAAGGGTGCCTTCTATGGGGAGGAACTGCAAAAAACTGGCAATCCAGATATACCGGGTGGCTACGGAAGTATTGCCTACGGAATATCTCAGTTATTGTATGGAGTAGGTTTGTGAAATTTGGAGCGTAGACATAAGAGCTAAGACATAAGAGCGTAGACATAAGAGCTAGAATTTGAGCATATTGACATGTCGAAGTTAACTTCCGGTCTGACCGGAAGTAACATCAACTTTCTTATTTTAAATGGAAACCCTATTTTTTTTTCTTTTCGCTTTATTCAGTATCCAATTCCCTTTCTAATGACATATCACAAGTTGGTATCTAACCAGAAACTAGATCAGAAAAAAATTATTATTGTAATTCACCGAGTAGGCCGTGGAAGCAAAATGAAAGCCAAAAATTGAAAAGTTGGCTATGGAAACCATACGTCACTTGATACCAGTTGCTACTACTGTGATATTTTATTTTCATTCGTCGGCGTTATAAAAAGCCGCCAAAAAAAATATTGGAAAAATTGGGAAAAAAACAATACTCTGTAGGTCCATAACTTAAATAGGAACATACAACTTTTTCTTGCCTGTACTATTCAGCATAACCATTCCTTTCTAATGATATAATAGAAAATAATTTTCTGAACTGAGATACCAAAAAATCTAATTATTATTCTTCAAATAACAAAACAGATTATTGCCATACGCAAAAATAAAATTAAAAATAATGTGGAATGATAAATTATATCCTGTAGGTTCTAGATTAAATAGGAACATAAACGTACTTGGTATGTGCCATCGTCCATAGATATTCTAATATCTACCTATGGACGATGTTTGTGCTATTCAGAATAATCATTCCATTGCAATAATCATTCGAACCAAAATATTAACAAGTAGGCTGATTAAGATGTATTTTGGAATGAAACAAAATAGAAATGAGAGCTGTCACGAACGCTGCTATCCATATTATTTTGACGTTCGAAGTAGTGTTTTTGATTCTGCCATTTTAAAAGGGTTTGGAAATCGAAATCAGTTAGTGGAATTTTCAAAAAATGTCCCGTTATTCACGAACCGAACAAATTGACATGCCTCTCATTTATGGTGAATGTTTAAAAAATTCTTATGCCGCTGAACGATTGTATTTAGAGCGATATCCAGGGAGGCAGCAACCGTCAAGAAGGTATTTCCAGTTGCTTGAAGAAAAATTAAGAACTGAGCCTGATGTTCACGAAGACCAAGAAGCATTTGTTATTAATGAGGAAACTGAAATTAATGTATTAGCTTTGGTACAATACGATAGCACAATTTCCTCAAGGCAGATTGGCGCCGAATTAGCTATAAGTAAGGACTCTGCTAGGAAAATTTTGAAAAAACATCGATTGAAATCCTTCAAGTATCAGTTGCATCAACATTTGTATGAAAATGACGGTGAAAGGTGCCTGGAATATTGTAATTGGTTTCTTCGACAAAATGCTGAGAATCACCTATTTAACTATTATATCTTGTTTACGGACGAGTCAAGATTTACCAACAATGGATTATTCAACAGGAATAATACAAGGTAGGTACTGTACTTTATTTGGATTATTGTCGATAGTCGAAGTGTAAAGTGCTGAAAGTGTGAACGATCTTTTGTTCCAGGTACTGGGCGATAGCAAACGAGCACCGGTTTCGACAAGGCGGCTTCCAGGAGAGATTTGGTGTGAATGTTTGGGCAGGAATAGTTGGAACTCATATTGTTGGCCCCATTCTTTTTCAAGGCCAACTAACCGGAGAGAGATACTTTAATTTTTTAACGAATGAAATTTCGGAATTTATTAACAACCTACCAGCGGTAATAACTGAGAGAATGTACTTCCAGCAAGATGGCGCCCCTCCGCATAATTCAAGAATAGCGAGAAATTATCTTCAAAATCGCTTTCAAGAGAGACTTATAACAACCCATGGTCAAGTCAGGTGGCCACCAAGATCACCTGATCTTACTCCGTGCGACTTTTTTCTATGAGGGCATCTTAAAAATAGGGTGTATTCCACACAGCCTACAACTCTACATGAGCTAGAAGTAAAAATTCTTATAGCTTTCCAAGATATCACGCCCCAAATGTTGAGAAACGTTTTACATGAAAATATCACCAGAGTCAATAAATGTATTGTCGCTGAGGGAATGCATTTCGAACATTTGTTTTGAATTTATTTTATCTTTAATCCTATCAATTTGAATTTTTTTTTTCGATAAATCTGTTTTTTTCGTTATTTGAAGAATAATAATTTGTTGGAGTTTTATTAAGAAAGTTTTATTCATGTTACATGTATTTGAACACGTTGTATACATTTTCAATTTTGAATAGTTACCAAAGTTTGTTTAAAAAATAGCAAGAAATATATTGACATTAATTTGACAAGTTGGACCGGAATTTTTATTTTCGTTCTTCGAGACCGGATATTTCCAATAAACCTAATAATATTACAGGTAAAGTAATAACATATGGTCCTTCATCGCCTAAAAGGAACCGCACTTTGGAATTTACTATGTCTGAAGTACGTAAAAGTGAAAGACTTGCCGGAAAAAGATCTGGGAAAGATACAGAAAAACAAGCAATAGCCAAAACCGAGAATCCAGGACGTTCAGATGAGCACAAAGAGACCAGTTCTTCTAAACATTCTTTGGTTGATTATAATCCCGACAAAAAATCTACCAGAGATTCTTTCATTGCTGACAGCAAGAAGAACTACTCCGCACACAGCAAATCTCGTCATGGAAGCAAGTCGGCTAGTACAAAACGAAGTTCTGTATCTTCACGACGACAAAAGGAAATGGAAATCGAGACTGAAATAAGGAAGAGACAGATAGAACAAGAAGTTCTGAAGAAAGAACAGGAGATCTTGGATTTACAACTCGCAATGAAATTAGCACAGATGGATTCGGGTTCAAGTGATACGGATCACGACGATATAAGGTCAGTCCAATACAAAGAGTCAGTGGTAAGTGATGGTCCTGATGTTCAGAAATGGATGACTGGAAAAGTTCCATGGAAAAGAAATGATGACATAGCAGGTACTGAAAATAATCCGAGAGTTGAGTTGCTCGACAAAAACTTAGATAAGGTAGGTGATCTTTATTCATCCAAATCTGAAATAACTTCGATGAAAAGTCAAAATCTTTGTAGCTGTCAATATCAATTGACAGATAATGACATTAGGAAGATTTTGACCAGACAGGGTGTTCCTAAAGATCTGCCTGTATTCAGTGGTGATCCAACGGAATGGCCAAATTTCATTATACAATATAAGAACTCAACATCCATTTGCGGTTATTCTAATGAAGAAAATCAATGTCGTCTTCAAAAATGCCTCATGGGTATCGCCAGAAAGATAGTACAATCTCTTTTGATACTACCGCAGAATGTAGACAAAGTTATCAGTCTTTTAGAAAAACGATTTGGTCGCCCAGAATATATAATTTCCCTTTTATTAGACAGGGTGCGAAATTTTCCTACTGTCAAGGAAGACAAACTGGAAATTTTAATTGAATTTTCAGATGAGGTAAAAAATTTGGTAGCTACCATTGAAGCATTGAAAGAGGAAGACCATTTGCGGAATCCATTACTTTTACAAGAGTTATTGAATAAATTGCCATTTTCTCAGAAACTCAGTTGGGTGGAACACTTGGCTAATAAAAATATCAAATGTAAATTGGTTGAATTTTCTACTTGGTTAGATTCAAAAGCGGATGCAGCTAGTCAACTTTTGATTCCGCGAATTTCTGACGAGAAAAATGCAAGTTCTAAAAATAAATTGAAAACTAGAGACACAACACTCACAACTAAAACTGTGAATAAAACCTGTTTGTGTTGTAAAAATGAAGTTCATCATCTGAGTATTTGTCCAAAATTCAAATCTCTTTCAACAAATGAAAGATGGTCATTTGTGACATCAAATAAGATATGCTTTTCTTGTCTTTTTCCATTCCACAGTATAAAAGTGTGTAGAAAAAGGAAATCTTGCAAAGTTGATGGGTGTCAAAAACCTCACAATGAAATGTTACACCATGAAAGTATAGTGGAAAATTTACCGAAAGAGAGCGATGTTGAAACAAATTGTCACATACTGACAGACAGAAAAGTTTTACTCAAAATTCTGCCTGTTGTGATTTCAAGAGGTCGAAAACAAATCGAAACATTCGCTCTCCTCGATGACGCTTCTACTGTCACTTTGATAGACGAAGACTTAGCCAATGAATTAGATTTAACTGGACCCCAACAATCTCTTAGTTTGCAATGGACAAATAATCAAGTTGAAGAACAAAATGATTCCAGAGTTGTTAGTTTCAAAATTTCATCCAAGTCAAACTTAGATTCCAATTTTTATTTGCGCCATGTAAGAACAATCAGAGGTCTCTCTTCACCAAATCAATCTGTTAATATTCAAGAAATTTCCCAAATTTACCCATATATAGATGGCCGATTCACATCTTTGGTTAACGCTCAACCAAAAATTCTAATCGGACAGGACAATTGGCATCTATTGGTAAGTAAAAAGGTTATTTCTGGACCTTGGCATGGCCCTGCAGCTAGCAAGACAGCTCTAGGATGGGCTATACATGGAAACTTCAAAGTGAATTTTGAAAATGAACCAGAAAGATTCGTTTGCTTCGTGGACCACAAAGTGAAAGATGACCTCGATATTCTACATGATCTCGTAAAAGAGCATTGGAAAATTGAGGCGTACACAGAATCTGGAAGATCAATGTCGAAGGAAGATCTACGTGCTCAAAATATTTTAGACGCCACGATGAAGAGGGTCGACGATGGCTTCGAAACTGGACTTCTCTGGAAAGCTGACAACTTGATTCTTCCCGAAAGTAGAAATAATGCCATGAAGAGACTTCTATCCACAGAAAAAAGAATGGATAAGGTCAATACTTTTGCTTTGAATTATGTAAAAAAAATGCAAGATATGGAAGAAAAAGGCTACATTTCCAAACTTCCCTCTGAGGACATTGAGAAACACTTCAATAATGTTTGGTATCTTCCTCATTTTGGAGTGACCAATGTCAATAAACCAAACAAATTGAGGGTGGTTTTCGATGCGTCAGCAAAATCGCAAGGCGTGAGCCTCAATGACTGCTTGTTGACAGGACCCGACCTTTACAATTCCTTGCAAATCATACTTCTCAATTTCCGTATTAAAAGATTTGCTTTCACTGCAGATATCAAGGAAATGTTTTTGCAAGTGAAGGTGAGGAAGGAAGATCGCTCGTCTCAAAGGATTTTATACAGGGGCATGGAAAGAAATATAAAACCGAATGTTTACGAAATAAATGTCGTTTTTTTCGGTTCTACGTGTGGCCCATGTTTGGCACAAGAAGCCAAGAATAGAAATGCTCGCGACTTCAGCAAGGAGTATCCCAAAGCTGTTGAGGCTATCATCAATTCGCACTATATGGATGATTATTTAGGTGGGGCAGATACTGAAGAGGAAGCCGAAGAGATCATACGGGATGTAATTTATGTACATAGCAAGGGAGGTTTCACAATCTGTAATTGGGTAGCTAACAACCCAGACATCTAAAGACAGGTGAAAGACAATTTGATAGCCGATGGTCAGAAAAATTTGGACAAACATTTAGAGTTATCAACCGAACGAATACTTGGTGTTTGGTGGGATCCAAGGAATGATGTTTTCACATTTAAAACCAACTTTCATAAAATTGAAAGAAAATTGTTGAACAAGGAAAGTAGACCGACAAAGAGAGACGTTTTAAGAGTGGTAATGTCAGTATTTGACCCCCTCGGATTCCTAGCAAATTTCATCATACAGGGTAAAATACTTTTGCAAGATATCTGGAGGAGTAAAATAGATTGGGATGATGAAATTCCTGATAATCTTTTTACCAAATGGGCTAGATGGATTGAAGACCTGAAAAATATTCAACAATTCAAACTCCCTCGACAATATTGTCCAATGAATAGACAAGACAGCTCTCTTCAGTTGCATATATTCACCGATGCTTCTGAGAATGCATATGCTAGTGTTGCATATATTCGTTGGGATAATGGAGAAGAAGTACAGGTTTGTTTTTTGAATTCCAAAACTAGAGTCTTACCTTTAAAACCCTTATCAATACCTCGTCTAGAACTTCAGGGAGCTCTGATTGGGGCACGACTAGGCTCGAGTTTGGAAAAATCTTTGGAATTGAACATTTCCAGTACATTTTATTGGACCGATTCAAAAACCGTTCTGTACTGGATACGATCGGAGGCAAGAAGATTCAAGATGTTTGTTGCCCAACGTCTTGGAGAAATTCAAGAAATCACCAACATTCTAGAATGGAGATATGTGAAATCCAAAGACAATGTTGCTGATGAAGCAACCAAAAGCTATGACAAAACTGATTTTTCAAGTTCCAGTAGGTGGATTACTGGTCCAGAATTCCTATGGCAAACACCAAATCACTGGCCGCAAGAGGAATGTTCAATCGATTTGAATCAAGAAGAGTTTGAAGTTAGAAGAGATTTTATTTGTTTTCAAACGTCGCCGTCAACAGAAATTATCGTTACTCCAAAACTTGAAAGTTTCTCTAGTTGGCTGAAATTATTAAGATCAACAGGATGGTTGTACAGATTTATAGATAACTGTAAGAAACATAAAAGAACTGGCAAACTTGATGTTTCAGAACTGGAAAAATCAGAAACTATCTTGTTGAGGAAAGTACAATTAGATGCATATCCTGAGGAATTGTCGATTCTCAAATCAAAAGGAAGATTATCACCATCCAATAAGTTGTACAATCTTGATTGTATATATGATGAGACAGATGGACTGATCAAACATAGTGGGAGAATAGATAATGCTCCTCTGGATGAAAATACCAAAAAACCTGCGATGTTGAACTCGAAACATTTCATCACCAAATTGATTATCAAACATCATCATGAACTCGTGAATCATCATGGACAAGAAATCGTCGTAAACAATCTTCGACAAAAATACTGCATCACAAAAATTCGACAGGCAGTCAGAAGCTGTTGGGCGAATTGTCAAGTCTGCAGAAACAGAAAAAGTTTACCCAATGTGCCTATCATGGGACAATTGCCGATTTGTCGAGTTGAACCTACCATAAGACCATTCATAAGGACGGGTGTGGATTACTTCGGACCAATAGAAGTAACAGTGAAAAGATCCCATGAAAAGCGATATGGTGTTTTATTTACATGTATGGTAACACGATCTGTTCACATAGAAATCGCGCACGATTTGAGTACTGACGGATTCATCTATGTATTCAGGCAATTTGGCTGCAGGAGAGGTTTTCCAGAAGAAATGTTCAGTGATAATGGACTCAACTTCAAAGGTGCCGAAAGAGAATTAGCAGAAAATTTGCAGAAATTGAACCAAGATGAAATTCAGAAATATTGCGCAGTAAAAAAACAAGATGGACTTTCAACCCGCCATTGGCTCCACACATGGGAGGTGCGTGGGAACGACTGATACAATCAATCAAAAAACATCTCAGAGAAGTACTGAAAGGAAGATACCCCCAAGAATATGTACTAAGGACAGCTTTCGCTAAAATTGAAAATATTTTGAACTCACGACCACTGACTCACGTATCGACTGATCCCAATGATCCCGAAGCGTTAACCCCGAATCATTTTCTGATAGGCCCTTCGTATGCTGCGCTATCATGTTCTAAAATTGAGGAGAAAAATCTCAATCTCCTAACAAAATGGAAGGCAGCCCAGAAAATAGCTGATATATTCTGGCAACGATGGTCCCGTGAATACATAACTTCTCTAAC
The DNA here is from genome assembly GCA_944452925.2 of Chrysolina oricalcia. NCBI lineage: Eukaryota > Metazoa > Arthropoda > Insecta > Coleoptera > Chrysomelidae > Chrysolina > Chrysolina oricalcia. The sequence continues at coordinate 43,478,918 of OX101811.2, forward strand.
AAAACGAAACAAATGGCATAAAGATCAGAACTCCATCAAGTTAGAAGATATTGTGCTAATTTGCGATCCGAATCTACCACGAAACTGTTGGCCCAAAGGTAGAGTTGTTAATCTGTATCCATCCAAAGATGGAAAAGTCCGAGTTGTTGACGTTGTTACAGCAAAGAAAACCATTTTCCGAAGACCTGTTTCAAGATTATGTATTTTACCAATCCAAACAACCGAAGAGAAGTAATTGTTAACGGAAACAATTACTGAGGAGGAGAAATGTTGGAGTTTTATTAAGAAAGTTTTATTCATGTTACATGTATTTGAACACGTTGTATACATTTTCAATTTTGAATAGTTACCAAAGTTTGTTTAAAAAATAGCAAGAAATATATTGGCATTAATTTGACAAGTTGAACTGGAATTTTTATTTTCGTTCTTCGAGACCGGATATTTCCAATAAACCTAATAATATTACAGGTAAAGTAATAACATAATTGGATTTTTTGGTATTTCATTTCAAAAAATTACTTTCTATTATATCATTAGAAAGGAATGGTTATGCTGAATAGTACAGGCAAGAAAAAGTTGTATGTTCCTATTTAAGTTATGGACCTACAGAGTATTGTTTTTTTCCCAATTTTTCCAATATTTTTTTTGGCAGCTTTTTATAACGCCGACGAATGAAAATAAAATATCACAGTAGTAGCAACTGTTATCAAGTGACGTATGGTTTCCATAGCCAACTTTTCAGTTTTTGGCTTTCATTTTGCTTCCACGGCCTACTCGGTGAATTTAAATAATAATTTTTTTCTGATCTAGTTTCTGGTTAGATACCAACTTGTGATATGTCATTAGGAAGGGAATTGAATGTTGAATAAAGCGGAAAGAAAAAAAATAGGATTTCCATTTAAAATAAGAAAGTTGATGTTACTTCCGGTCAGACCGGACGTTAACTTCGACATGTCAATATGCTCAAATTCTAGCTCTTATGTCATTATATCGACGCTCCAAATTTCACAAAGCTACTTCATACAATAACTGAGATATTCCGTAGGCAATACTTCCGTAGCCACCCGGTATATCTCGTGGAAAAAGTGTTGAGAAAAAAGGCAAAAAAATGTACGTTAAATGGCTCGGCTTGGATGCCAAACATAACAGCTGGATAGAAAACGTTGATTTTGTATAGAATCTTATGGAAAACGAGCACACTGAATCTTTCATTGGAGGGCCTTTCAATCATTTTTTCAGCCAAGAAACATGCACCAAAAATTAACCATGTGATCTAAAGATATAAAAGCTTATGCAAACACAGTTGAACAATTAGTTTGAAAACGAAAATGTCTCTCGATAGTGGCTACGGTAGCGAAGTTGAAGCGATGTGTGATAGTGATGGAGAATATTACAATGAAACTATAAATGCCGTCGATAGAGCAATACGAAATAGCAGCTCGAAACGAAAACCAATTGTTGTTGATGGCCTTTCCAATGGCATCCTATAAAATTCGATGCGGCCTGAGTCCATGCATCATCTTGAAGCAACAATTCTCCATTCGTACCATTAATTTTGCATGCGATGAATGGACAACCCTCATTGGTATCTTGCGAACATCGAAGGAAAATATTTTTGAATCACAAATCGACGACTATGTAGACGAATATAATCCAACCACAACACGTTGCGAGGAATACATTTACGTTACGCAGTACATCGAAAGTCATACCCAACAAATTTCCATTTCCAAGGATACCACAAACATGGAGCTGTCTGAACAAGATGTGAACGACATTCTCAATACACACATTGGGGTGCTATCCGACCGTATCGCTATGCTGGATGATTTGAATATTTGTGAATATTATTGTGGTGTTTTTGACATTATCCAGACATGGTTACGTGAAAATAAAACCAATTTAAGTTTGGAAGAAATTATACGAGGTTTCTGTTAAGCTTCATCTTTGGATAGTATGTATACTAATGCTTTACGCGAATATTTATTTTATTATAAACAAAAACTCGTGTATGATTTAAGTGATAAATGAAAAAATTGTACTTTTGAAAAATGTATAATGTAATAAAATGTCAAATTTCAATATATTTTTTTTTAATTCATATCAAATCAACGTGTGTGTGTGTGTGTGTGGTTACAATAATAAACACTCAAATACATTTTTATACAAACATAGTATAAGGTTCAAATTTGAATTTAAAAAACTAAAACATTCTGAATCAGTAAAATGATAATTTTTCCTCATTTGTTTTTTCAGCTCTCTAATACAATTCACATTAAGTATTTTTTAAAATTCTTTTGGTATAATGAAATAACAAGTATTATACCTTTGGAATACCAAATTTCAATTTTAAATTTTGAATCAACAGTCCAACAAATTGTGTTTGCAGCTAATTCTTGCAAAGTTGGTGGAGCTCTACCGGTGTTGGAAATATTGGGGGTAACACACCTATCGGCCATATTCCAGCTAGAACAAAATATTTGGTGAATTACGCTAATAAATAAAATCCAAAATGATACCCTATAATATTATTTCAAACTATAATGCCCCCAAGGTAAAGTGTCAGATGATTTGGATATTACTTTTCATTTATCGTCATGCGGACTCAAGGCTATTTTCACCTGCTTGATACTGAAAACATTGTGAGCATATGAACGAATACTACACTGCTCACGTATTTTTTCTTTGCAATTTCTGAGGCAATCGGTATAATCTTCAAAAGTAATTTTATTTTTGACTACATTATACCAAATTCCCTTAGATTTTTCGGTAACTTTTCCGCCCTGCACTTTGTAGGCATAGATTTTGGAACGTAGCCCTGCAAAGTGTGTGATAATTCCACCATACGCCTCATCTTTCATTAGCCCAGGAATTTTTTTATTTACCAGTGGAATTTGAAATTTATTATTGGGCGAATAGTCAGAAGTGTCAAATTTTGATATGTGCTTTTCAATAAGTTCTGAATAGACATCATCACACTTCATTTCGTATACAAAACTGTCTGTATCTGTATACATTAACTTGCAATTTTCTATACCCACAGTTGGCAGCATAAAATCGTAATGAAAATCAAACATGTTTTTGAAATGTTTAATATTGCCATTCCTATATACAAAGGTTTATCAAATATAAGTTCAGTTTTTCTCAATTCAATAGCAACTAGGTCTGTATCGAAAACGGTTCGACTCTGAAATCGAGGACTAGATATTAAATTTTTAGCGCCATAATGGCCGGTCCAGGAGTTCACAAGTTTGACCACCCTGTGTAACCGGATGTTCTCCATTGTTTTACCAAAGACTGCATTATTCATTAGTTTGTATAAAGTTTTTTCAAAAGAGTTGGTGGCTGCAGCCCTCAGACGAGTACTCAGCTCAATATAGGGTTGCAGCCGTGCAGACTGTTTGAATTTGAGTACTCTACAAATTTTGGTCAGGATCAAACCATGTTTCAAGGCTTGCTTCAAATTCCGATAGTGCAAAATATATTTTTCTCTATTATACAGGGTACCTAGTATTTTTTTTGTTTGGAATCTGGTGGTGCTCGATGTTCGGGGCAAAATGGGAAATCTTTATGGGTATCATGTAATCATTCAGGATACTCTAAATCGACTTCCAATATGTACCCTTCTGAAGCATTGTTGGGAATTTTACTGACATCTTTATAGAAAATTTCCACCCACTGAAAACCGTCGTAGGGTAAAAACTCTGACATTGCCCACCCATATAAATAATTTACATCTAAATACAAAGGATATTTTGAAGGCTTTTTAGGATCATATGTTTCCATATATTTATTATTTGCTTCACTGTATCTATTCGAACAAACTGAAATTCTGCCCCTAATTGCCTTTTCTACAAACATAATCATGTCAATGTCTTTTAAAATTTGTAATTTACATTTTGTATACTTTAACATGGCCTCCCACGTATAGCTAGGCATCGTGAAAAACCATGAGGGCTCCAGCCCATAAGTTGCCATACTTTTTTGCCAAAAATTTTCGAAAACTTCTGCCAATAAAATATCCGTTTTCAAATATAAGTCTGCATACAAACCCAAATTTGTAATTTTGAATGACTTCCAAACATTTTGTGCGTAAGCATATTTCTCATCAGTATGTATACATCATTTAATTTATTATAGAATTCTTCCCGTGACGGTAACTCAGTATCATTCAATTTTTTTATGTTATCTACATAATCGTATGGAAATACCTCCTTGGTGAGAAGAGTGAATTTCTCATCATCCAAATGAACAAATTCTTTTTTTTAATTTTTCAAATCATTTTCACTTAATGTGGATGCTAATTCATCCAAAGACGTCCCCAAAAATCTGAAAGAATTTAATTTTGGTTTCAGCATCGTACTGCGTAAATGAAATGTATTTTTCTTTATTTGAAGGAAGTATGCTCACACATCCTCTTTTCGCGATATCCCTTATAATGAAGTGGCTGTCGTATCCTGAAAGATTGTGAAAAGTGATGGGTACCACAAATAATTTACGAAAATTGGCGTTGCAAACTTGGTGGCTCCACCCCCGTAAAATGATTATGATCGTGTACGATAATATCTTTGGGGGTGAAACGTTTTTCGTTAATATGACATACTGCAATATTCGCATTATGAGGATTCACCACCACCTCCATCGGCTCAATATTTTTTATTTTTGATTGGACCAATTTTGCAATATCAGATAACTCATCGGCAAACCATTGCATACAGTCTTCACCTCGATAACTTTTTAAATAAGAAAGGCTGTCGTCATAGGAACACTTTATGTAGTAGCCTGCACTGAAAGCTATATGTCTTTGGTATTTCACAGTTTTGTCTGAAATATTTTCATTACATTTTTCTAATATTGATTCAAAATCACCATAAATTATAAAAGGACATTCTTGTTTATAAACAAAATTTCGAAATTCTACATAGTCTAATGTCGGAAAAGAAATTTTGCACTCATTTAGTTTTTCGCAATGAGTAGTATGATCGTTTAACTTCTTTTTGCTAGAAAAAATAGCTTAGACATCGATCACAAAAGAATTTTTTACCGCAATCTTTACTCAATTGTTTGGAAACCAACCGCGATAGGTGTTTTATCTGACAGTAATGATATATAATGTCAGTCTTGTCATCGTCGATAGGGGAGCCTCATAATCGTTCAATTTTGGGTGATACTCGTTTTGAATCAATAATAAATTTACGTGTTGGGTTCGTTTTGATATCGTAAGTCTGCTAGGTACTACCTCATAAAATGATTTTTCCTTTGCTTGATTCAATTCCAAAGTATAGGCCTGTAGTATTTAAAACTGTAGAATAATGAGGATATTTTGACACTCTCTGAGGATTTTTTTCCACAGGATATAAGGCGCTGACTATACTCCAAAAGAAGCACATTTCGTAATTTTTTTGCACACTAATGCATGCATGCTTCATTGCGATTTGTTTTGGCAGTGGGATGTAGGATGAACCAACCCCCATTTCATATTTGTTTATTGCTATCTCGAGTAAAATAATTTTACTTAAAGCCCACCCCGAACCACGTTCTTGGAATTCGCTAAGTTTATTCAAAATAACGTCTACACCATTTTCATTATACCAAGCAGCCAAGTCCGTACCTAAATCGATAACTTTATTTGGAATACTGAAATATTTTCTATCAAATAATTCCCCATCATCCGAATTTCTAATGAAATCCCCCGAAAATGTTAAGTTTACTTTGAGACATGACATTTGTTTCATAATATTGGAAATCTCTCGTTTGAAGAAGAAAAAAGCATCGTCTGGAAAAATTTTAGCATCTTTATGAGTCACATTGATTATTACCCCTGGTTTTACTCTGCGATTGAAAACATTGTTAACATTCTGCCACTTTACTCTGGAGCTTCGTCGCTTCAAACCTGAACCTACATGTTTATTATCTATCAATTTTATCATCTCCCCAATTTTTTTAATAATTTTCTTTTTTTCCCCAATGGAAAATTTAATTTTTTTCATAGCTAAGACACATTTCCTCACATGTTTATTGATGAAACTTATAGCCTGTTTAGCAATAACATTTGAATAATTATCCCTGATAAGTGCAAGATATTTATCGATTGTTGACATTACTCTCGGAAAATCACTCATTTTGGATTTTATTTATTAATGTAACTGACCAAATATTATGTTCCGGAGTGAAATTCTTGTTGCGATGGCTTTGGAGCTGAGAGAGAGAGATTTGGAGCTGCTTCCCAGAAGACTGCTGAGATTTGAAGCTGGTTCTCTGGAGAGGTTGCTGCTGAGATTTGGAGAGATGGTTCACATGAGGCTAGTGAGATTTGGATTGACGACGGCTTCCTTATGGTCTGGTATACTACCAAATACTGCACACGTTGATAATGATGATGATGTTCTGAAATGAATTTAATTTTCAATATAAACATACACCAAAGATGTCTTGTTGAATGGCTTTCATGAAGTGACGATAAAAAAAGTGTTGCGCCACACTTATAATTGAAACAAATGTTTTGAGCCATGCAAAAAACGAATATAAATGAAAGACACAATACTATCCTTAATTTTCCACAATTTCAAAGGATGAGGCTGGATTGGTCTTGCCGGTATTGATGACGCCAAGGAAAATTATGCAATACTTTCCGCTGGAAGATTCTTCTATATATGGCCGATATCCCACATGCTGTGGTAGGATCGTAACTTTCTCCCCTAAATCCAACAGCGCCACCTCACCAAATTTGCTTTTTACTATTTTCGCTGACAATATTCTCTGCGGCACTCCCACAGGTAAATCTGCTAGTTTGATGTGTAGCTTCCTTTCCACGACAGAACTTGCATTGAGTTTTTGTAAATCCATCTGAAAAAACCCAAATAAAAAAGTTTTTGCTACAATCAATACACCCACACACACACATAAACATTTTGGAAAACATTAGAACCGCTTTGAATAAGAAATTAAATTAAAAAAGTGCACAAAAACCATTGAAATAAATTCACCTAAGTAAAAACACATAACAATTTTTAAATGCAAATGAAACCTTAAATAAATAAGTTTTTGCTACAACTAAACATACACACAAACATTTTGGAAAACATTTGAACCGCTTTGAATTAGATATCAAACGAAAAAGTGTGCATAAAAGCATTTAAGTAAATTCATCTGAGAAAAACTCAAATTAAAAACAAATGAAATGAAAACTCAAAAGGCAAACATAAGATAAAAGCAATTGAAAACACTTACTTTTCGAAATTGGTACACTGAATTGTCACTGAATGTTGCTACTATCGGCGTCAACAATAAAATGATTTTTCTTCGTGCCTCGCGGTGTGTATATAAATGAAATCTGATAACATTTCTAGAACAAAAAAAACTCGTTTCCATGTATGTGATGTAAATAACACAATATTTTTACGGTTTTGATAATGAGCTATCTAGCCTTCACGGTTTTTCAATAACCGATAACGGAGGCCCAAATACCGCGATTCAATGTCAGGTGATAATACGCCGAATAACAAATGTAGATAACGAATTGTTTTTTTCATATATCTGTCAACAAAAAAAATTAAACCAAATTCAATTTACAAACATGTTTATTAAAGCCATTTTCTGCTGATTTCTACAATTATTTCCTATGCAACTCTCATCAATACACATGCTAATGTTGTAGATACTATGATGAGAATTCTAAATAATTCAAATTTTGACCTCCTTTTCTGTCTCATTGCTTGCGCTGGAACAACTTCTTCCGTATTTGTATCAATTTCTCGAAAATCTTGAAGTACGAGCTTCAATTTGTACTTGAATGATGTATTCTTTGGAATTGCCCCTGAAAAAACTGATAGCTGGCCCTCATTGACTGATGTCAAACGCAATTGTGTTCTGTTACATGCACGATCGAAATCGTCAGTCTTCACGCATATTGCTATAAATTTCACGCCATTTGGTACATTCACATACAAAATATTATTTATTATTGCAGTTAAAAGCACAAAATTCGTTTTCACCAGCGGCGACATATTCTGCACTGTGAAGTTGAATTCTTCGTAATGGATATCTTGATTGTGGTAATTTTCGATCCAACACTTTGTCCTGAATATCCAAATTATTCAACTGCTTTACAACATTCTCCTTATCTTCATAAAATTGAACGTCTTTCTTCAATTCTTGAACACGCCTACAAAACTCCTCCACCTTCTGTCTGTGTTCTTTAGATGTCATTCTATAACTGATAATTAATCTGCTCAACGGCACTGCTCAACGGCACTAACATACTTTCCAAAAATAATATTACCTAACCCCTCCATGAAAAGCGAAAATGAAACAGAGGCAAACTTGCACATCAAACTGTAAACACGCAACGAAAATTACGCTGTTTTTCATAAACAAATAATTTCGAAGCCATTTTCAACCTCCATACTCCCAATGAAACGTTTTTTCATTGACTTATTTTCCACTAGACATTTGACAAGCAGCAGCCATGTTTTTTTCTTCTTGAATGCTGTGTTTTTTCTCTGTCTCATGACAGGCAGCTTTTTTTTTCTCTTAAATGTCAAGTTGGTTCACCCGGTATACCAAATTTGGCAGCCGCCATGTTTTTTTCTCTTAAATGTTGCGTTTTGACACACCCTGTATACCAAATTTGATATCTGCTATGTTTTTTTTCTGTCTCATGTCATTTGACAGGCAGCCATGTTTTTTTTTCCTAAATATTGCGTTGGTTCACACAGTATACCAATTTTCATAGCTGCCATGTTTTTTCTTTTAAATGTCAAGTTGGTACACCCTCAATGGCAGCAGCCATGTTTTTTACTCCACACCTTGTATAACATTCCACGTTTTTTTCCTCTTGAATTCAAAAAGAATGTTCATCTCTCTCTCTCTCTCTCTCATCCACTCACCTAATGATCATACGTTGAAATGTATGGACCCCGTCTATACAGTTCCTAGCGAAAATTTCATTCAAGTCCGACGATCTCCCCAACTCCAAGACAAATTTCACAAAACGGCAACACTCTCTCAGCCTTTCTCCTCTAACACCAAAGTTTATTTTACAACCGACAACATTGCGCACGCTCTTCATGATCGAAACCAATCTAAAATACACATATTGCTGTCGTATAATTACTTTCAATCTCTTTCTCGTATATTATTCAAATCGCGCGCTTGGTACTGGAGAATTGTTATCAATCTAAGGGATCTATCGCGACTCGATGAACGCGCGCCGAACAAACAAATCCTTATCGAAATGTATTTACCTCGATGAACGAAAAGCAGCGACGTAACCGACTTCTACCGGTCTCCTCTACCTAACCCGACTATTCCCGATGGGCTTGAAAAGAGGTTGTTCCTCTACTCCCCCCTGTTTACTTTTGAACGGTTCGACGTACAAACATGGGATAAAAACCTTTTTGAATGGTATCAACGATAGTACTTCTTGAAATCAAAGACATGGGGATTGATCGATAGATGGCGCAGGAAGACACATCAACTTGAAAATTTTAAATGGCATGGAGGCATTTTTGAATTTCATTAATTTTTTTAATGCAATATGCATTCGAAATATCAAATATAAATGCGGACCCTCATCTCGATAAATTTGAACGGTTTGATATGGAACAATAATTATTTTTAAGGGTATTACCCATACTACTTTTACTCGACATACCTCAATTATCATAATATGAATGTTCCAGTGGAAAAACGATGAGGTTCCATTTTTTCCAAAATTGAAAGTTCAGCGGCATCTGTTAGCTTGTAGCATGAAGTATCAACATTACAATCCTTACAGGGAACAAACAATGAGATTTTATAAAATACTGCAGATGAAAGTAGGCAGCACTGTAGAAAAACAATAAGACTCCCACATTAGATTTCGCTTTTCTCAACTTTTTAAAAAGTGAAACCTCATCGTTTTTCCATTGGACCATTCATATGTTTTCCATCCATAGCACCAATGCAACTTGGAAGATGCCATTTTTCTAAAAAAAACCTTCCATATTCCCAACCATGATTGTACTGAGGGAGTTACCAGAACTTGTTCATTCAAAGAGTCTCATAAGACATTACAAGTTTGCCTTATGATTTTTGAAACAGTGCTAGTCCAGATACGAAAAGAAAATGGCATTGAAACTTGACTGTCTCCACTTGCACCGTACCTGTGTAAATTAACAATAGTTTATGTATGTACTTGCTACACATTACTAATGGCTACAAACCTCGATGTTAAGCTAGTTTTTCTACCGGTGCGATGGGTTCTCGTACATGATACATTTTTGTGAGTGATGGTCGAACGATACTGAATAATTTGTTGAATGTGTCACTACTCATTCTCAAATTATTGAAATACTGTTCACTATTTGAAAGTTGCATTTCCATCGCCAGATTGTTGAACATTCCATGTGATTTTCTCTTCTTATAGATATCTCTGATCCAAAATCTAGGAGGATTTCTTTTTCTCTTTTTTCTCAATAGAATAATCGAAATAGGCAACAAATATTTTGGTATTAATTGTTTGCCTTCATTCATTTTCAAATCTGAAATCGTCCAAACATTCAAAATAGAGGTTAAATCAGACCCGATGACAGATGAATTATCTCATTTCTCCGACAACAGAAGAAAGTTAAAACATTCGGACAAATATTTGGTGCCCTTTCATTGTCAAATATTTTCACCAATCACACCACATTCGGATGATCGTATCATCGAATGACGGATCTGTGGAAATTCAGCTTTAATCGGCACACGTGGTCGTATAGAAAAGCACTTTGTAGGTTTTATAGTTCTCTACAAAACTTTTATTATCTGTAAAATGATTCCTTCATTACTTTTTGAGATATTCCCAAAAAAAAAAACAAAATGTCATGTTCATTATTTCTTGTTTAATAGCTTGGCCTATACAGTATATAACTTCCAGAAAGCCAAAATTGTTTTTCATAAAGTTTTTCAGTGTCAGATTTATTGTTTTGATGTTGGAGATAATTTTCAATTCAGTAGGTAATTGATTGTTGAGTTTGGGTCCAATATAAGAAACGAACCTCTGATTTTAACGAATTCAATCAAAACAAACCATAATAATGTCGAGGAGTGGCGCAGTGGTAGGAGCATCCGACTCTGAGCCAATAGTCCGGAGTTCAAGCCCTAGTTGAAGCTGAGATTTTTTTTCATTTAATTCAACCGATTGAATTATTAAAATCTCATGGCTCGACTGGGGTGAGTCCTCCACGATTTATTGTTGGGTTTCAATCAACACTGCTGTTCCTGAGTTAGCGTACGGAGTTAGTAACAAGGCCTACCTAGAACATAAGGCTTATGACCGTAGTAGTCGATGTCAAACACACAAAAAACCACCTCAATGTCCATATTTGAGTTCTATGAGTCAATGGTTTTAGGTGAAAGATTTTACGTATTTCTGATTATCTACAAATTCAACAACATAGCTTTGTATATAACTATACAATATATGTGTCTTCGTGGCCGTGCTAGTAGAACGTTCGCCTTTGGAGCGAAGGGTCGATGGTTCAAAGCCTCGTGTGGTCATCGGTCTCGTGCGTGGCATCACACATTAAAAGGTGAGGGCTGCGTCTTCCCTAGCTCACACAAGTCTCTCGAAGACTTCCGAGGGTTGCGCGTAGGTGTCCAATCGGTTGACGGAAATAACAATTTGAACAAAAAAATAGATAACGATAGATTCAGATAAAGCACTTTAAATCATTAGAAGGTTTTTTTTTATTCCTGCTGATGACATTTGTAAGTTTATGCAATTTTTTGTAGTATATGAGATATGATCACTTCAGCGCCAGAGTAGGATTCATAGACACAGAATTACAATTCACAATAGCTCCTCACACCCATATCAACATAAAGTAGCAGCTTACAATATTATGATACATAGACTAGTTAACATTCCTCTCAGTACATCAAATTTCAATAGAGAACTAGAAATTATTAAACAAATTGCAGTTAACAATGGTTATAAACCATCTTTGATAGATAATCTTCTGTCTAAGAAGCTATATAAGAAAGCAATTCAAGAAGTTCATCCCTCTCTAAAAGTCCACCGAAGGTTCAAAACAATAACTCATATCGGTGAATCAAGTAATAAAATAGGAAATTTCTTGGAAAGGCAAGGTTTTAATATTGCTTCCAAGACAGACAATACTTTGGGCAAATATATTAAAAACAACAAGGATAAAGTGAAAAACAAGAAAAATGTGGAGTCTATACATTAACCTGTGGTAGTTGTCCAAAGTTTTATCTTGGTCAAACTAGTAGAACCTTCGAAAAGCGCCTAACCGAACATAGAAATAGCTTTGTTAACGTGAAAACAAATTCAACTTATGGTACCCATTTATTAACCGAAAACCATGATTCCGACCATGATTTTGAAATCCTTCATGTTCAAAGCAAGAGCATGAAGTTGAATCTTTTAAAAAGTATGGAGAATAATAAATGGAAAAATTCTGATAACCTTCTTAATGACCAACTAGAATTGAATAATTCACCCTCACTTAATATGTTTTCCTGGAAAGGCTGATTAAATATGATCAGTAATATATTGGTACTTATCGGAGGTTTATTTAGAGACAGGTATACATCTGAACCTTAATCAATTTACGATGAGTATTTAAGAGAACACAGCAGAGTTGTAATTTAGATCATCTTCTCCACTTGAAGAAGCTGTTGGACAACGACCGTCGTGATTTTGTTAACCCATTGTAGTGAAAATCATTCATTTAGTTTCATTATAGATATAAACTAAACATTAATTTTATTTCCTTGTCAGCTTTTGTTTAGAATCAATATAACAATAATTACTTCAGTACTCAAAACAAGGCTCAATAATAGCGAATCCTTGATATTCAAATATTTTCCTAGGACAATTAGGCCAGATTTCAGTATTTTGCTTGTTACTGTTGCACCAATACTGGAGAAAAAAATATTGAAATAATCTGCCTTTTCTTTATCAGTGTTCTGTTTTTAATCTTCATCATCCGGAACGTGATTGTTTGATGTGTTTGAGCCTCACGACCGCCTAGTACTCGTTAATTTGCTAATACATTAAATTTTTTCGAGATATTATGTGCCATTTCGATATGGTCTCTATATAACTGATTTTTTGTAGTTCTTAGAAGGTTTGACAAGAAGTTGCGAAATATTTTGTATTCTGACTCACATTCGAGACTTTTTATTTTCATGAATTATTGTTTTAAACTATCTCTAGGTCACATACAGGGTGTTAATTAAGTACGTTGACAAACTTCGGGAGGTGATTCTTTGAAGGTTTTCAGGACGAAAAGTTCATATAAACATATGTCCCAAACGGCTTGGTTTTCGAGATACAGGGCGATAAAAATACATTTTTTTCAAGATTTTTTAATATCAGTTCAAATTAGGCAAGTACAATCCATTCAACAGGGCGCACGATACAAAATAATGCATTTCTTAAATAATTCACAGGGTCCTCCTTTTTTCAGAGTCAAGCTTTGTTCAACCCTTCAGAATTTTTTTTTCCGCCGCCACTGACATATTATGAGAAAGCAATAATCAATGTTGTTTCATTTAACATCTTTCTGCTCTCTTGATGTTTTTCATTTTCTTGTACGGTTCAGGAGTTACAATGAAAATATTAACGCAAACATTTTCCAGTGTGGCATAACATTAGAAAATTTGAAAATTAAACATTTTCAAATATTGTAAATTGATGGAAATATTATTTCAGAATTAGAAAAATCTACGATGAATAAAAATTATACAATAAAAGATATAAAGACAAGCTTTTATACAAATGCACTGAAAATGAAAAAATAATTTGTTTCATTTTTTGTAGGTTATTCTGTGAGTATCAAAATCTTTCTGTACAAGATTACCTAGATCAAACAATGAAATGAATTATTTTTTCCTTTTCAGTGTATTGTATAAAAACTTTAAAATGTTTTCTTTTTATAATTTTCATTTTTAACATTTTAAATTATTTTTTATGTGAAACTGAAAATCTCCAACCCAAAAACCATCACATACCAATTTTGAACAGAATCGGATCATAATCACAAAACTCGTCCGCCATATTGGAGCCGCCATTTTGTTTTTTAACAAACATTTTTTTAATGCATTGTCACCGGAATTACGGAAACCTGCCAAATTTCAAATTAATCGGAGTATTAGAAGTGGGTCAAATTCAACTTTTATTAAATTGTTTGTTAGTTAGTTACAAGTGAAGCTAAATAAAAGCTTGTTATTGTAAAGATGTGATTTCTTTTTGTGATATCTAACAGAAAACTACTATCTCCCCGTCACTGCGGTACGCTGGATATTAAACTAGATCTGACAGATATTGGGAAAACCTTAACTTTCAACCTGAAGATTCTGATGGTAAAAATGTGCATTTTCATTGAGATATTTGATTAAAAAAGTTTTTACCCATCAGTCTTGATAGAGAACTCATACAAATTTTTTGTTATTTTAAAAAAAGATATTTTTCAGTTTTCAATTGAACGTTTCCTTTTCAACATAAAAAACTTCCGAAAGGTAATCCTGTAATGGAAGATAGTTAATAGGGTTTATCTAATAGTCGCAGATCATTACACATTTGATTTTCATTTATGAATCTCTGGTCATAACTCCGAAAAACTAAATCAAACAAATTTTTGTTTCCGTACGGAGTACATTATTTTATCAGAAATTTCGGTTTGTTTTTTCTTCTGCAGTAACGCAGAAATTTTGTAGTCAATTTGAATTCATAAAAATAGCAAAGTGGACTTTGATATCAATTCATTCATTTAAATATCAACAACTTGACAGTTATCGAAAGTTGAGAAACTGTCTCATTGTTAATTCTTCATTAGTGCAAGCTATAAAGCAGATTCATTCAATATTCCTTTGGATAAAATGGTTGAATATACAAATTCAGAAATGGCAGACATGCACTTAATGTATGGAATGGCTGATGGTAACGCTCGTGCCGCCAGACGAATGTATCTAGAAAGATTTCCACAACTTCATATTCCCAGCACACAAATGTTCATCAATATTCACTCCCGTCTTCGTGAAACGGGTAATTTCAAGAGGTCTGCTGTTCTCATAGGAAGACCCAGGAGAGTTAGAACAGTTCAGATAGAAGAAGCTGTACTTAACGAAATTGAGCAGCATCCAGACACCAGTACAAGACAAATTGCGGCACAGTTTAACGTAACCCATGTTTTGTTATGGCAAATTTTAAAAGAGCAACAACTTTATCCCTATCATATACCAGCGTGTTCAAGCTCTTCTGCCAAGGGATTTTCCAAAGAGATTAACTTTTTGCACTTGGATTCGAAATAAATTGTTTGAAAATCCATGGTTTTTATCTCAAGTGTTATTCACCGATGAGGCATGCTTTTTCCGTAAAGCCATTATTAATTTTCACAACAATCATATGTGGCCTGATGAAAACCCACACGCCGTGATTGAAAACCATTTTCAAGAGACGTTTTCTGTGAATGTTTGGGTTGGAATTGTAGGGAATTTCCTTATCGGGCCACATTTTCTGCCTCATAGACTCAATGGTGACCATTATCGACATTTTCTTGAATTCATCTTACCTGGACTCCTAGAAGAGATCCCACTGAGGGAAAGAATTGGAATTTGGTTTATGCATGATGGTGCTCCTGTACACTTCAGATTGGTTGCACGCCAATATTTAGAAGAGAATTATTCTGATCGCTGGATTGGGCGTGGTGGGCCACAACTTTGGCCACCAAGGTCACCCGATATGAATCCACTTGATTTTTTTCTCTGGGGGCACCTTAAATCATTAGTGTACCGAACTCCAGTTCAAAGTGAAGAAGACCTGAGGAATCGCATACAGGAGTCATGCGGAATTATAAGAAACACTCCTGGTATTTTTGAGCGTGTCCGCCAGTCTATGGTTAGGCGCATAAACGCATGCATTGAAGTTGGCGGTGGCCATTTCCAGCAGCTGCTCTGATATATCAATTTCAATAATGGTCCTTTTCTGAACTTAATTTTATTCCTAGGGAATTTATGTTACTTTGCTCTAGTATTTGATAATAAAGTTATTCACTATTGAAAATGTCCAAAATTATTTTGCCATAATTAACTTTGTGCAATACATATTCAACCTGAGTTATGGTAAAAAATGTATGGGAGCTCCATAACATTACATTTTCTCTACACGAGCAGAAAATAGCTATTTGTGTAATGAGAACAAAATGACGTATTGCGTCACGCGCTAATCTTTGGAGAGTGGCATTGACACTTCGAGAAATGAATTATTTTATATCATGCGCACTATTGAATGGATTGTACTTGTCCAATTTGAACTAATTTGGATCGATTATTGTCGAAAATTTCGAAGTAAACTCCAAAAACTCCTAAAAAATTTATTTTGATCACCCTGCGAAAACCAAGCCGCTTGGGACATGTTTATATGAACTTTTAATCTTGAAACCTTTCAAAGAATCACCCTTCAAGTTTGCTAGACTATTTGCTTCTCAAATTTCTTTATGTTATTCGTTACTGGAAAATGTTTGCGTTAATATTTTCATTGTAACTCCTGAACCGTACAAGTAAATGAAAAACATCAAAAGAGCAAAAAGATGTTAAATGAAACAACATTCATTATTCCTTTCTCATAATATGTCAGTGGCAGCGGAAAAAAAAATTCTGAAGGGTTGAACAAAGCTTGACTCTGAAAAAAGGAGGACCCTGTGAATTATTTGAGAAATGCATTATTTTGTATCGTGCGTACTATTGAATAGATTGTACTTGCCTAATTTGAACTGATTATTGTAGAAAATGTCGAAGTTAACTCTAAAAAATCTTGAAAAAAATGTATTTTTATCACCCTGTATCTCGAAAACCAAGCCGTTTGGGACATATGTTTATATGAACATTTCGTCCTAAAAACCTTCAAAGAATCACCTCCCGAAGTTTGTCAACGTACTTAATTAACACCCTGTATAATTAAATAAACCGTGAGTCATTGTTTCATTTTTGTAGGTGTAGAATACTTTCGTTATTGACGTAAAGGAATACTCCTTTAATTGACCAATTAAATTATGATTTGGGTTGACTGACAGATTTCTATCCAGTTTTTGCTATATTGCCAAGTTTTGAGTTTATGACAATAATTTTTTTCTGAAATGTATCAGACTGCTTCGTTATCTTTACCAGTGAATCTAGATGTATTGAAAGCATAAGTTAGTGTATAATAATCAGTTGTATCGGTTTTGAAGATATATGATTCGATTCTTGCTTTATTGTTAATATTTGCATTGTTTAGCTTGAAATATTCAGCCCTATGCTATATCAGTTGGGTTATGTTTAGCGGTTAAACGTTATTTCAACTTAATGGCAAATTGCCATTACGTTGGGATAACGTCTGACAGCTAAATCTAACGGAAGTGAAACAGCATCGGGCTAATTATCTGTTTTGGATTGACGTGGCCGTTACTTAATAGAAATTCATAGTATATGACACTAAAGTAAACACGAATAAATTTCCACAGATCTATTGTCTACGCGGCATGTTTCGATACACAGTATCTTTCTCAAGCGAATGTAATACATATTACATTCGCTTGAGAAAGATACTGTGTGTCGAAACATGTCGCGTAGACAATAAATCTGTGGAAATTTATTCGTGTTTACCTTAGTGTCATGGGCTGATTATCAATTGAGCTAGAAGCATTATCTGTTACTATCGTTGGTTTAGTAATAAATTGGAACAATACCAATTCAGCTGATAGGTATACATGTATGTTAAAGAGTAGAACAACTTTTTTAATTTTTAATAAATTGATCAACTTTATTGACAAGTGTCACCATCACCTATGTAACATGATAGTTTTGAACAATCATAATCCAACTTATAAAACATCTCCCCCTCTATACCGTTTTGCTCGAGTTACTCCCTATGAGTTATTTGGTCCATACACAACTTCTTCCGATATGTGCTCTGAAACTGAACTTTGTTCGTCATCCCCAGTGATAGAAACATTGTTCGATGAATAGTTATAGTTATGATCCAGATCTAAATAGTTATAGGTGAATGAAGACTGAGGAAATCCTAGAGGTAATTTTCTGATATGAATAGTGTTGCGTCTTAGAATATTGTGATTTTTTGTTTGAACTAAATATGATCTTGGGCTACTCAATTTTTTTATGATAACTGCAGGTTCCCATATTTTTGTGATAATATTTTTTAATAACACATTTTCACCATCTTGAAACTCTAATGATTTTGCACACTTTGAATTATAGTAAGTCTGCTGACTTATTTGATTGTTAATCATTTGATCAATGACAATACTTGGTACTAGGGTTGGTTTTAGTTCTGAATCATTTATAGGTAATTTTGACCTTAAAACTCTGCTACTTAAAAGTTGAGCAGGATAGTGTTGTTAATTAGCTACCGGAGCATTCCTATAATTGAGCAATGCCAATTCAAAATCTTTTTCATTCTCGTGACATTTCTTGAGCATATTTTTTACAATTCCAACTGCTTTTTTGGCCAACCCATTCGACTGAGGATGATGTGGACTAGAATTGATTACCGTAAAATTCCAGTTACTAGGTATACCAAAACAAGCAAATATTTGTTTACATTTGGAAATTATTGTCGAACTATTTTTACTTTTCAATTCCGAAACTGCAATCTACCTTGAGTAATAATCAATCATGACAAAATGACTTTCACCACCCCATTCTGCAATTCGTTCCAACACAATGGACTACATCTTTCATTGACATATCAACTTGTTCTCTACTAACAACTCCACATCTTGAAAGAAAATCCGCTATAAACATTTTTTCACCGGGAAGATATTCAAGTGTAAAACGATAACACATCAGCTTCAATTTTAGCCTACTCAAAGTATTATTTTGAATTTTACATAATGGTTTAGACATCAAGGAAACCAGTGGCATGTGATCTGAATTGATATCAACATTTTCATGTCCACATATATAATTATGGAATTTTATACATGAAAAATGCACAGCTAGCAACTCTTTGGCCACTTGGATATTTTGACTCAGCGTAATTAATACTTCTAGAAATGAAACACACTGGTTGGATATTTTGAAGTAAACAACCACACAGAGCATCTTTCGAATAATCACATTGTTTAACTATTGGGGAATTTGGATCAAAAGGTGCAAGAACTTTATTACTGCAGATGGTTATTTTTATTTTATTCAACGCTTCGCAATGTGTGCTAGTCAAAACCCATTCTACATTTTTTTTCAACAGTTCACGTAAAGGTGGTATGATACCCGAAAGATTCGGAATAAACATTCTCAAGAAATTTATCATTCCTAGAAATCTTTGCAATTCAGTTTTATTTTCAGGATCTTTGAGTTTCATAATAGTGTCTACTTTGGACGGATCAGGAAGCATACCGTTTTGATTGAATATATAACCCAAGTAATTGATTTTATTCAAACAGTATTGAAACTTATCAGGATTGAATTTAATATTCAAATTTCGAGTTCTTTCTATAACCAATCAAATTGTCATTTTCTTCTTTAGTATTAGTTGCTATGCAGATATCATCGAAATATACTGTAACCTCCTTAATATCTCCGAAATATTTGAAAACCAATTTGTGGAATAATTCAGGCAAGTTTGACAAACCGAATGGATATATTAAAAATCTATAGGTTCCGAAGACTGTGGAGAAAGAGCAAAGTTTGCTAGATTCATCATCTAGTTTGATCTAAAATCCATCTTTGAAATCAAGTAAACTGAAAAAAAAATGTATGAGCTAAATTTGAAAATAATTCATCTATGATGGGAAATGTATAGTTCTCTCTCATTATATATTTATTCAAGTGAACTGGATCTAAACAAACTCGCAAAGAACCATTTGGTTTTTCCACTATTACAATGTTTGAAACCCATTCAACTGGTTCATTAACCTGTAATATAACGCCCCTTTTTTCCAATGAGTCTAATGTTGTTTTTAATCTATCTTTTATCTTTATTGGTATTCTTCTAGCAGGACTAATTTGTGAAATAGCATCTGATCTTAGTTTGATTTTGCAAATATCTGGAAAACAACCTATTCCTCGAAAAATGTCATGATTTTTTTTTATCGTTTCTTTGTTGGCGGAATTTGAAATAGAATCTATTCTTTTTATCAATTTCAACTGTATACATGTTTCTTGTCCCAGAATAGGTAAAAAATTACCTGAAATTATAACAAACACGACCAAATCAATGATGTTTTCAGTTTCAATTTTCATGAGAATCTGACCAATCGTTTTAATAGGAAAACCCACGTATGCCACTATTTCAGTATTCAAAGGAGTTATATTATTGTTCATACGTTTTCAAAATCTATTGGTAAAATATTGATATCAGCTCCACTATCAAGTTTGAACTTAACTGCACAACCTTCAACCAATATTGTTTTAAACAAAGTTTTGTTGTCTTCTGACCCATCTATGGTATAAATTGTGCTCACAGAGAAGGCTGAACCCGAGGAGTCAGACCCAAATTTTTCTTGAATCTCATCATTTTTCAGTTCACATACTCTTTGAGTTTTCCTATTCCTACACATCATTGCAAAATGATTTATTTTCGTACAATGGCTACAAGTTTTCCCATACGCAGGACATTTACCGGTTTCGTGGTTTCTACCGCATCTGGAACACTTTCTTTCTTTTGGATATTGATGAGCAAAAAAAAGTTTGATTCCATAGTTAAAATTTTCATATTCGCCTCTGCCAGCTCTACAGATTTGCAAAACTCTCAAGTGTATTTTTTTCAAGGGTATAGTCATCCCTCAAAAGTCTTTCCTGCAAATATTTCGAAGTAACACCAAGTGCTATTTTAGCTTTCAATAATTTTTCCTCTCGATTTTCGAACTGACATTGCTTTGACGTAACTGTTTCATCTCATCCGCTGTTGTCTGTTGATTTCAAAGAACAATATAATTCCGAGGCTTCATGTCCAAGGAAGTTCTTTAAACGCGCAACTTGAATTTCATTTGGCTTTTTATCTGATTTCGTGGCCGTGAGATAAATCAGGATTCCTTCTTTGAAAACTCTGAAGTTGTCAGCTATGTTTCCATCAAGGTTCAGAGTGGATGGTTTATTAAAATCCATCTTGATCTAACGATTTGTTTGTATTTCAATGTGACTAGATGTTCTGCTCAGTATATTCAATCCGACTGCGCCATGTTAAAGAGTAGAACAACTTTTATTATTTTACTATATTGACAGGTGTCACCATCACCTATGTAACATGATAGTTTTGAACAATAATAATTCAACTTATAAAACAATGTATACTTGATAACTTTACTATCGGCAAGGTCTATGATATATCACCTGTGAAAAGTTTCATACCATACAGATTGAAGATAGCAACATCATCCAGTATCTAAGTTTCTGTCAAAACTGTTCCAATAATGTTAGTTCAACGAATGACTCAATATAAAATAGAAGTTCATCAAAGTTTTTTTTAAGCATCGTATATTGAAATGAAGAATATTCGAATGACTTTCACCACCGATCTTATACTTACTCACGTTGATGTTATCACAGTCAACTGAAAAAACTCTAAAATAATGTTTTTTGTAAAAATGTGATGTGAAATCAAACAGCTTCAATGGATCGCTCCTTCCTAAAGTTAAATATGATACTAGTTCAATTTTTATCACTACGTTCATTCCGATTAACACCTTGACAGTGTCAAAGTATCCCATTTGTTCGGTTACTAAGCCAGAGAGGCAGATGAATCATGAAATGATCTGAATGACTGAATGAGCTGTTGTTGGAGCTGTTGTTGAAAAAAAAAATTTTGAGACTATTATTTCCATAAGAAGTCTTCGAGGGACTGGTGCAAGCTAAATAAGACGTAGCCCTTACCTTCAACGTATGATACCATGCACGGAACCGGTGACCGCGTTGGAATTCGATCGAATCTATGCAACTACCGATGATTGGGATGATAATCGATTGCTTTACACACGCGCCACTACGTCCCATTGATATGTGAATAAGTGAAGAGAACTTACAAATGAAAAAGAAACGATATCAAAAAATTAATATCCGTTTCTGGACAATCCTATCTGATTGGTAAACTGACTCAGTCGGTACAACAGATCCAACACTCGTATTCCATGGTAATTAAAATACTTACTTATTCAAAATGAGCATGGAAACAATACTATGGAACAAAATGTGAAATTCTTCATCAATTTTGGAATACATTATAATATCTGAATAACGAGGGAAGAACGATTAGATGACGAAGAGGAGATATTCAACATAAGGACTTTTCAACCGATCACTTGATGTAAAGATTATATTTATTGAAGTACCCTTCACCATGAAACACTTCATGCGTTAATTGAATACTCTTATCTACACAAAAATAACATCACACGTACTTAAATATTGACTTTCAGTCTTTCCAAGGCCTTCGACTGTGTCTCCCATAACATTCTTATCGAGAAACTGAGTTTTTATGGAGTGAGAGGAGTAGCACTAAATCTAATCAAATCCTATCTTTCAAATAGATACCAGACTGTAGAAGTGGAAAACTGTAGATCTGAACTGAAAAAGAATGTTCATGGGGTGCCGCAAGGTTCGGTCCTTGGGCCGACACTCTTTATTATTTATATTAATGACCTATCACAATTTTTAGCTATAAAGTGTACTTTATTCGCAGATGATACAACTCTGACTTGCTCTGACAATGATATGCAATAATTAAAATTATCGTCACAAGATATTCAAAATCAAGCAAAACTGTGGTTCCAAACCAATAAATCACAATTTAATGATGGAAAAACCCAAAATATCATTTTTTGAACAAACGCCTCTATACTTGAAAATAAAAGCGTCAAGCTACTGGGACTAACCATTAACGACAAACTGAGCTGGAATTGTCATATCGAGCAATTAAAACACAAACTCTCGAGTTCACTTTTCCTACTACGTCAGCTAAAGCACCATATCAATGTAGAGACACTAAAATGCATGTACTTTGCATTGTTCCATTCCCATTTAAGTTATGGTACGACTTTATGGGGCAACTCCTCGAATTATATACAAATTTTTCTCCAGAATCTGATCGAAATACACGAAAAATCTAAAAACTTAGTGACGCATTCTCAAATTCACAACTATGGTACGAGAAATGCAGATTTAATTAGGACGCCTAGGTTCAGGTTATCGGTATCCCAGAGAAACTAGTTAGACTACAGGCTATATAACATCTTACCAGCAAATATGAAATCTCTAGATGTGGCTTTATTCAAGAAAAAAGTTAAACAATTCCTCTTGGAGCATTGCTTTTACTCAGTTACAGACTTCATGGAACACTTTCTACACCCTTCAATGTGGGTGTGAAAACATACTCACTACTCTTCTCACTCCTCTCGTAAACAATGAAATTTTTAACGTGTGCAGTTATGTATGATTGTTTCATTTAAATTTTTAATTTAGAATGATTTATGTATGGGTTTATTTTACAAGGAATGACTTGATATAAATGTACCTATGTGCATAAATAGTCAAACAAACATTGTATTATATTTTACAGGTATATATATATATATATATATATATATATATATATATATATATATATATATATATATATATATATATATATATATATATATCTCTCGGTGTTTTCTGGGAGATGGGTTATGAAAACACAGCCGAAGAAACCAGACAAGATATTGCTACCACACTGAGGAGACCAAAACTTCCTCCATCCAACATTACACCCGCTGAAAGACATTGCCTCAGAAACCTTCACAGAAACCCTGACATAATCGTTCTCCCAGCAGATAAAGGCAACGCCACGGTAGTTCTAAATACATCAGATTATTTAGACAAAATGAGAACACTACTAGCTTCATCCGAATATCAGACCAACCAACGAGACCCGACAACCTACCTCGAGAAGAAGACCAAAAATCTGATCAACAATTCAAAACTACCAGCCGAAATCAAGAAAGCCACTATCCCTAGAGAGAAGTCCTCACGCACACCTCGCATTTATGGACTACCAAAAATACATAAGCCTGACGTTCCACTCCGACCCATCGTCAGTGCCTTTGGATCACCAACCCAGAACCTTGCCAAACACCTAGCGAGTACTCTTCAACCACTAGCAGAAGAAGCTTCATCCTATGTGAAAAATTCATTTCACTTCATAGACCTTCTCAAATCCTATAGAATCCAAAGCACCGACATTCTGGTGAGCTTCGATGTTGTCTCCCTCTTCACAAACATTCCCCTAACGGACACGCTGGAAATCCTCAAAACCAAACACAGAATACCTAAGGACACCCTGGATCTCATCACTCATTGTATGAACAACACTTACTTCCTCTTCCAAGGAACCTATTACAAACAAGTGAAAGGTGCTCCTATGGGCTCCCCACTTTCTCCAGTCCTTGCCAACCTCTTCATGGAAGACTTCGAAACCAACGCCATAGAAGCATTTGACCACAAGCCTACTTGCTGGTTCAGATACGTGGACGACATTTTTGTCATATGGCCCCATGGCTACGAAATCTTGAACACCTTCTTACATCACCTGAACAATACCCATCCTAACATGAAGTTCACAATGGAGGCCGAAGTGGACAACTCTCTAGCTTTCTTGGACGTTCTCATCACAAAGTCCAATAACTCTTTCACCCACACAGTATACAGGAAACAGACCCACACCAACAGATATCTACACGCTAACTCCCATCATCATCCTGCACAAACAAACTCTGTATTGAACTCCCTAATATACAGATCAATTCAGCTTACCGACAACCAGAACAGACAACAAGAATTAGACAAACTGAAATCCGCCCTACTCCAAAATGGTTACAACAATTCCCGAATCGACAAGTCCATCCGCAACCAACTGACCCGCTCTCCCAAAACGGATCATAAAGTAGACAATATTCAGCCTCACAAAGATTTCCTACCCTACATCAAAGGTGTGACAGACAAAATCAGCTATATCTTGAGAAAACACGAGATAAAAACAATTTTCACAGCCAACAACCAAATATCCAAATTCCTGAGAACTCCAAAGGACACAATACCAAATGAATCCCAAGGCATATATGAAATACCATGTTCAGAGTGTCCCAGAACTTACATTGGCCAAACTAACAGACGAATAACACCTAGAATCTATGAACATGAACTCGCAGTCCGACAAGCATCATCCACATCCGCACTTTATAAACATCGTGAAGACACAGGCCACAAAATAGACTTTAAAAACACCAAAACAATTGCCACCGAGGAAACTCTGCAAACCAGGATCATACGCGAAGCCCTTGAGATAGAGAAGCGCCCTGATTGCCTCAATACCCGCGACGATGGACGTAGACTTCCCAATACCTGGAAGCCTCTCATTGCTCACATCCCCTCAATCCGCGCCAACCCAGTTCCCGCACACAGCTCTAGCGCCAACCCAGTTCCCGCACAAAGCTCATCACGCACCAGCCCCGCCCACACGGTCATTAAACCTAGTATAAATATAGGTCCACAACCCGCAAATCCTCAGTTCTCTCGAAGGAGTAGGCAGATTGAGACCTTAGAGAGAGCCAGTGACGAGACTTGGGGAGTAGGCACAAAATCCTAACGCGATAATACCTGAGGAGTAGGCAGACTGAGACCTCAGTGTAGAATCACGTTTCCTCACTATACCTATCCTTCTTATTCTTGAAAATGGCTCCAAAATCGGAGCCGAAACGTCGAATTTCAACAAATTTCAGACGCGGTTCAACCCGAACTTCTAGTTTTCATATATATATATATATATATATATATATATATATATATATATATATATATATACACTGCGTTCATAAAGTGTGGAAACGCTCTATTATCTTACGAGTTGATTATTTTCGGAGGAAAATCTCGGACAGGTCGATTTTGTTTTTCAGTTTTCCTTTTTTAGAAAAAAATAATTTTTTCCCCCACCACCTTTCAAGATATGACGTCATCGATATTTTTTTTAATGAAAGGGTATATTTTTATGTCAAAAATTGAAAGCCTGTATTTTTCTGAGTTCAACCATACCACATACGTCATATCTCACACTTCGATTTACAGTATACCGAATATAAAGGAAACCAGTGTTCATATTTTCAACATTCATTTCATAATTTATTTGCTATCAAAATATCATAGGTTAGTAGTGGAAATAATCAAATAAGGAATCTACAGCAAATGCTCGAATTGAGCTCCTTGGGTCAGTTGACAATATCCAAGACGTCTAATGAATTCTTGCGTTACGTTAGACAGCACCTCTGGTGTAATTAGTTGAATCTCAGTTCGAATTCTCTCCTTAAGGTCTTCCAAATTGGTGGATCGGTTTATGTACACTTTACTTTTTAAGTAACCCCAGAGAAAGAAGTCCATGGGAGTTAAATCTGGGGACCTAGCAGGCCATTCAATTTGTCCGCGTCGTCCAATCCAGCGATTGGGGAACGTTTCATTGAGAAAATCTCTAACAACTCGAGCATAATGTGGACCTGCTTCATCTTGATGGAACCAAATAGAAGAAACTATTCGATCAGGTTGGTTGATGTCTGGGAATGTCTCAGTTAAATAAAGAACCACATAAGTTTGTAACATTTCCAAATAATTTCCACTTGTCACATTACCGTCAAAAGAATATGGTCCTATAATGGTATTCCTGAGAATCCCAGCCCACACAGTTACTTTTTGGGTATATTGGGTATGAGCTTCCATTGTCCAATTGGGATTTTCTGTTGCCCTATAACGACAATTTTGTGTATTCACAGTACCGTTTGTAAAAAAAGTTGATTCGTCGGAAAGTAAGACATTAAATTCAAACCCATTATTTTGATTGCACACTTCTTGCATAATTTCACAAAACTCCATGCGTCTACCGAAGTCGTCTTCATTAAGTTCATGTATGAGTTTAATTTTATATGGATGTAATTTAGCTCTTCTAAGAATTTTCTGTACAGCACCACGACAGATCTCAATGTTGTCAGATAAAGTTGTAATTGAACAATGAGGATTTTCTTCAATTCCAAGTAATACATTCAATTGAGTTTCTTCGGCAACGGTATGTCTGCCTCTCTTAGGTTTATCCCTAACATTGCCAATTTCATTGAATTTATGTAATATTTTGCTCACCGTCGATTTGTTTATTGGTTCTCGATTGGGATATTTTTCATTGAAGATTTCGCATACTTCTGCCATACTTCTTTTACGATCGCCGTAACCTAAGATCATCAGAACTTATATTCTCTGTTTTTCTGACAGCACCATCGTTGTTTCAAATAATTGCTTTCAGGATAATATTTTTCAGAAAGTTATTGCAGACTTATAAATCGATATGCTACACAACAAATCAATAGAATAATGACATATGTAATGTTTACTAAGAACTTATTGTCTGGTTGCTAAGGGCTTTCAGATGTTTGCTCAGCCTACTATTCAAGTATAGCAATATACTCGTACTAGCTACTGAGTAATTCT
Source organism: Chrysolina oricalcia (assembly GCA_944452925.2). Lineage (NCBI taxonomy): Eukaryota > Metazoa > Arthropoda > Insecta > Coleoptera > Chrysomelidae > Chrysolina > Chrysolina oricalcia. The sequence goes on from OX101811.2 coordinate 43,506,404, forward strand.
CAGGTTTACGTTGCAAAATGACTAGACAAATTACTATCTTCCAAGCGTCCGTCTCCAACCGAGAGAAAATGTGCTCAAATCATCATAGTAGTTTACAGATTTGAAAATATTTCGGACGCCGTCTTGATAGTGGGACCTCCTTTTTTGTATACTTTTGTATATTATTAGTTCACCGGGTTTACCGCTAGCGGCGCAAAGAGCACCGTCTGTATATTTCTGGGAGTATGATTTACTTTTAGACTGCCGATTTCCAAGCGTCCTCAATGTGTGGTAAATACGGCAACGCTGAAGAATTTCAATGAGCATTGTTTGAAAATCATTATTTGCGGTATTCGTTAGTAATCGTTTACGGGGTGAAGTGAATGATATTTGGTGTGCTGATAGTAAAGTAAGTTGTAAAATAAATGAAGAATGGACTCACAGTAATATTTATCATTGTACTTGTTCATTATTTCAGCTTGAGTTTATGAACGTGCAAACCCAAATGCATATCTGTGACAAAGGTTTTGGAAATTAAACAGCTACTTATTTGAAAATTCTTGTCAGTTTCGAGAGTCATGTTCATTTCTGATCTTGGCAAATTTATGTGTGTTGTTTTCCAAAAGAGTTATTGGGATTGTGTTGCAGTCCATATCGGTGGAAAACTAAGTCATTAAAAAGTTGAAAATTCAAAAATTACATCAAACTCTAGAAGTTTTTCACCCGATTCAAGTAAGAACTACAAAAATTGTTTTTTCTGTCAACCTGCTGCACCCTCACGACAGCCCTCAGAAGTATTCTTCGAGAGACTTGTGCGAGATATAGAAGACGTACGACAAGTGACCATGCTGGGAATTGAATCCACGCCCCTATCACAGAGAAGCGAACCGTCACCATCACGGCCCAACTGGTACAAGTGGTTATAAGTTGTCCTCGGAAAATTTTCTTAATTCTTGGTATATAAAAAAACTCCTAATACGAAGTTCTGCATATCACAAAACTAGGAGCGCTTCAACGCAAATGTAAAAATCTCTTATAATATACGGGGAGGGACAACCATAATATTATTTTGGCTCCAGAATTCACGACCGTCAATTCGAAATCTGACGAAAAATGCTAATCGGAAAAGTTGTTCCAACTGATGTGTGTAGATTTGAAGTCAAGTTCATATGCAGGGAAGGTTATATCATTTCAGCTTCAGAGTAAAGTACCTTCATTTTGAATAATATCGAAAAATGCTAATTAGAAAAGTTGTTCAGAATTGAATTTCATAGATAAGTTCAAAATGATAATCACACAAATCCTAGTTGAATTATTTGGTAAATACAAGTTTTGTTAGGAAAAAAAACATTTTTGAAAAGGCATTGATTTCAATAAAAATCTGATTTTTTCTAAAGAGTTTTGCTGCCTAAAGGAAATAATATTCAAGTATCAAATATTGACTTGTCATGTACAGTGGTGGAAAATAAACTTATGATTGTAGAGCAAAATGTTATAACAAAATTATTTTCTCTTAAGAAATCCTATTGTTTGAATTTATAGATGGCACAGTAGTACAAGAGATGTAATGATAATATTTTTTAAGGAAGATTAATGAACAGATTTTTTGAGTAATTTTGCCCAGCAAGGCCACCAGACTACTTAATGAAATGGTCAGAGCCCACTGGCCATTTAAAATGATCTGGAAAGGATAATTACGGAGACGTCAAATATGTTGAAGAGAAGTGAACATTGTGCTGAAGCGTTTGCATCCGACCAAGACGATTACAGTTATAATTCCCAGCGTTAGTTACCAAGCTAGCAGTGGTTCGGTTACACCTCTCACAAAAACTGTATATACCGGATCTCCAATGCTAGCACAAGCTATCAAATGAGCTTCTAATGGTTTTCATAAAAAAACTGAGGAAATGTAACTCCAGACGTTATAATGAATGTATTAGGAGAATTTTCTACAAGGACGGCTATTTTTATGCAAAGAGAGTATGATCATGAAGAGGCGAAAGCTCAATAATAATGATGACACTTTCTTTGAAACAGTCGTAGAATGTACCCAAAGACACTACATGTGTGAGTAGAAGCCCGATATTATTATTTGTCGTTTCGCGTAAAAAAGAACTGATTTCAATTTATTTAATATTGTTAGAGTATATGAAAAATTCAAAGTAATTTTAGAAATGATTCTGTTAAAAATTGTTGTGAATAATTTTTCATCATTCACAACATTTTTTCATGTGTCAATTTTTGCTCGTCAATTGCATATTTTCACCACTCTGCACATCACTCGTCTAATTTTGATAGTTCCTTAGAAAGCAGAACTCTTCAAAGAAAATTCATAAAATCACTAATAAAAAGTGTTTCGTTTGACAGGGTGAACCATCTTTAAGTAATGGTGTCACCGAAAATTTCTTCAAATCTACAATCAGTGTTTTCCCCATCGAGATTCAAAGAGCTAAGCTGATTCAAGAAATGTACTATGAATTGCTTCAAATGGATTCCTGATGGGCAAACACAGACAATATCGATATCTTTTTTGAATTTACTTTATTTCAATAGTGACATGAATATGTTCTATGTTAATTTTTGTAGGAATATTTTGTTAATTCCATATTAATGAATTAATTTCATTTGGAAAATTTGTTTTTTTGGAAATACAGCTATACTTTCTTGCTGACCGATGATCTAATGGTAGACTTTGTTATTGATTTTCAATAAACCTTATATATACTGTTCTACCTTCATTTGCCTGACAACCTATACCTGTTACAAATCTATCTTTTGAATATCTATAGAGTAACCCATTTGTAAGTGGGTACCTCAATGCATTTTTTACAAGTTGTCTCTACTATAACTATACTTTTTAATTAAAATTCATAATGTCAAGGCCTACTTCAAATTTTGTTCAGAGACAAAAATCCAAAAATCATTTTTTTAACAAAATTCCACCACGCAAATTTGCATGACAGACATAACATAAAAAAATTAATAATAAGAAGTATTTCTTGACAGCTTGTTGGAATATTAACGTTCCACAGCTTAAAATGAAAAATTATTAATCCACGAAAATTTGTAAAAGTGTAGAAGGGCAACGAATCAATTTACCCGATAAGATAATGCGTTTGGAAGACTGGAAGAAAAAAATTGTTTAATTTTTTCATAAACTCATCGTATTCTGAAATTTGCCTTTTTGAAAATAATTTTTCAAATTTACTAAGAAAAAACTTATTTTTTAAATCGCTGACGTTACCTGACGTGAACAAAATCACACAGGAAAATATTATATTGAAGGAAGATAATAAACATTTATCTCAACATCTCAACGGATTCAATCCACTGAAAGAAGACTGAAGAAGTATAACCTGATTATTTCCTCTCCAATTGGGGATTGATGAGGAAGATATAGAGATAAGGGATGAATTTAGACTGAAAATAATAAAACTCGTCCCATTGTAATTGAGTGCTTGACTAATAGACTGAGGTCTGAGATATTATACCGGAATACTATATCAGATCAAAACGTTATTAGTGTCATAACAAAAGGCTGCAGAAGAAAACCGTCATGAAGCAAAAATAAAGGAACCTCTCTGATAGTGGATAGAATCAGCTATACTTACGAAGAACTAGAGAGCAGGTTAGCAGCAAGAAATTCAACAGATACGATTGCAAGTAAATCAAGCACAGATGAAGAAAAAAACCCGAAAAAATGAAAAACAGAAGAATTGGAAGAAGCTGACAGACCTAGAGTAAACAAATCAGCTAGACCTTCATTTAAGATTCCAAAATAGATTTTTTTCCTATATCTCTTATTTTTCATCACTTTTGTTTTTCTTTATTTATTTCAATTGTGTTTCTGTAGTTTGATATTCACTCATGTTTTGTTTCAGATAAAATGTCACATTCACAGAGATTACAGTGCTATTACCAAAGTTATCAGACTTGAAAGATCTCAATACTTTACAGAAAAAATCTGTCCTATGCCTGAGTGAAACTTGGCTGTCCGATCGAATTGATAGTAATGTTTGTCATGAGAATGATTATGTTTTCTTCAGAAGACATCGTCTGAAGAGTAGAGGAGGGGGCGTTGGTATTTGTGTTGACAATAAATTTCCATGTAATTTAACGTGGCTGTTGGAGTTGTCTACAAGCCCCTAAACTATTCCGAAACTGAATTCGTCAGTTCACTAGAGAATGGTTTACCATATTTAATTCCCAAATATGATTCATGTATTCGTTCTGGGTAATCTCAATATTGATTTGTTGAAGAATGAGTCCAGGGTTGCTATCAGACTGAATAATATTTTGGAGGGATTGGGACTCATTCAACTAGTTTACAGAACCACATGAGTGACCGTTTCATCACTTTCACTTATCGATTTGATCATCACAGATTACAGTGATGAAATTTCCAAGAATATTTAAGATGTCTTGGTACCAGGTATTAGAAAATAATCTTGGTGATAGTTTCTGCTCACCGACATATAAAACGATTGGGAACTTCAAAAATTTTGATCAGGAATGATTTTACGAAGACATAATATCCATTTTAGGTGGAAAAAACAAAATCTCCAGGTCACTATGTATATTGTAAGACACTCCGAAGCTCCCCAAACCTGGCTTGTTGAAACGAAAATAAAAGCATATTGTCAATATATTTTGAGACCACAAGGGTTAAGCAAGATATGAAAGGATCTACACCACTTAGGCAATAAAAAAGAACGACCACCATTTTCGATCATTTGTTTGATGTGGAGGAATTGAATAAGTACTTCGTGGAAGGCATTTCAGAAGTCACTACAGATCAAAATCTGATTGTATTCTACTCCAATTAGGCCAAGCTGTAGATAAAAATAAGAGGCTCTTTTTACACAAAATAAAAGACGTAAACGGCCTATACTACTTTTTATAGGTTTTCGCGCCAGTAAAATCGCTTTGTGGAATTTTTTAAACAAGAAATAGTGAAAAAAATTACAACTTTTTTGTTTTTTTGCGAATATCTCAAAAAGTATTGGAGCGACTTCGGGAGCACTTTGAAGCATTTAGAGTAACTTTCAGTGATATTTTCAACACACTTTCCACCTCTCAGGTGAAAATCCAAAATATTCAAATTGTAGATATTGATCTCTACTTCCATATGTCGTTTACAGAATTTGAATAAGATGATTTCCCTTAAATCGGCACATTTAGAAAGATTTGCCCTTGAATTGTTTATAACGCGATTGTGCAAAAACTACACATCGGACAGAAAACATCTTGCGCACAGTTGAACTATATATTAATATCTATCAGTTTCCGCAATATAGTTTGTCCAGCATCAGATTTATAAATATTATAAATTTTTGAAAAATGGTCTCTTTTTCGAGGTTTTCCCGGATTTTCTCAGTAGAAAATGTACCGATCCGGTCGTATGAAAATCCATTTTGTAGCTTCTATAAGTCTCTACAAAAGTTTTAAACGATTCCTTGAATAATCTTTGAGATATTTCTAAAAAACCAAAAAAGTTGTAATTTTTTTCACTATTTCTTGTTTAAAAAATTCCACAAAGCGATTGTCAAAATGAGAAATAACTCTTCATCCTCCCACGAAATGTCCAGTGGTGTTCCATAGGGCTCCATCCTGGGACCCCTACCATTTGCATTGTATACATAAGACTTCGAGCACTCTGTACATTATTGTGATATACATTTCTGTACCGACGACACCCTACTGCAACTTTCTTTTTTACCAACAGAAACAGATCTGGCCATAGAAAAAATTAATGAGGTTTTATCTTACAATATCTTCTAAAAACCAAGCGCTCTAAATTAATGCAGTTAAAACATCGGTAATGCTATTCGGAACAAGCCATCACAGAAATCTCCTTGGAAACCAAATCCAGATCAATGTTGAAAACCTAGTAATCAAACCTGTCGAAATCATGAAGAATCTGGTTTTATCAGTCGATGATGATCTGAGGTTCGAATCGCACATACGAAATATTCGTGGCCTGGAATTCAGGAATCTGAAACTCATTTATAGCAACAGGAGGCACTTGAATCAGAAGGTTAAGGCCGTGCTCTGTGACCCACTAGTACTCTGCAGATTCAACTGCCGTGACTCAGTTTATAGTCGATGTATGGATCATGAGGACAAGAGGCAAAACTCATGCCTGAAATTGATATTTGGGATCGGTAGGCTACATCTCGCATCAATTGAGTGAGATAGGATGGCTCAATGAGCAGCGTAGACAACTTCTCCATGCGACTTGGCTTTTCCATAAAGTAATCACTACTCTAACACCCTCATACTCCATTACTCCACCGATTCATAGAACTGAAACCTTCAGGCGGTCTTTATCTTACCAGATCTCACTCATTTATCACTATGTTTCAACAAATATGAAGAAATTGAATATAAATTCATTTAAAGAACTCATGAAAAAATATCTCATCACGGAACAAATGAATGCATGAGTCTATAGAATAGTTTTTTTTTGTGGCTATTCACAGGTATATAAGGAACCCAACAGAATAATTATAAACACAGTAATTTTTGTTGTATGTTGTATTTTTTCAGTTACGCTTAAGAATAATAACAGAGGTAGCACGTATACCAATGCATGTCACCATCTTCGGAGTTTTTCCTCTTATGTTGTACGTATATTTGGAAAATAAGGATCAATTATTATTATCAATATCATTTTTCCATTGTGAATGTGCCAGTCAGGCCCTGTCTCCAGAGCTCCGACCCATCTGGAGGGCGCGCTGGTGTCGTTTACCCCAATAATCATAATAATAATAATAATAATTATTATTATTATTTTGGGAATGTACCAGTCAGGCCCTGTCTCCAGAGCTCCGACCCATCTAGAGGGCGCGCTGGTGTCGTTCACCCCAATAACAACTCCCCACGTCCGTAGAGTGACTATTGAGTCCGAGAGTCATGTGTTCTGAGCAAACGAAGTGAACCAAGGATGACGGCCTTCAGCATTCGTGCTGCTAAGATTTTTGCCATATTACGGCAAGCCGGTATTATTTTCAAATTCGAGAGAAGTGTGTCCATCATTCCACCAAGGACTCCTATGATCAGAACCACCATTTTGACAGAAATGTTTGGATACAACCTGCGGAGTTCAGTCCGTTTCTTCCACTTTTCGAACAATATTTATTTCACCTAGAGCGGAAAACTCTGTGACGAAAATCATTTCACTTTGGTGTTCGAGGAGAAAAACATTAGTCTTAATGGCTCGTAATTTCCCGAGGGTGGGCATTGAGTAGTTTCAATAGATTCAGAACCTCTCATTCTCCACGACAGACTCAATATTCCACTGGAGCATAAGGATACATCGTTGTCTCGTCTATACCGTACGAGCGTCGTAGATAATACAACACAACACTCGTAGGGCCGCGTTATGCCTGCGGATATAGGCTGAGACCGCATAAGCTCTAATCAGATACTATGTGAAATCCAACCCATGAGTGGCATCCAGCAAATACACAGTGTCATTGCCCTTATCCGATTATCACTGCTAAAGGCGATGGTTAAATCTGGCATCATTGCTGGACGCTCACAAATCTACAGGATGAAAGTAAACTATACAAACCGGACGCTAAGTAGCGTGAATTCGTGAATATATTGGACGCTCAGAGACGGGTACATGAAAGGACGCCACGAAACAGGTATAATGAAACTTTCAAATTTTTATCGTCGAAAAGGAAAGCTTGAGCACTCCTTTATGACCCCTGATGTTCAAATCTTAAAAATATACATATGTAGAACAAGAGACTTATGATATCCACATGACGGACGCTCAGAGAATGAGTTGTGAAAGGACGCCTGGAAGATAGCTGGATGTATATATATATATATATATATATATATATATATATATATATATATATATATATATATATATATATATATATATATATATATATATATATATATGTACATTACTAAGTTCATGGGTTGAACCGCGTTGAGAGTTTATAACTCGACGTTTCGGCTCCTGCTTTGGAGCCATTTTCAACCTATAGTTGAAATATCCGAATCCCACGTGAAAAACTCCTACCACTTCATCAATCGAATTAAGGAATTCAACATATCTAACTCCGACATCCTAGTCAGCTTCGACATCGTCTCTCTTTTCACCAACATCCCTATTGACGAGACCCTCACCATATTACAAAACAAGCACGACATATCACAAGACATCCTCACTCTAATCAAACATTGTATGTCCAACACATACTTCACCTTCCAAAACTCTTTTTATAGGCAAATCAAAGGTGCCCCTATGGGATCCCCTCTCTCACCTGCGATTGCCAATATATTCATGGAAGATTTCGAAACCAAAGCCCTTTTATCAGCCACTCTTCAACCTTCCTGCTGGTTACGATACGTTGATGACACTTTTGTCATCTGGCCCCACGGGAGAGATACCCTGGATTCTTTCCTGACCCATCTGAACGAAGTACACCCTTACATTCGCTTCACGATGGAGATAGAGAGCAATTCAACTCTGCCATTCTTAGATGTACAAATCACTAAAAATCCTCAACAAGGTTTCTCGTACACGGTCTATAGAAAACCCACCCACACCAACCGATATCTCAACTCCAAGTCCCACCATCATCCCTCACAATTCAACTCAGTAGTAAATACTCTGATATCTCGCTCCATCCGACTAACCGACGACCACAACAGACAATCCGAACTTCACAACGTAAAACAAGCTCTCCTACAAAACGGATACAGACCAGACCACATAGACAGAAACATCCAAAAACAGCTTCAGAAACCATTAGTAACCAAAAACGAACCACAAGTTGAAGACCGTCCATCCAAAGTCTTCTTCCCTTACATCAAAGGGGTGACGGACAAAATCAGTCGACTTTTCAGAAAAGCAAATATCAAAACCATCTTTACCACAGAACAAAAACTATCACACCTCATCAGACCAACAAAAGACAAAATTCCCAACAAAGACCATGGTATTTACGAAATTCCCTGTTCTATCTGCCCCCACTCTTATATAGGAGAAACTTCGAAACAGATCCATTTTCGATCCTATCAACACTCCCTTTCAGTTAGAAATCGAGACACCAGCTCCGCATTAGCTCTTCATTTCATCCAAACGGGTCACCCCATAGATTTCGAGAAAACGAAAACCATCGCCCCAGTACGTTCAAGAACTTCTCGTTTTATCAGAGAAGCCATCGAAATCGAAAAACGGCCTGATTGCCTGAACATTAAAGATGATAGCCGTAAATTGAACCCCATTTGGAAGCCCCTTCTTCCAACCGTAATTACCAGGCCACGTGAAACTTATCCGCAATCAATTATTATCCCATCAACTCCAACTACACAGCAAGCACCAGCAGACAAGACAAACGAGAATACCCGTAAGACCCGCCCACCTCCAGGTAGCCAACCACCTATAAATACTACAGTGCAACCAACATCGGATCGTCTTTTGAGATCAAGGAGTAGGCAGGTTGAGACCTTGATATCTCTCAAGACCACGACTCGAGGAGTAGGCAGATAGAGGCCTCGCAGTCACACTCTTGAAAATGGCTCCAAAGCAGGAGCCGAAACGTCGAGTTATAAACTCTCAACGCGGTTCAACCCATGAACTTAGTAATGTACATATTTCTGACCGCGGAAACCTTTCCGAACATATATATATATATATATATATATATATATATATATATATATATATATATATATATACTCGACGTTTCGGCTCCTGCTTTGGAGCCATTTTCAAGAGTGTGACTGCGAGGCCTCTATCTGCCTACTCCTCGAGTCGTGGTCTTGAGAGATATCAAGGTCTCAACCTGCCTACTCCTTGATCTCAAAAGACGATCCGATGTTGGTTGCACTGTAGTATTTATAGGTGGTTGGCTACCTGGAGGTGGGCGGGTCTTACGGGTATTCTCGTTTGTCTTGTCTGCTGGTGCTTGCTGTGTAGTTGGAGTTGATGGGATAATAATTGATTGCGGATAAGTTTCACGTGGCCTGGTAATTACGGTTGGAAGAAGGGGCTTCCAAATGGGGTTCAATTTACGGCTATCATCTTTAATGTTCAGGCAATCAGGCCGTTTTTCGATTTCGATGGCTTCTCTGATAAAACGAGAAGTTCTTGAACGTACTGGGGCGATGGTTTTCGTTTTCTCGAAATCTATGGGGTGACCCGTTTGGATGAAATGAAGAGCTAATGCGGAGCTGGTGTCTCGATTTCTAACTGAAAGGGAGTGTTGATAGGATCGAAAATGGATCTGTTTCGAAGTTTCTCCTATATAAGAGTGGGGGCAGATAGAACAGGGAATTTCGTAAATACCATGGTCTTTGTTGGGAATTTTGTCTTTTGTTGGTCTGATGAGGTGTGATAGTTTTTGTTCTGTGGTAAAGATGGTTTTGATATTTGCTTTTCTGAAAAGTCGACTGATTTTGTCCGTCACCCCTTTGATGTAAGGGAAGAAGACTTTGGATGGACGGTCTTCAACTTGTGGTTCGTTTTTGGTTACTAATGGTTTCTGAAGCTGTTTTTGGATGTTTCTGTCTATGTGGTCTGGTCTGTAACCGTTTTGTAGGAGAGCTTGTTTTACGTTGTGAAGTTCGGATTGTCTGTTATGGTCGTCGGTTAGTCGGATGGAGCGAGATATCAGAGTATTTACGACTGAGTTGAATTGTGAGGGATGATGGTGGGACTTGGAGTTGAGATATCGGTTGGTGTGGGTGGGTTTTCTATAGACCGTGTACGAGAAACCTTGTTGAGGATTTTTAGTGATTTGTACATCTAAGAATGGCAGAGTTGAATTGCTCTCTATCTCCATCGTGAAGCGAATGTAAGGGTGTACTTCGTTCAGATGGGTCAGGAAAGAATCCAGGGTATCTCTCCCGTGGGGCCAGATGACAAAAGTGTCATCAACGTATCGTAACCAGCAGGAAGGTTGAAGAGTGGCTGATAAAAGGGCTTTGGTTTCGAAATCTTCCATGAATATATTGGCAATCGCAGGTGAGAGAGGGGATCCCATAGGGGCACCTTTGATTTGCCTATAAAAAGAGTTTTGGAAGGTGAAGTATGTGTTGGACATACAATGTTTGATTAGAGTGAGGATGTCTTGTGATATGTCGTGCTTGTTTTGTAATATGGTGAGGGTCTCGTCAATAGGGATGTTGGTGAAAAGAGAGACGATGTCGAAGCTGACTAGGATGTCGGAGTTAGATATGTTGAATTCCTTAATTCGATTGATGAAGTGGTAGGAGTTTTTCACGTGGGATTCGGATATTTCAACTATAGGTTGAAAATGGCTCCAAAGCAGGAGCCGAAACGTCGAGTTATAAACTCTCAACGCGGTTCAACCCATGAACTTAGTAATGTACATATATATATATATATATATATATATATATATATATATATATATATATATATATATATATATATATATATATATATATATACATCCAGCTATCTTCCAGGCGTCCTTTCACAACTCATTCTCTGAGCGTCCGTCATGTGGATATCATGAGTCTCTTGTTCTACATATGTATATTTTTAAGATTTGAACATCAGGGGTCATAAAGGAGTGCTCAAGCTTTCCTTTTCGACGATAAAAATTTGAAAGTTTCATTATACCTGTTTCGTGGCGTCCTTTCATGTACCCGTCTCTGAGCGTCCAATATATTCACGAATTCACGCTACTTAGCGTCCGGTTTGTATAGTTTACTTTCATCCTGTAGATTTGTGAGCGTCCAGCAATGATGCCAGATTTAACCATCGCCTTTAGCAGTGATAATCGGATAAGGGCAATGACACTGTGTATTTGCTGGATGCCACTCATGGGTTGGATTTCACATAGTATCTGATTAGAGCTTATGCGGTCTCAGCCTATATCCGCAGGCATAACGCGGCCCTACGAGTGTTGTGTTGTATTATCTACGACGCTCGTACGGTATAGACGAGACAACGATGTATCCTTATGCTCCAGTGGAATATTGAGTCTGTCGTGGAGAATGAGAGGTTCTGAATCTATTGAAACTACTCAATGCCCACCCTCGGGAAATTACGAGCCATTAAGACTAATGTTTTTCTCCTCGAACACCAAAGTGAAATGATTTTCGTCACAGAGTTTTCCGCTCTAGGTGAAATAAATATTGTTCGAAAAGTGGAAGAAACGGACTGAACTCCGCAGGTTGTATCCAAACATTTCTGTCAAAATGGTGGTTCTGATCATAGGAGTCCTTGGTGGAATGATGGACACACTTCTCTCGAATTTGAAAATAATACCGGCTTGCCGTAATATGGCAAAAATCTTAGCAGCACGAATGCTGAAGGCCGTCATCCTTGGTTCACTTCGTTTGCTCAGAACACATGACTCTCGGACTCAATAGTCACTCTACGGACGTGGGGAGTTGTTATTGGGGTGAACGACACCAGCGCGCCCTCTAGATGGGTCGGAGCTCTGGAGACAGGGCCTGACTGGTACATTCCCAAAATAATAATAATAATAATTATTATTATTATTATGATTATTGGGGTAAACGACACCAGCGCGCCCTCCAGATGGGTCGGAGCTCTGGAGACAGGGCCTGACTGGCACATTCACAATGGAAAAATGATATTGATAATAATAATTGATCCTTATTTTCCAAATATACGTACAACATAAGAGGAAAAACTCCGAAGATGGTGACATGCATTGGTATACGTGCTACCTCTGTTATTATTCTTAAGCGTAACTGAAAAAATACAACATACAACAAAAATTACTGTGTTTATAATTATTCTGTTGGGTTCCTTATATACCTGTGAATAGCCACAAAAAAAAACTATTCTATAGACTCATGCATTCATTTGTTCCGTGATGAGATATTTTTTCATGAGTTCTTTAAATGAATTTATATTCAATTTCTTCATATTTGTTGAAACATAGTGATAAATGAGTGAGATCTGGTAAGATAAAGACCGCCTGAAGGTTTCAGTTCTATGAATCGGTGGAGTAATGGAGTATGAGGGTGTTAGAGTAGTGATTACTTTATGGAAAAGCCAAGTCGCATGGAGAAGTTGTCTACGCTGCTCATTGAGCCATCCTATCTCACTCAATTGATGCGAGATGTAGCCTACCGATCCCAAATATCAATTTCAGGCATGAGTTTTGCCTCTTGTCCTCATGATCCATACATCGACTATAAACTGAGTCACGGCAGTTGAATCTGCAGAGTACTAGTGGGTCACAGAGCACGGCCTTAACCTTCTGATTCAAGTGCCTCCTGTTGCTATAAATGAGTTTCAGATTCCTGAATTCCAGGCCACGAATATTTCGTATGTGCGATTCGAACCTCAGATCATCATCGACTGATAAAACCAGATTCTTCATGATTTCGACAGGTTTGATTACTAGGTTTTCAACATTGATCTGGATTTGGTTTCCAAGGAGATTTCTGTGATGGCTTGTTCCGAATAGCATTACCGATGTTTTAACTGCATTAATTTAGAGCGCTTGGTTTTTAGAAGATATTGTAAGATAAAACCTCATTAATTTTTTCTATGGCCAGATCTGTTTCTGTTGGTAAAAAAGAAAGTTGCAGTAGGGTGTCGTCGGTACAGAAATGTATATCACAATAATGTACAGAGTGCTCGAAGTCTTATGTATACAATGCAAATGGTAGGGGTCCCAGGATGGAGCCCTATGGAACACCACTGGACATTTCGTGGGAGGATGAAGAGTTATTTCTCATTTTGACAATCGCTTTGTGGAATTTTTTAAACAAGAAATAGTGAAAAAAATTACAACTTTTTTGGTTTTTTAGAAATATCTCAAAGATTATTCAAGGAATCGTTTTAAACTTTTGTAGAGACTTATAGAAGCTACAAAATGGATTTTCATACGACCGGATCGGTGCATTTTCTACTGAGAAAATCCGGGAAAACCTCGAAAAAGAGACCATTTTTCAAAAATTTATAATATTTATAAATCTGATGCTGGACAAACTATATTGCGGAAACTGATAGATATTAATATATAGTTCAACTGTGCGCAAGATGTTTTCTGTCCGATGTGTAGTTTTTGCACAATCGCGTTATAAACAATTCAAGGGCAAATCTTTCTAAATGTGCCGATTTAAGGGAAATCATCTTATTCAAATTCTGTAAACGACATATGGAAGTAGAGATCAATATCTACAATTTGAATATTTTGGATTTTCACCTGAGAGGTGGAAAGTGTGTTGAAAATATCACTGAAAGTTACTCTAAATGCTTCAAAGTGCTCCCGAAGTCGCTCCAATACTTTTTGAGATATTCGCAAAAAAACAAAAAAGTTGTAATTTTTTTCACTATTTCTTGTTTAAAAAATTCCACAAAGCGATTTTACTGGCGCGAAAACCTATAAAAAGTAGTATAGGCCGTTTACGTCTTTTATTTTGTGTAAAAAGAGCCTCTTATTTTTATCTACAGCTTGGCCTAATTGGAGTAGAATACAATCAGATTTTGATCTGTAGTGACTTCTGAAATGCCTTCCACGAAGTACTTATTCAATTCCTCCACATCAAACAAATGATCGAAAATGGTGGTCGTTCTTTTTTATTGCCTAAGTGGTGTAGATCCTTTCATATCTTGCTTAACCCTTGTGGTCTCAAAATATATTGACAATATGCTTTTATTTTCGTTTCAACAAGCCAGGTTTGGGGAGCTTCGGAGTGTCTTACAATATACATAGTGACCTGGAGATTTTGTTTTTTCCACCTAAAATGGATATTATGTCTTCGTAAAATCATTCCTGATCAAAATTTTTGAAGTTCCCAATCGTTTTATATGTCGGTGAGCAGAAACTATCACCAAGATTATTTTCTAATACCTGGTACCAAGACATCTTAAATATTCTTGGAAATTTCATCACTGTAATCTGTGATGATCAAATCGATAAGTGAAAGTGATGAAACGGTCACTCATGTGGTTCTGTAAACTAGTTGAATGAGTCCCAATCCCTCCAAAATATTATTCAGTCTGATAGCAACCCTGGACTCATTCTTCAACAAATCAATATTGAGATTACCCAGAACGAATACATGAATCATATTTGGGAATTAAATATGGTAAACCATTCTCTAGTGAACTGACGAATTCAGTTTCGGAATAGTTTAGGGGCTTGTAGACAACTCCAACAGCCACGTTAAATTACATGGAAATTTATTGTCAACACAAATACCAACGCCCCCTCCTCTACTCTTCAGACGATGTCTTCTGAAGAAAACATAATCATTCTCATGACAAACATTACTATCAATTCGATCGGACAGCCAAGTTTCACTCAGGCATAGGACAGATTTTTTCTGTAAAGTATTGAGATCTTTCAAGTCTGATAACTTTGGTAATAGCACTGTAATCTCTGTGAATGTGACATTTTATCTGAAACAAAACATGAGTGAATATCAAACTACAGAAACACAATTGAAATAAATAAAGAAAAACAAAAGTGATGAAAAATAAGAGATATAGGAAAAAAATCTATTTTGGAATCTTAAATGAAGGTCTAGCTGATTTGTTTACTCTAGGTCTGTCAGCTATATATATATATATATATATATATATATATATATATATATATATATATATATATATATATATATATATATCCATATATAGATATTTAACATATGTTTTGTATTAAGAGGCACCCATATAAACCTTGTAGCACCCGACTTTGGGTGCCACTTTGTTCCGCATGGAAAACATTTTATTATGATAGAAAACTGCATTTTACGTCATTTTATGAAGAAAAAGGAGGGGTGCCTCATGACCAATTTTTAGCCAGCGACATATTGATTAGTTCAGCCTTTTCATTGTAGAGGGCGCTTTGCTTTATACGAATGTATAAAGAAAATGAAATTATACAATTTGACACCCGAAGAATACGATGTATTGAGGCACCCGTAAAAGCGGCAACACTGGTCTATGCAGCAATTTCAACCATGGATTTTGTCAATATTCAAGACGGCGGCTCCAGTATGGCGGACGAGATTTGTGATCAGAGTCAGATTTGATTCAAAATTGATATATAAGGGTTTTTAGGTCGCAGATTTTGGATTTCTGGTCAAAATTCATGAATTCAAGATGGCGGCTCCAGTAGAGCAGTAGAGCAGATTCGAGTCAAAATTGGTATGTGGAAGTTTATTAGGTCGTAGATTTCGAAATTTTTGTCGAGATCCATAAATTGAAAATGGCGGCTCCAATATGGCGGACGATATTTGTCATTATGGTCTGATTGAATTCCAAAGTGTGTGAGGGTTTTCGGGTCAGAGATTATGAAATTTTTGTCAAAATTCATGAATTCAAAATGGCGGCTCCGAAATGGCGGACGATATTTGTCATTATGGTCAGATTTGTTTCCAAAGTGTGTAAGGGTTTTCGGGTCAGAGATTATGAAATGTTTGTCAAAATTCATGAATTGGTAGACGAGTTTTGTGATCGTGATCTGATTCGATTCAAAATTGGTATGTGGGGGTTTTTGGGGTAGGAAATTATGATTTTTTAGTCATAAAAAATAATAGTTTCAAAAACTAAAGAACATGGATCACTTCTAACTAGGAAGTTGAAAATAATTGACAATGATATTACTCAATTGTAAAATAGCATGGGGTGCTTGACAAAGTTATCTTGAGCTCTTGAACGCTCAGTATTGTTAAATCAAAATAGAGGATATGAGAATATAGATCGAAAGTGATCACGTTTTTTTCACATTTGAGAATTTCATTGTCAATTATTTTTTAAATTTTTTAGTCCATGTTAGAAGTAAAATAGGTATTTTAGTTTTTTTCAACTATTATTTTCTCAGTCAATAAAAAAAATTGTCGTCAACCAGTTACATCTCACGAGCAATTTCAGACAAAGAAAGAACATTGAACATACATTATTACCTAAGAATAATGGATATCGTCGGTTTAGTAATACCAATAATTAGAATTACCTGTAAAACATTGAAAGTATAAATAACTTTTGCCAAAGTCGGTATCGAAATTGCTCGCAGTCCAATCATTATCTCAAATAAAAAATGCAAGTCTAAAGAATCGAACTCCTGCCGTCGACGTGACAGGAAGAGTTTCTAACCACTAGTCTAATTTGTTCAAAATAATTAAGAACATAATTCTCAATATGACGCCGGCAAATCGGAAGCTTCGTAATAATATTAAATGAATAATAATAAAACTGATTCATAAACTATTCTGAAGAGTATAAAGTATAATTGAAATGTACCTTTTTGATGAGATAGTCTTTATCTGCGGCTTCTTGTAAAAATCCTTGTACATTTTCAGAGGTAAATATTTGGATTATATTGCTCTACATTCAACAGATTGTTTCTTGAGAACGCGACAAGCTTAGAATATTTGTTGATGTGTTTATTGTTTTTGACATTCAAGCATGTCCGTAGCATCGAATACATAGACCAAAGAGTTAATGGTTTCAGGGTCTCAGATCTTTCTCCAAAATGAGCCAGTAGGTAATAATTTTCCTGAATACTAATAAACCTTTTTCGATTGGCACCAAGTTATGATTGTTCGTATTGTTATTCATATTTATGTCTCGATTTTTCTGGAAGAAGATGTATAAGGTGGATTCATGCAACATCACTAAAACTAAAATGAATTAAAGATTTAGATGAATTTTAAAATAGGAAAATGACGGTGTTCATGTAGCATCAATTTAACGAAATTAAAGGTACATTTAGTCAACATCATTACGAAAGTGTGCCTAAATATATGTTAAAACCGAAAGTCGAATCTGTTATATCAAATGGCACCGTTTATACAACAATATTAAGTTTATGCTAAAAACCTTTGATGTTACCGTTAAGTTCATGATAATGCTAAAGTTGACTAAATCCACCCTAAGAAAGTACTAGACATGCGCATATCATTCCAAATGTTGATCTTTGAAACGTCTTGGTATTCTTTGTTCAGAAAACAGAAGGTGATTAAGGTGAACCATAACCTGAGATTATCGTGGTTTGTTGATTTGATGTATTCTGTTCTGGTGTTTATGGCATGAATACTATCACCAAGATAAAGAATTGTGGTTTTGTACTCAGTGCTTCTGGGAGCCTCTGGAGTTGTGAGGAATCAGAGAAATAGAAGATAAGGCGTCATACCAATGCTGAAATTGCGAAGCAAATTTGTCAATTTGGCTCTTTCAGTATATTAAATCGGATGCCGAAAAAAAGATCTTTGCATAAACTCGGATGACGCCCAAAATATTTTCTCTCTTATCTCTTGTCATATATGAACGAAAACTGTTTGACGAGTTCAGTTAGCTGACCATTAGTATCCATAAAAAAAGAAAACACGAAGATATAGATCTACACAAGAAATTACTCAAGGATAAAACATAACATCTTTCTTCTTTGGAAGCAATCAGCTGTGAGCAGAGATTTTCGTATGTGACCTTTGTGAATCTTCCCCAGGGCAAGACCACACATGCACTTTTTCTAATTTATGGAAGAAATTAAGTTATTAGTTGAAAGTTGGCCATCTTTCTTAGTTTTAATGTTGATTTCAATTGCCCAGTTTCTTGCATGAACACGTCCATTTCATTACATTGTCTTTCATTCGTAGTTTTAGTTTTAAATTTGTGCTTGCGATGTGCGAAAAATGCAACTTTAGGTGGATACATACCTAAAGTCGTATTATTCGCACATTCTGCCACATGAGGAGGTGTGTACCCTATTTTCCATGGATACCTACTTGTTTATTCCCAACAGTATGTACCATACAAATGCGAGCGTTTTTTTATTTTTCCGCTTGACAGCGGAAATGTTATCATTTAATGACATTCATCGAAAAACATCAACTTTGCGTTGAGATTTGAATGAGCCAAAGGCTACTTTGTTATGCGGTGGTCTAAAAACTCTATTTTGATAGTGATTGAAATTATTCCGAGATTTAAAAAAGAAATATTACAGTTTCGTCTATTTGCCTTCGTTACTCATTACGAATATGAGTTTTTATTTAGCCTCACCAGTCCCGGTGCCTGCCTGTAATGAAATCTTGCCTATTGAATTTGAGCGACTTCTTGTTATCCGATTAACTTCCAGTGAAAATGCAATACAGAATATTGTTGGAGAAAAAACAAAATGGCTGATGCAAGATGGCGAACAAGATTTGTAATAATTATGTTATAATTGGTATGTGGGGGTTTTTGAGTTCGGAGAATTTGAACTCAGAATTCAAGATGGCGGCTCCAAGGCGGCAGACGAGTTTCGTGATTATTATCCGATTTGATTGAATATTGGTATTTGGAAGTTTTCTGTGTCTGAGATTATGGATTTTTTGAAAAAAAAAATCATTTTAAATTGGACACTTCAAGATGGCGAAAAATTTTGTGATCATGGTCTGATTCGATTGAATATTGGTATATGTAGAATTCTGGGGTCAGAGATTATGAATGATTTATCGTAATTCATAAATCCAAAATGGCGGTCTCCAAGAAATTTCATGGTTTCTTTACATTCTATAGTATTATTGTCTAGTAATAGTACAGGTAGCTTGCAACGAAGGCTAGTATTTTCGTGTTAGATACATTTAATGATAGTAAATTTAAATCAAACCATCCTTTAATGCGGTCAATATCTCTAGGAATGGTTTGAAATAGATTAGCCTCAGTCTCATCGTGCCATTGTATGGTAGTATCCTTGGCAAATGAAGTGAAACTATCTGATATATTCAAATTGGTCATGTCATTAACATATAATAGGAAAAGTACAGGACCGAGTACCGTACCTTGGGGTACACCACAGCAAATAGAATGGAGTGGTGAGTGATGATTTCTTTTGACATCTTGATGACGATTTGATAGGTATGACCCAAACCACTTCAAAGATTTAGGTTATTGTGTGAGTTATATATTCGAAAGCTTGCTGCTTTCGTATTCGAACTGAAAACTTTAGACGGCAAGCTCTTGAATCATCTTGATAACTTCGAGTTTATTACTGTCTGACATACTTGAGTACTGTAATGTCTGTCTGTTATGTAAATTCCACATGCGCAGGCCTCGCTTTTCAATTGGACTCTCTGGGCAGGTGCTCAGGGCCCGTGATCCATAGGGGCCACTACTTCATGCTAATGTGATGTGTGAACTATCATGTAAGTTTCTGCTGGATAACCACATATGGCTTGCTCGTATTAACCGAACTCAGAGGTATCCGACATCCAGAGCGGCGTCAACGTGAATCCAAGCTGAAGCAGTTTACTTTCAATTAATTTTCAATCAGTTTGAACCAACTCTCAAAGGAAAAAGTCTTCTTTATCATATAAATCCATTATTTTTGATTTGAAATGAATCTTTTCAAAAAGTAAATAGTCAAACATTCATATTCAACTAGCGCATCGAAGCCTACCACGACCGGTCACTCAAAGAACGAAAGCAATGAAGGGAATGCAGCTAGTCATCACAACTTCTCTGTGAATATTTCATGCCGGACTCTTCTGTTCCTAATCTTAGTGAACCCAGTGCAGAGTTAGGATTGAGTATTATTTTCGAAAATTTGAGTCTTATTACAACTGAAACAATTACTGATCTACAGTATGCGCGTTCAGTAAATGCAAATCTGACAGCTTGATTCAATCTGTAGGCGAGGTTTTTCCATACCTGTAGTGGAAAACGGAGCAGACAGATTGAATGGAGCTGTCAGATCTGCATTTACCGAACACTCCCAGTGTTACCCATTCGAAATGACAGCACTCTTATAAAACAGGGTATTACTCGAGAACCTCGTGTAGTAGTGGAATAACTTGGGATTTTTGAAAATTGATGTAATACAATTTCCTCAGCGGTTTCCCCCTCGGTATGTATCTTGTACGCATCAAAAGACACTTTTAGGCTGGTGCCAAAACGAATTTCAAACACTAACATTGATAAAGAAGGTAACAGGCAAGCACCAAGTGGAAATAGATGTTGGGGTTCCAACTTTGAGGAAAAAATATTTGAACACGAAAACACTGAAAACGGTGATATAGGGATGAAATTTAGGGGTCGAAAATGAATTTTTGCTATTTGCGCAAAACGTGGCCTCCTTCATTGGAAAAATCGAAAACTTTTGAATTCAACTTTTTGTCATAAAGGTTTCCCAAACCAACGCGGAAACGTGGGACGGGAGCGGGAACGGGATGAACACGAGACTAAATTCGATAGTAGGATATATAAAAATGTATACCAGTGCGATTATTCGTATTCTAAAATGCAGGCAAACAGCGAAATATGTTTGGTTTGCTCCGTGCACTGTTTTTCTAGCAATTCGCACAGTTCCCATTTTCCGTTCCCGCTCCCGCTCCCGCGTCCCGCTTCGGTTTGGGGAAACCTTATATTATTATTCAATGCACATGAGAATTTATCTTCTGAATTGCGGAAAAATCATGCTCAGTCGACACAAAAAAAAAGACATAAGTATATCATCAAATTTTTATCTGAATTAAATCATTTATACACGAGAAAAAAATTAAATACTGATAAATAGGTTTCCCGTCATTTTGACGGTTATGAGGTCATGAGGTCAAATGTCAATATGGCACCCATTCAACACCTATTTTGTTATCGAGGCACCCATATAAACCTTGTAGCACCCGTCTTCGGGTGCCACTTTTATTCGTGTGTATAACTTTTAACTTTGATAGAAAACTGCATTTCACGGCATTTTATGAACAAAAAAGGAGGGTGCTTCATAACCAATATATAACTAGCGATATACCTACTGATTACTTTTTGGGACCTTCGAAATACAAAACTATGTTACTGAGATAATTGTTCGTGAAAGATAAGGGTATTTTTTTCGAAAAATGTACACAACCCGAAAGCTAGTTGACTTCTGAATTGCGAAAAAATCATGCTTAACCATAAGGAAAAATCCTATGTTAGGTTACATAGTATAAACTGTTTGCTGCAGGTCAAGCATATGTAGCCTTGATCCAAGTTATATCATAGCAGGACTTCAAATCGAAATATTAAACTGCTCCAAGTTAACGGCGGAAAGTCTTTGTAATGTTGATGATCTGAACGAAATGGATCGAATGAGAAACTCATACAAGTAATTAACTAATTAGCATACCTATTGTATTATTGAAGCTTAATTCAAAATCGCAAAACGAATTGTAGTTCAATTATATTATAGTATTAAAAACAATAGTATGAAATATTGTAACAATTACTAAATTATTCATTTTATAATACTAAAAAGTTTAAAATAAACTAAAACAAAAATTGAAACAAGCTGTCATTTGAAAAATGCACTGAAAAGATGAAAATAAACTTTTGAGTAAGTATACAATTTTCAATAATATAAAAGCTTTTTGCGAGAATAGATCTTGACACAAGTAACTCTTAATAATTACGTAAATTGAATGTATTCAGGAAAATCTTGCGACCAGCCTAGATCATTCAAAATTGTATAAAAAAATTATGGGATCAACTCACTTCAGAGTTCATTTTCTCGTTTTTAAATGAAAGTTTGATTTAAAAAATTAATTTCAAGTTCTTTTATCACAATATATCATGTCGTGACGTACTACATCCCGAAACTTCCTTTCTTCATATATCCTATTCGTGAAAAGCCGTGATAAAAGCTAGTATCATCTGAACTGAAGAATTGAAGAGAACTTTTGTCCAGCTATGTTTCCACAAAACATAATTCACAGTTTCAAAAGTTTGCGTAGCCGGAAATACTCGTACGTTGATCGTTTCAACAAAATTGACGTTCAGTGCGGAATTCATTTAGCAATCCCATTCAAATGTGATTTTAATAACCGGCCAGATTTACGGCATATAAGTAAACTCTTTTGAGTCTCACGACTTCCTTACCAAATCAACAGATACGGATCCTGTTCTTAATTCAAATCCAAGTAATCTTAAGAATTTTTGACCAATCACGAACTGTTTCTAGAACACAATGGCGCAACTGCAACTGTCAAACTTTAGAACGGACACCAATTGAAACATCAAATTACGATATAATATCTCTCCTCAAACCTAGTTCATTGAACGCATAGGTACTGTGCCGCATAACATTCCGTGTGATCCTAACAAATGTTCATATTTTACTGATAATAAATGACGTGTGTTGAATACCATATCGCTAATCTACTGAAGAAATAAAAGTGAATTAGGATTTGCATATATCTAAAATACTGTGTTTTTGTGATAGAAGATTATTCAAATTCGGTATTTTAGGGAAGGGTGCTTCATATATGTTTTTTAGCTTTTCATTGATCCAATTTTTTTCTTTATGTTGTTTTTATATTTTTGATATCTTATTCAATTATCGTCGAGTGGAAGTGCAAAGAGTGTGGACACAAAGTCGGATTCTGACAAGGAATAAAATTCTAGTCATCGACTTAACGGTGAAAAAGCCGTGATGATGAATGTTCTGAATATACTTGCGATGCTTGATTATTTTTCTGTTAGGCACCCTTCAATCTGGCAACACTGGTGGGTGTCGGTTTGAACAATACTGACAGAACTATATACACATGGGTGTGTCTTTCGACAACGTTTTGAATATACATTTATACACTGGGTGTGATATTGACACCGCTTGAATGGGTGCCACTTAATACAAAAAATACGTATATATATATATATATATATATATATATATATATATATATATATATATATATATATATATATATCCAAAATTGGAAGGAGAAGCCAAAGGTGAAGAGGGGTAATAATATTAAGAATGATATATTGAGACGGTTTTGAGGACCTCTCGGATATTTATTTATATCGAGGCCAGGTAGCCAGATATCTGCAGGTTGGACATTAACGAGAGGAGAAATATGGGTCAATGCCACACGGGCCTGAGTTTTATAGAGTGACCTGGATTTTTATTACAGAAGACTGTTTTTCTAAACAAACATAATTTTGTTTGTTTTTGTTTTGACGATAATAGTGAATTATATATACATGTACAGTTCATTGAGAATCAGATCACTCTTGAAAAACCATACTATATTTCAATATTAACAAGAATTTGTAAACCAAAATAGTGAAGAAACATAATAATATTAAATGTTCAATAGTGTATAAACATTTTTCTCTAAAATTTACCTAATTATCAGTTCAACTATAAAAGTGAATTTTTATTATTTTTAATATGTAGAGTTTGTTGAGAATTAGGTCATTCGTAAAAAACTACTATACAGGGTGTTTCTTAAGTACGTGTAGAAACTTTAGGATCATGTTACTGACGTCGAAATGGGAAAAAAAGTTCCAATAAACACATGTCCGCCAGTTATTCGTTTCTAAGATACAGACTGTCAAAGTTTAATTGTCATATTTGTTTTTTGTGAATAAATTTCAAAATATTTGTGATATTCGAGTAAAGTTTGGTATCTGGGATGATTTTTCAATGACAAAATATAATTTATGTTATTTGTGAAAAAACTAATTTCTAATTGAATTTATTTTGAATTTGAAAATCTTGTCATTAAAATCACTTGCATCGGTTATTTCAAATGTCAATAACTCGAAAACAGTTGCTCGAAGTGACCTCTACCGAGAATAAATTCTTTACTCAAAGAAATAATGAATATTACCAGATACCAAACTTTATTCAAATATCAAAATTATTTTGGAATTTATCACAAAAATAAAAATAACAATTCAACTTTGACACTCTGTATCTCAGTAATGAATAATACGTACTTTAAAAACACCCTGTATATCTGAACCTTATTCAATAATGAAAAAATGTATACAATGAAAAACCATATGAATAGTTAATGTTCGATAGTATATTACTATTTTGTGGGAGTATTTTGTGGGAGTTGAGTTTTCTTCTACAACTTACCAGTCACGCTTAATATTCTAATGAACCTTAATTCAAAGGAATATGGCAGTATTGAAAGAAGTTGCAGTAGATTCAGATTTGATTATTGTCGTTGTCACAACCTTTCACGATTTGCAACAAATGGGTTCACCAGATCTTTGGTTTTGGTATGGAGTTTCTGGAAGGAATATCCATATCAAAATGTGCGATGCCCTACCGGTTCTTCATGTGTATACAGAATGTGATCAGGTATCCTCCTTTCATGGAGTTGATATAACTAAATTATAATAATGCTTCCTCATGAAAAAACCCGTAGATTGTACCTCAAGGCATAACCTGTGCGGGTTGAGGACGGCTATTATTATAATTTGCCGTAGTGAACCAGTATCCAATGATAGCTGCTGCAGACACAGTGATTGAAGACAGTGTCTAATCAAGGATTTTGTCTGGGGGGGGGGGGGTGGTTGAAGAAAATGTGCAGAAAATTAGGAAGTTAAGGAAATACAAATTGTTATTTTATTTACAAATATTATGGGGCAATAGACCCAACTCGATTTGCCTATGAATGGTGAATATTATAATAAGATTCAGCTTTTCAATGTAATAATACATAATGCTACTAGTCAGACAGAAAGATTAAAAAACGCAACCAACTGGGGTAAGAAGTTGTCATATTCAGAATGTAACAATTGAACCACTTTTGACAGTTTGGCCACAGACTCCTGATGACTATTCAGAATTGATCAAGTATAGGTGCAAAATTCTCACAATTCATCATAACATTCCGTCATCACAAGAACAATATTGAACGAAGTGTTTAAACCGTGTAACATCATGCGTTCCAGTGTTATATAATACTAAAAGATAGTTATCGTAGTTTAGTATATTCTTGATGGAATTTCAAATTTTCCTGAAACCAAAGAAAATCATCACCAATACACTATTACACAGATACAAGAGTTCTCTTGAAATAAGGTCAAACGAAATTAAATCAAGATTGCCATGATCTTGTATATGTCCAAATGAATGTTGTCTTAAATAGAGTCAATAATTTCCTCAATTGGAGGAACTAGTAATATCTTACATCAAATAAATAATGCTTTATCGCAAGATACTATAATTCAAATGTTTACTTGGCATGTTTGATTCAAATTCACAATTATTTCGTGTTCTCTTGAATTGAAGTGCTTTTTATTTGTGTCAAGGATTTGATAAGCTTCTGTTCAAAGCCAACATCTGCGATACAAGTGCGAGTAAATTACCATATCAAAGATTTCGTCTTAACGCAAGATTATAATATATTTGGTACAAAAATGGCATCCTTCAGTTATTTTTTTATTATCTTGTCTTAAAATATGTATATATTTGTTGCCAATATATATTTCCTTGATAAAAGATATTTTGTTCTTGATACAAGAACATATATTATCTTATATATTGGAAATAATGCTTTGGGTACGGGGTGTTCTAAATTCGATGCTCACCTTTGGGATCTCAGAAATTTTGAAACATACAGCAAAGAATAAATTTTGGCAAAGTTGCATAATATGGAGCTCAAGGTATTGCCAGTGAGAAATTTAGGAAAATTCCGACTACTCTCGATGAGATCTGAAAATTATATTTTCAGTTTTAAATTTTATGGGGCGTTATTCATAGACATAAACGAGAAGCACTTTCGACAATCACTTTTTTACAATTTATTCAAAGATAGTTTATAATAAATCAAAGAACCTTTCGGATTTCAGATACCATCATCAGATCAATCATGTTATTCTCAATTTCTCACCATCATCAACTAACACTTCAAATTATGCAACTTTTCTACAATTTAGTCTTTGCTGTATCTCTTATAATAACATATTTTAATAGAATTCTTTTGATGGGATTAAAAAAACTAAACTTTTTAAG
This sequence comes from Chrysolina oricalcia, assembly GCA_944452925.2. Lineage (NCBI taxonomy): Eukaryota > Metazoa > Arthropoda > Insecta > Coleoptera > Chrysomelidae > Chrysolina > Chrysolina oricalcia. The sequence goes on from OX101811.2 coordinate 43,533,088, forward strand.
GTATGGTAAACAATTTATTTATTACATACAACAGACATTTTAATATTTCAAACATAACAGTATAATCATTGGAACAAGCTTTTATTTGTAGACCCGTATAACCAACAATGTTAAAAAACTCTAACAATAAAACATATCCGACTAACTACAATAATTATAATAGGGAACTCAATCACCAAGCGTGAAGTAAACTGAAATTATTATCATTGGTACAAGCTTGGTAATATTGTGATGTTTATCGTCATTTAATGGTATCTCGTCAATAACATCAGATGGCGTTGGCGAGTCATCGATATTTTTTTTAGGAGGTTCCCATATTGAACTGTTTTGCTCCTGAAAAAGAAATCAAGTTAATGAGAAAAATAAATAAATTATGATATTAGATTTTCCGATGGATTTCCTTCTCTTTCATTCAATGATAATATGGCCCTTTTTAATTTTATTTTACTTCCTATATTCTTTTCTGTGAGGTAATTGATTTCTTCATCCGTTAGGAATTTCAATATACTCAGATCATCAATTTTCTGTCCTAAAAAAAAAACATTTAGGCATTGGTTTGATTGGGTCAAGTCGTTTTACACAATTGACAATTTTTGTAGTAATAAGTTCCTTGAAGCCTTGCATAAATTGCCTACACCACTATCAAATAATTTAGTTACATAAAATCTAAGCTTACTACCTATTAAATAAATTAAAAATAATATGAATAAAAGATTTGTTGGCATTATGGCACATAAGTAAACGAGTTTTATTTTATTTATCAAAAACCGATCATCGGCCAGAAAAAAGCCTACTTATATATTATACAAAAATTATTTTTATTTTGGAAAAAATGCAGTAGCGTACTTATTTAGGTTTTTTTAGTTTTGAAAGATAAGCTACAAAGGGCACCACTAATGGCTCAAAAAATTCACTAAAAATGTATTTTTATACATGTTCAACACCTACCAAAATTGAGAGAAATATACAAAAAGGTGTTTGAAAACTTTTGAGTGAAAACTTTTTTTAACACCCTGTATTTTAACAACTAGGCGATTGCAGATACCTATATGCCGATGTGAACTTCGTTTCTTATAATCATTCAAGGATTATCATCCTTAAGAATCGGTATTCAATTAAGAAACACCCTGTATACATCATGCTCGAACACCTTGTTGAAATTTAAAATTACTTACTTGTTGCATGAAGTTTCTATATTTTTATGTGATTCGAAGCTTAATTCAGAACAAAAAAAATATCGGCAACAGGTAGATACATTAAATACAAAAAATCAGATAGGTACTGCCAAAAACAAGGAACCAGTGCATCAATAAAAATAGACCTGTGGTAAGTGTGGTAGACGTCCATTGTATCTCAAAGTGGAGTGGAGTAGATATAGGTACGGTGCAGAAAAACTCAAAGTCATCTCCACAAAAACTGTTTATGGGAATCTGTTAAGTACCTATTTGAGTTTTAGGAAAACATGTTATGAAACTTACACTTGCTTTATTATTGTTAATTGTTTTCATCGAAATAATTTCTTTAATTCAAAATCTCATTTTCACAAACTTCCTTTAATAAAGACAGTTTCTTTAGTACGAAAATCAATAATCCTTGATTCAAAATCACCTGATTTTTTTTGAAAACCATGAATCTTCCTCTGATAAGGACAGTTGTCTTGTACGAAAATAAAAAATCCTTGATATAAGATCACCTGCTTTTCTTTGAAAATCATTACTGGCTTATGTCAAATACATGTTCTTTGCACCTACCTATATGTTCATCGGTCAGCTTACAGACAAAAGGCGGCCATTTTCGTTACAAAAGAAAAGCAGATCGTGTACTATTATAGGTACGTGCCTTACTGAATTTTTATGAAAATGAGATGTATATTTTTATGTCAATATTGCCAAATGAAAGTCATTTATTCGTTGATAATTCTCTAAATACTTACTTACCTTCAAATTTGGTGTAGAGATGGCCAATTTTGAATTGATCAAGAAGCTCTTTAACTTCTTCCCCCATTTTCCAAAAAGGATGGATAGGAGTATATATAATATTAAGTAATAACTTTATTCACTTTGTAACTAAAAAATGCAATTCAACGGCTTTGGTCAAAACTGCACACTGCACATGAGCCACAAAATTATCCACCACGCTACATTACCACTGGACGCTGGATTACTACTGAACTGTGTTAGGGGCGAAATTTAGGAAAGGAGAGCAGTGAATGTGCAATGATGTGTCACGCCTCTAACATACCCAGCAGCTCAGTAGGCGTGGATTCGACAATAAAAATTGATTTCGATAAGATTGAAATATGGGGTTAATTTTCCGGAGCGCCACGGATTTATCGCTAGTGAAAAATCCGAAACCACCCTGATGGAATGGGACAACCCACTGCACTAATATTACTAAAATATTAAAAAAATAGATACCTGTAAATGGTATAATAAGAATATATAACTATGTAGAGGTTTTATCTTCCCTTACGCTTAGATAACTTGGACCAGAATAAAAGAAATAGTCATGTCCCTTACTAATAAAATATATTGATCGTTACACACCCTGTATGTGCACAGTTCAGCTCAAAATACAAAAGAAAATGAAATTAATTTAAAATCAACCACCAAGATGAATTATCCAAGTGAATGCTGTGATTGAGAGTATGGTATTGTTTGAATATATAATATGAAACCTCCAGTGAGGGCTATGCCTGTGACGTCACGATGATAGCTTACAATAATCGATACTTACGCCTTAGGGGCAGTCTTATTCCAAACTTATCTGATACTATGCAGATATTCTCAAGCATGCAAGTTCACCAATTATTGTGGTTGTAGTTCATCAGTGCCTTGGTGTATACAGGTGCACCGTGGGTACGACACAATCTCAAAGTACATGTACAGCTGGGACGAATAGCGAAGGAATGCTGAACAACAGATATACAGCGGGACAACCACAGTTGAGCAGGAACAATCACAGTAGTGGAAAGACAATCGTATATCAACGAAACAGTGGAACAATCACATGAGTGGAACTCCAATAAACGGTAGCAGAGTAGGAGCAATAAACCGTAGTGCAGCACTACCAGCGGCGAAGAGGTAACAGTAGCAAAGTGGTAGTCGCAGAGGAGCAGTAGCAGAGTGGTAACAGCAGAGGAGCAAAGTAGTAGCAGAGTGGTAGCCGCAGCAGAGAAGTAGCAGAGTGGTAACCGCAGAGGAGCACCCTAGAATATACAATACCAGTCTGACTTCTGATTACACTTGTATGGGGCCATAAGTAGAGCCCAAATGCAAATACTAACCTCTATTAAGTGGGAGGGTTCTGATAACAGCTTTGATGGCCTGTTTGCTGTCTGATAGCGAGTTTCTCGTTCCAGTGGTTCCAGTGACTTCTAACCTCAAAAATCCGCAAAGCGAACGGAGATATCTCAAAAATATAAAGCGTCAAAAATCGCAAACAATATGAGAAACTCTCCTGATATGAATTTTCCAAAGATCCATCAACAATGATCAAACTTTAATTGGAAATCTTCAAAGTAGGTCAGTCACTCATCAAATAAGGAAGAAGAGAGTATCTCTCAGACGTCAAAGTCAAAACTGTCAATATCTGACAAGGCGCTTTCTTGTTCGTTAGTGTTCGGTGGGAACAGTCCAGGAACTAACTCGAGCTAATAGGAGCTATGAAAAGAACACCTTAAGATTCAGTGTTGCCAACTGAAACAACACGAAAACGCCAGCCTCTCAATCTCAGAACCAAACAAACAAAAGGTCAAGTAATCGAATGTGAAATAGGTACCTCAATGACACAAGATAGAGATAGAGTAGGAATGTTACGGTTTTGTATTCTAAGTACAAAACAATAGACTAACCAAAAGTATGTTTACAAAATAACGCTGTCATACCGCAAAATAGAACAACTGATAACTGTTATTAGCTTAAGGCCGGTTCATGTCCGCTCGAACTAGTACAGCAAAGGTAAGTACTAACATTCGGAACAAGCTATACATGACAACGATCAAGTTGTCATTTTGAGGAATCTGAAGAAGAAGAAGAATACAGTGGCGTACAGAGTGGAAAGTGTATATCAATGACAGAGAATTTCTGATGTTATTGTATTAAAACAGAAAGGGTTTTCTAGTGCAAAATAAACCCGTAACAACTGAAAAAAGAAACAAGAGCCAACTTGTCTAGCCGTCTGTGCTACGTGGCAGCAGGGTAGATGGTAGGCGGAAACCGTTAAACTGTAATGGTGAATTTATGCAGCAATCATAAGTCATAAGTCTTAAGTCGTAAGGAAGAATATTCGTCAATGATTGGTTGGTCCGTATATTCCAACCAATCATTGACGAATATTCTTTCTTATGACTTAAGACTTATGATTGCTGCATAAATCCACCATAAAGGCGTTAAACAAAGATTTGAAGATTTTCGGACAAAGACAGATCTCTTCTTAAAAAATAACCACTTTATATGAAAGGCGCGGTCTTTGCTGTAAAATAATTTATAATCAAGATATTCGAGGATTTCATCCAAACTCATGAATATTCTTTATCTAAGATAGTATTTCTTTTATTGAAGATTATGTCTTTCTCAGAAAACAATTTTTAGTCAAGATAATGTATTTCCTTGGTACAAGCCGAACGTTTTTTCTGTGTATATAGGGTAATTCAACCATGCAACATGAGGCAGACCGGTAAAGTAAAACATAGTTCTTCGTATACGGGAAATGAAAGTTCCAGATTCCCTTTTTTTTACAACCGAATGGATTGTCATCACTAACACAATATTATATGTGGTGTTTTAACGCTGTAACATCAGGCGACAATAAACCAATCATATTCTAGCCGGAATTTAAAATTTTTCTTTAACCGAAATGAATTGTCATTCCAAAAAAACGAAGAACTAAGTATTTCAACCCCGTAACAGCAGGCGGTCTGGAGAAATAACACATTACCATAATTATTATTAGAGTAGGGTTTCTAATGCATATGTAAAATATTATCTTTCACTATATACAAGGTTGAAATACCTTGTACAATAGTTTTTAGATTCAATCAAGTCGGATGGAGGAAAATGAATTCCTACTGAAATATGTAATGAGATAGGAAATATACAGTGTGACCCTAGACCAGTGGGATAAATGAATATCTTTGAACCAATGACAATTTTCAAAATATTATGATTTTATATCATGCATCATTATGAGAGCTATCTTCAGGAATGACTATTATTTATACGAGGGGCGCAAGAAAGGGTCACGAAAACAAACACCCCATATACAGGGTGTTTTCTAATTACGGTTACCAACCACAGGGGGTCATTCAATATGTCATTTTGAAGAGAAAAATTCCTATGAACATATTTACGAAATTGATTTGTTTCTCAGATACAAGGCGTTGAAATTTGATGAAAAAACAGAAATTATAAAATATCATGAATATCGTAGAATCGATTTGGTTGAAATTTGATACATTTATTTGAACTGATGAGGCGGTCATTGAGCCCTAACTTGATTAAAATCATCAGGGCCAGTGGCAACCAATAATCTAGAACAAAATTTTCAATTTTCAATGAAATATGTGTAGAAAGAACCCTACTATCAATGTCAGCTGGCCTCCAATGCAGGTGTTCATGATATGCAACAAGGTGGCTTTAATTTTTTCTCGAAAACTAGCCCAGAAATGAAGAAAAAATATGAAGAGAAAAGAGACCAAGGATATTTTTAGTTGCTCAATTGTGAAAAATAGAAACCAACGCAAAACAAAGGCAGTGGCGTGCTTTCCTTCACAATATTGTTGGCTGTGGCGCCCACTGAGATGCCACTGGCCCTAATAAGTTAAATCTTGTTATGGCTGAATGAGCGCCTCATTAGTTCGAATAAATGTATTGAATTTCAACCAATTCGGTTCTAGGGTATTTATGATATTTTATAATACCGGTTTATTTTTTAATTTCAACACCCTGTATCTCAGAAACGAAGCAACTCCAGAAAATAGGAACTTTTCTCCTTAAAATGACCTAACGAATCACCGCTTGGAGTTTGGAACCATAGTTAGGAAACAACTCATTTATCAACAACTCTGAATTTTATCTCATTCAAGATTGATACTGATTTTTCATTTTTGAAAATCCGATAGGGCGTTTCCAAGTTATACCAGTTTTTCTTCAAATGATGACTTTCTGATGATAAGCTCATCACCAAAACCATGAAAAAATTACGAAATCATCAAGAATGTTGATAGAAGATGGGATATTCAAATATAGGAAATATTCCTCTTTCTCGAGAGGTATACAGTGTGGTCAGAAAAAAAAAATTCCCTAAATTTAAACTGTCTTTACCTTCATTTTCAAATAGTACACCCTACAATATGTACGATTTTATATCACATTGGTGGTTTGATTGCTTAAAGTCAGTAGTTTTAAAGGAGTGACGGGGTCAAGTTTGTTGAATTGTTCAATGGGGATATCTGAAATTAGAGGTGACTATTCTACAACTAAATTGCAGGATTTGTGATTTCAAATTTTGAGGGTTTATTTGTTGTTTGTTTGTGGTGGAGGACCAGGTAATTACACTCGAGAGGAGCGGACACAAAACACTTGGGTACTTGGGTACGCAGATGATATAGTCATTACGGTCCAAGATAAATTCAACAACACGGTTAGGGAAAGAATGCAAATAGCCCTAAATCTGGTCAATATATGGATAGATAAGGAGGGCCTAACCATTAGTCCCTCCAAATCAACCATTGTAGCGTTAACCCGAAGAAGGAGATTAGAGAGCTTAGGACCTCTGACACTCCAAGGTACCCTTATACAGCTGTCGGGGGAAGCATAGTATTTCGGAGTAATTTTAGACTCGAAGCTCACCTGGAACCAACAGCTGGCTGAGTTGAGCAGGGTACAAAGACTTGCATGCCTTAGCATAACAGGAGCTATGAAAACAACACCAACATTAGCCATGGAAGCACTGTTGGACCTGCCACCGTATGATATAACAATCATGGGTGAGGCAAAAATGGGACTTCTGAGGCAACAATAATCGTGCAATAGATCGGGTCACAACAAGATGAAGGATATAGTGGAAGGCATCATTCTTGAAATGGAACCAACAGACCACATGACTCCTAGATACTTCTTCAACATTAACTTCGAAGTTATCATACAAGATCAAAGGGAATGGTCAGATGACAACATCAGGGTCAAACCTGGAGAGAGGATCTGGTACACGGCCGGATCCAAAACTAGGGAAAGAACTGGCCTTGGAATATACAGTGAGGGGAGAAACTCCCAAATAAGCGTCTTACTAGGAACAAACACAGATCAAAATATGCTCAGACTGCCAAAGGTCACTGAAGGCACTCATGAACCCGAAGGTGACATCAAGACTGGTATGGGAATGCCGAGAAGAACACAGTGTCCTCTCACAACACAACAAAAGAACTTTGTTGTCGGATGCAGGACACTGTGACAACGAGGGCAATGAAAAAGCTGATGAACTAGCCAGATACGGTTCATCAACACCATATATTGGCCCAGAACACGTTCTCGGAATTACTTAATCCGACATTCGAGGATGCATTCGGGACTGGATCAAACGCAAAAAAAGGAAAGGTGCACCACGGGAAAACATACATTAAAGAACCGTGAAAACACAAAACTGAAGAACCACTCAAGCTGTGCAGGAATCAAATTAGAACAATAACGGTTCTTCTCATTGGTCACAGCCCAATGAGAAAACAACCGCACAAAATGGGGCTGTACAACGGGGAACTTTCCTGCAGACAATGTGGTGAAGGGACAGAAACAGCCAAACACGTACTGTCAGAATGCGAGGCATTAGACCGCAAGAGACAGGCAATATTCGGGAAACCCAGGCTAACTCCCGAAGAATACAACAGTTAACCGGTGAAGAACCTGTACAGGCTGGTACAGGGGACTGATTTTACGGAGTGGGTGCTGTGAAACTAATTGGGGTGCACAAAAAACACAAGAGGATGAGGTGCAGCTGGTGACAGGACCGGCACCCGAAAGGAAAAAAATAACATGGCGAATGTAGCAGATTGTTACAAGAAATCACGTAATGAACAATTTTGAAATGTGTCTTGGTTCTCACGAGAAGGAAAATCCTATAATATAAAGTGAACATTGTGGGAGCCGAGACGTAGGTGGAAACTGATGTTTTTTTTCTGCAGGCTGTTGTTTCAGGGAACACCTCCCGAGGCAGTTAGTTTCAAGCTTTGCCGTTCGTTGGAGAAAAAAACCCTGAGAAAGACAGGTTCGTTATATCTCCAGACTAACGACAAAGGGATTTGAAAACTAAGCTCGACGGGTCAGTCTCGATGGGACTCTAAACGGTGAAACGATTAATGATTTTTCAGAAATCCATAGAAATTATTCAATATTATTAATATTATCGGGCCTAGTTATTCGTCAGTTTAGTTTTTTGTTACTGGGGCTGTTTGTTAAGTATAGTTAAATGAGTAGTTCGGCAAAATTCTTTTATTTGCATTTGATGCTGATCATGGAATTCATATCACTCTTTCACTATTGATGATAAGCACCAATGTCATATGAAAACATGAATATTATAGGGTGCAATTATTTGAAAAATTGAGGTCAAAGAAGTTTGAATATTCATGAAAATCATACAGGGTGATTCATTGGGAAATGCACATACAGCTAGGGTAGATGGAAGACACCGATGTCCTTCTAAATAACCTATATTTTATGGGTCTATCGTTATTTATAACCAAAATACAGGGTGATTTATTTTCCCCATTTTTTCAATTAATCATAACTTATGAACCACCCTATACATTTTTGTGATATTTGGTTTGTATGTTCTTTATCCACAGTAGTGTCGATTAACATAATAAGAAAAAGTCTTATACCAGGTCCGGCCTTAAAAAAATTAGTAAATAGGTTTCAACATTCTGTATACCAATATTTTAAAATTTTATTTACAAATTTGAAAAGAACAGGAAAAAATAAGTAAGACTAAAAGTATTCGGTGTTTCCTCATACAACTTTTTTACTTATTAACTTGAATCAAATCTAGATGTTTCGAGAATGAGGTGCCACAAAATTTAAAAAAAAAATAATAAAATTTCTTTCCCAAATGGTACTTTTCCAGCTTCAATCCATGAAATCATCATTTATTTCTCACTCTCCTGATTCCTGGATCCCCAACCTTATTGAAAAACGAGAGGACATATCCGTATTTGGGACAAACTATTATTATCAATGAAGAACTTTCAAACACCCTGTATGTTTAAAAAAATTATAATAACATTTGTTCATTGCGCTACATTTAGAAAAAAATTATAAAAATGAGGAAAAATGCCCATTCCGAAAAAAGCATAACTTTATTTTAAACAGAAATAACGTTGCAACAAATCTACATTTCAAAGGTTAAACATAACAGTAAAAAAACTAGAATTTTCTTTATCTACGTCAAATTACCTTTTAGCTAGAGCATGATCATTTCTCGACTCTTCTGACGCATTCTTGATAATAATAATAAAATCAAGCAGTCAGTCTGTACGTATTGTTTGATTTAGTAAATACACTTTAGGTTTGATATCCCAAATTGTTTAAATTGCAAAATTGGCTGATGTCAGAGTACAATTTTGACATTAGTTGATGACTTTGTACTTGTGTTGTTACGTTATTTGTTGATAACAGTTATTTCTTACTCAAATTGCCACACCAATTTGATGATAATGAATATGCAGACATGTTGTATGTATATGGATTTTGTGATGGTAATGGAAAAGCTACCCGAAGAGAATATTCACGGCGATTTCCTGGCCGACGGTTACCTAGTGACAAGACTTTTTCTAATGTGTTTAGTTACCTTAGAGAACAGGGTAAATTTCCAACTGTAGCACAAAATGAAAGTTACGAAAGACGACATATCGATTTGGAGCAAGATATTCCTAATTTTGTACAAAATGATCCAAAAATTAGTTCGAGAAGAATCAGTCACGCCACTAATGTTCCTCAGTCTACTGTTTGGCGAAGAATAAAAAAAATCGTCTACATCCGTACCATTTACAGCAAGTTCAGAGGCTACAAGCAGAAGATGTATTTGCTCGATTGACTTTTAGTAGATGGGTATTACAAAATGATTGGATCTTATACAGATGTTTATTTAGCGATGAATCTCAATTTACCAGAGACGGTATCAATAATTTCAGGAATTCTCATGTGTGGGCCAAACAAAATCCATTCGCCATAAAACAAAAACATTCACAAATTTGGTTTTCCTTTAAGAGCAAACATTACCTTGGTGAAACGGGAATTCGTTTTGACCCCACAGTTTTTGTTTGAGATTTTTTAAATTTATTTTGCATTACTAACTGTTTTTGTGTAAATTCCGGAATTTTTAGTTATGATAATTTTTAAGAAAAAAAAAATTTAATGACATGATGAATTGAAAAAATAGAGAGGTTCCGGAATTCTCTTGGGACCACCGAGCCAATAAAAAAATATATCTTTCATGAAATCAATGGTTTTAGCAAGATTCTACGATAGGGAAATTTATATCTGATTGGCGCTGTAATCGAGAACGGACAGGTGCTGTGTTGCCAATGTTCATCGAGTGCATTATCTTCACCCCCATTCTTGATAAGTATGTCAACAAACCTTAGCTGGAAGGGATGAGCAGGAAATTCGACTTTCGGTGATGGTAGCTCTTAACCGAATAATCGGACCCCATATCCTACCACATCTACTAACGGGTGAAGTGTATTTGGAGTTCCTGCAAAATATTTTACCCATATTGCTAGATGATGCAGGAGTTGATGTAGGAGTCATGTACTTTCAACATGATGGGGCTTCACCTCATTTCAGAGTAATGGTGAGGGAGTTTTTAAATGACAACTTCCCAAATCATTGGATAGGCAGAGGAGAACCTCACAACTGGCCTGCAAGGGGGGCCGATTTCAATCCATTCGATTACCATGTTTGGGGTTATTTAAAATCAAAAGTTTATTCAATTGAAGTAAACACTAGAGAGGACCTTCTACGGAAAATTGAGGACGCTTGCGACGAACTAAGAAATGACCAAGCTATAATTAGAAAGTCAATTACAAATCTTACTTCAAGAGCACGAAAATGTATTAAGCAAAATGGAGGCCACTTTGAAGAACTGTTATAAGTTATGTTGTTTACATTTTTTTGTGTCTAATTCTTTTCGTTTGACTTAATACAATTTGTTGCAACGTTATTTTTGTTTAAAATAAAGTTATGCTTTTTTCGGAAGGGGCATTTTTCCTTATTTATATAATTTTTTTCTAAATGTAGTACAATGAACAAATGTTATGATGATTTTTTTAACCATACAGAGAATAAGAAATAAATGATGATTTCATGGATTGAAGCTGGAAAAGTACTATTTGGGGAAGAAATTTTATTTTTTTAAATTTTGTGGCACCTCATTATCGAAACATCTAGATTTGATTCAAGGTAATAAGTAAAAAGGATGTATGCGGAAACACCAAATACTTTTAGTCCTACTTATTTTTTCCTGCTCCTTCCAAATTTGTAAATAAAATTTTAAAATATTGATATACAGAATGTTGTTTCGACTCGAAACCTACTTATTAATTTTTTTTAAGGCCGGTCCTGGAATAAGACTTTTTCTTATTATGTTAATCGACACTACTGTGGACAAAGAACATACAACCGAATATCACAAAAATGTATAGGGTGGTTATGATTAATTGAAAAAATGGGGAAAATCAATAAATCACCCCGTATCTTGGTTATAAAGAACGATAGACCCATAAAATATAGGTTATTTAGAAGGACCTCGGTGTCTTCCATCTACCCTAACTGTATCATGAATCACCCTGTATAATTTTTTTGACCACCCTGTATTACGTTCGAAGAAGAAGAATGATTCCATAATTCTTTCGTATCATTAGTATTTTAGGTTTTTCCTAAAGAATATCTAGAATTAATGAAAAACTGCAGTACTGTATTATGAATAGTTATTATGTCTTCTGATAGATTTCATCTTTTATCAAATATTTTTTAAAGTTCTCAAGCTTATAATTATTTTGTGCTTCGTTTATGCTTTTCTTCAGTAATACTGCCGGTGTTTTTTTTACATTAAACAAATGATCGTGAGTATATTACATCAAAATATAATAAGAAAACTAATGTATATTTACTCTTACTATTTTATGGTAACCGTACGGGTGATAGGAGTTTTCTAACAGTATTGGTAAATGTAACTGCTGTGGATTTCACTCACACACATTTTTCATTCACCGAGAAACATTCAAAAATATAAAGGGTGTCTTATTGAAACATTGAAGTATAGTGGCTGCAGAGGAGCGGGATTGGAAGATATATTGAGTACAATACGAATACTCCCTCCTGGATATGCTTATTATTTTTTCTTTTGTTCTTCTTATAGTTGGCACTTCACAAATCATTCAGTGCGGATATTATTTATTGGAATACATCCGAAGTAGCACACCTATATTGGTAAAATATTGGTGCAATATAACATATTGGCAAAATACTTGAAATTCAATATTGGCGAAAAAAAAAATGTGAACATTCGGCGATATTGATCCAATATTACTTGAATAATATTGGCGAAATATTCTCGAAGAAATATTGGCCTCGAAATATTCGACGATATTGGTACAATATCGCTAATACAATATTCTGACAATATTGGCAGAATATTCAAACGTTATATTGTCGAGAACTGAAATGTGAACCCAGTAACATATCGGGACAAATTGCTTGAATGTTCCTTCTACACTCACGGATTTCCTTGTTTTCCTTTGTTTCTCAGATTGTGAATGGTAAATGTATTCAATTTACACATTTATTTCACATGAATGACCACAACTATATACATCGGGAAAAATTACCTCGATTCATCTCAAACATATTCTCACCCAGAGGTGGAAGAACGCCGGTTCCCAGAGATAACCACACATGAAAACTCTTCGCGGCAAGTATCATAAACTTCGACAGATCTGGTCATCAGAACTGTCGTGGAGGAACATTGTTGCTGCAACTAATATTCTCGCCGTTCCGATCCTACTCTACTCCTCTGGAGTGGTGAAATGGACTCAAAAGGAGTTGCGACAACACGAGAAAAAACTCGATTAATTGTATATCCTAAATCGTCCGGTACACGGTTATATTCCCCCAGATAACAGAGAGGCAGTAGACATTTCGGTTTGGAGTACCTTGCTCAAACTGAAGCTGGAGTGGAGACTCAGGTCCTCGTAGAGCTACATAAGGATAAGCTAATGCATGAGCTCATCTCCAAGAACATCGAAAGCTTTGGCACATTGAAAAATTTTACCTCTTCATTCCTCAGCTGAAATGGGCTGAAAATGGAGACCAATCGATTCATTATGGCCTTCCAGGATAGTCTCTAGAACATCCTAGTCTGACGTTGTCACATACAAGAAAATAAGTGAGATTTAGTCCTCAGCTCCTGGATAAACGAACATCGTCTGAAAAGAGGTGGGTAAACGGACTGAATATCGAGATTCTCTTCGAACTCCGCAGGATGTAGTCAAACCAGTCTGTTAAAATGGTGGATCTGATTGTAGGAGTTATTGGTGGACTGTAAGAAATACTGCGCTTGAATTTGAAATTCAAACTGGCTTGCTTATAGACATTTTGGCTGGACGAATGCTTTCATTCTTGGTTCATTTCAACTTCTCATGGCACATGACACTCGGGCTGAATAATCACTCCTCTACGGGTGTCGAATTGGCAAATGATAGAAGGAATTATTGGTCAGCATGTCAATATTGATTTTGTCCACCCCATAAGCCTTGAATATTATAGATAGGAGCACTTTGTGGTAGGAGAAAAATTGAAGTTGTTACACTTGGTGGAATGTTATTCGAGTGGAAATTCAACGTGTTAGCGTCTGGAGAGTGGTCACTTGTTGAGGAATTGATTATATAATCATTGATGAAATCTTGATAATTTTTCAGATGGTTTGAGATACCCCGACATGTGTTTTCAGAGTCATATGTCTGTTATTTTTATTGTTTTGAATTTTAAAATTTAAGTATGCCTGTTACACAAACTATGGTATGTTTAGTTCCGTGATTGCGGTCGCTTTTCGAAGCAGTCATAGATTGTGGTTCGATTTCCGTTGACCTATAATAACTCTATTTGATAGAGAATTTGAAATTATTTCAGGTTGTTAGCTCTTCAATATGAATACAGCTATGCTTCACGATTTCAAATTATTGTTTCTTTAAATCTTCATTATATTCATTGGTGCTTAATTTATGTTGCGTACGATTTGGACCACACTGTCTCTTACGTAAATCAATTCATTCTGAAAATTCATAATCATGATGCCCCAGATGAAAATATTTACCAAAAAATCGTAAGTAAACTACTTGGATTACTGACAACTTCAGATTGATGCAAACACTCAGGAATAAGGCGCTAGCTACTTTTAAAATTTTAAAACTTCCTCAACATTAGAATTACTATAAAGAATTTAGAAATTTGACTAACACAGCTGTAAAAGTAAAAAAAATGCATACCTGATTTTAAACTTAAAATCACAGATATCTAGAAAAAACGAAACGAACTTAAGGAACTACTGATTATGGTCTACCTAGTTCTATCCAATGAACTTTTATTATTCCAATAGCACAGAAGGATTAAATAAACCATTCAATTTTTCATTGACGAAATGGAAATTTCTAAATTTATTAATTATATAAAACCCAGGACTATGATGACGTTGGGATAAATATTACTATTATAAACTTCTGTGTAAACTTGTTTATAAACGTCTGATGGTATCTATAATTACTCACATTATGAATGAATGTATAAATCAAAATTACTTTCCCAGTCTATGAAAAAAACAAGCAATCCACAGAGTTATAATGACCTGAAATCAACTAGTATTCTTCCAACCTTCTCAAAAATTTTTGAAAAAGTTATGGAATATCAAATCAGATGTTACGTTGCCCAACATAATAAGTATATCACCACAAAAACAATCGGGTTTCAGAAGCGGCTTAAGCTGGGCTAAACCAACATTAAGTTTAGCCGATGACCTGATCAAAGCTCTCGATGAAAACGAAGTAACAAAATCTTGATATTATAAGACTACTCGAAAGCGATAGATGTCATGAATCATCAAATACTTCTCTTCATGTTGCACTATCTTGGATTCAGTTATCCAGCAATAACTTCTATTCATCTCACTTACACGATTGAATACAAAAGGTTTGTGATACTTCCTCAAATTGGCAGGAATTTGAATCAGGAGCGCCTCAAGGTATCATTTGGGGTCCTTTGTTCCATACCCTTTACACATCCACTTTAATTGAGAAATTGAAGCACTACCATTTATAAGCAGATGACTCAGATATACAGGCTGATTCACGGTGGATGGCACATTAGACGTTTCTGGTGAACCAGACAACGGATCACTTTGAAAATTGAATGAAGGGCATATTCGGACATTCTCTAGCCAATTAAAATATTTTCGACAATGCGGTGTTGCCGCTTCTATTAGAAAGCAGTAGCAACTTTGATTTTTCAAATGGAACACTCTGTATATAATATTACTTATGGAATCTCCAACAATTGCCCGACAACTTTTCCTGATATTTCCCTATAACTATCTGTTACCGTTTTCGAAATAAAAATTAATTTCAATTTTTTTCTTCGAAAATCATGACTTCTAAAAATGCCGATATCTTTTAGTTAAGAAGTACTTTGATATCGAAATTTGGTTTGGAGTTAGGTGATTTTTGGACACTTCCCACGCGTCAGCCTAATCTCCGTTACTTCAATACAGGGTGGTAAAAAAAATACAGTTTTTTAGTTTGCTTGAAAAAGTTGCTGAAATTTGATTATTTTAAATGGAACACCCCGTTTATTATTAAAAACTCGGAAAGCTGCTGAAATTTGCTTTCTTTCTATGTATATCATACCTATACCTAACTAGTCAATTTTCGGACTTATGAGCATTTATTTGTGAAAATGTCCCTTCAGAATGGTATTTCCATTCGGTATTTGGTAAGCAGGCCACGATTACTATTTGACAGTAGCGTTGTGACATTCTCCTAATAATATCGACATTTTCGTCACTTCAGAATTTGCAAATACCTTCAAAACGATGGAACAAAACTATTCAAACGAAGTTCTTATGAATTTGTTTATTATTTTTGGACAGTGTGACAAAATTATCAGCAGAACATATAGAAACTTCAATGAAATGTATCCGAATCTACCGCCAATGAACCTCAAGAAATTTATACGAATTCAGAACAATTTCAATATGTTTGGATAAACTTTAAAAAAAGCACCAAGAAACTTGAAATTGGAAATATTGATATGAATAATTATAAAAAAGTAAAACAATCATGTGGAATATTTCAAAATATGTTCGAATCGCTGGCCGTTCACTTCCAAGCACTTTAAAATGCGGGTGTTGACTGCTTTCGTGGTGGCAGATCTGATTTCATTGGTATCCAAATCTTCAAATGTTTGGGCAATCCTTTCTAACAATTCATCTCTCGCACGCACGGGTATTTTGTAAACTTTTTCTTTAAACATTCCCCACAATTAAAAATCTAATGGATTAAGATCGGGTGATCTCGCTGGCCAATTCCATGGTCCCAAGCGCCTTATCCACCGATCGTCAAAAAGTCTTTCCAGTTCTGCGCTCACTTCTCTTGTGCAATGTGCAGGAGCTCCGTCCAGTTGGTACCAACAGTTTCGATATTATTCGAGTGGCAGATTATCCACGAAACTCTCTACAGTATTCTCCAAAATATTCAGGTAGCTTCTGGATGTTAATGACTCCTCGTATATCACGTACCTCAATTTGTTGTCCATCAACATGCAGAAGACATTAAAACTAAATTTTTCTTGAAATCCGGCTTCTTTTGTGACGTGAGGATTTTCACTGGACCAAATTTCGATTCATCAGTCCAAATAATTTTATTTAAAAAAAGTGGATCTTCTTGAATGCGTGTCAACAACATTTCACAAAATTCTACTCTCTGTTGAGGGTCTTGAGGCTTCATTGCTTGAATTTTGGTGAATTTATAATCATGCATTTTATGTCTTCGCAAGATTCTTTGAACCGATGAATATTTTATACCCAAATCTTCTTCAGCACTTCTTATCGATGACTCGGGAAATGCGTGAAAATATGCTAAGACATTAATCTGGTTGTCTTCAGAAGTTACGGGTCGAGGCAAGTTTCTTGGTGCTTTTAAAGTTGATCCAAATGCACTGAAATTGTTCTGAATTCGTATAAATTTCTTGAGGTTCATTGGCGGTAGATTCGGATACATTTCATTGAACTTTCTACATGTTCTGCTGATAATTTTATCACACTGTCCAAAAATAATAAACAAATTCATAAGAACTTCGTTTGAATAGTTTTGTTCCATCGTTTTGAAGGTATTTGCAACTTCTGAAGTGACGAAAATGTCGATATTATTAGGAGAATGTCACAACGCTACTGTCAAATATTAATCATGGCCTGCTTACCAAATACCGAATGGAAATACCATTCTGAAGGGATATTTTCACAAATAAATGCTCATAAGTCCGAAACTTGACTAGTTAGGTATAGGTATGATATACATAGAAAGAAAGCAAATTTCAGCAGCTTTCCGAATTTTCAATAATATTTAGGGTGTTCCATTTAAAATAATCAAATTTTAGCAACTTTTTCAAGCAAACGATAAAACTGTATTTTTTTACCACCCTGTATTGAAGTAACGGAGATTAGGCTGACGTGTGGGAAGTGTCCAAGTATCACCTAACTCCACACCAAATTTCGATATCATAGTACTTCTTAACTAAAAGATATCGGCATTTTTAGAAGTCATGATTTTCGAAGAAAAAAATTGAAATTAATTTTTATTTTGAAAACGTTAACAGATAGGTATAGAGAAATATCAAAAAAAGTTGTCGGGCAATTGTTGGAGATTCCAAAAATAATATTATATACAGAGTGTTCCATTTGAAAAATCAAAGTTGCTACTGCTTTCTAATAGAAGCGGCAACACCGCATTGTGGAAAATATTTTAGTTGGCTAGAGAATGTCCGAATATGCCCTCCATTAAATTTTCAAAGTGATCCGTTTTCTTGTTCACCAGAAACGTCTAATGTGCCATCCACCGTAAATCAGCCTGTATAACTCCTTCGATTCTCTAAATCTCGCAGAAGCCGTATCAACTGACCTACATGCAATTTTTGAGGTATCCTCATATCATTTGTTGAAAATCAATCCCAACAAGTCACTCGCTATGATATTTGGAAATGAAATGATTACTGAGCAGGCAAAAAGTTACGATTTGAAAATAAATTGCTCTAAAAATTTAGGGCATATTATAGACTCCAGCTTAGGTTACAGAACATGATACCCATAAACTCAGAAATGTTGGGCCGTGGTGGTAGAGCGTTCGCCTTTGGAGCAAAGGGTCGAGGGTTCAAAGCCTCGCATGGTCATCGGTCTCGTGCACGGCATCACACGTTAAAAGGTAAAGGCTCTCCCTAGCTCACACAACTCTCTAGAAGACTTTCGAGGGTTGCACGAAGGGGAGCAATCGGTTAACGGAAATAACAATTTTTCAACAATTTTTTGTTTATGTATTCCTGAAGTTGATTTATCAGCAAAGAAAATTTCTATACACAGAAGTTGAAAAAATATTATGTCATTCACAATTTTTGCCCCACCTCAATCACTGTGATGTGGTATACCTACCAAAATTGTATTGATAGCAATGACATAAAGAGCATACAGAAACTACAAAATCCATACACAAGACAAATTTTTGGTATTAGAAGTAGATCCAGTATATGTCACAAACCTAAATATTTCTACTGGCTCCCCACCTACAAGACCATTTAACTCATAGAACGGATGTCCACAACTTGAAACTGCGAAGAAAATTGGTTTGACTCTTCCTGCTCACAAAAAAACTGTTTAGGCGCTCGATCTCGTATAATATCTTGGATACAATTTATAACCTATATAAACACATGGAACCAACCATAACTGTTTTGCCTAACGGCCAATACATTTGAAGAAACATTAAAAATTCACTTATTTTTCAGTCAGCATAACTAAAGCAGAAATCGCACCGAGAAATGTGAAAAAATGGTTTTTCCTACTCCTTCACTCTCACTCTCTTGACCACTCTCTCTTCCCATCTCTCTCTCTTATCTCTCTCTATTCTACCACGTTCCCACTGTTTTCATCACTCTTTTCTATACTATGTTTGATTTTGAAAAAGGCATTGGTGGAAGATCAGATGCGAGGCAACTCATAAATCTAAGCCAAAAGCCCTTTGCTCACCTATCATCAGATTTGTATAGATGTATTACTATTTTTGTTATGTTATGGAAATTGGTGTGCAATAAAAGTATCATTATCATTATATTGATATGTTCTACAGCTGAAAAGACAAAGAACAATTGTACCCGGTTATATCTCTACATATCTACACCCAATTTTATTCATATAATAATATGCAGCTCATATCAGCAACGATTAACTTTGTTCGTTACTTTTGACCTCAAAATGCATACACACTTATATTTTTCAACAGTTATATTGATGATTTTATCTTTATTTCTTCTTGAAATTTTTATTATAATGACTTGTTCATCGCCTGAATAGGTTTTTCGTCAACAAATAAAGGATATCAATTTATCTATCTACTCTTCGCAAGATACCGTGATGTACATTGATGAAAGATCATGCAATACAAGAACTCGCCCTTCTGCGACGAAAGCACCAAAGAAAAGCTCAATTAAAAAAGAGCACCTCCTCCACTGCCGTTGGACACCAAATGTACCTATACCTATGCAACATTTGTCAACTGAAAAATAAAAAAATTATTTATAAAGTACACAAAACTTTCATTCTCGGAAATTTTCCAATACCTATCGGACTAATAAAAATGAAGTTTAAAATGATAGCCAGCGCTATCAGTTCGCCGACAAGGCAACAAACAGCCGAGTCAAGTGTTATTGATGGATGTTATTATGATCTTGAAACTGTAACTTGATTCATTCAATAAAAACGCGGGAATATTTAGTCGTAAAGCAAAATGTTTGTTGTAGTTTAAGGAACACGGAGTATTCGTAGATCAATCATTTTAGCATTTAAAATCAAAAATTGGGAAAAAATAGCTAAACAATGCATATTTCACAAATGTTCTATTTAAGTGCGCAATAAAACAATAAAAATTTGCGCCCTTGTACAAGGTCGGCAACATCGTTAAAAATGTGAATTATAAACAATCCTTGTTATTTTGTAGATAAAAAATGAAAGAGTCGCAAAATGAAGAAAACAAAGAAAATATCATCTTTTATCTTTTCCCAATTTTGCGACCATTTCCAATTTGGGATCAGAGTAAATGAATTATTTATTTGTTTATAACTCAGCCGAAATAAACCTGAAGGAGTGTCAAACGGGAAAAAAACCCTCCCCTCTGTTTTGTTCGCAACCTGAATCGATTATGGAAATAATGCAAAAATTAGGTAATTTCACAGAAAACATACGGGAACTTTGTCAAATTTTAAAAGAATGAAAAAATTGCTAAATTGTTTTTTTTACTTGTCAAAGTTCCCGAAGTCTGTGATGGTGGCAAATTTTATAGGAATTTACTACCTACGTTTCCGACCAACTTAAGAAACTTTTGTACTATTTCCATGATCAAGGATTGCAAACGGATATTTTTAGTGTACAATAAACGAAAAAATATGTGTTGCTGAAATAATGCAACGGTTTTTTGAGTTGGTCGGAAAAGTAGGTAGTGATTTGCTGAGAAACATAAATTTACCACATAACAGATTTCGGGAACTTTTACAAATAAAAATTAAATAATTTTGCAGTTTTTTCATTCCTTTCAAAGACAAAGTTCTCGAAATCTGTGGTAGTGGCAAATTCAATATGATTTTTGGGAAATTACTGCCTACGTTCACGACCAATACAAAAAAATTTAGCATCATTTCCATAATCAATTCAGGTTGCAAGCAAAATTTCTCAGTGTAAAATAAACAAAAAAAGTATGATGCCGTTATCGGCAGAGGTGGCAAAGTTTCGGCGACACTTACGACATAGAGAAACTTTTTTTTGCGTTTGCCACTCTTTTAGATTTTTATAGCCAAGTTATTGAAAAAAAGCATAAATAAATAATTTATTTACTCTAATGCCAGATTTGGAAATGGTCGCAAAATTGGGGAACGATAAATGATGATATTTTCTGTTTTCGTCATTTTGCGACTCTTTTGCATTTTTTCTCTACAAAGTAACCAGAATTGTAGATAATTTCCATGTTAACAATGTTGCCGACCTTGTACGAGGGAGCAAATCTTATTGTTTCATTGAGCACAATAATATAACTTTTGTGAAAGTTTGCATTCTTTTGCTAATTTTTCTCAACTTTTGCTAAGGTGATGCCTATCGGGGTTATCAGGACCATGCTCAGTGGATAAAGAGTGTCCACTCATTTCGAATACGAAGACAATAATCAAAAGACTAAAACTACGTTAATTTTAATTTTCCAACGTTGCGTCAATGAAGTTAGCATCATTGGGAACTAAAGCTTTCCTTTACTAAATAAATTAATTTTCCCTATATGATACACATGTCTATGATAGTCATTTGAATTTACTTTTCGAATAATAAGTCGAAAATACAATATAAAATTTTGAAATTTCTAAAATTAATTCAAGATAAAAATCTGAAAAACAAATCGGGACTCGTAATGACGGCTCATTCAATATTTCAGTTGAAGGAAATCGGAAAAACCCATCAGACTTCAAATTATCAACTCCATAGTGAAGAACATGTGCCACTAGCGCACCTAGAAATAATTTCTTGGGTGGAGAGGGTCTTGTAGAATCCACAGAAAATATTGAGGGCACATCATTTGTGAAAATCATTTATTTGTCACATTGTCTTGGGTGCACCAATGACATAAGCTCCTGGGGAGCTGAGACAACATCCATATTTGAAAGTACACGGCAGTAACCGAAACAATCAGAATAGAGTAGAATAGGGATGTTTGTATTATTATGAAATTTATAGTTATCGTTAGAAAACTGCCACTATGATTCGATATGGCGTAGAAGTTATAAAGTTGACCCGCACATTGATTTAAATTATGTATGTCAATGGTTGAAGAAACACATTTCAAATTTAGAGATGTTTGCTATTATACAGTGTCCGGCATAAAGTTCGCAGATTAGGGAAAACTTTTTTATTATTGATTTCTCAAAAAAAATATTCATGATTCATCACACCTATTTTTTAATATTGATTTCTCAAAAAAAAAAATATTCCTGATTTATCACAAACCAAAATTGCAAATACCAAAATTGAATTTTATGGAGATAATTCTGTTTCATTTACTATTTGCAGCAAGATTTTGCGAAATTCCGTCACATATTTCAATAAATGAGATTTTCTGATAGAAGCGAGGAAGGTGAGGATATCCAGGGAGTGATGTCGTCATATCTAACAATATGCCATTCATCTAACATAGTATTTCTCGTATCGTACAGGGCGATGAGGTCAAAATGGGAAAAAAAAGTGGAAAAATTAAATTGATCATAGGTGGATATGATTTGAATTTCTGGATCAACATTCGATTCTGAACAATATATTTCCCATAATTTTAATTCTACCGTGAAAAATGAAGCGATGGGATCAAATTTCTTTCGCTCGTACCTATATGGTAGTATAAAATTCAATTTTGGTATTCGCAATGTAGGTTTGGGATGAAGCAGAGGTTTTCATCAAAAATAATTTTTTTTGAGAATTCAGTAATAAAAAAGTTTTCCATATGCTGCGAACTTTATGCCGTAGAATTGCTACACATTCCTTGTCTTTGTGAAAATGAATGTATTTAGATAAATAAGCAAAAATGATATCACCAACTATCTCCATGCCAGATCGTCTTTTACACTCACATTATCGTGCCCATCGTACCCATTCCTGAAGTAATGCAAAACATATACGGTGAACGCCAAAAAGTATGTACCATGGGAACAAAATATTGTTAGTGTTGGAAAAACATTTTTGGGGAAATGTTTGTGCATGTCCGATAACCTAAAACACGATTTTGACACATTTCACGTGACCACTACTATGGTGGCAAATTGGAAAAAAATACGACGGAGATGCCAAAAGTGGGGTAAGATGGCAAGCTATTGAAAAAAGTACATCCAAAAGTGGTTCGGAAGTTAATTTTGTACTCACGTACAGAGCTCGAAAAACTTGAAATTGCAATTTTTTAATATTTTCCGATCTCTCTACAAAAATCGAAGTGTTTTTTCTGAATGGTTTGACTGTAGTGAATTTCGATGATAATGACAAAACTCTCTCATTTTCTCCAAACCAGATGGCACTAAATTGAAACAATTGGTTTTTGCCAGAACTATCGCTGTTACATTGGTTCGTATCTAGATTAGGTTAGGTTTGAACGTAAGTGGGCACTTATCTAACAGTCATATCAGAATTCAAAGGCTATTGTGATGATGAAGCAATTTAGAAACATCATGTTTTCTGATTATAATCAAGTTTTAATGTTAATGCTGCATGAGCGTTTCACTTTGCACATAAACTTCATGCCTCTTCAATTTTACGCAGTATTTTCAGGTTCATGTGCGAAGTGGAACGCTGGAACGTATGATTATCATCAAAACTTGATTATAATCAGAGAACCAGAATGTTTCTAGATTGCTTTATCACCACAACAGTTTTGGAAAATATTTAAAAAAATTTAAATTCAAATTTTTCCGATTTCTTGCTTGACACTCTGTCTGTTAGTATAAAATTAAATTGCAAGCAACTTTTTCGAATAACTTTTTTTCGATGTCCTTCCCCACTTCTGGCATCATCATGGTATATTTTCCAATTTACCGCCATACTAGTGGTCACGTGACATGTGTCGAAATCGATTTTTACGTTATCGGACATGCACAAACTTTTCCTTAGAAACTTTTTTCCAATACTCTGATAATAAACTTTTTTCCCATATGATACATACTCTTTGGCCGTCACTGTATGAAAATAATAAAAAATATTATGGAACAAAAATTCTGCTGAAATGCTAGGTACCATGTCCGTTGACATAGATGTTGCGACCATCGATAGCCTCAGATGAGTTAGTATCGCTTACCCAGTATAAATCTCCCATCTTTGATGCACACGTTCACTCCATTAGTTTTCTGAGAAGATAAGAGACTGATAGGAGAATTTCATACCAAATGAAAAAAAAAAAGTAGAACCAAAATTTATATTCATTCATTATTGAATATTCCTGCAGAATCTGAATTAATGAGGAAAAGATGCGTGGAAATCATAATATTATTTTTATAAAGATAGTTTTGAAAATACAATGTCAACAACAATAATTCATTGAACTGCCAAAGTATTAACACAACTGATTAAAAGTGCCATTTTCGTGCTTCCTTCATTCACAAACACCCCTGTTCAATTCATATCAGATTCGCGATATAATTTCAATGGAAGTTTCTCTGAATATTTGAGAAACATCCTGTGTACATGAATCCGAGGGAATCTCAGAATCTATCAGAAAATCCGGTAAATTCATAAATATTAAAACAACCAGTAATGTATTCACCAGTTTTTTGTGTGAAATTTCCTTCAATTAGATTTCTGCTGAAAACTATGAAAAATGTGTACCCTTCCTCTTGGAAATAAACCATATAACTCAGGTACAAGCTAGTACAAGCTCACTGAATACAGTAATAATGACAGTGCAAGAGAGTGGGAATCCGAAAGAATGTCAAAACTTCATTACCATGATTTTTCTTCCACAAGTCTGTCTCCAATTCCTTAACATTTATATTAATTTAAATCCATTATATCCACATTAACAAATATTTGTTACGTTATATGAAAAAATATATTCAATTTTTGATATACACATACCATTGCATGAAACAGGGAACCACAAGTACCCGACATGGTACCCCTCTGAAATTAGAGATATTCGTGAAGAATTCAACAGCAAGAAGTAATATAAAAAAAATCAATATCTCTACAGAAACTTGCGTTCCATCATAAACAAACAAATTGAGCAATCCTTCGAAAGGTATCTAATAAATGTACAGTAATCAATTCACACAACGATCCGAAATTTTCTGGAATTTCACTAAAAAAAAAACAAAAGTCAAGAATTTCTGGTGAAATGAATTACGACAATCAAAAACTAGAGAACCCCCAAGATATGGTAAATGAATCAACAGAGTTTTTTAGTAGCGTTTACCTTCTTTTCAATCCAAATCCTAATGATCGCTCCGAATCGGTAAATAATACTGAAACAATCAACATTAGAAACATTTCGGAAGATGAAGTGACAGAAGCGATGAAATAACTCAAGAATAAAATGACTTAAGGTTTTAGCTCAGTTTTAGCTGCTTCATATTCAACCTATCGTTAGAAACAGCAACTTTTTCTGATGCGGAAACTTGCCAGAATTTGCCCTATTTTGAAGAACGGGGATGTTTCTACCATAACAGATTATAGAGCAATTTCGATAATCTCTAATTTTGCAAAGACGTTTGAAATCGTTTTGTATGAGAACGACTACCTGTCAACTCACGATCAAATTGGTGAATTTCAACATGGTTTCATGAGCCACCGCAACAAATCTAGCATTGTTCTCCGATTCTGTTTGCTCATAATTTGATGAATATGGATAGGTGGATGTGATATACAAGGATTTTTCGAAGGCTTTTGATAAAATCGATCACTGCATTTTACTGTCTAAATTGGATGATATTGTCTTTAGTCGAAAGTTGCTAGGTTTTTTCATATCGTACCTTTTTAACTGAAATCGAACTGTTCAATACAACGGATACAAGTCAAATGCTATAATTACTACATCTGGTGTTCCTCAAGGTTCGAACTTGGGACCCTTAATGTTCTTACTATTCATTAATGATCTGAGTACTAGAATAAATTCCATGAAACTCTATTTTACTGATGATCTGAAAATTCTGAATTCCATACACAATGTAGATGATTGCATAACCTTTCAAAAAGACACACATAATGTGCAGGGTTGGTATGACGTTAATAACCTACACCTGGATATACCTAAATGTGAAGTTGTGTCATATACTAAAAAACATCCGCACATTGAACATCCATAGAATATCCGACACCATAGATTTAGGTGTTTTCTTTGACTCCAAATGTCTTTTGTTAATAGCATAAATAAAAAAGCTTCTGGAGCCAATAACATTTTAGGATTATACGAAATTGTCGAACAATCACTAACTTAAATGCCATAAAAATCAGTACTTCTCATGTCAGATCCAAACTGGAATACTGCTCAATAATTTGTCACGAGTACACAACTGAGAAAGTACAAAGAGAGTTATTAAAATTCATGTGTTTCAAAAATTGTTGTACATGCCCAACTAGGGGTTTTGACCACAAGAAACTTAATTATTTTCAATTCACTTCATTGGAAAAGAGGAGGCAATGTGCCTCAATAATTACAATCCGCCAACTGCTACACAGCCATATTGACTACAGTTTGCTCCTATCTAAGTTGAACTGCAGGGTGCCAAAGATTCAGGCACGATTGAGTCTCACATTTTAGTGCTCCACAGCACGAAAAAATAAAAATTTGCAATCGCCAATTGAAAATATGTGTAATAACTATTATTCAGTATGCAGTTTTACGATATCGATACCTGTTTCATGAATCATATAAAAAATAGCAATGGAACTATGGAAAGAACTACCCTCGATCTGCATATTTCAGTTAGGAACTTTGTAATCTTTTTTAACATTTTTACCGTTCATCAGCATAAGTTAGCTCATAATAGCAATTTTTCATTTCGGTATCACTTCATTATACAGTGTTTCCTATATCATGTGTCCTAAGTTGCTTCGTTTTTGAGAAACAGGGCGTCAAAGATCCTTGACCTGCGAGCTCTCCTGACTTTACCCCTATGGATTTCTGTATAGGGTGCAATGAAAACCAAAGTTAATGCAGAGCCCATCAACGACGAAGCTACTCTCTGAGAAAGAATTGTTCAAGCAGCACCAGAGATCAAACCCTGCAGCTGCAGAATCTGTCGTTCGCAGGTGCGAACTTCGCATTGAAAATAAAGATGGTTATTTTGAGCAGTTTTGTAAATTTTTGATCAAGGAGTAGGCAAGAAGTAGGCAGGTTGAGACCTTGATATCTCTCAAGACCACGACTCGAGGAGTAGGCAGATAGAGGCCTCGCAGTCACACACTTGAAAATGGCTCCAAAGCAGGAGCCGAAACGTCGAGTTATAAACTCTCAACGCGGTTCAACCCATGAACTTAGTAATGTATATATATATATATATATATATATATATACCTGAAAGACGTGAACGTTTTTGTTTTCTTTGAAAAAATACATTTTGATATTTGTTAATGAAATGAAAATATGTAGGTATAATGAATTCATAGATAGATATATATATATATATATATATATATATATATATATATATATATATATATATATATATATATATATATATATATATATATATATATATATATATATATATATATATATATATATATATATATATATATATATATATATATATATATATATATATATATATATATATATATATATATATATATATATCTATGAATTCATTATACCTACATATTTTCATTTCAATAACAAATATCAAAATGTATTTTGTCAAAGAAAACAAAAACGTTCACGTCTTTCAGGTTTGGAGATAAGATCGTCTTTGACAAAATCAAGACATTTTTCCCTTTATTTTGAGACTTTGATAGGTTGAAAAATCCAAAAGACTAGTCAAGAAGTGAGTTTTCTAAAAAATCATTCACAAAATCAGACTTTCAATCAATACTATGATATTTGACAAATCTAATTTTTTTGAGGTAAAAAAATTTCTTATGTTATCTGGATTGAAAAAGGAAGAGAAAACATCCCACAGTCTAGATGAGAGCTGCCAAGAATATCAAATAAAGCCAGTGCTCTCACAGTAAAGATTGATAAAAATCAATTTAAATCACTTTACGCTTTTTTTATTTCAAAAACCAAATATCCAACAAATATTTAAATAAAAAAAATTAACGTTCATAAGAAGTTTCTCATGTTATCTTGATTGGAAAAGAACGAGGAAACATCCCACGGTCTAGATGAGAACTGTCAAGGATATCAAATCAAGCCAGTGCTCTCAAAGTAAAGATTGATAAAAAGTCAGTTTAATGCACTATGTCCTTTTTTATTTCAAAAACTGAATATTCAACAAGCTATACCTTTTTTATTTGAAAAATTAAATATTCAACAAGCATTTAGCATTTTTGGAAAAAAATTTAAAAATCCTTTTGTAAATTCGATAGCTTCGAGTTTTTTTAGAATGTGTTACAAGAACATATAATCTTGGTTTCGATAGGAAAATTGTATTTGGTTACCAATTTATTAGAATATGAAGCATTTTTGGAGCCTCTCTTGAAATTGTCTCATTTTCATTGTAATTAACTTTTTTAACAAAATTTCAATAAATAATTAGTTCAAACCATTTTGTGGAGACAACAAATTTGTAACTAGTTCAAATTATTCAATGTTTGACTCATGAACACTTGTATTATTTATTTCAATCAATAACAATTTATTTTTTAAATGAAATGACCACAACTAATTTTGAATCTCTTTATTATATTTTGTGATATTTTGTTGGGATAATTCAACGTCTTGAATTGTTATTACACTGTAAACATACATTAACTGGGGTGAAATGGAATAATGGGATATCTCATGCCGAACAATTGGATATAATTGCAGTTTCTCGCGGTCCTGTGGCATGTGATTGGAGTTGATCATACCTACTACTATTATCATTCATCCTACGATATGCGATCATCACCCTCACGACCAGTTTCAATGAAAACAACTGTTGATATACAACAAAATATATGCACATCCTCCGAAATATTGAATCGCTCGCGGCGGACTCTCATGTCATGATGACCTGCTTCAGCATCCGCTACTATCCCGTCATCTACTTCGAGTTCGTTGGATTCTTCCCCGTTGACTTCAATTCCATCGTCTATTTTGTCCTAGATCTGGACGTCATTCTCAGCCTTACGAACACCGCCAGCAGCTCGTGGACCATTCCACAAATATTCGTTATTGAAATCCAAACAGGATAACTCTTCTAACATCACAAACTCATTATTATTCATTTTAATATTGTAAGTGATAAACATATTGAATGCAAAAGTTGAATGAATTAGTTGGTATGCCTTGTCCTGCTTATATAGTAAATTCAAGGTTATCTCCACTAAGCCCTAATTGCATCCACTAAGCAGTAGGGGGGTGACGTATAACCAGATTTGAAATCAAACTTCAAATCTTAAAAACTTTCCTGCCGTTTTTTTTTATATGGAAAAGAACATCTTTCAAATGAACACAACCTCTTCTTGACTGGTATTTTCAACCTATAACAGTCTACAAATGATAACATTTTCTCAACTTTGTCAAAAAAAAATCTGATAATGATAGAGTTTTCAACGAATTTTTATAAAGGAGATAGACGACAGATTTAGTCTCCGAAACAGGAGTTTTGATAATATCATCTGAGAAAACTGTTTTGTAAACGCAATACCTTCTTGTGGTAAATTATTCATACATCCAAATTGTGCAAATTTCCTTGAATTTTATTTATTACAATTTTTAGAATGTATGAGATTGAAATATCCAAAAGAGCTATGTGACGAGTTTACATTTGACATTTCTTTAACAAGGGATATGTCTAATAGTGTAATATATCCTCATATTGAAAAAAGTATTTCATCTGTGAGATATTGAGACATGAGTTGCTCCATTTTTCATGGTATATATCATTGAATACCGGAACAAGGTTTTAAATTAAAAAACTTTCATTTTATAATAAATTTCAATATAATAAAAAATAAACATTGTTTGCTCTTGCACGGAATTATTATTTTGGAAGAAACCTTATATACGATTGAAAAAAAATAATATGTGATGATTGTGTAACAGGTTTACTGACTTTCAAACAGAAAACAACCACTACCTTTACGAACTTCACCAAGAATCTAACAGATATAATTTGGCAATCGTAGGGGGCAGTAGTTAGTTTCAGTTGGAAATATATGTTGAGTATATGATTTTTGAAGTGAAAACAAATGTATAGTAGATTAGACTGATTTGTATAAATTTTATTTATTCATGTGTATGAGAAATGTAACAATGGTAAGACTAATCGCTATTACTTTGAAAAGCCACCTTCAACTCGTTGGTCCACTTTTCATGAATGGGGCACGTTTTCAAATATGTTTGAGAATTCTTGAAGTTCAACTTCGGTTTGCCACCTTAGATTGGTGTAAGTCACTCGTTCCTTATCAATCTTTCCTCTGAGAGCATTAGCTTGACATTCCAGCATAGGTATTTCCATTCTCATTTGTGATATATTTCTATCCAAACTGTGGAGTGTTGCCCCATCCTGATCTAATCCTGAGTTGACTCTATCACAACTTGCTAAAGTTATTTTACATTTAGCAATATTATGTTTGACCCTCTTCTTCATACCGAAATATTCTTGTAGTGGCTTGAACGAAGAAATCGACCCAACCATGACATCATTTTCCACTAGAGTCGTGACAACACTTTTCAACAGTCTGCTCCTAGGTTTGGAAGTTTTGAAGTTGCTAGATTTTGAATGAACCTTCTTACTTTTCGACCTTTTAGATGCTTTGGGAGAAATTTTTGTAATTTTTCTAATCGATAGTTGTTTAGTGTTCACTTCCGATGTATTCGTTTGTTCTTCCGGAATGTGTACAACATCTGGGGAGCTAGATGCTATTTCTGCACAATCAGTAGACTGCTCTATTGTTTTGAAGAACTCATCGACATTGAAGTCGACATATGGAAAATCATCCTCAGCCATAGTTGATTTTGGAAGTTCACTTTAAAAATTTTTCACTTCACTGGTCAATAACGAAGCTAATATGCTATCAGTTGTATCTTCACTTGTGTTCATTTTGAATGTAGTGACAAACTTAATCTATATTAAATTGCCTAACAGCATTTATGTAGTTGAGATTCAATAGGCGAGTGACGTATATGGTTTGAGAGAGGGAGTTATATTTATGTTCTAAATACAGTTTCCACTGAAGGAAAAGAGGATGTACCTTTTGTTCATTTTGTACCTTATTTTACCATTGATTTACCAGAATATACAAAATCGAAATATGAAATATAAATGTATAAGGAGTCATCGAAGATGAAATACTACCGCTATGACTCGATTTGCCGTAGATGTCACAAGGCAAGTTCGTTCCATGCTAATGCTAAGCTTCATATTGGTCCAAAATTGAGTTGAGTATTGGGAACAAGTTTCAGATGTTGATTTGCGCTTTTACATATGTTAAGATTTCCTTGATTTTTTTTTCAAAGGTCACTTTTAGGATGTATCTGTTTGAATTGAATATCGTTCTCACAAATGATAGGGTTTGTTTCCTTCGTTCAAATCACGTTATCACATTCTTTATTGTTTGATCAACTACTTTTTGCACTTTTATAATTAATTTCACTGAAATACTTGACACTTTTGTTTATATTCGTTTAGCGAAGTACCTAAGTAACGTTGATGTCTCAACGGTGGTGCCACGTTGTAAATATTGATGAAAAGTCAGTTTAATTGACTATAGGCTTTTTTATTTCAAAAACTAAATATTAAACAAGCATTATTTTGGAAAAAAATTTAAAACCGTTTTGTAAATTCGATTGTATTTGGTTAACAATTCATTAAAATTTGAACCATTTTTGGAGCCACTCTTGAAATGGTCTCATTTTCGTTGCAATTATTTTTTTTTAACAAAATTTCAATAAATAATTAGTTCAAACCATTTTGTGGAGAAAACAAATTCGTAATTAGTTCAAATTATTCAATGTTTGATTGATGAACACTTGTATTATTCATTTCGATCACTAATATATTATTCTTTAAATGAAATGACCACAACTAACTAAATGTCTTTATCATATTTTGGGTTATTTTGTTGAGATGATTCAACGTCTTGAATTGTTATTACACTGTAAACATACATCAACTGGGGTGAAATGGAAAAATCTGATATCACATGCCGAACAATTGAATATAATTGCAGTTTCTCGCGGTTCTGTGGCATGTGATTGAAGTTGATCATACCACCTACTATTATCATTCATCCTACGGTACTGGAAGAAACATGCCTGGCATATGCGATCCCCACCCTCACGACCAGTTTCAATGACTACAAATGTTGATATACAACAAAATATATGCACATCCTCCAAAATATTGAATCGCTCGCGGCGGACTCTCATGTTATGATGACCTGCTCCAGCATCCGCCACTACCCCTTATCTACTTCGAGTTCGTTGGATTCTTCCTCGTTGACTTCAATTCCATCGCCTATTTCGTCCTGGATCTGTACGTCATTCTCAGCCTCACGAACACCGCCAGCAACTCGTGGACCATTCCACATATATTCGTTATTGAAATCCAACCAGGATAACTCTTCTAACATCACCAACTGATTATCATTCATTTTATTATTGTAAGTGATGAACAAATTGAACGCAAAATTGAATGAATTAGTTGGTATGCCTTTTCCTGCTTATATAGTAAATTCAAGGTTATCTCCACTTAGCCCTCATTGCATCCACTGAGCAGTAGTCAAATCTTAAAAACTTTCCTGCCGTTTTTTTATATAGAAAAAATAAACACAGCCCCTCCTTGACTGGTATTTTCAACCTATAACAGTCTACAAAAAAAAAATCTGATAAAAATAGAGTTTTCAGCAAATTTTTATACAGGAGATAGACGACGAAACAGAAGTTTTGATAATATTATCTAAGAAAACTGTCTTGTATACGCAATACCTACCTGGGGTAAATTATTCATCCATTCAAATTGTGCAAATTTCCTTGAATTCTACTTAGTACAATGTTTAGAATGTATTAGATTGAAATATATATCCAAAAGAGCTATGTGACGAGATTACATTTGACATTTTTTTTACAAGGGATATGTTTAATAGTGTAATATATCCTCATATTGAAATGAGTATTCCATCTGTGAAATATTGAGACATTAGTTACTCCACTTTTCATGGTATATGTCATTGAATACCGGAACGGGGTTTTAAATCAAAAAAACTTTAATTTTATAATAAATTTCTATATCGTAAAAAATAAACAGTAGTCACTTTCCACTTTCAAATAGGTAGAAATGAACATCACTTTCAAATTTTTTCACAATTTC
Source organism: Chrysolina oricalcia (assembly GCA_944452925.2). Classification (NCBI taxonomy): domain Eukaryota; kingdom Metazoa; phylum Arthropoda; class Insecta; order Coleoptera; family Chrysomelidae; genus Chrysolina; species Chrysolina oricalcia. Next base: position 43,566,414 of record OX101811.2, read on the forward strand.
AGAGGATGATTTCGCACTAATTATCATATACGTTATTGTATTTCAGAAAAATAACATAACATACGTCATTATCGTTCACTAACCACCCATGTGTCTTATTGTTTACTGATGCACATTAGTACACATTAAAATTATGAAATATTTTCTTTATGTCATTTTTTCATTTTACCATGATAATTTTGATCTATTTTGCATCTCCAAATTGAAGAATAAACAGTCTGGCATTCGTAAAACTTTTTCGATTAGAGCTTACACTTTGTAATATTGAAACTAATTTGGATAATAACAAATACGGTATTTTTTAGATCTGAAAAAGCAGTTTTGGGACAATCGATAGATGAATTATTTTATTGAAATTAAAACGGTATGGGACTGTTGATTAAACGTTTTGGGTTGTTATCCTTTTTTGTATTATATCTGGAAGATATTCAACTATTTTTTTTGTTGAATTTTATGCTGGTACTTTGGTCTCCTCGTGTCAGCAGATATAAATTCCAAAGAATTAAATTGAGTGTTATTGATGAAATGAAGTGATATTTGTTGGAAATAACTCACTAGAATGAAAACTTGGTAAAAATTGGTGTTTATCTCGAATTTCTCTAAGTTATATGCTTCAGGAAATGGACACTTCCCGAGGAAGTGAATTACTCTGAAAGAATGAGTTCTGGCAAGAATATGTTTGGCTTGACTCCAAAGTGAATACAAAGGAATGGGAAGACTGAGTTCGTGGGGTCAGTCTGGATGGAAGCGCTAACGATGGAATGATTGATGATATTTCAGAAGAGCATCGTCCATGAAAATATCTATCCAACAAAGATAGATTGCCAACCTCCCTGGTGTGCTCCAGAGAATTGAACGTGCTTTTGAGAGAAACATCATCGACGAGTCGAATTGCTAATTATTTTACATTTAGCAATATTATGTTTGGCCCTCTTCTTCATACCGAAATATTCTTGTAGTGGCTTGAACGAAGAAATCGACCCAACAATGACATCATTTTCCACCAGAGTCGTGACAACACTTTTCAACAGTCTGCTCCTAGGTTTGGAAGTTCTGAAGTTGCTAGATTTTGAATGAACCCTCTTACTTTTCGACCTTTTAGATGCTTTGGGAGAAATTTTTGTTATTTCTCTCTTCGATAGTTGTTTAATGTTCACTTCCGATGTATTTGTTTGTTCTTCCGGAATGTGTACAACATCTGGGGAGCTAGGTGCTATTTCTGTACAATTAGTAGACTGCTCTATTGGTTTGAAGAACTCATCGACATTGAAGTCGACATCTGGAAAATCTTCCTCAGCCATGGTTGATTTTGGAAGTTCACTTTTAAAAGTTTTCACTTCACTAGTCGATAACGAAGCTAATATGCTATCAGTTGTATCTTCACTTGTGTTCGTTTTGAATGTAGTGACAAACTTAATCTACATTAAATTGCCTAACAGCATTTATATAATTTATATAGTTGAGTTTCAATAGACGAGTGACGTAAATGGTTTGAGAGAGGGAGTTATATTTATGTTTTAAATACAGTTTCCACTGAAGGAAAAGAGAATGTACCTTTTGGTCATTTCGTACCTTTTTTGACCATTGATTTACCAGAATATACAAAATCGAAATATGAAATATGAATGTATAGGGAGTCATCGAAGATGACATACTACCGCTATGATTCGATTTGCCGTAGATGCAACAAGGCAAGTTCATTCCATGCTAATGCTAAGCTTCATATTGGTCCAAAATTAAGTTGAGTATTGGAAAAAAAATTCAGATGTTCAACTATAGTTTGTGATTTCATTCATTGTAAATACGCTACCTCACCGGGGCAAATTGATTCAATTCCCATTTTACACATGTTAGGATTTACTTGATTTTTCTTTTCAATTTTCAACCCGTGGAAGACCATTTCAAAAAATCACATTCAACATTAGCCCTTTTTTTTAACAAGAGAGGATAATGAGTTTCCATAAAGAAAAACCTTCTATATTATGGAATTTCTTGCATTCCAGAGATGTTTTCATAATTATCCTGTTTCGAAATTATATCAGCAATAGAAATGTTTCTAACTTTCAATACTTAGTCATGTAATCAATAACAGTAGTCACTTTCCACTTTCAAAAAAGTAGAAATGAACATCACCTCCAAATTTTTCACAATTTTAGTGGATGATTTCGCACTAATTATCATATACGTCATTATCGTTCACTAACCATCTATGTGTCTTATTGTTAACTGATACACATTAGCACACATTAGAATCATGTAATATCTTCTTCATGTAATTTTTTTATTTGACCATAATAATTAAGATCTATTTTGCATCTCCAAATTCAATTTTGATGAATAAACAGTCTGGCATTCGTAAAACTTACACTTTGTAATATAAAAACTAATTTGGATAATAACAAATACGGTATTTTTTAGATCTAAAAAAGCAGTTCTGGGACAATCAATAGATGAATTATTTTATTGAAATTGAAACGGTATGGGACTGTTGATTAAACGTTTTGGGGTTATCCTTTTTTCTGTATTATATCTGAAACATATTGAATTATTTTTTTTGTTGAATTATTTGCAAGTACTTTGATCTCCTCGTGTCAGCAGATATAAATTCAAAAGAATTAAATTGAGAATTATTGATAAAATGAAGTGATATTTCTTGGAAATTACTCACTTGAATGAAAACTTGGTAAAAATTGGTGTTTACCTCGAATTTCTCTTAGTTATATGCCTCAGGAAATAAACACTTCCGAGGGAGTGGATTACTTCGAAAGAATGAGTCCTGGAAAAAATATGTTTGGCTTGACTCCAAAGTGAATACAAAGGGATGGGAAGACTGAGTTCGTGGGGTCAGTCTGGATGGAAGCGCTAACGATGGAATGATTGATGATATTTCAGATGAAAATATCTATCCAATATAGATAGATCGCCAACCTTCCTGGTGTGCTCAAGATAATTGAGAGTGCTTTTGAGAGAAAGAAAGTGTGTGTTTAGGGGATTCATTCCATTTATGCTAACAGTATTTTAGGACAGGCTAGATCTGTGCCTTATACACCATAATTAGTTGTCGGGGAGTGAAATATCTCTTGACACAAAACAAAAAAGCATGTTTTTGGGAGGTACTTTTAACATTTTTTTTTTATAAAATTGCCTAGAATTGATGTAGATGCTTAGATATTTTTTGTGAATTTCAGTTTTCTGGTTAACTTGATTTCCAATGTAGACAATTTTCTATTGTTAGTGGCTATTGAGTCCGAGAATCATATGCTCTGAGCAGATCAAGTGAACCAAATGCGACGGCTTTCTATATTCATTAGTTTGAGATTTATACCGCTTCACGGTGCATTGATATCATTTACCCAAAATGGAATTGATAAGTAGACATATTTGTGAAATAAACACAGCATCATATAATATTTGAATGAAAAAATTCGAAATATATTAAAAATAATGTATTATTTAAATTTGATTTACACTTCAGTGCCATAAGTAGTATAAGTATTATCATCATCAGCGGCTATTATGTATTTTTGAATTATTGATTTCAAAACTTGTAGAGAGATTCGCCCAATTGAGAAATGAGCACTAAACAAACAAAACCCATAACCCGTCATAGACGTCTCTGGGGCAGGAGCTTGTAGATGGCAGCGTCGACATCTGTATTCGAGCCACAGCAGGCGTCGTTTAAGAGGTCACAGGTGGTGACGTATTCACTCAGGAAGCAACAGACGTTTGAGTGGTCTCCATTTGAACCGCCGGTGATAGTTGCAGCAAAAACGAGTCAGTTTCATCATATGTATTATTGCAAAACACTTTTCTCAGTTTGTTTGCAGTTGTATTCGGTGGAATGTCTGCCTCCAGCACAGGTAAATATCCATCGTTGGCCAGGGTTTGAGACATTTTCGTCCACTTAACGATGTTAAAATAAGTTTTTTGATAGGAAAAAGTAACAAGGCCTTTATCTACCTCGTAAGGTGGAGTGATGTGCAGCAAATATGAGAGTACAGCTGCCAAAATTACATAAATTGTAGCGACCACCATGATGGTTTGAAGTATACTGATGAACAATGCGCGTATCACACAAACGTTATCATATTAAAAAATAAATACCTGCACAATATTTTCCCAAAGTTGAATAAAGTTGAAAGACATACTCTGTCTTTCATTCTTAGCCATTCAAACTATCATTCAAACTTCGTTTCAATCATACATCGATAAGTAGTTATGATAGTAATCCAAACAATAATACAGTCCCAGCCGGTGTAGGCTTTTTTCATCCTCAGTTATGAATGTCTGAATGATTGAGGCACGTGTCGGCTGGGAATAATCCTCCACGATACATTGTTGTGTTAATAATTGACAGTGCTGCTCCTAAGGTGGCGTATGGGGTCAGTAACAAGGCCCACCCAGAACACGTGACTGATGTCCATATCAGTCGATGCCAAATTTCGAAAAAAAGTATAATGCATTTCAAAATATCAAGTAGAAGTCTTTTCGGCAGTGGTTGTAACGAGAAGCTGATGTTTTGGAGTTTTGATCATCAAAACCAAATTGGTGAAGATTGTAGACTATATGCAATAGCCATATCAATCTTTTGGAAGCATTTGAACAATTGAATTTTTGCCTGCCATTTGAGATTTTAAAATTGTCAACTTGTTCTGGGAGTATTTTATAGGGTCTATGAAGGCACTACTGCTGGTGCTGGCAAGGTTTACCATATCAACTGACCAGATACCCACGACCAAAGTGCGAAGCAATGTCTTAGGGCACAATTAACCTCACTGGATACCACAGTGGTATGACGTAGGCTAAGTGAAGACTTCTTTTCGAGTAATGGAGATGGGGCGGAGACGGTGTTAGTGGTGGTGGCCCCAACATCGGCGATATGCGTTTTTTTTTCTTCAACATTGCACAAACTTCGTCAATCGATCCAATTTTTGGCGACCTCTGACATACACCGGGTCAGGTTCTGCAATGGACTGTATCACTTCCATGATGGACTCTGCGAAATAAATGATAATTTCATTCAATGTATCGTAATTGATACTTGTCTGATGCACTGAGGGTGCGGAACGGCAATACCGGTTTAAATATGTAGAGGTTTGTACAGAGCCCATCGGTGATAGCAAGTTCTTTGGGTTGAAACTATCCACCCACACAACAGCCTTGAATATCACATAGTAGTAGTGTCATGATGGAAGTCTGACTATCAACTAACGCTCTCAGATGGACCGGTCCAAGATAAATGAATTGTCACATTACAAAAAATAAACACGTATATGAAGCGGTACAAGGAGAGTCATCCAGTTTTTCTCTAGTAGTTCCCTGGCAAGGTTCTTGTCGCATCATACAAATGGGTGGGAGATGATGTTCTTCATCAATGCCCCCTCAATCACTCACGATAAAAGGTGCAAAAGAAGAGATTTTCCAGAGAATAAGAAGAGATATTCCAGAGAATAAGAAGAGATTTTCCGGAGAATAAGAAGAGATTTCATTCGTTGGTAGCTATCCATGGTTTGCAGACCTATGTCCTCTTTGTAACTATTGTATAGTAAACCAATTAGTCGAAAGAACACTTGAAGATGACACATTCTCTCGATTGATTTCGTGTGTACTGAAACTTGATAGTTTGTCAAGATTACACGTGAATGTCACAAGTAAAGCTCACCCACAAAAAAAATTACACCAATTTCTTCATTACCTCTAAAAAACTTCATCAAGGTCAATCAACATAAATGTGTTTTGTGAGCATCTCAAGGCCATTCCATACAATTACACCTATGCAGCAGATAAACCTCTGAATGCCACTGATGACGCAAAAGTGGTGGGTTCACATGAAGATCACAAGTGAAGCTCACCCACGAAAAAAATGCAACCAATATCTCCGTGTATGCAAACTTTCCCAACTTTTACCAATGGTATCCCAAGGTTAAACAATAACCCTGAATACAAATCGAACAAACTTCATTAAGGTCAATAATTATAAATGTTCTTCTGTTGGCATCTCGAGGCCATCACATACAATGACACCTATGCACCAGATTAACATCTGAATGTTACTGATGACGTAGAAGGTGTAGGGGGATTAGCTCAACTAGCTCAAATCTCCTACTCCTAACTTTTGACTCAAGTATGCACGTCGACGTAGATACTCGTATCCCCTAATACTCAAACAGTTGTATTGATTATATATGTAGCAACCTTGATGAGCAGCAGGTTTTATTTTCAGTGGTCCCATCAGGTTTATCTGATCATGAAGCAGTTATTTGCACTGTACATTTAGAATCAAAAACTAAACAAAGTAAATGTAAGTTTGGGAGACTCTACTGCAGAAGATCAACTGGGAAGGAAATGAACCGTTCCTGAAATTTCCTAATGAGTTACTGAATGTATTCGAGAAGTCTTTCCCTATTCAATACAACCGGTTTTAAACCCTCTTCGACAAACTTACGTTCTCTCCATAGCATCCGGAAATATACTGATCACCAAAGTTTTCATAACTACTTCAATAACTATCGCAGAATTATAGGTTGACAATCAAGAGGAAAGTCACTACGACAATGAAATTGGTAAATCAAGCAATAAGATGGAAGAAGCTTGGTGTATCATATGTGTTATCAACGGAAAATTAAAAAAAAAATCTGTCGACTTATCACTTAGCCCCAATAAAATCAATGAATATTACTGCAGTGTTGCACGAAACTTGAGTGAGAAGATAGTGATTCCATACTCCTCACAAATCTGGCAGATGTGAGAATTGAGGAAAACCTAATTTTAAATGATACCAATATTTCCGAATCAGTTGAAACACTGCAGAGCATTAAGAATAAAAATGCATCCGGTTATGACGGTATTTCGATAACAATTATGCAAAACCTCCCAATTGATGTACTTGAATCATTAATAACACTAATTAACAATGCCTTCCACGAAGGACAATTTCCTAGTTTCCTGAAATCCTCTGTTGTCATTTCCATACCCAAAGGGGGAAATGTAGGCGATCCTTCAAATCTTTGCTTAATCTCCCTTATTTCAATAATGGTGAAAGTCATAGAAAAACTGGTGAAATTACGACTAACTGATTTCCTGGAACGCCACAACATTCTGAGTGAAAGTCAATTTGGTTTTCAACACAAAACTGATACGCATCATGTATAACATTTACCCTAAGTCAAATTCCGGTGATGTTGCTGCAGCGGTATTTTGTGATTCTGTGTCAACCATAAGAATTTGCTAGGAAAACTATACCATTATGGCTTCAGAGGAATCTCTCACAAATGTTCTGAACCATATCTTCCAAGAAGAAATCAGATGGTGAGAACAACCGAACTCTCGAATAGGAAGGAAATTAGGTCAGGAGTGCCTCAAGGATCAGTCCTGGGTCCCATATTATTTTATGTCAATGACCTTACAAATTTAAGTACATCTGGACAATTCACTCTATTTGCAGATGACACCACGATATTATGGAATGGCAAATCTTCGAATGAATTACATACCACCGTAAGTGGTGATATTGTCAAGTATGAGAAATAGCACTTAACCTAATTATTTTTCAAAATTCAAAATTAATTCATATTATTGAGCCTACAGTAAAAAGTCCTATATTTCATATTCATTTATCAGAATGTTATAATCTATGATTACATTTATTGAAATAAAGCATTTCCTGCAAATTCTAAGTTCAATAAAAGTCATTAACTAGCAGGTATTGGGTAACATTCCAGTGCAACAACACTCGATGGCTTTAATGCTGATTATGCTTATGTTTGCTTTGATTGATGCTTTTTTCATTTTGAGAGGTCTGGGTGATAAGACAGACCGTCAAAGAGTATTTCAATTTCAAAGTTTCAAGCATCATATGCAGCTTGACGCATTTCATCCCCCTGGTGGTGTTCTCAATGTAAGTAAATTTATTTGTACATACCCTCTTTATTGTTCACTATATTTTTACTTGTTAACTTCACTTGTGTTGTATAGCACAGGGTGATATTTGTTAACATGGCTTTACCTAGATTTTAATAAAATAACTAATCTTACTTCACTGTTTTATTCACTATACCAGGGTGGTCGCAATATAGATGGTCTATGATTCAACCTCTCGCAAGCCAAGCAAATCGGTTATTGAGCACCCTAGACACCTAGGGGGCCAGGGGTTCTTCAAACCCGTTCGTGTCATCTGGTGGAGGCGCGGTCTTCGTTCTTGAAGGTTCCATTCTTCATAATGGCCCTGCAACAGAAAATTATTATATTTCAGTTCAATTTTTTTAAACATCGAACAATTCAATTATTTTGCTAACAAGTATTTCAAGTCGTTATCCCAAGTGTTAACCAAATGACTAGCCCTGGTGTAGGTGATTCTGTTTTTTTGCTATTTTATTTTCTCAATCAATTTGGTTTTTTTGTTGTTGCTGAAAGTGAAGTGAGCGAAGTGAACCTATAGTGTATTTGGATATCTTCTATCTTTATTTATATTTTTTTATTGTCTGATTGATTATTTTTTGTTCAATTTGGCACAAAATATCTCAAAATTTTCAATTTTTTTGCCATTAATATTTGGTTTACGGTAGTTTTCATCATGAAAACTGATTTTTATTAATTTTCTGTATTTTTTCATTCAAGAGCAACAAGTAACCTAAGTTTTCAACTTTCTCAGAAATAAAAATTTTCAAGTGTGTTATTTAACTATACTTACTATGTAACTTTTTTCACCCAATGGCAAATTGAATACTTCATTACTCTATCATCCCAAGATAGTGGAAAATAGTTTTTTTCTATTGATAAAATCGAATTGGATCGAAATCAAGTCATTTTTATTATAGTTTTTTTAACAATCAACACAAAGTAGGGTATTGTTTTGCAAAGGTGGTTTCATTATTTCCCTCTATGCGTATAATTTTTTGTTATTTTGAAATTATTTTAGATTTCTTACAGTATTGAGTTGAGATGCACATATTATTAGTCAGTTTTTTGTGTAGGTACCTATTAAAATTATGAAATGGTGCAATGCAAATTTATTAACCTTCAATATAACGGGAACAAACATAATATCATTCAAATGCAGACTTGATGACCTTCTGTTTAATGATAACATAATCATTGGAAACAAGGACTAAGCCAAATTTCTAGGTATCTACATATTCAATAAGTTTAAATTTGACACGCATATCAAACATCAAAAGTAAAATTAGCTCTGGATGCTATGCAGTGAGAGTAACATCATTAAATTTGGAAACTACAGACGCCAAGACGGTATATTACGCTCTCATTCATTCCTATTAACGATATGGACTATCATTTTGGGGAGTTTGTGATTCAATTGCACTACAGACTGTTTCAGTTTTGCAGAAACGGGCTATCAGATAATTAGGTAAACTGAAACCTCGTAAGTCATGCAAACTGAAATTTACCGAACAAAAAATTCTGACAGTTTATTTTCGAATCGATATGCCTCAAAAATAAGAATATGTCCATGTTCCAAGCAACCAGCAATCCGTACGACACACGTACTAATGGGTTAAAATCACCACTCCCCACTACAAAACTCATAAGGGATTCCATCTATTATAATGGGGTCAAGATATATAATCACTTGCCTCATCATATCAAGACGGTTAACAGGAACTTTAGGATAATAGTGAATGCATTTTTAGAGGATAGGTCCTATTATAATTTACAAGAGTATTACGGAGACAAATTTACGTGAGGTATTTGATGAGCTATTAATAAGAGTGTACTTTTGTTTTTAACTTATTTACTTGTATGTGCTGTATATATTAGTGTCTGTTAATTTTATATATGTGTGCCTAACTTTATGTCAGTTTATGTATGTATGTGTGTGAATGTATGTATATACACATAAATCAGGATGGATTTATCGAGGGGCAATATATAAAAATATAAATAGAGAAGTTATTGGGTATAGCCCTCAAACTGTTGTGCAACCGTAGACGTGTGTTTCGAGCTTAAGCTCTCATTAGTACAGGTAAATCAAGTGCAAAGATGTACAACACTTGGATGTAAAAATAGAAACAAAGGAAGTCAACAACAGTAAGCCAACCACACATTTGTGGCTTCGGTTAGAAGACCTTGAACTTTCAAGGCAACAACTTACTTCGCCACGGAGGCAGATATAGCTACCAGCGTGATAATCTCACTCAGGAAAATACAAATCAGGAAAGATACTCCTAATGTATCGGAACAGTCCGCTAGAAAGTGATTATTCACCAGCTCAGCTGCTGATGTCAAGAAATTTGAGAGATATTCTTCCTACTATACCTACTGAAAAGTTTGTCAAACCTTAACGTGTCAATTTAAAACCCATTGATCAAGATAAAGTTGAAATGGCAGTTTGGAAAAGTTATGGATAAAGTAAGAGAAAATTTTTATGTTTTGCACAAAGCATATGGTTTTTTGTTAACAGGAAATGGAAGATTCATCGAATCTTCACCAAGCTCTAGTTCGAGGGAAAATACTTTTAATGAAAACGATGATGGTTATGATTACTTTCATTTGTCGGATGATTCTATAGATGATACTATTTCTGATAATACTTTGTATCAAATTCCAGAAAGAACTATGTACGGAGAGTAATTAAAAATCTGAAATATTGATGTACTGATCGATTATATGTCATTGTTTAATATTACCGATCGATTATATTATGTCAGTGTTTATCATTAAAATAAAGGGAGATGTTATATATTGCTGATATTTGTATTGCGCAATGTACCGTGTCTCATTCGCCTACTCGGCAACAACCATGAATGCGATAGACCAATAAAGCAGTCATCTACCAACGTTGTTTGATTGAAGTCAGCATACATAATACACCCTTCTCCAGTTTTTGGAATATTTTGTTGGTGTAGGTCTATAGTTTTGTCTGTTATATAAACGTGTTTCAGTAGTGGCAAATAACTTATTCCTAATTTTTACCTCCATTCTAATGTGAAATAAACCCATTTTTAATCTTACAATGAAAATGTGATTTGAGATTTTTGATACAGTTTTCAGAAGAACCGAATTACTAACTACTCAAACTATTTTATATAAAAGTAAAATTCAATATAAAAACCATAATTGATTCCAAGTACATACTTTTTAATTTTAGAGCAAAATTTGGCTTACATTACATCGTTGAAAAATTCTTGATATTTCTCAAGGATTTTTTGATTGCAAACTCCATATTTCACTATGGAATTATTTTCTCAATATATGAAAATGATTACAATTAAAATTTTGCATATATGAAGCGAAATTCAAACTTTTTTAAACAGAGTTTCCATTCAACTTTGAAATTATTAAGAAATTATGTAGGTTGATGCACAGGTTATGGGATTCCAGTGACCCGAATGTCCTCTCAAACTACCCCCAGAAGCGGATGCTGCATTAGCGTAAAATAATAAGCGTTCATATAAAACTGTTTGTATGACGCATTTCGTCACTCTTCATATGTTCTTTGTGTTATGATAATGATAATATGCTAAATTGTCGATTTTCAAAGTTTTATTATTTTTGAAGAAGTGTTTCCGTGAAGCCATGACAAAAAGTGGCGCAGTTGGTAGGATTGGTAAACAAAAGTTTCAAAGTCAAAATTTCGGTTTGTATTGAGGATTAATCAACAAACAACCAAGTAAAAGCGGAAATTTTCATTAACCTGCCGCAAGAGGACACACATCGCCAAAACCGACTTCACGAAGACCAGGAACAACAGGCACACATCGCTGGAATCGTATATTTACAACCTAGAATTAAGGACCTAGAAGTAAGAGAAACCAAAAAACAACAAGGGGACAAAGAAAAAAGAAACAAGAAACAGGAAGAAAAGGTGGCAATCTTCATTTTACTTCAAGTTGATTTTAAGTCCATCTCCATCCTATCTGATTACCCAATTTAACCTCACCCTCAATATTGTATATATTTTCTATTTTCATCTCATTTGTGTGAACAAATTCATCAAGAGAGAGAAAATTTCAACTCAGTTATGCAAGAAATAAACATCAATTACGAAGATAACACATTGATACTATACCTCGGTATGAAGGAAACCCACAAACTTAGGGAATATTTTTAGATAACTGTAAAAATCTTATAACAAATTTTCAACATCAAACTGATCAAGCTTCAAGCACGTTTTTGTTAACAGCAATAATTGGAAAACTAACGGTCATAGCTTTAACACTCATTGATTCTCGCATAGAATTGGAAACTTGGACTGGTATCAAAGCCGCTCAATATATAATAAGTGTCGAGAAATAAATCTTGATTGTTATGTTCGAAATTCAATTTCTTTATCACCATACAAGGATGAATCACCCCATAATTATGGAATGAGATGTCATGATTCGAAAAGCATCATTGTTTCAAAAATAAATAGTTCTCCAATTACGGCAGCTCTAGAATTTTTTCAACAAATCAATAACAGTGACGATTTATCTTCAAAAACTTACATTCAACATGTATGTGGACATTTACAGAATAATATTGGACTAAGCTTATGGAAGAAGGGAATTTATTTCATTCACAAAGTATTTAGCTTGAGTACACAAAATTATAAACAATTTCATCTCATTGAATCAAAAACCTTAGTTTACAATACCCAAACATTTCTTATCACACTTTTCAAAAAATACTGTGTGTAAATTAAAATGATGTCATTCATTTCAGGTGGTGATTCCTTGTCATATTTTATGAAGAAAAGTTTATATAAACGTATGACCTAACTTGCTTTTTTTCAAGTGACGGGTGTCAAAGTTTTAATAATAATTCGGTTGTTTATCAATTATTCAAAAGTCTTTTCACCGATTTTCATGAAACCTGGTGTGGTAATTAGCTGTTAGGAGGAGCTTGTTTTCATGAGGTTAGGTTTCAAATTATAAGTAGCGATGGGTCACCTGATTGATAATTATGGTGAAAATCATTGTACGCCACTGTTTTTCTCTGAGTTTCATATTTTTATCAGATTGAACATTCAAAAATACAACTCCTATATAATGCCCTGAATTTGAAATGGCAACACTTTATCAATCCATCGATTCTTAATTAATTTATTTCTACCTGAATTACTTTATTGGTTTCGTCGTTGATGTACTGGTTGTTTGTTTTGTTACTGGGTCTATTATGCTCAACTGTTCAAATCTTAACAAAACATTCGAGCATAAAATCAGATCAAATGTCAAGAAAATCGAAGATCTTTTCCCCTTCAATTCGCACCTTTCACTTGGAAACCAGATAATAATTTTCCAACTCGGAAACATCTATTTTTCATAAATCAACAAAATCAAAGAATTAAATACCATCAACAGCTTAATGAATTAAAACATGATTATAAATCAGAACCTATGGATCCATCATCAGATAATACAGAAACTAAATCACAAAATAAATTTTATATAACTAAATTATTCAATCAAGAAATTTTGATGGCAAGAATACGAAAACTTTTGCTACCAACAAGAACATCCACATGTTGAAAAGACTGAAAATTATCAGTATCACTACAGTGATGAAATCTTATACCGTTGAAAATTCCGAAACCCCAGAATTCGAAAATCGACCTAAATGTCACGAAAATTAGTACAAAAACTCGAATTTTCAGCAGGAAGATATTTTACAGAATCAAACATAATGACTTATTTAGTCAAAGTAAACCTATCGTATATTTTTATACCTGAATCAAATTCAAATTTCTTAATAGGCACTGGAATCACTAGAAGCCCCATTGACCGACAATTAGCATACCAATTTCATATTAATTATATTTTAAAAAAAATTTCAACATTCAAACAGCAACTTATATCAGTTATCATTCCGATTCCAAACAATTTAATGTGACTAATGATTAAGAATTTCACTTATTCGACTTCAGTAACAGATATAAATAATGGTATGAACTTCCTAGAACAAACAAAAGCCTCCGTAGACCTTAACACAAGACAAATTATTATACCCCTCGATAAAATACCCATAATTTATCAATCAGAAAATCATCAAAATTGAAGAAAGAAATAAAAACATTTAATTATTTTCTTCCTATAGAACAACTATGAGAGTTGAAGTACTTGTTGTTGAAGAAAAAGATAATGGATTTTCAAAATACCGAAAATTTGAAAAATGTGTAGAATCACCCCAAGCACTTGCTGATATTGAAAACAAATTGCATATACTACTATTACAAATGTACATACTCTCGCAATTAAAATATCTATCAGTAAACCACTAGAAGTTAAATTATTGATATGATCGAAACACACTTTATTGAAAAAATGCAAATTAATGAAGAATTAGATAGTTTCAAAGATGATATTCAAAAAGCAATTCTTGAGAACTAGCGACTGGAACATTGCAATTGAAAAGAAAAAACACGCAATTAGAAACCTTCGTTTGAATTATAGAGATATCTTTCATGTTGACAAGATCTTTTTAACATTTACAAACGAAATCCAATACAAGAAAAAGTTAACAGACGAAAGTCCTTTTTTTCAAATCCTTATAGATAACCCGAAAATCTCAAACAAGATTTTGAAAACCAAATTCATAAAATGTTACAAGGTATAATCCAACTTTCGACATCGCCTTTCTCAAGCCCTATTTGGATAGTTGAAAAAATGGATGACTGGACTAAAGAAATGGAGATTAGTAATCAACTATCGTAAACTTAATGAACGTCCTGTAGACGATAAATACCCGTTGCCTATCATACATATAATATTTTAGACAAATTAGGAAAAAGACAATACTTTGCAATACTGAACAAATTGCCCTTTGGTTTAAAAAAACATCTCAACTACTGTGCGGGGATGATGATTATGAATTAGCGGACTGTGACGTTTTACTTATTTATTATTACAAAGATTGGAAATACAATTATTCCGGGAGAATGGCGTTTGGATGTTTCTCTTTCGAGAATCAAGAGCAACAACATCAACATGGCTGTGTGACATCTGCAGTAACGACAATGGTTCTGACACTCAGTGTCGCATCATACAGGGGCGTTTTGGCCAAAACAAGTACATTTCAGAGAGTAATGGATAATATGTTATCATACGAACAATAAATCGAAATTCTTCGTCCTTTTGGTTGTCTGCGCAAAATTATTTTCAAAGAATTTTTCTGAGCTTGAACATAGTCATGAAGTCCCAAATATTTGTTCGTCAATAGAATCAGGATAATTATTTATATTGAAATATAAATGGACTAAGTCCTCTTTCTTAAGTGTCTTTACTTAAGGCGGAGTTCAGACAGTGACTGTTCTTACACTCAACCTCTAGAGCAAATATTTTCTTAGTTATAATGAAACAGCTAACAGTATCTGTAGGCATCACCGGTACATGAAAGTTACCCGCGATTACCCAACCTAGTTTTGTTTTGGTAACAAAGGTATCATCTAACTTAGTTTGACCTTGACACGAAAGAGACCAAAAAACATTCGAACCTAAGAATATATCTATTATTTTTATTTATTGAAATAAGGATCAGCTGAGTCAATGTTTTTGGAATCGCTAAATATTGTTTTTTTTTTATATTTAAACAACTCACATCAGTTTCAAACCCAGAATTATGGGAGGGACACATTTACATTTATTTTCCGTTTAATATTTTCTAATGACTAGCTCACACCTCTTACCACGTGATTAACATTTATAGGCTTGATAGATACCTACATTTTTGCAAATTTTCGCTGTAATGGATAATATATTATCATTGAAACATGTTTGGTATACCTGGACTATACAGTGCGGCTTTTTCAGCGCTCCCTATCAACTTGTGAACGGTTAGACGTACAAACATGAAACAAAAACTCTTTTGAATGGTATCAGCAATACTACTTTTTGAAATAAAAGTTATCGTGATTGTTTCATTCAGGGGGCAGGGGGTGGGGAGCACATCAATTCAAAAATTTTAAATGGGGGAGGTGTACTAAAATAAGCAGCACTGTATAGTGATTGTGAGCTTATCTTCACAAGAACAATTCAGATCGCTTACAAGCTAATTTTGAAGTTCAACGATAAATCAGAATTTTTAGGAAAAGAAACTAATTATTCAGTAAATACTATAACGCCCGAAGTAGTAAAAGCAAACCCTGATAAAATTGAAGCAATAACATAATTTGCAATAGTGAAAACGCCAGAGTAATCAACTGAAAGTTTCTTAGGACTTGTAAGACACTACGGGAAATTTGCAAAAATAACAAAACCACTGAGCTCAAGTTTAAAGAAAGATTCGAAAGTTATACATGGTACAAAACTAATGACAGCAGAATGCATGTAAAATTCTTTTGATTGATGCTCCTACATTAAATTTTTAAAATTAATGTTATCGTTACAACTGATTTCTCAAATATAACGTTTTGTCTCAAGGAACAATTAGTTCAGATAAACCAGTAGCCTCGAAAACATTGAACGAATTAGAAAAAATACAGAACAATTGAAAAAGAACTATTAGTCATTTATTGGGTCTGCAAATATTTTCGACTTATTTTTTTGTTGGAAAATCTACCACTTACACAGATCATCGTCTACTTGTTTTTCATGTAAAGCTCAACCTAATACAAAAACTGGTACGCGGGAGATCATAATTAGAAGAACTTGATTATGAAGCAATATTATAGAAGGTGAATTTTATACAAATGTATTATCTCGAATCCAACTAAATGCCATTTTAGACTCACTGGAAATATACTCCATTCTTCATACACAAATTTTGATTTCGGTAAATTGATTTTTATTTTGTTGATCGTCTATAAAGTTTATGGTCAGTTTAGTTTTGAGAACAGTCGTTTAATTTTTTTAATTGAGGTAACTGATCTGCATGCGACATGTTGACAAATCATGAATACGGTACGTTAAATTTTATTAAATAAAAGACTGACTTGAAAGAAGTGATGACTTACGTATATTAATTTAGCCTTGAACAATGGTTGTCTGTTGAACTTCTGGATGCCAACGATCTGGGTACACACGTTACTTCTGCTTGTAGATGCGAATTCAGCCTGGATATTTGCATGGAGTGTTTCATGTAACTCTGTCATTGATCTCTATGATGAATATTGAGATAACTTCGAGTTCGTATTGACTATATTGAACGAATGTTTCAACTTGATTTATTTGAACGTATAAACTTCAGCAGGAATTAATAAGAAGTTCATTAAATATTTTGCTGTGAATGCGTTTGTATAACGAGAACGCATTCGTTGTTGTGTTTGAAGTTAACACTTCAATGAAACTGGTATACGAATAAAATGAATAAGTTAACTTGTATTAGAACTAGAGCTGAAGCTATAACGTATAAGACTGTATCAGTCAAACTGCCTATTAAAACTAACTTACCAACATAAACTATCACCAGTAGAAATGGGTCTTCAAGGTGTGGCTACCAATCTTAATATTGTAAGATAGTGGGGGTTTACAGAGATAAAACATTTCTCATTAGTAATAACAATTTGTCCTGGATTTTGAAGTAACATTAGAAAAGGTCTGGCCAGTTATACCTGAGTTTCTGGAAAGGGTCGTAGGGGCACAGTGTAGCAATGTGATGAACGTAAATATCTGCCTCAAGTATACTGGTGAATGCTTATCCTCAAGGGTTGTTGATAATTTAAATACTGCCCCTTGTATAATCTTCTAATTATAATAACGTTTCAAATTATGGAAAAATCTCAGAATTGATGTACCTATATTGAGTATCAAAGTCCCTGAATGATCAGCAAATCAGTTCGTTTAAGATATGGATTTACCCGTACGTATCACAACAAATTTGGGTAAATAACAAAATTGAACAAAAACTATAATGAATATTCCTGAGCATTCATTATTCCGCCCAAAGCCGTTTTTTATATTTTGAATTCCTAACATTCTCAATATTTCAACACTCAACCATTCTCTTTCAAAAATAAATCGATGATACAGGTGTTTCTTACTTTCTCTAATTAGACATGAATGTTTATTCCTTCCAACAGCAAACACTCTCAACTTTTAAAAACTAGAAATGAACATAACCATAAAATTCTTTCACAATATTAGAAGATGGTTTTGATCTAATGATCATATCATAAGCTTCCACTTACCACCTAAAGAGTGAACTATACTTCTTTCATATTGTGTTTAAGTACCAACTATAGTCTGATTAACAATTTCAAAAACGTGTTAATTCTTGATAAAGCTCCTAAAAATATGAGTGATGTCCCGTTCGATTCGGAATGACGTCTAGAAAAACGTATTCAAAATTTCTGAAATTTCATCAGCTGAATCTTCTAATAGCTGATAAACAATAGTTGTTAACTTGGTAATTAACTTATTTTAAAAAATCAATCATTAGAACAACCTGAATGTCTATTATGGTAAATCTGATAGTTTATAAGTTATATCAATTTGTTACTTGATAAATCATACTGCCGGTTCTACTTTGGATCGGTGTAATATTTGAAAGATTCATAAAAGATTTTTTTTTAGTACTTTGATATATAGCCTGTTTTTGTAATTTTTGTAGCTCTAGAAAAAATAATATAACGGTTGATAGAATTTGTTCATAACAAATTGTTAAGTTAACAAACAATGAAATTATTTATGTAATTTTTTTTTCTGTTGAAGAAATGGCTATTATCAGAAGAAATAATTCCCTAACTAATTATTTAAAAAACAAAAAAACGAAAAAAACGCATATAAACAAAAAAAAATATTCAAGAAATAACTATTTTTTAAGTTATCATTTTGCCATGACAATAGAGTGGTAATAAAAAGTTTTAGAAAAATATTAATCGTGTCTATTTGTTTTTGAAAAATTTATTAATTTTCTTTTTCCAACGTTACTGAATTTCATTCTTAGATACAAAAACAGCAACAGAATAATATTTGATAAAAAAAGTTTTAATAACAACATTTCTTGGACTTTTCATTTTGTGTTAACTTAAAAAAATCATTATAAACAAAATAATAATCTTTAATCCACTTTTATTGAGTGATTTTGTTGAGTATATGTATGAGAAGAGCTCCACGAAACCAACAATTTATAGATATATTATTTAAACTTTCATATAGTCATTTAAGATAACAGAAATTGGAGGAAAATTAATTAAAAAACAATAGTATAACTTTCTGAAAATTCACATAAAAAAAATTCCAACGGGGATTCATTCCTTTCTCAACATTGGAAGACATCATCGCAAATTCAATTTTGATAGATAATCAGTATGGCTTTCGTAAAACGTTTTCATGTGAGTCAGTATTAGAGCTTCCATTTTGTAATATTGATAAAAATTTTGATGAAAAGAAATAAGTTATTGCTGTTTTTTCAAATATCTGAAAAGAGAATTCCAGACAATCGATAGATGAATTATTTTATTGATATTGAAACAATATGGGATTGATGGTGAAGTGGTTTTGGACCTCTTAATTTTTTTTGTATTCATATCTGGATGATATTGAACTTTTTGTTGATTACTTTTCTACTGTCGAAAAGGGAAACATTCTTAATTGAAAATTGAAACAAATATGACTCTTCTTGAAATGGAAAAAACCTACGATTGGAATGAAGTAATATCTAACATTAAACTACTTGTCCGGTTAAAGCCACGCTGGACATTGACCTACGTCTAATAGATATTGTGTAAATACCTTATAAAACTTGAAGAAAAGATGCTATTTTTTGTAATATCTAACAAAAAAACATAACAGTAGCAAATGATTCCACGTCTGATTTTATGAATTTCCTGATCATCATTTCAATAAAATAATGTTTTCCACTGATTTGATCAGCAGATTGATATTAAATGAATGAAATTAAAAGTTACTGATGAATATAAGTGAAATTTCTGGGATCTCACTTGTATGGGATCATGGAATCTATGAATCAGTGATGAATACGATAGAATCAAGATTTTTTTTGCTTCAAAACAAATAAATTATAATAAATATTTCTCTTGCATATTTTTATTTATCCCCCGATATCATAGTCTGGGTTGGTATTAATGAATATGCATTTTAGGGGGTATTCTTCAACATGAAACACTTAGACTAACGGCTTCCTCTTCATATAGAGGATCCATTCGAAACCGGAGCACCTATCTAAAATAATTATTTATAATCCGATTCAGTATTTTTATGGATAGGACATCAATAGCTTCAGTTCAGTGTCAAAAATTCGAAATAAATTTGAAACTTTCAATGCCTTCTCCGAATTTATTCCATCGTAAAAAATAAAAATACAGGACAGAAATGCTCCTGTACAAAATATATATATCATATACAGTGAGGACCAAAAGTCCGTCGCCCCCCCTGTAACTTCTTTATTCTACATATTACAAAAAAATGTTAAATACATAAGTTGTAGGGTTTCATTCGATCTCTTTAATGGTTTAAGTTTCATTCATACAGAGTGTCTCAAAAAAGCACGGTGACTTAGAAGTTAATTTTTTTAAATGGGACACCCTGTATTTCTTTGCATTATTACATTCTACGTTGAATTCTGAACAAGTTTGATGAATGGTTTTCTATCAAAAAAGTTAATAGTTTTGGACTTATGAACACTTGTAAATAATTATTTCGACAACTTTTGCGCCAGTTCAATGAGAAAATCGTAACAAATGGATCACAATGTATTCCACTTTCCTATCCTAACTTTTTGAAAGAAAGAAATGTTGCAAACTGCTGATGGCACCATGTGTAACTTACCTCGTCGTACCATTTTACCATTGTTAGAGTTGTTGAATCTCACGAAAAACTAGTACAAATGAAGTTGAAACATTTTATTAACAAATAAGGTAGTCCATAAATACAGATCAAGAAGCATTAAAAACTGGATAGATATTTTAATTTATAACTAAAAACGGAGTTTTTATCTATTTCAAAAGATGTTCGACATGTCCACCATGCATTTCTTGACACATAAATAGTCGGGTTGTAAACTCTTCCCTAACATTAATCAAGGTTTGAGGTGTTATTTCTGAACACACTTCAATAATTCGACGGCGCAGTTCATCTAACGACCCACAAACTGTCTTAAAAACTACGGATTTCACATAGCCCCAGAGAAAGAAATCAAGCGGAGAGAGGTCCGGTGAGCGAGCTGGCCACTCTGTTGTACCTCGACGTCCAATCCACCTACCTGGATACCTTTCATCTAAGTAATTTCTCACCTCCCGAAAATAGTGTGGTGGCGCTCCATCTTGCTGAAATGTTACATCCAAGTAAAATTCATGTGGGTTTTGCGCAACGATCTCATCGATACTGGGACTTATTGTGTCTTGCAGCATTTGGAGGTATCTGGGACCATTTAAATTTTCTTCCAAGAATATGGGACCTACAATGTGGTTACCTAAAATACCAGCCCAAACATTAATTTTCTGGGGAAATTGAGTATGCCCCTCGCGGAATTCATGGGGATTCTCATCACTCCAATATCTACAATTCTGGGTATTCACATTTCCATTTAGGTAAAAAGTGCTTTCATCACTAAAGCAGATGTGTTGCAAATAAAGTCGATTTGCAACAATTCTTTCTGCCATGGTCTCGCAAAATTCAAGTCGCCGGTCTGGATCATCTTCAAACAATTGCTGCAAAATTTTTATTTTGTAAGGATGGAATTTATTTTGTTTTAAAACCCTCTTTACTGATGTTTTAGAAACATCACATGTCTCAGCTACTTGCTTAGTTGATTGTTGTGGGTTATTTACCATTTCGGCTAGTACTTGAATTTCAACATCTTCCGTAATTATTTTCGGCCTCCCAGATCTCGGAGCATTTTTCACGGTGCCAGTTTGGTTAAATTTTGCCACCAATTTCTGCAGATATTTTCGACACATCGGACGTTCTGGAAACCGTTCATTGAAAATGCGAATAGCAGCGTGGTAATTTCGGTTAGCTTCACCAAATATGATAACGGCTTCAACTTTGTCTGCTACTGAACGAGCCATATTAATCAACAAGAGAAATTGAAAACCGTTTGAAACAAAGTTTTGAAAACCTACAAAATGTCAATGACATTTGGCAAAAACAGATAAGATTTTGTTTTCGTTGTCATGGATAAAATGAATGCGCCTAGCGTGCATAGCCTACCTCATTAATTTATTCGTGAACTGGCGCAAAAGGAGTCGAAATAATTATTTACAAGTGTTCATAAGTCCAAAACTATTAACTTTTTTGATAGAAAACTATTTATCAAACTTGTTCAGAATTCAACGTAGAATGTAATAATGCAATGAAATACAGGGTGTCCCATTTAAAAAATTTTACTTCTAAGTCACCGTGCTTTTTTGAGACACTCTGTATGAATGAAACTTAAACCATTAAAGAGATCGAATGAAACCCTATAACTTATGTATTTAACATTTTTTTGTATTATGTAGAATAAAGAAGTTACAGGGGGGGCGACGGACTTTTGGTCCTCACTGTATATATTTCGTTCATAAAGTGTAGAAATGCTCTATTATCTCACGAGTTAATCATTTTGGAAGTTTAGCTCGGACAGTTTGATTTTGTATTTTAATTTTCCATTTGAAAAAAAAATTCCCCATCATCTTATAACATATGACGTTATCGATAATTTTTGACTTGGAAGGGTATATTTTTATATCAAAAATTGAAATCCCATATTTTTCTGAGTCCAGCCATACCATATACGTCATATGGAATTCTTCAAGTTACAGATACTGAGTATGGAGGAAACCATGGTTAATTTTTTTAACATTCATTTCAACATTTATTTTGCAACGGAAATATCATAAGTTAGTAAAATGAAACAAATAACAAATTTACAAAAAATGCTCGAACTTAGTTCCTTGAGTTAGAAAAGCTGAGTTAATTCAACTCATGTACGAGGATGTTTTGATATCTAGTTAGCCTAGACCAGTTCCCTGCATGAACAAAATTTTGCGTAACTATATCAACGAAAAATAACTTATTAGAAGTGTCAGTGTAAAGTTTGACGTCAAAAAAGTGAACCAGAGTTACGCAATAAATTAAAAGACTAAGGAATAGAGCCATCATCAAGTACGTGTATTTAAAAGAGTTAAGAGGTAAGCAGATTTACGAAGATATGCTTAATACCCTTTGTGATCAATGTCCTTCGTATGCGACCATGAAAAATTGGACTGCAAGCTTCAAAAGAGGTCAATTTTCCATTGAAGATGATGACCGATTGGGAAGGCCAGTTTCTGTGTCAGTCCCCAAAAATATCGATGCAGTTCATGACATGATTATAACAGACCGTCGAATTGGGCTAAAACGGATATCTGAAGCACTGAATATTTCATACAAACGAGTTCATCATATAGTTCACGTCAATTTGGACAGTAGCATCGAGTTCGATCTGTGCTCGATTTGAAAACGATGTAGACTTCTTTAACCGAATTGTTACTTTGGATGAGACATGGGTACATTTCTACGATCCAGAAACAAAGCAGCAATCAATGGAATGGCGACATTCCGGTTTTCCAAAACCTAAGAAGTTTCGTATCCAAAAATCTGCTGGAAAAGTTCTTGCTTCAGTTTTTTGGGATTGCCATGGAATAATCATGATTGATTTTTTGAATAAGGGTAGAACAATAACTGGAGATTACTATTCGACATTACTGACCACTCTACAAGAAAAAATTAAAGAGAACAAACGCGGAAAGCTATCCAAAAGTATTTTCTTTTTGCAGGACAACGCCCCTGCATACAAATCTCATGTTGCCATGCAAACAATTCGTGATTTAGGGTTTGAATTACTAGAACACCCCCCTTATTCACCAGATTTGGCTCCGTCCGAATATCATCTCTTTCCTTAACTGAAAAAAAGTTCAAAAGGTCGTAAATTTCCTTCCAACGAGGAGGTACTAAAAGCTGTGGAGGTCTGGTTTGCAGAGCAAAAAGAATTTTTTTTTGAAAGGTCTAGAGACGTTGCAGGTTCGCGGTAATAAATGTATCCAATTAAGAGGAGAATATGTTGAGTAATAAAACACTTTGACATTGAAATTTTGTTTGGTTCTATAGTAGGCTAAGAATTTTTCAATATATCCTCGTATTACAGTTTTTGATATATTTCCATTCAATTGAAGAAAATCGCCCCTGTAGAAGTTTAGAAAAAATCTCTAGTTTACAAACCGTTCGAAAATTAGGAGTGCAAATTTATGGAGTAGTCAGAGTAGTCTAGGCTGACAGCTATTACCCCATCGATGGTCATATTTTGTACCATATGGGCGCAGGCGATTTTCGAATGTAGCATCCAAAAATTATCAAACAGTTTATTTTTTCAAATTGCACATGCAGAAAAAACGGGCAGACTGATTCACCACACTTTGGCAGTCTGAAAATCGTGGTACTTGACAACCCGATCGTAGAACAAATCGCAGCTCAGAATATTAAGCTGTACTCTTACAAAAGTGAACGTGAACAATCAAATGTGGTTGAATATTTCGTGTATCCGTGGATAGATGATAATGAAATTAACGTTACCTTGTACCATAACAGTTTAGCCTATCCTTTACCGGTAGACATCGCTCTAAGATGCGTCATAGTTCATCATACTCTCCTGGAAAAAACGTGGTCGTATTTATTATTCAGTTACCAGTATTTTCAACTAAAGTTGATAACGGTAGTTACCACCCATGGAATGAAAGAATTACTGACGATTTTCTGTTCATAAGGGATAACAGTTATAATAACCACATTCTCAGTGAATCTGAACACAAATCGAGTTTTTGAAATTACTTTTCATTCAAGATGGATATTATTCACCCGAATCCATTGTGTTTTGTATGAATACTTACAGAACAGAATGGTAAACATGAAGTTATATTAGTTGAAGTTATCGTCCAACGTTCAGTTTAGTGTCCGGGCTATGACGGTTGAGAGAGGGTTCGTACACCTATGAAGATTCATTAAAGTTTCATTTTTCTAGGAGCTAACGTCTGAGTCGAGAGGTCTGAGTATATTATTATCGTGAGTGAGCAGTGAAATTTATTACTATTCTTGAAGGTGAGTTTCAAGTCAACAGAATTTCTGAATATGGATTCTATAATTCTATTTGGTTTTGAGATTTCAGAGAACGCATTGAAATGCAATTTGTTTTAGCCGGTTCTCTATTACGTTCTATGGACCGAAGTCAATAATTGAACATCATGGGCTCATACATAAGCTGAACAAGATTTCAACGTGTGCCTGCATAGATGAGTGTTAAAGAAAATTTAGATGATGCAATCATTACTATACGTGCATTGAATATGAATAGACTTCCATGAGCTGAACAATAAGAAAAAGCGAGATAAATGTTTGATAAAAGTCTTGAATCTACAAATTTGTGTTCCTGTTTCAGTATACCGCTCATCAGGGTGGCGGAAGAGATGGGTCGATATGTTACCACTAAATCATCGAAGAATAGTATCTCTGTAGAATAAACAAACTGATGAGGAAAAACAAATCAACCGAATTACGAAGACAGTTGGAATTCATTCGCTTCCTTTACTTGAAGGTATGTAACTAGTTCACTTTCCTTATTATTGAGACGAATAATATTCCTTGAATGATAGAACTAAACAATTCAGTGGAACGACCTTTTCAAATCACCAGGAGTCGTGGTATATTATACGAGTATGATGACGTTGTTTTTACTGCTCCTGTAGTGGTATTCATTCCGCGTCTTTCTCAAGTTACCACGGGTCGTGCTATATGATAAGATTGTTGTTTGTACTGTTCCTGTCGTGGTTTTCTATTTTGTACTGATTTTGTGAAGAAATAACTAAAATCAGAGATAATTTTCAGGTATTAAATTGGTAGAAGATTAGGCATACTTTCTGCCCGACTATACCAGAAAATGATAAATATTGTAGTTCATTCACAGGAAGAAATGCAAGGTACAAACAACAATTTTCATAGTGAAAAAAACCATTGAGGAATAATTCAAAAATTTTAATAAAGTAGACGAACACAGAATCATAGATTTATCAATTCAACTCTTTATGTATTTGATAAAGATGATATTCAGTTAATGATGATGATAGAATTTTTTATATTCATCGAAAGTAATGAAAGCAATATCAAGTCACCTGATGTATTTTTTTATTCGTCATATTTATGAAATCGGAGTGACTGTACTTATTTTAAATGAAAATGCCATTTTGACTTCACATTCAATTCAGAGTTTCATTATTTGCTATCTCAACTGTACCCCTGTCCCCTGTATAAGAACAGATATCAAAGATATAATCATGTAGCTGCTGATATGAACCATAAAAGACAATGATTTTTTCAGGAAAACGAGAGACGAATTCATACTGAAGACAAATGGAGTCGTGAAAACATTTCTTTAATGAAAAAAATTGTTTCATTCCATCATAAAAAGTCAACGATATGAAAAATTACACAAGAAAGAGAAACGTTATACTCATAACTGTAATAAGAGAAAAAATCTGAAGAACTCATGATTATGGACTAATGAAAAAATTCGTCAAATAAGATCAAATGGGGAAGTATACATTTTAATATCAAATAATGTGATTTTCAATAGTAATCGAAAATTTCAATTAAAACTCTCCTTCCAGACTGTACCTGATCTGAAACAGAACGTGAAGTGTTACTTTCAGATATGATAATTTATTTATTTTCTAATCCTCATACGTTTATGGACAAAAACTTGGAAGGTAAATATGAGTGAAGTTCTTATAATTTAGGATAAACTTAGAATGATTGAAAATATCCTTAATTACTGTGCATGTGAATTTTTTTTGAAATTAACGATTTATTCAAGAAAACTCGTCTAAGTTTTTTCCTAATCTTTGGACCATATTCTCATCCAGATATATTCGATTCAATTCCTATATGTTGGATTTTTATTTTCAGATTGTTCCAGATATACAGCCCATTTTGCTCTATAAATGAAACAAATAAGAAACGTTGAAATTAGCTATGCAACCGATACCAATATTGATTAGGCATAATCAATATTTTGTTGATGAGGAAGACGATGTTCGAACCGGCTGACAAATTATTATTAATTATTATGTTGTGGATAAACTGTTTTTTTTAAATTGTGATTTCATTTATATTATAATTATTGGCCTATATAAGACAAGTACATTTTTAGCAAAAACTTTTGTTCTGTATATTCTGATTGTTGTTGAATAAATGATAAATATTAGCTGTTGAAATTTTTTTAGGTTGTTTAACCCCATGATATTATAACCCAGTTAAGTATAGAATAAAAATGTACCGTTTGCTATTTTTCATATTAGTTTTAGTACTGTTTCAAACCACGCAATAATAATCACGAATTTTGAGAGGAAAAACATATATTTTGCCATTCTCGTGGTTTGAAATAAAACTAAAACTATTATG
The DNA here is from genome assembly GCA_944452925.2 of Chrysolina oricalcia. NCBI lineage: Eukaryota > Metazoa > Arthropoda > Insecta > Coleoptera > Chrysomelidae > Chrysolina > Chrysolina oricalcia. Next base: position 43,593,713 of record OX101811.2, read on the forward strand.
GAAATTCGCAAATGGTACATTTTTATATGGTATTGTATACTGAGCTGATGGGTTATAATATCATTGGCGAGAGTATGGTAAACTGTTCGATAATCAGTCTACTAGCTAGTCGTGGTAAAAAATACTGTACAGTTGATATAACAGATGGAAGAAACATATACCGCGAACTTTAGTAAAAATTATCTGATCAAATCTAACATTTGAATAGGTGGGGGTTTCTATTACAGATTCACGAATGAATTATAGTATAAAATATTCAGCAGGTGGTTATTCGATATTATGTAGTCGTGGTAAATATAACCACGATGCTCCGTTGAACGATTTTTGTTTTTCGCTATTAATATCACTGCATTATCTAGCAATACTTTCTCAGGGTTGTCTACGATCAAAGTTTGTCCATATTCTTAACGTTTTTCGTCGTTAGATTATTGAAGATTCTGGTAATTTCTACCATTCTTTCCTCTGCGTGCACCTTCTATTTTTTTAAACCATTCAAAAGAAAATTGAATTCAGAATGAGTCACTCAAGCTTTTCCTATTTACCTAAGTTCAACCTCCATAGAGTTATTCAATAAAAATCAAGAACTGTCTCATCTTGCCGAATGATTCTTTATTTATTCAGTATGCCATGGAAACAAAAGACAATTGTAAACAAGTTGGTGAAATTCTGTCGAAGTGAAAACGAGTTGGGCTTATTATTGAATAAAATTGAGTCAAAAATGGACAGTTGCAATTATACAGGTAACTTATCAGTGAGTTTAATTCAAAATATCTAAACTTACCGAGCATGACTCAGGGAAAGTTCTAACGACTGAAAAATAATTTTATACATTTTGGGAAAGTGGCTAGACCCATTACGGTAGTCAAATCACTAACTGGCAAAGAAGATATCAAAGTTGACATAAATCTGTTGCAAAGGACAGTTGAAATTTGAATATTATTGAAAGAGTGGAGTATCCCGGGTTCAACTGACACATTTGAGTTTAAAATCATGAAGATTAAACTTGTGTGTTTATTCAGGGTAACCTTAAAAGTGTTGTTGGATTATATTTTTGGTGGATTTCTAGCTCATAACATACTTGAATGTATTATTCAGAATCTAATTCTAATATACTTGAGCCACTACTATCTCCTAGTGTTATTATCATTGGCTCGTAATCTCTGTGATATTGTCCAACCCCACATTTTTTGTTCTATCTTGATACAGACAAGTCCAATACAACGTTTCCATTTTTCCGGAGTAATTGATAGAACTGTTGCATTGAAAAGAGTTTTCATGCCAGCAAACTCAAATGTTGATTTCTAAATGGCCACCTAATGCTTAATATCCGCCCAAATCAATTAGATGGGGTGCAACTCGCAATGGTACGGTGGGAAGCGCAATACTATTTTATTATGTTGGTTCGCCATTTGGTCTATTATAAATTTTTCATACTACTGTTTAAGCTGTTTATCAAAACTTTCAGTATATCAGTATCGAATTACATATTCTTTGAAAGTAATCAATTTCGAGTTTCAGCTTTCTTAGACGCAGTTGTGGGTATTTCCACGAGTTTTCTAGAATGATGATATGCATTATCCTATACTGTCACACAATTGTCTTCCAACTTGGACAAGTTCTTGAAATCCACTCTTCAAATGTTTCCCTGTCATTTCTTCGTGGTAATCACCTGACTTTTTGGATTCAAATGACCCCCACATAGCAGAATAATATACCAAGTCTGTGCTAAGCATACTTCTAACCGCATAAGAATATTGAGTTTATATCCCTAGCATATACACTGAATATGGTTACTATATGCTGAGAATATGCTAGGTATATTTTTTTGGCAACAAGTAGTATATGCTACGTATATGATTGGAATATATTCTCTGAATATATTCAAATATTCTTGGAATATACCTATGTCACCAATATAGCATATGGTATATACAGTGCGGCTTTTAATAGCCCCCCCCCTGTTAACTTTTGAACGGTTCGACGTAGAAACGTGAAAAAAAATAGTTTCGATTGCACGATAGGGGGCGCAGGGGGGCCCATCAACTCAAAATTTTTAATTGGCATGTGTCACATCTTTGAAAAAATAAATCAATTCTCTTTACAACCATCTGAATATTTTTGAATTTCGGTAATATTTTTTTGTTATTCAAAATCGAAATATCAAATATAAATGCGGATCTGAATACTACTCATACCTCCATAAATTTGAACGGTTGGATGTCGAACAATGAAACCAAAAATTTTTTAATGGGTATTACCGATACTACTTTTTGCAATTACTCGACAGATAGTGCTGAGGGCACATTAATTTAAAAATTTCGAAAGGTATAAAAATCGAAATTGGGAAAAAAAATATAAACAAAATTCAAAAATATTTAGATGGTTGTAAAGAGAATTGAATTCTCTTTTCAACGATGTGACACTTGACCCCACATGCCATTTCAAAATTTTTAGTTGATGGGCCCCCCTGCGCACCCTTTAAAAGCCGCACTGTATATGCTCAATATACCCCACATATGTGCAGACTGGATGTCCAAGATGAATGTACATTTTGGTGAGGACTGCTACTCTCATACTCATTGGTGATTATTTTATACAAAGTTTTCGAGTCATTTCAGGCACTGTAGCTCCTCCCTTTCTGCTGAGCTCTCTTGCCCAAACAAAAAAAAAACACAAATATAATATATCTGTAAGTATTTGAAATGATCTTATGACTCACCAATTTTCTCAAATTTATTCTCTCACAAAAATTGCTCACATATATCAAAGCTATCATCATTATTGATTGGAAACAACTCCAGTCCAGTCGCAGGTCTCTCTTTCTCACCATTTTTTGGTTTAAAGTTTTCCAAAGGATTATTTATGGCTTTGATGAAAATATCAGCATTACTACATTTGGGCAGAGGAGTGCAGAAAAAATATTGCATACAACATAGAAGCCAAACCTATTATACATTCCATATTCCTGAATTCAGTTAACTTTAGCTTACCCTATAACAACTGTTTGGTTTTGGGGTAACTTCAGTGTGTTTTTCACCTTCTGAAAAAATAATAAATTTAGGGGGTAAATCCTTTATCGATTTTTTTTATAAATGAACTTTTGTTGGCAAATGCTTAATTTTTGTGTTATAAATGTATTAGATATGTTAATATGGCAATGGTTTTTGCATTATCATTCCAAAATGTATCATGATAAATAAATAACATTTTGATTTTGATGCTGGGATTGAAAACACATCTTTATATAACATAAAAAAAATTTCTAGTTATTTTTACAGAGATCCATTCCTTCATATAAGACATTTCAGAGCAATGAACCAACAAATCTGGAAGAAGCATTGGTTATCCCATAGTGATGAGATCTCAAAAAAGAATTTTTTAACTGCTCTTTATGTAATCTTACATTTATTGATTTGTTCTCTTTGTTACTTCTAGAATCGAAAACTCAATTACTTTTTGTTGTCTGAAACAATAAAATTATACATTTATTATGTGACTATCATGTTTCCATACTATGTTTTTACTGTCAGTGACTGTAATATGTTGGTTCCTGCTCAGGCAATTTTGGATAATTATCATCAGTACATTCCTCTCTTTTTGAATCACTTGACTTATCACTCATATCTGTATTAGTGATTGGAGTTAAGTAAAGTCTATTTTGTAATTCTCTTTATTTTGCTGTCTTACTTGTTGATGAAAGTTCTGATGTTTCCTCTGCCTTTAATGCCTTTTTCACAGCCATTTCTTAGGAAGCTATATTTTGAATACAAGGTAATTGATTACATATTCTCCACCATAGATTAAAAAACACAGCTAACATATCATTATTTTCAGACTTCACAAAATGAACATATACTACCTCCTTATTAAGTCTACAGATAGTATTCAACATAAAAAAATTTAATAAATTAAAACAAATATTTGAAATAAATATTTCATACCATAATTTTTTCCTAAGATAGTAACTACATATTGTTCCCAATCAACCGCTGGTTCTTCCATTCTTTTTAAATATCCAGTGACATTTTTAGTTTTCGAAGGCCAATAACACATCACAGATCACATCATATCTTTGCCAACATTTGCTTTCCAAAGCCATGTGCTGGGTATGGTAATTTCCATCATCGGAAGCAATTACTGCCCAAAGATGCATCTTTCCACTAATAATTGTCAAATGGATACTAAAACTCAAGTAGGTACACTCTAACACAATCCTTGAAAGTGTTGTGTGTAAAACGGCACCTATTATGCACAATAAAACCAATTATCTACATATATTAGGTACTCACATTATTTACAGGAAATTGAAATAAATACAATCATGCTGAAGAAACCAAGTCAATTTCTATACCTACTAGAGTATTTGATATAGTAAGGGGTATAATACCAATTGAGAAACTTCTTTCTTGATTAATCAAAAACTAATGTACAAATTATTACTGGGTACAGTGAATGATTAGGAATATTACAAAGGAATTATCTGCATTCTCATTTGGAGGTAAAATTATAAATTCTGTATCAATGTCTGTAACTGGAAAAGATAACAACTCAGATGGCCTCAATGTATTAATTATGTGGATATTTAGGAAAGAAAATATGCATGGGTATCCTACTATCTTAAAGGTCACTGTTTATTAAATCAAAATTTGGAAAATGTTGAATTAAAGATGTCCCAATGTGATGCTCTTCATTTAACCTTTGTCGAAAAGATCTTGTCCTGTTCTTGTATATTTCGTCATCCAGTATTCATGACACCTGATGATTCGTCAAGACCTGTCAGAACGGAAGGGTCTGTCAGTTAGACAAAATAAAGAATGTATGTGTCACCTACGTCTTCATAATTGTAATAATTACACAGTATTCACCATTTTCATATTAGATATATCAGTCCTTTTTTAGCAATTTACCTCAAGAAAGTAGACATTTCTATCACTTTCCCAGTTTGTACAAAAAAGTACCCTGTTGGTCCTTCAATTTGTAACAAAAATGCCTTTGCTGGCATATCACAAATCAAGGTTTCAAATCATCGCATGGTCATCGGTCTTGTGCATGACATCACATGTAGAAAGGTAAGGGCTGCGTGTTACCTAGCTCACACAAGTCTCTCGAAGACTTCTGAGGGTTGCGCGTAGTAGTGCAATCAAAAAAATAACAAAATTGCAGTGAAAAGGCTGAAACGTAACGAGCCATTTAAGGCTAGTTGTCCTATGTGGTGATTATGCATTTTGAATTTTCCAAATTTTAGTGCTTATGTATATATTCCTGTTGTTTTTATTTTTCTTTTTCTTGAAACTGTGTCAATTATATTCTAAAGTGTATTAAATTTTGAGGAGTACTTGGAGTACTTTTATTGCAATGGTCGATGGGAAAATATCACTAAGTAAAACACACAACTTAACTCAGTCCAGATTTATCGTCCTATGTAAAGTAATAAGCAATATATGAAGGTGCGTCAAGCTGGTGATCCATATCTGAAACTTTGGTATCAAAATGTTCTGAGTATTTTGTGCTCATTTTGTGCCAATTTGTGCCGTTCGCTGCGAACTTTGTGCCCATGTAGTTTTCGAAATATTCATAGTTTTTCACCAACTTGACGCTGTGACTCTATATCGAAATATCAAAATTTTCTTTTTTTATCGAATTGTGCCATTTTGTGCCAATTTGTGCCGTATGTTACGAATTTTGTGCCCATGTTGTTTTCGAGATATTAACAGCCGTATGCATAGTCAATTCCAGCGACTCACCAGTTTCGCCGCTCGCTACACAAGAACTATAATGCACAGTCGAGTTCCAAAAAAAGTGGTACATCGCCAGCATTTCGCCAAAATATAACTTATCGCGTTGTTGTCACTTTTTTGGAGCTCGACTGTGCATTATAATCCTTGTGTAGCGAACGGCGAAACTCTGGCGAGTCGCTGGCGATTGACTATGCATACGGCTGGTAGTGTTTTTCATATGAGTCACCAACTTGACGCTATGACACATATACGGAAATTTCAAAATTTCCTTTTTCCATAAAATTGTGCCTATTTCGTGCCAATTCGTGCCGTATATTGCGAATTTTGTGCCCAAGAAATCTTCGAGATATTTGGAGTTTTTCATATGAGTCACCAACTTGACGTTGTGACTCACATATGGAAATTTAAAAATATTCTTTTTCCATCAAATTGTGCCTATTTTGTGCCAATTTGTGTCGTAATTTACGAATTTTGTACCTATGTAGTTTTTCAGATATTTAGAGTTTTTCCTGTTGGTCACCAACTTTACGATGTGACTCATTTATGGAAATTTGAAAAAAAAAATAGTTTTCACCAAATTGTGTCCATGATGTGCCGTATGTTTTAAAGGGCCACGCACACACCTTATGGGAAAAAGTCTTTTGGTGAAATTGGCTGAATTTTCTATATGTTGTAACTGGAACCATTCTGAGTAAAAGTCTCTATTGGCCCAACTCGATCGTATGACTAGATTCGGCGCTAGAGGGCGCCAAATCATGAATTTTGTGATTTTTGGAGAGATTCAACTGAATGAAAAAATATCATTATCTCATTTATATTCAATATTGAGTGCGACTGGGCATTTCTAATGTTCGTAAGAAATAGTTTTTCATAATACAGAGAAAAAATACGTTGTTATTTTTATACAGGGTAGTCAAAAATATACTCAATTTTTCAGTAATGGAATTCGCCTGCGAAGTTAAAAGTTGATTGAGTTGATCAATCAGAATGGTTTGTTGATCGACCAAAATATAATGAAGCTATGAATACAGAGTGTTTGGAATAAGGAAGAGTCCAAGTTATATGTTACTTCCCTGCCAAAAATGTCTCATAGAGATAAAAAAATATATATGAAAATTTATGAGATCGAAGTTGGATAGTGAAACCGAAAACCCGCGTAGAACGATATACGATATTCATCAGTATTTAATAGACATTACAGATACATATTTCTTCAATTTCTAATGGCATTCCCTAACGTGAATCTATGATATTTGACTGTGTTTTTACACATAACTTATATTCGTTTCTATCAGCGATTCCTGGGATTAATGCTATAAGTTTCTATGAAGTGATTTTTTGAAAATAATTGAAAATGTATGAGATTTTATAGAGTCACTTATGAGGATAAATGGTTTCCAAGTATAGTTCCCACACGATAACACCTAACTGTTTCTGATGGTGATTCCCAGAATGATTGCTATATAGATTGTATGTGTTTGAACAAGTGTTCATTGGACGAGAGTATATGAGATTGAAGTTGGATAGTGTTTAACCATAAATCCATATAAAACAGATACAGTTTTAGAATGTACTTAACATACAGCTCCTATATGTTTCTAACCGTAAATCCTACGATAAATGCCATATGTTTTTATAATGTTTCATATGTTCCTACTGTTGGATAGTGGAATTCATACAGGTAGGTAATGTTAGTTATTTACAAGTATCTATGGTTTTTTAATGTGGTTTACACTTATAACGCCTATTCGTTTCAGGTGGTATTACAGGAATGGTTTGTATATGTTTTAACAAATAGATAATAGAAGCGACATGGAGTGTTCATCATAATAAGCAGTAACATAATATTATGTTCATGAATCAGAAAACTTACTGTGATATTTGTCATCAAAAATCAATTATATAATGGAAAAAGCAAGATATTTTTTTACTTTAGGACATGTGCCCCGAATATTGATAGTGAAAGTGGAATTGAAATACTATAATGCAATAATTTCTCATTTTTATTCACCATCTGATGACAATGTATGGGTATTACTGCTTTAGTTACAATGTCCTGTTATAACATTATAACCTCATCACTAACTACCACAATAAACAAGCATTTCTACCAAATATTAGCATAAGATCTATAATAATATTCAATGTGATCTCTACTTTCAACTCACCAAGACTTTGCAGTTCGCACCATCACGATATCCGTTAGTTAATAAATTGTTTTCCAGATCAGTTAATCACAAAACATAATCAATGGTCAAAACTGGGAGATAGGACGCATGAGCTCTATCACTCAATGAGAACAAACATTATTTTTCTCTTTTACCAAACAAGTCATTCAATTCCTAGATGCGCATTTCGATAATCAAGTTATCTCAATCAGTAGGAATTACTTAACTAATAGTGGTATGTTCATTAATTGTTAGTTTAGTAATCCCTACTGATGAAGAAAACTTGGATATGAAAATGCGCACCTAGGAATGAAATTACTTGTGTGGTAAAGGGAAAAATACTTTTTGCTCCAATCATCTATGGTGATGTGGAATGAAATATTCAATCTGAAATCAGTCAGTATTCTCAACAAATAAAATTAAATAAAATGAGATCCATGGTCTGTACAGGATGTGTCACGACAAGCTTACACTTTCTGTATATAGGATCATGGTACACTCCCCTGGAGGTATATAGGGTTAGCTTGCCAAGGCATACCCTGTACACACATCATATAAAATATAAATGAAAAAATAATCAAAATTCAACACAGTACGTGGCATCTAACAATAATTAACACAAAATGTAAACCCCACATAAACTTTCAAAACAATCTGAATCCTACTGCGGATTGTTGGTAATTCCTAAATTTGCTCTTCATTCCTCATATAATCTGAGTTTATATCATCTGCCCTGTTAATAGGGCCTTCCTCTAGCAAATCTGTTTCACCAAAATTTGAGGCCTCCTCGATTTCCCTTTCTCGGTACTCATTCACAATAGTTGTTTTTGTTGCTAAAAAATATATTATGTTCGAAACTTATTGATTACAATTTTGGCGAAAGGAACAGAATACTGGAAATATGATAGCTTGTATAGGAAAACATGTTTTATTCATATATATTTAGTTCCTGCCAGAATGAAAAATATGAATTAGAAAATATTATTGAATTGAATTTCTTTCTCCTCCACTTTTGATTAGATCACTGATTGACCTCCAGCATTTTACTCATTTCATTGAATTAAATCATTTAATCTTGATTGCCTGCTCAAAGAGAAAATATTTGCTTATAATGGAAGTAAACTGAAATAAACCATAAACAAAAAGTATGTTATAGTTTAAAACAAGTAGTCTTTGTATTGAAAATATTTCGGAAACATATGCCATCTTCAAGAGCCACCACTTTCAAGAAAGCTAATTTCGAGGCATTCTTCATATCAAAATATGATAGGTAGTATTTCTTGTGATTGGTCCTATATATTACACGCTATTATCGAACTTGCAGTGTCTGCCTATTAGTTGAATTGCTTGTTTGACTGCATCAAATCTTGCGATGGAATTTTGACATACTTCTTGTCGTCCATTTAACTTACAATTTGACAGGTGTTCATAATTTCGGTGACAATGAATTGTGCAATTTTTCAGAGAAAAAAAACAAAATCCAAGATGGCTGACAAAATTTGGGATCATGGTCCGATTCGATTCAGAAGTAGGAACTTTTTTTTAATCTCTTTCATTTACGCGTAGAAAGTGCCCTGAAAAGTAGGAAATAATGTTTTCTTTGCACTCAATTGTGATCCAGAATTTCCACGACTAAAAAAATGTGGGGTGTTTCTATAAAGAGTCCAGTAAAACTTATTGTAGATGGGTCTGAATTCTAGCAGATATACGTAAAAAATAAATAAATAATGTTTACTGTTCAATTAATTCTATTCACCCCTTGATACACGATTTAGATCAGATATTTTCGAGGATATAAATGTTCCAATTAGACTCAGATATAACATCATCTTGCCCCTTCTGTTTTAAGTAATGCTTGTATATATCTGGAAAAGGCAAATAAATATGTAGAATGATTTTTGAGATACAAGTTTTTTGTATAATAGTGAAATAATAGTACATTCCTGAATGAAATGGTTATGACATCATAATTATTTACCTCTTATTGCCTGGAGTTTATTCGAGTTCAGACAGGGCCTTGCCTCCTTCTTTTTGATTCTGTTACTGGCATTGTCAGTAACAGAAGAACTCCTTAAAACATCGATTACGAACAAGGCGACTGCTATATTTTTAACAAATTGTGCCCCCGACCTTGCTGACACATGGCAATAATTATATGTTCCTTTTTTCAGGAAGAAATTTTGACCAATGTGCATCTAGAAATTCAAGAAATATTTAGAACACATTTGTTTATTACAAAGTGTATAGCTTATTTACATAGAATAAAGAGACATAGCATTTGAGAATTATTTTTCTCTGAGGCCCATCTCCAGCTGTCATAAGAAGCTTTCAATGTGGAAGTGGCTACTTAAAACTGTTGTGAAATTATTCCCCAATGAATATGGCATATTTATATACTGGGTATTTCACAACGTATCTGAATCTTTCTAACAATACATGCACTTCTGAATAAAAAGTCGATTTCTTGAAAAAAATATAATGAAAGACCAACAAAAAACAAGATAAAAGTTATAGAAGTTTTTAACAAACCACTACAAAATCTGTTTTAAACCTACACTGACGCTGCTATCATAGTTCTAAAATAATAAAACAATTAAGCACTTTGTTTTTGTACGTATTTCAATTTATATTATTGACAATAATTTTCAAAGTTTTATTCTCGTTTTTGTTGTACTTTTATTGAATTTCTTCAAACCAATCGCTCAATTATGTAGCAGTGCACATGTGGAAAAAAATGATGGATAAACTGTGAAACGCCCTGTATAATAGAATAAAATTGATAATTGTGCAGAAAAAATCAAAACACATCATGCCAACGTCTAGACAATTTTCATGTCAACACTCAAAATGTTTGCTGTATGATCTGAAAAATTGAGTTTTTATCACATTGAAATAAATTTCTATAGAACATAATCAAGTGAGCTTAAAACCATATTCTTCTACTCCTACTAAAACTAACCAAAATGCTATTTAGCGTAAATATATTATTCCCTACTCTAAATAAATCATCATACCATTATTAGAAATCTGTTACTTATTAAGATATAGAAAACATGAAAATGATTTTGATGAATTAATTTTGTCGTGTAATCATACATTGAAATATTTTATTTTGAATAATTTAATATAAACTACTTTTAGTTATCACAATAATGAAGAAAGCCGAAAATCATTGAAAACATTGAAAAAAATCATGATTCAGAGAGACTTTTTTCTCAATTTCAAGCGGTTTGACGACCAATAAACACCAAGTTACATAAACCATTCAAAAGTAGACATTTCAACAATGAAATGATCACTTAAATACCTACGAAGTAGAAAAAAACACCAAGAGAATTGTTCGTGGAAGATAAGGGTATTTTTTTCTGAAAATGTATACTTATAACTCGAAAACTAGTCGTCTTCTGAATTGTGGAAGAATCATGCTTATTCGTCACCGAAAAAGACACTCTTACAGATCTTCATTAAAATTAAATCATTAATACGCGAGAAAAAAATTAAATACTGAAAAATCGTTTTTTTTGCCATTTTGACGGTTAATTTGAGGTTGAGTCGAAAAGCGTTGGCACAAAAGTTTTTGATTTTTCTATCATCTACAACTTTTTTTCCAAAATTCTTCCACTAGGAGGTCACGTTTCGCCGCAAATCGCAAAAAACCGTTTTCAACCACTAAACTGCATCCCCATTTCACCATTTTGAGTGTTTTCGTTTCTATTTTTTTTTCCTTGAAGTTGGAATCTCAACAACATTCTCCACCTGGTCCTTGCGAGTTACTTTTTTCCTTTATCACAAAAATTATAGGCACCAGTATAACAGTAGGTATATTTTTTAGGAATATTCATAAAATATTTTTGGAAGAGTTTGATAATACTTTATAACCGACAAAAAATGTCTGGGTATTTTTGTTTTGAATTATATTAATACTAAATCAAAAAATGACAAAAAATGTTTGCAAATGTTTTATACTGCGCAGTAACGAAATACCGCAAACGCTCTCCCAGTCTCGCGAGTCTGAATTCACCAATTGACGAAATCATGTTTTTTGCAATTTCAATTCGCCAAAAGGACCTTCCCAAAATTCATCGCCATCTCTTAGTATGTCTCGTCTAATGTCATACTCCAGGCAACTAGACATGACGACTTCAGAACCAGAAACCATGTGAGATAAACAACAATTATCATTCAACTGTGCTTAAAGTGTACAATAATAAGAATAAGAATAATGTTTCCCGACTTTTTCATATTTTAACACATTATGAAAACGACTGATGGAATGAATGGTGTGATGGTACTCAACAGTGATGCTATTAAGAGTTACAAACAGTGATCTTAATAACACTTTGAACGAAATAAACACAAAAAGCCGGTCGTGAATGTCGTGATAATATATGTCGGATGCCATGCTATATACGAGAATACGAGACAGTAGTGATCAGAATCAGGCATGGATAGTTCACTTACCTTTTGAGTAGATAATCTGTGCTTTGTAAAAGTCACCATCTTTCCATTGAACGGAGTATTTTTGGTTAAATCTGATGTCCGTTTCATCAAACCTTTTGATTTTGGATGAATCAACAATCTCACAAACATCGTCTCCTATGAATTTCCCATACACCCACATGCTTCAATAATGATAGCACAGAACAAATTCAACGAGAAGAGTTACACGTAATCTTTGAAAAATGTATAATAATATAATTGAATGATATATCAGAATCAACACAGTATTATCATATCGGAAAATTGCGTCTTTTAGTGTTCTAGTTGTTCTACTCTTTTGAAATTTGAATTGATGATTCTCTCGTTCTCTCTGTTGTTCTGTACGAACGAGTGGCACAGAGACACGATCACACCCAATTTACTCCGATCACAATTGAGTTGTAATTTGGAAGTGGCTAATATACCGTTGCAGGGAACTACATTTTCCAAGCAATTAGATTTTAATAAATAGACCTTTCACCATGAGATGCAATAACATGTGTATTGAACTATGACGAAGTTAAGTATAACATGATGGCGGCAAATTTATTCCTATAAACTGTGCCATGTATACCTAATATGGAATAACAGATTGTTGAAAGTGTTAGTAAATCAATATACTGTTTTCAAGCGCTGGAAAACATAGTTGATTAGAAAATGAATCGTTTTGTCTTTTCTAAAGTGGAAGGTTTCATTTGTGACAAAAAAGCATGTAAATAATGGTATTTTTGCAATATTTGTCTACGTGTACTCCAACTTCAACAGATTCTATCATTTGAGGATGATTTGAATGAAAAAAATGGTTGAGTAGAATATAGATATATAATACATGCTCCAAATATAATGAGTCCATCAATCAGCCAAAACAAAATATTTAATCAATTATTGATTGAAATATACTTTTAAAAATAACCATATAAAAACCAGCAAACAGACAAGGTTCATTTTCTCACTAAAATATTTATGCCATTAAGTACATATACATCTTTTTTAGCAGTCTCCGTTCAGTGAATCATTCAATAATTGATAACAAGATGTTCAGTACTCGAGTGAATGAATGTTACATTTTTCTTTATTTTCCTTTTCGTCGTGAAACAGTGACAGGGCTATTGTCCCACCCTTTTATTACGAAGACAGAGGACAGACCAAGTTGTGCTTTCTCTCATTCCATTTTACCCTGTACTCGCTAGGGTGAACGGTACAAAAGACTCTCTCTCGTGATTTCACCGATTAAAGAAAGCAATAAGTTAATTTGGAACAATAACACAAACTTTTCTACGTGTATGTATGTGTATGTCTGGTGCAGCAATCAATGGTCAATGGTACAGTGGACGGCCGTCCAGAAGAACATCGCCAAGATTGTGCTCTAATGGACGTTATCAGTTGAGGTGAGTGGAAACGGTCGTGTCACTGTCGAAATAAAAATGAAATCCACAGTCCACTGCACATATTCCTCGCCCATAAATGTGGTCCTTCGAGCCGGATCATTTTGCAACAATAACACAAACTTTTCTACGTGTATGTATGTGTATGTCTGGTGCAGCAATCGATGGTCAATGGTACAGCGGACGGCTGTCCAGAAGAACATCGCCAGGATTGTGCTGTAATGGACGTTGAGTTGAGGTGAGGTGAGTTGAGGTGAGTGGGAACGGTCTTGTCACTGTCGAAATAAAAATTAAATTCACAGTCCACTGCTCATATTTCTCGCCCACAAGATATTTTGAGGTTATATAGAGAGTGCAAAACAGAGGTAAAATAAATTCGATTCACCATTCCAATTTTTAAATCGAACGCATGACTGCAATGTAATCCCTGTTTTCTGAATGTACTATTGAAATATCTGTATGGTATTTCAAAATCTTATGGTTTATCTGTACTTTTGGAAATTTTTCTAATAGTTGGCGCTGCAGTATCTGTCAAACTTGTCAATGGAATGGGGAAAACAATGTCACAGAACACCCAACCTGAGGTTAGGTGACAATGTGAACCCCCATGTGGTTCATTGATGAATCAATCATTTCAATTCTGAATTTTGAACGATGGAGGTGAATTATTGAGATTAGTTTGGTGGACATGATCGAATATATTGGCGATGGAGGAAGGTGAACAGGCATTCAAAGCGAAACGTTATTTTTTGTCGAGTCAAAAATGCAGAGAAACTCCAGAGCTCGTTCTACAAACTTCTGCTCCAACATTGAAGCCTCGTGAAGTTAATTGAAATAAAAAGAGCATTATAATATAACGAGATATTTTCTTGAAATGAGTGAAATTACCAATTTACAGTGTGAGATCTTTGAAGGTTACCTTTATAATCTGTTTTTACGAAGTGCCTGCTACATACAGTCATATATTTGGATATAGGTTTTTCAATTTTCGTAACGTTCTGCCACATCTCGCACAATTTTGGATCTTTTGGGAAACTGTTTATTTATACATCTGTATTTTTGTACTGTATACAATGCGGTACAAAGCAATACCTCTGCTTCCATTTGCTGCTCATAATTCGAATCTCAAGAAGTATTTTAATACACCAAACTTTAGCAAACTGTTTTAGAAACCAAGAAAACGTTAATTATTTTATTGGTTTGTTTTCCCCCCATTCTAGGAGTGTTTATTTTTGATAGTAGGTGTCGCACCCTTTGCTCGTTTCCATAGACGAGGAAAGTGATAACGTCATAAATGTCATTCTTGCCAAAAACTGATTCCAAACCTCCGTCGAATATAATTCAGCTTGTCCGATAACTCCGATATTGTTTCCGTTAAGGTTTTGCAACTGCTTTTGCCTGAGAAAACAAAATCCAAACAACCAAACACAAACTAATAAGCAAATCAGCAAATTATCAACAGAGAATGTCACCTAAAATTATTTGTTTGGATTCAGTTTTTGACTATGGTATGACATTTGTGACGACACACTTTCCCCGTCAATAGGTTCTCAATAGACGAGTAAAGTGTCGTCACAAATGTCCTACTTGTCAAAAACTGATTCCAAACGAAGAATTTCAGGTGACGTTCTCTGTTGATGATTTGCTGCTTTGCTTATTAATTTGTGTTTACTTGTTTGGATTTTGTTTTATCAGGCAACAGAAGTTGAAAAATCTTAACGGAAACTATATCGGAGTTATCGGACAAGCTGATTCAAATTCGGCGGAGGTTTGTTTCGAATCAGTTTCTGACAAGAATGACATTTGTTACGTCATCACTTTCCTCGTCTATTGACTTCCGTAATCCATTTTGGTAGACGTCCGGGGTCGGGAAATTAGGTACTGCGTACTTTTGACATGTTGTTAGATGTTTATCGAGGATTCGACTTCCGGCAGCGGTTGAGGCCAGACGGCGGCCTTGTGTTGGAAGTCAGGTCAATGTGTGTAATGTCCGCCGTCTGAGGACGTGCAACGACCCAAGACTATAGTGTTTGTCAAAAATTGAAGAGTGTAAATCAATATGGGATGCAGTATTGTCTAGAGCAAGACAACTGCTTCTCCCCGGTACAGCTTTGCTGTCTACGCCGGTTAGAGGCCGGATGGGAACGGATTTCTCGCAGCAAGGCATGTCCAAATTGCGCCGAATGGAAGCAGAAGGACAATAATTGAAGAGAGAGAGAGAGAAGTATATCGACATAACCTCATAGACCAAGAAGACTAAAAACAAGGAGGGTTTAATAAGCTCTAGCCAATCAGAAACTTGTGTCATCAACGCGTCATAGTGACGTACTTGGGTATGAGTACAGAGTCGAACTCGAATCAAGCAACAAAACTGTCAGCAGTAACTCTCATATACCAAGAGCTAATTCGTCACTGTCTATAGAGAAAGGCGGCCATGACATGTATAACTACGTCACATTTCATCACAAATGTTCTTTCATCTCTTTCTACTAGTGTCCCCATTGTCTTATGGGAATCAAACACTCCTTGTTTTCAGTCTTCTTGCTCATAGACCACCTACTGGTCTGTGCATAACCTTAAACATTATGTAAATCATTGTCGATGTTAGAGCTAGATGAGAGATATTTTATTTTCCAATTCCATTTCCATTCAGCTTTTGTTTATAGTGAGTGTCTCGTAATTTGTGGTGTATTGTTCTCATTTCGAATCAAGGCTGAAGAAAATCCAGAACATCCGAAGAAGATGAGGAAGTTATTCCTTAATCCAGAAACTTCCCAACGTGTTTCAAAAACAACAGAATGGCGGTGGAAGCAACATAGTCATATAAGTCATCATTCATATGAAGAGAATGTGCAAAATCCAATTCAACATTACGATAATGTCGAGGATGATATCTTACAGCAGTCCCAGACAAGTTTCGAACAGTCTACAAGTGAAGTTGCTGAAGTTGTATCTGAATATGATGTCACTGGTACGTGTATGCCTGAAGTTTAATTCAACAAGGGGATGTATGTGAACATATGTTGTGTTTCGGACTGTTGGTCATCGTCAGTAGCTCTAACTGCCTCTGTGCCCACCTAAGTTGTTGCCTTGTACAACAACACAAGGTCTTCTAACAGAGGCCATAAACTATGGTTGGCTTCCCGTTGTTGGCTCCTTTCGTTTCTCACTTTGCAACCAAGTGTTGAACATCTTTGCACTTGGCTACATACAGTACTCACAATGACCAACAGTATGAAACACATGTCTACGGTTGCTATAGAATGATTTTTCTCTTCATATGTATGTATTCCTATATGTGCATTGCTTTCATTGGATTCTACTTTGTCAACTAGAGATCAGCTGTAGTAATATACAATGAGTATCTATTATAGAAAATTGTAATGTTTTACCAAAGAAATATCAAATTAGAATAGTCCAAACAAATACTTATTAAGAATATTGCAATATTTGACTGGAGTACTCTGAAAACTAAACAAAGTTTAATATGCAGTTTTGATTGGTGATTTCGAGGTGATTTTGGAATTTATGAGGTACTGCTTATTTCAGATTTCATTTTCATCATCTTCAATGATAAATATATCGGTAATTCCTCAAATTTATGCATTCTATTTCCAAGCTCACTGATTCAAATTTTTTACAACATAATACCCAAAACTTTAGCAGCTTTGAATAATTTTTTTTAGGAAATATTTAAAACAATTTATTGCATAGAACTTCAGAAGCGAGAAGTTATTCTGGAACTAATATATCTACAGAAATATCTGAAGATTTATTGGAAAAGGATAGAGTATCTGATGGGTTGTTTGAGGAAATAATAGAAACAGCTGAAAATATCGATGACAATGAAATTTTACATTTTGAAAATGAGATATCTAGGAGAGATATTTCACTGATGTTAGTGGGATTGTCTTATCGCCACGCCTTGTCTGAAGAGGCTATTGCTGACATCATTAAAGTGATTGATGTTCTGCTATGTAAAATAACTGATTTAACAAATTACTACATTGGAAAACAGTCTGTACCCCCAGAAGAGGTAGTACAGTTCAATTTCTATTATAACAATTGTCAACAAATGATATAACAAGTCACATGGTCAGAAAGAAAGCATCAAGATGTTCTGTGTAAGCAGTGTAAGACAATGAATATAATAATAATAATAATAATAATAATAATAATAATAATAATAATAATAATAATAATAATAATAATAATAATAATAATAATAATAATAATAATAATAATAATAATAATAATAATAATAATAATAATAATAATAATAATAATAATAATAATAATAATAATAATAATAATAATAATAGGTCTTTATTTCCATCTGGGTCATATTACCTCTGTCAGATAACTATTTTATCACTCTGTATTTGCAATACACATTCAAAAACTTTCTGGAAGATGCAAAAATACAAGCTTTTATGTCAAATCATAAAAGAAATGATGAAAATTCCACTATTTCAGATATAACTGATTCTGAGCTTTATCAAGCCTCAATAAAAAATCATAAATTTGATTTATCTTTCAATTTTAATATAGATGGTGCTCCTATATTTCATTTTTCAAAACTTTCAATGTGGCCCATTCAACTCGCTGTAAATGAATTACCACCAGAACAGAGGCATCGAAATATCTTATTGGCTAGAATTTGGTTTGGAAAATCAGAACCAAATATGAATGTCTACTTGAAAGTTTTTGCTGAAAATTGTATCACAATAGCAATTTATGAAGGGGTTCATTGGAAAATAAATGGTCAATTGAAAACATCAAACATATTTCCATTATTTTGTTGTGTTGATTCAGTAGCAAGGCCAATGATTCGAAATGCAACCTAATTCAATGGATTTTATCATCCAGGTAAAGTGATCAACAAGAAAGTGAAATATTCACCTGATATTCCTCCATATAACATTCGAACTTCAGATGAGGTATTGAATGATATGCGGGAAGCAGTTTTATGAGGAAGGAGAATTCGTGGAATCAAAGGTAGCGCAGCAGTTAAAAATTTGCCAGGTTTTGATCTGGTTTAGGGCTATCCTATAGATTATATACATATGGTACTATTGGGGGTAGTTCGTCAAACCTGGGAAATCTGAAAAACTTATGGAAAGGAAATATACATTGGATCTCCATCAGTGCTGAAGATGATTGATAGAAGATTATTGAACATTTGTTCACCAAAAGAAATATCTCAGAGCACCCAGACCACTTTCAGAAAAAGCCAACTGGAAAGCCAGTTAATGGAGATCTTGGCCATTATTTTATAGAGTACCATGTCTTTATAGGATCCTGGAAGCAAAATATTTAGAGCACTTTTGTTTATTGCAAAGGTCAATTTATTTACTCCAGAAGAGAACAATAACAAAATATGATATACAACTTGCAGATGAACTATTGAAAAAATATGATTTTGATTTTGAAAAGAATTATGGGTCATTTGCAATGAATTTCAATGTACACCTTTTTTCCCATTCAGTAATGAGTGTTCAAAAATGTGGTCCTTTATAGTCATCTTCGAATTTTCATTTTGAGTCAGCAATTTTCAAGATCAAACGTACTATTAAAGGTCCAAAGGTATCGACAAGCAGATTATTTATAAGAGTTTCACTGAAAATATATTACAATATACACATATGTCATCAGCATCATGCAAAAATCATTTGAATGATATTGCTCATTATGAGTTTTCTGGAAATGCTGAAAGAAATACTGAAAATAATGTGGGTGCTGAATATCAAGAACAAGTTGGAGATAGCTGTGTGCAAGTTTATAATAGGATTACTTTCAAAAATACCTTGTTATGCACTGATGAGTACTGTACAAAAAAGAATAACAATTCTTGTGTTGGAGTATTAGATGAATATTTTGCAGAAATATTGAAAATTTATGTTTTGAATGATACTTTCGAATTCAGAGTTCAAATGATTGAATGTGACCTTTTTCCATAAATGGGTATTTTATTGAAAACTGTTGGTTTTTTTAAAATATTGTTAGGGGCGAAATTTAGGAAAGGAGAGCAGTGAATGTGCAATGATGTGTCACGCCTCTAACATACCCAGCAGCTCAGTAGGCGTGGATTCGACAATAAAAATTGATTTCGATAAGATTGAAATATGGGGTTAATTTTCCGGAGCGCCACGGATTTATCGCTAGTGAAAAATCCGAAACCACCCTGATGGAATGGGACAACCCACTGCACTAATATTACTAAAATATTAAAAAATAGATACCTGTAAATGATATAATAATAATATATAACTATGTAGAGGTTTTGTCTTCCCTTACGCTTAGATAACTTGGACCAGAATAAAAGAAATAGTCATGTCCCTTACTAATAAAATATATTGATCGTTACACACCCTGTATGTGCACAGTTCAGCTCACCATACAACAGAAAATGAAATTAATGTAAATATCAACCACTAAGATGAATTCAAGTGAATGCTGTGATTGAGAGTATGGTATTGTTTGAATATATCGATATGAAACCTCCAGTGAGGGCTATGCCTGTGACGTCACGATGATAGCTTACAGTTATGGATACTTACGCCTTAGGGGCAGTCTTATTTTAAACTCATCTGATACTACGTAGATATTCTCAAGCATGCCAGTTCACCAATTATTGTGGTTGCAGTTCATCAGTGCCTTGGTGTATACAGGTGCACAGTGGGTACGACACAATCAATCAACGTACATGTACAGCTGGGACGAATAGCGAAGGAATGCTGAACAACAGATATACAGCGGGACAACCACAGTTGAGCAGGAACAATCACAGTAGTGGAACAGTGGAAAGACAATCGTATAGCAACGAAACAGTGGAACAATCACATTAGTGGAACTCCAATAATCGGTAGCAGAGTAGTAGCAGGACTAACCGCAGCAGAGCAAAGTAGTAGCAGAGTGGTAGCCGCAGCAGAGAACCCTAGAATATACAATACCAGTCTGACTGCTGATTACACTTGTATGGGGCCATAAGTAGAGCCCAAATGCAAATACTAACCTCTATTAAGTGGGAGGGTTCTGATAACAGCTTTGATGGTCTGTTTGCTGTCTGATAGCGAGTTTCTCGTTCCAGTGGTTTCACACAATGATGAAGTGACTTCTAACCTCAAAAATCCGCAAAGTGAACTGAGATTTCTCAAAAATATAAAGCGTCAAAAATCGCAAACAATATGAGAAACTCTCCTGATATGAATTTTCCAAAGATCCATCAAGGATGATCAAACTTTAATTGGAAATCTTTAAAGTAGGTCAGTCACTCATCAAGATCAAATAAGGAAAAAGAAAATATCTCTCAGACGTCAAAGTCAAAACTGTCAATATCTGACAAGGCGCTTTCTTGTTCGTTAGTGTTCGGTGGGAACAGTCCAGGAACTAACTCGATCTACTAGGAGCTATGAAAAGAACACCTTAAGATTCAGTGTTGCCAACTGAACCAAGACGAAAACGCCAGCCTCTCAATCTCAGAACCAAACACAAACAAACAAAAGGTCAAGTATTCGAATGTGAAGTAGGTAACCTCAATGACACAAGATAGAGATAGAGTAGGAATGTTACGGTTTTGTGTTTTAAGTACAAAACAATAGACTAACCAAGTATGTTTACAAAACAACGCTGTCATACCGCAAAATAGAACAACTGATAACTGTCATTAGCTTAAGGCCGGTTCATGTCTGCTCGAACTAGTACAGCAAAGGTAAGTACTAACATTCGGAACAAGCTATACATGACAACGATCAAGTTGTCATTTTGAGGAATCTGCAGAAGAAGAAGAATACAGTGGCGTACAGAGTGGAAAGTGTATATCAATGACAGAGAATTTCTGATGTTATTGTATTAAAACAGAAGGGGTTTTCTAGTGTAAAATAAACCCGTAACAATATTCTCTGGGAAGAAGTTGTTGAATCATTTCATTTACTTTGTTAATGTGAATATTGTACAAGTCCAGTAAATTGATAATTTGTGAAATATGTGATTTTTTTCCTATTTGCTGTACCAATAAATATTTTGATGAAAAGTGAATTTCTATGTTTCTTACTCCATGCCAGCGTATTTTTTTATTGAAAATTATAAATAAACAACTAGTGTTTCATAATCTTATTGGATACAATAAAATCACTTGAATCCTCAAATATAAATTCAGCATGAAACCTGTTAACATACCATTTAAATCATAACTGTTTTTCATCCTCATCGACACAAATGCATGAAGCCCTATAAAAACCTTTAGGTTACTTTGAAGATTAGATCTTTTTTGACTCAGAAGTCCTTAAGCCACAGAAGTCATACTTAATACATTTCAGATTAAACAGGTATCCTCTATTAATAATACTAATAATTAATAATAATAATAATAATAATGATAATAATAATAATAATAATAATAATAATAATAATAATAATAATAATAATAATAATAATAATAATAATAATAATAATAATAATAATAATAATAATAATAATAATAATAATAATAATAATAATAATAATAATAATAATAATAATAATAATAATAATAATAATAATAATAATAATAATAATAATAATAATAATAATAATAATAATAATAATAATAATAATAATAATAATAATAATACCGTAGTCGCGTGATGGGTATAGACGTCCCTGACACCCGATGCAGGGCATGTCGTGGGGCACCTGAGACCGTAATGCATTTGCTATCAGCATGCCCATCTTATGCGGTCTCAGCCTATATCCACAGGCATAACGCGGCGCTACGAGTGTTGTACTACCACCTACGACACTCGTACGGTATAGACGAGACACCGGTGTTGCCTTATGCTCCGGGGGATATTGAGTCCGTGGTGGAGAATGAGAGATGCCGAATCTATTGGAACTACTCATTCCCCACCCTCAGGCAAATACAAGCCAATAAGCCTGATGTTGTCCTCCTCGACCACCAAAGTAGAACGATATTCGTCATGGAGTTTTCCGCTCCAGGCGAAATGAATATCGTTCGAAAAGAGGAGGAAAAACGGACTAAATATCGAGATCTTCTCTTTGAACTCCGCAGGTTATATCCGGACCATTCTGTCAAAATGGTGGTTCTGATCATAGGAGTCCTTGGTGGAATGATGGACACACTGCTCTCCAATTTGAAGATAATACCTGCTTGCCGTAATTTGGCAGAAATCTTAGCAGCAAGAATGCAGAAGGCCGTTATACTTGGTTCGCTTCGTCTACTCAGGGCACACGATTCTCGGACCCAATAATTACTCACCCTACGGATGTAGGGAGTGGTTATTGGGGTTAACGACACCAGCGCGCCCTCCGGATGGGTCGGAGCACCGGAGACAGGGCCTGACTGGTACACTCCTAAGGAGAAAATAAAATAAAATAATAATAATAATAATAATAATAATAATAATAATAATAATAATAATAATAATAATAATAATAATAATAATAATAATAATGATAATAATAATAATAATAATAATAATAATAATAATAATAATAATAATAATAATAATAATAATAATAATAATAATAATAATAATAATAATAATAATAATAATAATAATAATAATAATAATAATAATAGGCAGGGGGGTCAAACAACACCTAAGGCCCTGGTGAGTAGCGACACCACCTACCTGAGCAAAGGATGCAAAATCGGACCGGCAGCTCATGCGCATCCGGGAGGGAAAAAGCAACTTTCCCTCCGGTGTCGGCCGTGGGTTTACTGGGTTAACCCCCCAGTAAAATCTACTACTCGGTTCCCAACAATCAAGGAAGAGGCCCCCACAACCGACCCCCTCGGATTAGGGGTCAAAGGCAAGGTGGTGGGGCCAACGATGATTTGCCAAATGATGACGACCGCGATAACAACGGACGCTTTGAGTGGACGGACGAATTGAGAGACGGACTTCTGCATTGCTACGAGAGCAGTGAGCCCGCCCGGAGAGGATACATGGCGAGAATGCATGCTCTGTGGTGTGAGAGACACCCAGAGCATGCAGCGTTTTCCGCACAAAATCTCAGGGATTATGTATCCCATCTTCGGGCTCGAGGCTACGTTAGAGCTCTTCCTCAGCCAGTTATCAAAGTGGCAGATATACCACGTGTCGGTTTGGCTGTGGAGGAGAATCGCATTGTTCCACTGATGGAGGATATCAGAACCCGCAGGGCGCTTCACAAAATGAAGCCCCTGAAGCCGCAAGAACTGGCACGGGTGGATGCCGAGATTGGCGATGATCTTCCAGAAGAGGCTGACATCTGGCAGATCAATTCTGTCGTGTACGACGCCGCTCATGCTCTATCCCAAACAGAGAGGAGGGACACCACCGCTCTGGTAGGGAGGCATGAGCGACGTGTACACAAGATGGAAGCCAAGATCAAGTCGGCGAGACAACACGCGTCTCGTATCCAGTGTGTGGTGGACTTCGTGGCGGCCAATAGGCCTTTCACGCCCGCAGTGCGGCGAATTGCCGCAAAATTGAGACGAGCTCACCACACATTAAATCAAGGTGTGCTGTTTACCATCAAACAGCACTGCCTTGATAGGATACGAATGCTAGTGGCTGCAAAGAAGTCACTAGTGAGGCGGGCGAGAAGTATCGCGGAAAACATAAAGTTCCGCGATAAACCTTCTCGCTTATTCCAAGAGCCTCCACGTGTTGTCGATAACCCGCCGGCTGCAAATCGGGTGGAAACATTCTGGAAGAATATCTATGAGTATCCGCAACCACTCAACGTAGATATTCCAGCCCTAGCGCAGTTCGAAGCATTTTGCAGGAGGCTTCGGCAGCCTGAGCTCAATGATCTGCGCATTCCGATAACTACGGAAGAAGTACGAGGGGCCCTAAAAGGCTCTAAGAATTTCGCTGCTCCAGGTCCTGATGGGTTGAATAACTATTGGTGGAAAAAGTTTCCAACAACCCACCGCCATCTGGCCAGAGTTTTCAACTCATGGCTAGATGGGGAGCAGCAGATTCCGGAGTGGTTTGTCGAGGGGCGAACCGTGCTCATCCCCAAAAACGGAGATTTGTCTGATCCAAAGAATTACAGGCCGATAACTTGCTTGAATGCGTGTTATAAGGTGTTTACGCGCATCTTATACACGCGCATTCTCTCCGCAGTTGATCCGGTGTATGAACGGATAAATGAGCAAAGAGGGTCAAAGAAAGAAGTCACCGGGTGCAAGGAGAACCTGCTCATCGATAGATGTATCACGCAGGACTCCGTGCAGTATAAGCGTAACCTTTCGATGGCCTGGATCGATTACCGCAAGGCATTTGATACAACATCACATGAGTTAATCATGCATTTGCTCAGATGCCTTGAGGTACCTGGTCAAATAGTGGGATGCATTGGACAACTGATGCCACTCTGGAGGACTCGCTTCACCATAAGATCTGGTAGAGACATAGTCCAAACAGAGCAGGTCATCATTAGAAGAGGCGTGTTTCAGGGAGACTCCCTTAGCCCTCTTCTCTTCTGCATCTCACTATTGCCATTGTCTGTTGCACTCAGGAATACCCGAGGGTACATCAGTCCCTTAGGGTGGTGGAAGAATATACGCATGCTATCGGTATGGAATTTGGGATCGACAAATGTGCCACGGTTCATCTCAAAAGAGGACGATGCGAGGAATACGGAGAGGATGTCCAGCTTGAAGACAGAAGCATCCTACATCATCTGGATGCCGGAGAGACTTATACCTACCTTGGGGTGGAACAACGCCGCTCCCAAGAGGTATTCGCAGTTAAAAACTCTCTCCGCGGCAAGTATCAGCATAAACTCCGACAGATCTGGTCATCAGAACTGTCGGGGAAGAACAAAGTTGCTGCAACTAATATGCTTGCCGTTCCGATCCTTCTTTACTCCTTCGGAGTGATGAAGTGGACTAAGGAAGAGCTGCGACAACTTGACGTTAAGACTCGCAAAATGATGCATCTCAATAGGAGCTTGCATCCTAAATCGTCCGTTCCACGGTTATACTTTCCCAGACAACGGGGAGGCCGTGGACTTTTGAGTTTGGAGTGTCTGCATAACAGAATGGTTCTGGATGAGGCCTGTAAAGTCATCAGGAGTTCAGATCCCCTTCTCTGCATAGTCCGCGACCATGAGAAAGCAGAGATTGGAGCATTCCTTTTTAAGGCAGCTACCCGTGCGGCCGATGAACTCGGTCTCGTTTTCGTCACTGAACGGGCTAACCCAAACTCTGTCACCGAGTTGGGACCCGTTCAGCAAAAAGCTCACATAAAAGCTGCGGAGACAGAGGTCCTGCTACAGCTACATATGGATAAGCCAATGCATGGTGTCTTCTTTCACAAAATCGAAGACCTTGGCTTATCCAAAAGCATGACCTTTGCCTTCCTCAGGTCAAGTGAGCTAAAGTCGGAGACCGAGGGATTCATAATGGCCTGCCAGGATGGTGTCTTCAACACCCTTGTCTACCGTAGTCGCGTTATGGGTGTAGACGTCCCTGACACCCGATGCAGGGCATGTCGTGGGGCACCTGAGACCGTAATGCATTTGCTATCAGCATCCCATCTTATGCGGTCTCAGCCTATATCCACAGGCATAACGCGGCGCTACGAGTGTTGTACTACCACCTACGACACTCGTACGGCATAGACGAGACACCGGTGTTGCCTTATGCTCCGGGGGATATTGAGTCCGTGGTGGAGAATGAGAGATGCCGAATCTATTGGAAATACTCATTCCCCACCCTCAGGCAAATACAAGCCAATAAGCCTGATGTTGTCCTCCTCGACCACCAAAGTAGAACGATATTCGTCATGGAGTTTTCCGCTCCAGGCGAAATGAATATCGTTCGAAAAGAGGAGGAAAAACGGACTAAATATCGAGATCTTCTCTTTGAACTCCACAGGTTATATCTGGACCATTCTGTCAAAATGGTGGTTCTGATTATAGGAGTCCTTGGTGGAATGATGGACACACTGCTCTCTAACTTGAAAATAATACCGGCTTGCCGTAATATGGCAGAAATCTTAGCAGCAAGAATGCAGAAGGATGAGAAGGAGAACCTGCTCATCGATAAATGTATCACGCAGGACTCCGTGCAGTATAAGCGTAACGTTTCGATGGCCTGGATCGATTACCGCAAGGCAATTGATACAACATCACATGAGATAATCATGCATTTGCTCAGATGCCTTGAGGTACCCAATCAAATAGTGGGATGCATTGGACAACTGATGCCGCTCTGGAGGACTCGCTTCACCATGAGATCTGGTAGAGACATAGTCCAAACAGAGCAGGTCATCATTAGAAGAGGCGTGTTTCAGGGAGACTCCCTTAGCCCTCTTCTCTTCTGCATCTCACTATTGCCATTGTCCGTTGCACTCAGGAATACCCGTGGGTAAAACTGCGGCACCCCCAGCAACCGGAGGCATAAAGTCACCCATCTATTTTACATGGATGACCTTAAATTATATGCTCCTGGAGAAAGGGACCTACATCAGTCCATTAGGGTGGTGGAAGAATATACGCATGCTATCGGTATGGAATTTTGGATCGACAAATGTGCCACGGTTCATCTCAAAAGAGGACGATGCGAGGAATACGGAGAGGATGTTCAGCTCGTAGACGGAAGCATCCTACATCATCTGGATGCTGGAGAGACTTATACCTACCTTGGGGTGGAACAACGCCGCTCCCAAGAGGTATTCGCAAATAAAAACTCTCTCCGCGGCAAGTATCAGCATAAACTCCGACAGATCTGGTAATCAGAACTGTCGGGGAAGAACAAAGTTGCTGCAACTAATATGCTTGCCGTTCCGATCCTTCTTTACTCTTTTGGAGTAATGAAGTGGACTAAAGAAGAGCCTCGCCAACTTGACGTTAAGACTCGCAAAATGATGCATCTCAATAGGAGCTTGCATCCTAAATCGTCCGTTCCACGGTTATACTTTTCCAGACACTGGGGAGGCCGTGGACTTTTGAGTTTGGAGTGTCAGCATAACAGAATGGTCCTGGATGGGGCCTGTAAAGTCATCAGGAGTTCAGATCCCCTTCTCTGCATGGTCCGCGACCATGAGAAAGCAGGGATTGGAGCATTTCTTTTCAAGGCAGCAACCCGTGCGGCCGATGAACTTGGTCTCGTATTCGACACTGAACGGGCTAACCCAAACTTGTAGCACTCAAATTTTCCGTTACGGAATTTGAATGACAAAAAAAAATAATAATAAAAAAAAATAAATCAAATTCCTCTATCAGTATTTCATTAAATATTTATTCTGGACAATTGCCACTAGCAAATCGAAGAAGGGGTGGTTCATAAAAAAGGTGTTCAAGGGCGCCACATGATTCGAGCTGCCCAGAATAAAAGATGGTCTTCAAGTCCTACACCAAACCATGAAATGTAAAGCCCGAGGTATAAAAGTAAAACTGATAACACTATAGAGAATTTATGCCGTATATTAACCGTAGAAATAACAACGAAACAAAAAAAACAATCAGCTATATAGGTGCATGTAAATCGATATAACTGATAACACTATCATGTAATTTCTTTTAACTAACGTATTAACCCACTAATCAGATAACCAACAAAATAACTCAATAATACATAAGAATGTAGGAAGGTTGGCGAGTATTAATAAAAACATTAACAAATATTCAAATAAATAGCGGAAATTTCCAAATAAAGGGCGGATTGGAACCCCACTATAACCCAGAGATTAAGCTTAAACTCAGGCGCAGGTCGATAAAAGTTGGTAATACCACGATGTAATTTCCGCTTTCCAAAAAGAAAAATAAATATAAGTAAAATGACAATATTCTCTACGTATCCATTACTAAATATGCCGCAAAATAAAGTATGTTTTCAACCCTTTTATTGAGGTACTTGCGTGACGGGATGATTTTGTGTCCTCTCTCCAGGTAGATCTGGCTCCAAGTTATACCCCAAATACCATTTGGATTGATCTTGGTCAAGTTCCAATCGTTAAAATAAACGTGAGGTGATGATTTGTAGTACCCTCTCCAGGTAGATCTGGCTCCAAGTTATACCCCAAATACCATTTGGATTGATCTCGGTAAGTTCCGGTAGTAAAAAAAAAAAACCCTTTAAAAGAAAAGAGGGTATCAGGTACAGTAACCTCACAAATATTCAGGAGACGAGTAAAACCACAAAGTAGAACGTGAAATGTACTCCTATAGTAACCCAGTAAAATAGTTATCGCCGATTATCCGAAATAAGAAACGTTCTTGATACTTTAATCTTCCGATCCAATAATAACACTTGATCACCCTGTATAAAATCAGGTTGTTATCAAATGTTTCCAATATAACCCTAAATAAATTCGGGTTGTTATCAAATGGTCACTTGATCACCCTATATAAAATCGGGTTATTGTAAAATGTTCCCTAGATCACCCTGTATAAACTCGGATTACTATCAACTGTTCACTTGATCACCCTGTATAAAATTGGGTTGTTATAAAATGTTCCCTAGATCACCCTGTATAAACTTGAATAAGCAAGTATATCCAAAATAAATAATTAAATCTAAACGTCATAAGTTCAGACACAAATAATCTTAACACCCTATTTGGAAAATTACTACAGATCCACCCTGTAAGTGGAACCAAAGTAACCCCTATGATAATAATCACAAAACTATTCTAGTTGAATAGCTGTATCACCCTGTATAGCTTATGCGAATAGCAAAGTAATGCTTCCTATATACAGTTTGAAAAAGTATACCCGATAGAATTACAAAAAAACTAAACAAATAAATTTAATTTGAGTCCCAGTTTCATCGTGGGGGACCTTTTGTATCAATGTCGAGAAATTCCCTATTTAAAACTTTGAGGGATAAATCGTATATTGAGTACACAAAAGAAACAGGAAATCTTCAAATAAAACCAAAAAAACGTATGTGCACCTGGCACACCCTGTAGAAAATTGAAACTGATCAATTACCATTTAACACCCTTCGAGATATGTCAGTGTCAACCCTTATGAGAAATCCTGAGACTGCATATATTCAGAGAAGATTCTGACATACCTCGTAAACAGAAAACAACAGAGATATATATTTAAAATTGCGTTATTTCGTCTATAAAACGAAACAATTCCGAAATGAATCAATATAGCATTGAGAAAATATCACAGGCTGCAAGAAATGTGTGCTTTTCATTTCACATGGAAAAAGAATTCAAAGTGTAAATTGCATTAAAGTTATTGGCTGTGAATTTCACATCTAGTGATTTTTAAAAACGATTCTCTGAGCTTGATAGAATCAAGCTAATGAAATAAACAGTATGATTATGCACTACAAGGAAATGAAAATTATTCTTACCTCCACAGAAGGGTTTTTTTTTCCTAAATCCTTTTTCTCTACAGATAAAAATAACTTTGAAGAATATCGTCTTGGTGAATCGGTTTCGTATCCTAGGTTAAGGGCTGATGAGAGAAAGAAAGACAAATGAATGCCGGTTTTTTTGTGCAAAAATAGTTTGGTGTGACTTACCAGTATTATAGGTCATTCAAATCCCTAAAAGGTTTGTGATCTGCCTCCACAACAACTAATCAAAAAAAGATCAAAGAGGATCCCTTATCACGATGAGTTTACCAGAAGTCGAATCCCCATACGTGGGTAACAATGAAAATTATCGTCACACTTCTGGAAACGTTAGACCTACGTTCCTGCTAGTAACACGACACACCCAAAAATGACCAGCGATTTCATCTATTTCACAAATTTAAAAAAACTCATTGAAGTCAACACTATCCGACTACGATTCCTGCTGTACCACTTTCAGTAAGTACGCCCTTCAATTCCTAGATGTAGCGCATAAGTGATAGCAGGAAACCTACAGTGCTCCTGACATCGATACTGCCGATTCTATTGATTGATTTTGTGTAGCGGTCAGCCGTTCAGCCATTCATGTCGAGATGGCGATACGACCCCGCTATGGAAATAAAGTAAGAGAGTATGAAAGAGGCAACTCGATAAGAAAATTAATATAGTGAAAAACAACGGACAAGCATGAAAAGGGATTATTCGAATAATTAGAAAAAAAACTGTTACATTTCCCCCTTACTTCAAGAAAATTTACCGAGGTAAATTTTCACTAGCGCTAGCTGGCTTCAAATCTTTAATGTTCCAAACCCCTTTGGATTTCCCGTCCGAGTCTTCTAACTCGTACGTCCAAGGCGATACCTTCTTCCTGACTATAAAGGGACCGACAAATTTTGGAGCCAGCTTACTTGTGAAGTACTTGGATGCGTCCGAGAGTACGAAATTCTTTCTCCAAACTATTTGGTTGGGTAAGAGTTGTTCTGGTCGACGACGCAGATTATAATGCTTCATATTCCTCTCCGCAGCACTATCCATGCGTTTTCGGACATCTGCGAACAAATTTTCGAAATCATTTTCCCTAGATCTCCTATCTTGAGTAGCATCATCCCGCGGATCAACCTCTTCCTCGAGTTTCTTCTTCTCGAACTCACCCCCATGCAATACCATCTTCCTTCCGAAGTTTATGTAATACGGAGTATGGCCTATCGTTTCGTGAATCGCGGTCCGTGTTGCGCAGGCAACCTTGGCCAGATTCGAGTCCCACTTGCGATGATTATCGGATACATAGACTGCTAACATCTTCTTCAGAGTTCGGTTGTACCGTTCGGTAGGATTCGCTTGAGGATGATAGTGGGCATTGTAACGGATTTTCACTCCATACGTCTCCATGAGATTCGAAAACAACTTCGACTTGTCGCATAAAACGAGACGAGGAACTCCAAAAACCAAAAACGCATTTTCCTCTATCTCTTTCACCACGGCAGAGGCTGTGGCTG
This sequence comes from Chrysolina oricalcia, assembly GCA_944452925.2. Lineage (NCBI taxonomy): Eukaryota > Metazoa > Arthropoda > Insecta > Coleoptera > Chrysomelidae > Chrysolina > Chrysolina oricalcia. The sequence continues at coordinate 43,625,294 of OX101811.2, forward strand.
TCCGGAGAGGAAAAACCAGGGGAAACTTGCTGAAGATATCCATTACCACCAAGATGTACTGATGGCCTTTACTTGATCTGGGAAAGGGTCCCATCAGGTCTGTAGACACTACCTCCCAGGGACGAGTGGCTCGTGGTTGGGGCGTCATCAGGCCTCTAGGTCCAGCATTATCTCCATTATGGGCTGCACAGACTGAACATCTTCGAACGTAATTTGTCACATCACTTTTAAGCTTCGGCCAATAAAACTTTTCCAGAACTCTACCATAAGTTTTCAGTACGCCCATATGGGCAGACGTTGGATGATCATGAGCTTCTCGTAAAACCGCATCGCGTTGTTCTTTGGGCACAACCTTTTTCCAATTATCCATTTCATATGCCAAACTAGGAAGAGTACTTTGAATATACTTATATAATTGCCCTTCGCAGATCCTCCACTGTGGATATTTCAGAAGTTCGATGTTGACCTTTTCCAACATACCCTTATACCAAGCATCCCTCGTGTTCACAGTTACTTCGTCGATCACCGGTACTGATCTAGACAGAGTATCTGGAACTATGTGATCTTTTCCCTTTCGATGTATAATTTGAAAGTTATATTGCTGCAACCTTACCGCCCATCTTGCCAACCTACCAGCGGGATCCTTGAGGCTCTGGAGCCACACTAACGAGTAGTGATCAGTGACTACAGTAAATGGAACTCCCTCGAGATAAGGTCACAGCTTCTCGATTGACCACAAAACCGCCAAGCATTCTCTTTCGGTCGTGGAATCATTCCTTTCCTGCCTGGTTAACGATCGACTGAGGTAACTTATGACGCGGTCCCCATCGGGATGGGTTTGCACTAAAACTGCTCCTAGGCCATACGCAGACGCATCACACTGAACAACAAATGGTAGGTCGTAGTCAGGACAGTTAAGTACGGGCGCGGTCACCAGACATTCTTTGAGCCTCTCAAAAGAATTTTGACATTCAGGAGTCCAAATGAATTTCCGAGATTTTCTTAGGAGGGCCGTCATCGGTGAAATGAGAGTTGCAAAGTCCGGCACAAATCGCCTGTACCATGAAAAAGTACCAATAACGCTCCTTACTTCCTTGATCGTCTTAGGCACAGCTAGTTGCAGCATACTCTGTACTTTATCAGGGTCAACATGCAACCCATTTCGATCTATAACGTATCCGAAGTACCGTAGCTCAGGTCGACAAAAATGGCATTTGGCAAAACTGACGTTCAATTTGGCCTTCCGCAGCCGTTGAAAAACGTCATCCAGAATTCTCAAATGATCCTCGAAGGTTTGGGTAACAATAACGATGTCTTCGAGATAAACAAAGACATGTGGTTCAAGTTCGGGTCCAAGGACTCGTTCAATTAGTCTCTGCCAGGTAGCGGGAGCGTTGTGAAGGCCGAATGGCATACGCCTGAACTGATAAAGGCCTCGCCCCGGTACCGTGAATGCCGTATAAGGTCTGTATTGTTCTGCCACTGGTACTTGCCAGTACGCCGACTTGATGTCTAAAGTCGAGAGATAGTGTGCATCGCGTAATTTATCCAAGGTACTTGATATCTAAGGTAAGGGGTAGCTATCCCTTTCAGTGACTGCATTCAGCTTCCTAAAGTCCACACAGAATCTATAGCCCCCGTCCTTTTTCTTCACAAGTAGAATGGGTGAGGACCAAGCACTTTTTGATTTCTCGATAACGCCCAACTTTAGCATCTCTTCAAGTTCTTCATCAATGTGCCTTTGCATGATGGGGTTGACCGGATAGTATCTTTGCTTGATGGGGGGTGAAGAAGTAACTATGGTATGCTCCACTAGGTCTGTACATCCCAATTTGTTTCCCATCAGTTCCACACTTTGCTGTACTAGCGCTTCTAGTTCTGAATTCTGCGAAGGAGTGAGAAGAGTTTGACTGCGAAGATGTTCAATGGTATTTACTGTGACAGGCAATTCGGAAAAGCACCATTCATCATGGCGTAGGTCGGGTACTATCCCCATTACCTTCCAAAAATCTGCTCCTAGGATGAGTGTATGAGGTACTTCCAAAACAATCAATACTTTCATAAGCCTCAAACGGTCCCTGACTTGAAATGGTATACAGCATTCCCCAATACTTTGACAACTTTGTCCATTGGCGACTCTACAATTCACCCTTCTACTTGTATCTAATGGTAGGCCTAACCCACTGACCAGTTTCCATCCTCGACTCCCTATAATGGTGGTTGAAGCTCCGGAATCGAGTAATCCCAATAATGTCACCCCCAGAATATTAACTCTCAGATAAGGCCTCTCATCATCCTTAGCATGGTCCAAAATGAAGTCAAGAATCGGTTTTAGTCTATCATTGGTCGAGAAGTTTTTGTTGGCGCGTCTCCCTCGACCAGTTAAGAGCGCCTCAACTCGTTTCCCTCAGTTGAGCACTTTGGACAATTTTTCGTCGTGAATCCCTCCTTTCTACATTTGAAGCAGTACAGTTTCTTCGGTAACGCGCAGTTGATTGCCCTGTGTCCCACCTGGTTACATCGATAACACGTTATCTGACGGCTGGAAGAAGAATTCGATGAGGTGGAGGCGATCTCTAAGCGATCAACGCTTTCTGTAACGTCTACGAATGCAAGATCTCTCTCCAGAACATTTGCTCAGCGACTTGAAGGCTCCACGTAGTTATTCATAGCGTCCCGTCTAGCTTCCATGCTCCTACACATCACCCTGAGTTCGTCAATTGATCTTGGCAGAGGGTCCCTTAATCGATCTTGATAGAAGGGATGCAGGTTACCCCTAATTATCGAAAGCCTTGCGTCTTCCGATATTGGACAACGCAACCGATTAAAATAGCTGGACATTATGGCTAAGTACACCCCAACTGACTCCGACGGATGTTGAGTCCTTTTCTGTAATTCTTCGAATAAGGCCTGATTGTGATTTGATGACAAATACTCGCGCCTGAATTCCTCAACTAGTGCATCCCACGAAGAAACTCTTCGACGACATTCCTTATAGAATTGATAGGCTTTTTCCCCGAATAAGTCTAAGCCAGAATCCAACAAAACATCCTTGGGAACATTTCTGGCCAATCTCAATTCGTCGACTTTTTCCAAAAACGCAGATATGGATACCGACTTCGAATTTCCCGTGAACTTTTCAAGGCCCCATTTATGTGGTGGTATCATCTTCGCAGAAGATAGAGTATGATTGATGGGGGAGACAGGTCGCGGGGAAGAACTAGGAACATTCTGCACCCCAACTTGGAATGCTTGTCCACCAACGGCACCCTGCAATAAACTTAGCATGGGGGGAATTTGTACCAAGTTATCTTCAATCGTCTCTAACTTAGCCAGGAATTCATCATAACGTGTAAGAGCCTCCGTCAACAACTGGGCCCTCTGGTCAATATTCTCTTGAAGTGCTCCAGCCTCCATGTCGCCTATTCGTCCAAAAACATGAGCAAATTTCGTTTCAATCTTCACTGCTTCACTGCTTTCTCTTCCAGTAGTTAGTCCAGCAACTCTTCCTGTCAATTCTTCAGTCAGTTTCTTCTACACCGCTTCAGCATCTTCTTCAAACGTAAACGGGTAGGTTGGATATCTCAGACTATCTCCAGACCTCTCAAATCTCAGAGCCATAGAGAGACGATGCCTCATCTCATCGCAGTTTCCAATCGCTACACAGCGTAGTTTCAGTTCATACTCCAGCTCATCCTTGTCTAGGCGTTTCACTAACATTTTTCGAGCCATTTTGAACTTACCAAACTTACTCACAAAAATATGTAAGCAAATTCAATTTCACCAACAAAAAAAACGATAAAACTAACGCAAAAGAAATACAGGCCCCACGTTGGGCGCCAAATGTAGCGCTCAAATTTTCCGTTACGGAATTTGAATGACAAAAAAAATAATAATAAAAAAAAATAAATCAAATTCCTCTATCAGTATTTCATTAAATATTTATTCTGGACAATTGCCACTAGCAAATCGAAGAAGGGGTGGTTCATAAAAAAGGTGTTCAAGGGCGCCACATGATTCGAGCTGCCCAGAATAAAAGATGGTCTTCAAGTCCTACACCAAACCATGAAATGTAAAGCCCGAGGTATAAAAGTAAAACTGATAACACTATAGAGAATTTATACCGTATATTAACCGTAGAAATAACAACGAAACAAAAAAAACAATCAGCTATATAGGTGCATGTAAATCGATATAACTGATAACACTATCATGTAATTTCTTTTAACTAACGTATTAACCCACTAATCAGATAACCAACAAAATAACTAAATCATACATAAGAATGTAGGAAGGTTGGCGAGTATAAATAAAAACATTAACAAATATTCAAATAAATAGCGGAAATTTCCAAATAAAGGGCGGATTGGAACCCCACTATAACCCAGAGATTAAGCTTAAACTCAGGCGCAGGTCGATAAAAGTTGGTAATACCACGATGTAATTTCCGCTTTCCAAAAAGAAAAATAAATATAAGTAAAATGACAATATTCTCTACGTATCCATTACTAATTATGCCGCAAAATAAAGTATGTTTTCAACCCTTTTATTGAGGTACTTGCGTGACGGGATGATTTTGTGTCCTCTCTCCAGGTAGATCTGGCTCCAAGTTATACCCCAAATACCATTTGGATTGATCTTGGTCAAGTTCCAATCGTAAAAATAAACGTGAGGTGATGATTTGTAGTACCCTCTCCAGGTAGATCTGGCTCCAAGTTATACCCCAAATACCATTTGGATTGATCTCGGTAAGTTCCGGTAGTAAAAAAAAAAACCTTTAAAAGAAAAGAGGGTATCAGGTACAGTAACCTCACAAATATTCAGGAGACGAGTAAAACCACAAAGTAGAACGTGAAATGTACTCCTATAGTAACCCAGTAAAATAGTTATCGCCGATTATCCGAAATAAGAAACGTTCTTGATACTTTAATCTTCCGATCCAATAATAACACTTGATCACCCTGTATAAAATCAGGTTGTTATCAAATGTTTCCAATATAACCCTAAATAAATTCGGGTTGTTATCAAATGGTCACTTGATCACCCTGTATAAAATCGGGTTATTGTAAAATGTTCCCTAGATCACCCTGTATAAACTCGGATTACTATCAATTGTTCACTTGATCACCCTGTATAAAATCGGGTTGTTATAAAATGTTCCCTAGATCACCCTGTATAAACTTGAATAAGCAAGTATATCCAAAATAAATAATTAAATCTAAACGTCATAAGTTCAGACACAAATAATCTTAACACCCTATTTGGAAAATTACTACAGATCCACCATGTAAGTGGAACCAAAGTAACCCCTATGATAATAATCACAAAACTATTCTAGTTGAATAGCTGTATCACCCTGTATAGCTTATGCGAATAGCAAAGTAATGCTTCCTATATACAGTTTGAAAAAGTATACCCGATAGAATTACAAAAAAACTAAACAAATAAATTTAATTTGAGTCCCAGTTTCATCGTGGGGGACCTTTTGTATCAATGTCGAGAAATTCCCTATTTAAAACTTTGAGGGATAAATCGTATATTGAGTACACAAAAGAAACAGGAAATCTTCAAATAAAACCAAAAAAACATATGTGCACCTGGCACACCCTGTAGAAAATTGAAACTGATCAATTACCATTTAACACCCTTCGAGATATGTCAGTGTCAACCCTTATGAGAAATCCTGAGACTGCATATATTCAGAGAAGATTCTGACATACCTCGTAAACAGAAAACAACAGAGATATATAATTAAAATTGCGTTATTTCGTCTATAAAACGAAACAATTCCGAAATGAATCAATATAGCATTGAGAAAATATCACAGGCTGCAAGAAATGTGTGCTTTTCATTTCACATGGAAAAAGAATTCAAAGTGTAAATTGCATTAAAGTTATTGGCTGTGAATTTCACATCTAGTGATTTTTAAAAACGATTCTCTGAGCTTGACAGAATCAAGCTAATGAAATAAACAGTATGATTATGCACTACAAGGAAATGAAAATTATTCTTACCTCCACAGAAGGGTTTTTTTTTCCTAAATCCTTTTTCTCTACAGATAAAAATAACTTTGAAGAATATCGTCTTGGTGAATCGGTTTCGTATCCTAGGTTAAGGGCTGATGAGAGAAAGAAAGACAAATGAATGCCGGTTTTTTTGTGCAAAAATAGTTTGGTGTGACTTACCAGTATTACAGGTCATTCAAATCCCTAAAAGGTTTGTGATCTGCCTCCACAACAACTAATCAAAAAAAGATCAAAGAGGATCCCTTATCACGATGAGTTTACCAGAAGTCGAATCCCCATACGTGGGTAACAATGAAAATTATCGTCACACTTCTAGAAACGTTAGACCTACGTTCCTGCTAGTAACACGAAACACCCAAAAATGACCAGCGATTTCATCTATTTCACAAATTTAAAAAAAACTCAGTGAAGTCAACACTATCCGACTACGATTCCTGCTGTACCACTTTCAGTAAGTACGCCCTTCAATTCCTAGATGTAGCGCATAAGTGATAGCAGGAAACCTACAGTGCTCCTGACATCGATACTGCCGATTCTATTGATTGATTTTGTGTAGCGGTCAGCCGTTCAGCCATTCATGTCGAGATGGCGATACGACCCCGCTATGGAAATAAAGTAAGAGAGTATGAAAGAGGCAACTCGATAAGAAAATTAATATAGTGAAAAACAACGGACAAGCATGAAAAGGGATTATTCGAATAATTAGAAAAAAAACTCTTACAAACTCTGTCACCGAGTTGGGACCCGTTCAGCAAAAAGCTCACATGAAAGCTGCGGAGACAGAGGTCCTGCTACAGCTACATATGGATAAGCCAATGCATGGTGTCTTCTTTCACAACATCGAAGACATTGGCTTATCCAAAAGCATGACCTTTGCCTTCCTCAGGTCGAGTGAGCTGAAGTCGGAGACCGAGGGATTCATAATGGCCTGTCAGGATGGTGTCTTCAACACCCTGGTCTACCGTAGTCGCGTGATGGGTATAGACGTCCCTGACACCCGATGCAGGGCATGTCGTGGGGCACCTGAGATCGTAATGCATTTGCTATCAGCATGCCCATCTTATGCGGTCTCAGCCTATATCCACAGGCATAACGCGGCGGTACGAGTGTTGTACTACCACCTACGAAACTCGTACGGTATAGACGAGACACCGGTGTTGCCTTATGTTCCGGGGGATATTGAGTCCGTGGTGGAGAATGAGAGATGCCGAATCTATTGGAACTACTCATTTCCCACCCTCAGGCAAATACAAGCCAATAAGCCTGATGTTGTCCTCCTCGACCACCAAAGTAGAACGATATTCGTCATGGAGTTTTCCGCTCCAGGCGAAATGAATATCGTTCGAAAAGAGGAGGAAAAACGGACCAAATATCGAGATCTTTCCTTTGAACTCCGCAGGTTATATCCGGACCATTCTGTAAAAATGGTGGTTCTGATTATAGGAGTCTTTGGTGGAATGATGGACACACTGCTCTCTAACTTGAAGATTATACAGGCTTGCCGTAATATGGCAGAATTCCTAGCAGCAAGAATGCAGAAGGCCGTTATCCTTGGTTCGCTCCGTCTACTCAGGGCACACGATTCTCAGACCCAATAGTCACTCACCCTACGGACGTAGGGAGTGGTTATTGAGGTTAACGACACCAGCTCGCCCTCCGGATGGGTCGGAGCAAAGGAGACTGGGCCTGACTGGTACACTCCCAAGGGGAAAAAAATAATAAAAATAAATAATAAATCATAGCCGGAAGAATGCAGAAGGCAGTTATCCTCGGTTCATTACGTCTGCTCAGGGCAAACGATTTCCGTACCCAATAGCTGCTTACCCCATAATTTGAGGAGTGGTTTTTGGGGTAATGATGTTGCCAGCGCGCCCTCCGAATGTATCGGAGCATCGGAGACAGGGTCCGACTGAAGAATTTTAATTCAAATCAGATAAATAATAATAATAATTTATTTGTCCACTGGAAGTTACAATACAATACATATTGTATACAATTGTATACAATTACTATGGATCTTCATCGAGGAACGGCTGAATCAATCAGAAGAAAGGTATTGTCTAATCGAAACTCTTAAATCGTCAAACCATGAGAAACCATCAATATAAGAATTAACTCAGAATTAATTAATCTCAGAAGTCTCATATAAACTTAAAGAGTATGCGTTATATTATGTCAGTATTATGCATTCAAAACTTCCAAATACTAGTAACATCTCACAGAACTCTTGAATCCTCACCTAAAATTCCTCATACAACATCTCGAAATACCATCAAAACGATAATCGTTTAATCATTGACAATTACTTCAGACCAAAATTGCCTTACAAGATTCATTACCAGCCACATTAAATCGAATACGGAATTCCTTACAGACCATCGAATCCTGAACCTACTCTCTCCACACGATGCTGAATACTATTATAAATTGAGAAGTTTCACACATTTCCATTAGGTTCTAAAACTTGCGAATGAGCGTAGAATATTATTATAATTGAAATTGAAATACCTTATCGAATCTTATAGTTTTTTCAAACCACCACAAATACAAACTCCTATACTCTTTATCATTGTTTTCCTATCGACGCTTGAGAAATGCCAGTGATTCTGAGTCACATGAGAGCTTATAGGAATCACAAAAAATTATATAACAAATTCTTGATCTAAACTATGAAATATTGAACCCACTCTGTCCACAAGATACTCAATGAGATTTTACTTGTGACATTCCAAACATTTCTCATAAATTCTCAAGCTTGTGAATGAGCATTATGGCGATTAAAATTGGAATACCTTCTTGAATATCATAGCCTCCTAAAACTCAAACTGTCTGATACAGACTCTTACACTCTGTGTTCGAGATTCCTCGTTGGAACTTGTTAATTCTGTTATTCTGAGCCACATGAAATCTCAAATGGTTTGCATAAAATTGGTTACGGAATTCCTGATAGAGACCCTTCAATAGTGACCCACTCTCTCCATACGATACCGAAAAATGATCATGAATTGTGAATTTCCACTCATTTCTCATATTTTCTCAGACTTGTGAATGAGCATAGAATATTATTTCAGTGGAAGTGGAATACCTCATCAAATCTTATAGTATTTCCAAACCCCACTGCATATTACAAACTTTTCTACCCTCTATCCAAGTTTTTCTATCGAAACTTGTGAATTCTTAGTAATTCTGAGTCATATGATAGCTTATAGGAGTCGCATAAGATTAGATACGGAATTTATGATCTGAACCATTGTATCCAGAACCAACTTTCTCCACATGATACCCGATTAGATTATATTTGTGAATTTCCACAGATCTCTCATAGGTTCCCAAGTTTGTGAAAGAGCATATAATATTATTGTAGTTGAAATTGGAATACCTCATCAAATCTTATAGACTCTGAACCACCACTGCCTAAAACAAACTGTTATACTCTGTATCCTTGTTTTCTTATCAACACTTGTAGATTCTCGATAATTTTGAGTCGTATGAAAGCTTATAGAAATCGCATAAAATTGGATAAGAAATTTCTCATCCAAACCATTAAATCCTGAACCCTCTGTCTCCACAAGATATTACATAAGAATATAGTTGTGAATTTCCGCACATTCCTCATACGTTCATAAGCTTATGAATGAGCATGAAATAACATTGTGATTGAAAGTGGAATACCTCATCAAATCTTATAGTCTCCTTAAACAACCACTGCCTGATACAAACTCGTATACCATGTGTATCGTCGTCAAATAGCTATTTCGTCGTCAAATATTATTGAACTTTGTCAGGTTTAAAGAACTATTTAATGATACTCGTTTTCAACATGAAAATGTATCAATATGACAATGTCAATCAAAATTATCTATTACCCATTCCCGAAATTCTGGTACAGGGTATTCTTCTGGTCGTCGCTACATTCTCCCCATTGGTGAAACTTCTTCCGTGTCTTCTTCTTGTCGTCGTCTTCGTCCGTGTTCGTCATCAGCAATGGGCACAGCTTCGCAACAGCTCTTCTCTGGAGTATTTGTCGTCTGGATTGGGCATAGCTTCGCAACAGGTCTTCTGTAAATTCCTTTTTGTGTCTTCACATAAGCGACGCGTACTCGTCCGTCTGGTCCGGGAAATACTCCAATAATACCCTGTACCAGGATTTCGTGAATAGACGATAGATAATTTTGATTGACATTGTCACATTGATACATTGAAACGAGTATCATCAAATAGTTCTTTAAACCTGATAAAGTTTAATAATATTTGACGGCGGAATAGTTATTTTACGACGATACGTTGACCAATGTATCAACTCTGAATGGTTCCAGTTACAACATATGAAAAATTCAGCCATTTTCACAGAAAGACTTTTTCCCATAAGGTGTGTGCGTGGTCCTTTTGTGGCCTTGCACATTTCGAGATATTTCGAAAATTTCATATGGGTCACCAACTTGACGCTGTGATCCATATACTGAACTTTAAATATTTTCTTTTGTCCCTGAATTGTTTCCGTTTTGAGCAACTTGACGCTGTGATTCATATACTGAACTTTAAAAGTTTTCTTTTGTCCCTGAATTGTTCCCGTTTTGAGCAACAGTAGGCTATAAGCTATGCTGCTGCGACCACCAGCATAGGGAAAACAGTGTGTTAGAGAGAGAGAGAGAGAATCTGAGCATATGTGTGAAAGAGAAAGAGCATGTTGGCTGGCCGCGTGTGTGACGTAGTCTGAGATTTCTCAGTCGAGTGCGTCAAATTTCAATTTGTCAACCGCCCTCTTGCATCCTACGGAACACCCCCTACCACGGAACACCTTCATGTCACTCTGCACTGCGCATAGGCACGCGAATTCAAATTTACTCGCGTGTGTGACGTAGTCGAAGCTGATCCGTTTCAAAGATAACAATTCCCCAGTCGAGAGCGTCAAATGTATTTTGATTAATGTGAAACAATGAAAAAGAAGATAGATGTCAGCCGCGGGGATCGATCCGACCACCTCCAGATTGTGGAGCGGACATTGAACACACTTGGCTACGGACCTCGCTGTAAATGTAGATGAACATGTTGTGGGAAATGTATGTCGTTTTATGCTCATTGTGCAATATACTGTTTTCACACGCGAATACAAATCTGAAATTGTCGGAAGCATATCAACCAATGGAAGAAATAGAAACATAATGATATTCTATGTACAGTGCGGTCCAAAGGTATGGAATAAATTCATTTTTAGCGTTATTATGTATTTTATGAAAAAATCCTGAAACAGGTCAATTTTTATTGGCAATTTGACAATTTACAGTATGAAAATATTACCCCCTTCTTGCACCCCCTCTGAATTATGAGCACCCCCTCAAAAATTTTAAATGAGAAGGGGGGTCGTGTGGCATCTTGTTCGAAAGGGATTTCCATTATCTGTTCAGCAATACTAAGTTTTTCATATTTGGTGCAACCATAACTGAGAAATTTTTTTATTAAAATTTAAAAATATTGACACTGTAAATTATGTATCCGTTGAAAAAACCTGAAACAGGTCGATTGCTATTCTCAATTTGACAATTTATACTTTCTTATCTGTCTTGCTAAAAAAGTCAGGAAAAAGTCGTTGAAGACACCAAAAAATTATTCACAAAACCCATAAATAATATAATGTCAATCTAGTAAACTACTGTTATTTTGATATTTGTGAGTTGCTGGCAGACGTCGGTGTATTGAAAAATATTTTTGTGTGTATTCGATTCATCTATGGCTCATTTATCCGAAACTCAAAGAATAGACATTTTAATTATGCTTGGATGCGGTAATAAAACACGAACTCAAACGGAAGTTTGTGAAATGTTCAATAATAAATACCCTGGTCAACACGTATCACAATCTACAGTTAGCAAAATAGAAACAAAATACCGTGAAACTGAACATGTAAAAACTCGTCAAAAACCAGGTCGAAATGCTGCATTGGATGAGGAGAAAAAGTTAGATGTACTGTTAGCGATTGAGGAAAATCCGCATATGACAAGTAGACAACTTGCCGCCGACAATGATGTAAGTAAATCATCGATATTGAGAGCTTTACATAAAGAAAAATAGCATCCTTATAAAGTTCAGTTGGTTCAGGAGTTAAATGAGGATGACCCTGATAGAATGCAACAATTCTGTGAACTGATGATGGATAGAATCGAAGCAGATTTGCAGTTCATAAACAAAATTGTGTTTTCTGATGAAGCTACTTTTTATTTAAATGGAACGGTTAATAGACAAAACTGTAGATATTGGAGCAGAGAAAATCCTCATTGGATGTGTGAGGCTCACACACAATATCCCAAAAAAGTGAACGTTTGGGCTGGTATCATTAAAAACAAAATAATTGGCCCCTATTTTTTTGAAGGCACAATTAATGGTGAGGTTTATCTAGGTTTTTTGATGAACTTTTTAGTGCCTACATCAAAAAGACTTTTTCCCGATGTTAATGATCCAAATGGAATAGATAGATCAATTTGGTATCAACAAGACGGAGCTCCACCGCATTACACACGTATTGTTCGAGATTATTTGACAGAAGTTTTTCCCAATAGGTGGATTGGCAGACGTGGAACGATTGAATGGCCGCCTAGATCCCCCGATTTGACTCCTCTCGATTACTTTTTATGGGGTTATTTAAAATCAAAAGTATATTTCAATAGACCAGACAATATTGCAGATTTAAAAACTAGGATATCGGAAGAAATTAACAACATAACCCCTGAGGTCCTACAAAATGTTCTACGAGAATTCCAAGATCGCCTTGCTTATTGTCAAGAAGTGAATGGTGGTCATTTTGAACATTTAATTTAACTGTAAAACAAATTGAAATATACTTCCTAAACATTATGTTACATTATTTCCTTCAGTCTATCAACATTTTACATATTCAGAATAAATTTTCTCAGTATTGCTGAACAGAGAATGAAAATCCCTTTTGAAAAAGGTGCAACACAACCCCCTTTCTCATTCAAATTTTTTGAGGGGGTACTCATAATTCAGAAGGGGTGCAAGAAGGGGGTGATATTTTCATACTATAAATTGTCAAATTGAGAATAGAAATCGACCTGTTTCAGGTTGTTTCAACGGATACATAATTTACAGTGTCAATATTTTTAAATTTTAATAAAAAAATTTCTTCGTTATGGTTGCACCAAATATGAAAAACTTAGTATTGCTGAACAGATAATGAAAATCCCTTTCGAACAAGATGCCACACGACCCCCCTTCTCATTTAAAATTTTTGAGGGGGTGCTCATAATTCAGAGGGGGTGCAAGAAGGGGGTAATATTTTCATACTGTAAATTGTCAAATTGCCAATAAAAATTGACCTGTTTCAGGATTTTTTCATAAAATACATAATAACGCTAAAAATGAATTTATTCCATACCTTTGGACCGCACTGTATATACCAGCTTGCGGGCGTCCGTGCGAGAGTGCGTTTGGGCGTGCGTTCGGGCGTGCGGTCGTGCGTGAGTTCGTGTGTTCGTGCGTTCGTTCGTGCGTGCGTTCTTACTTCACAGACGGTTCATATGCATGCATATAATATTTATGTTGAAAAAATAAAACAACCTCATAAAATTTTTCATTTTAGCAAATTAAAAAATACATATTATTCAGGTCGTTTATCACACAACCATTTGAATAAGACGTCAACGTTATGAAGACTTCATTTGTATGAGCGTCCTTTAAAATTATGTGTACAGGATGGAGCCCTGCTGGTATCATCGGAGACGGCTGAAACCCACATTGAGTCTTTATTTTCTTCCAAATTCACAACTCTCGTACGTATATTCAACTGTTGCAGTTTATTATCCAGAAATTGTTTCTTTTGATGACCTTACACGTAAATAATATCAACATCGAATAGGTTGTCTTTGAGGATATCATCTAGCAGTTGATATTCCAAAAAGCCAGAGGAGTTTCTCAGGCCATGAATGCTTTTTTCCAGGAAACAGGCGGTTCGGAGATCTTTTTTACTCTAAGAGAAAAACAGTATGCTTGAGCGTAGTAAAAAGTTGCTACATTGAGCACCAATCCTAATTGCAATCTCCTTAGGCTGGAATTGTTGTTCAATGATGAACCCTAGTATATCTACAAGTGCTACTCTCATGATAAATACTAACAACTATTCTCACCAACGTCAACGTTAGACTAACATCAAATGCGGATCAGTTCCACTTTTTGACAATTTCGCTAAGTGGGTGGAGTTCGTACTTAATATCATGTACTATGTGCAATAAGCTCGAGTGTTTGCTGGAAATCCTTGTGATACCTCCATCTTCAGCTTAACGTCAACAGTGGAATTTTTCGTTGATTCAACTATTCTGGAACAATCGATTGCGAAGAATGCTTTATCGTCAAAGTCATTATAACTCAAAAGAGTATTGTGTCGAGAAGAATATTTGTAGCTAAGTCCAAATTGGATGTAGTTGAAATGAGCTTGAGAAATATCTTTTTTGGTAGAGTTCAAGTGCTTCATTTCTTCGGGGTAAGTTTCACCGTTGAGAGTTAGCGTAATTAGCAATATTGATGTGATTGAATGTGGTAGGATCGTTATTCACTTTGATATGATCTCGATTCACTTGGAAGCATACAATAACATATCGGGGAGTTTCGATATGTGAAGAAGTCTTTACGGCCAATATTTCATTTGTAGCACCAAAAGTTAGAACAGGCATCATATGCAAATCCCATGCTTAGATTGCTCTCAAAAGTTGCAGCTTGATTTGATCACGGGAGGAAATTCGCTTGACTTTCAGCTCAACATTTTCAATTTCCAATTTGACTCCAAATGGGACCGTAGGCACACCAGTAGCTAGTTCAAGAATTTTGAAGCAGTTATTATCATTACCGGCCCGAACCATTCGAATTGTATGTTTATCGTAGTAGATATACTTATAATCGTTGAAGATGTTCAAAAAGTTTTTAAGAGGAATTCGCATGGAGAACGATTGATCAGTAATGTAATAATTGTTGATGGTGTAAGTCCAACCAGCTGTTGCCAAATATTCGGTTTCATCAGCGCCATAGAATAGAAATCTTCAACCGGTACTTACGATACCCAACTCGTGCACACTTTCCTAGTCGTGACCATTTAGCGCACAAGTGATGGATTGAAACATACATGCTCCAGCGTTATTTGCAAAAGTCACCCGCCCTACACCTGTGGTTCTGCCCACTTTTTCGCTGATATATAGCTCGCTGTCGTAGAGTGCATCGTAAGCATCAGACTGATTGATGTTGATTTCGATGACATCATTATTTCGTAAAGACTTCACGTACGAGTAGTATGTTCTCCAGTCTACGTTTTGGATGGATTCGTCTTGTTGGAGTTGGAGGAAAATGTTGAATACTTTAGCCGACAACATGGTAGCCAAGAGATTTGAGGAACTCTGTTTTCAGCAGTTAGGTGACATGGTCAGTCGAAGGTCTTCGTGAAGACTGATGAAGCAAACGGCAATGAGTTATTTTTATAAAAGCTCAAGACCATAATTCCTTCAGCTCCAATCGAATGATTATTTCTTCGTTTAGGAAATCCACTAAATGAGGTGGTTGGGAGTTCCGTCGATTGCGGAACCTGGATCAGAATCAATAGCAAATTCGTAAATTGTATAAGAGGGTCTTTCGTTGAAGAATGCTCCCAACGTAATGTTGCTATCTATGTGTATGGTCCTTACTTTCATAATATTGACAGGCAGATCGGATGTGTAATGCACGTTTGGTTTTAGAACACTCGAAGAAAATCCCATTATGTTTGCCAGAGAATTTTCCTGCGAGGTAAAATCAATGGCGTACAGTTGACAAAATATTTCGCTATTCAGCTTATTAGTGTTCGGTTTGAGATAGAATAATTCGTCAGGTTTGTCAGCAAATATTTTTGGTACAATACATTTCCTCAATTTCGTAGGCTTCAACAGGAATATCGATACTATTTCTCACCTTCTTTTTTTAATCCTTAATAATTTCGTAATAATTGAACTTGGTACCCTCTTTGACGTTTGCTATACTGTTGAATGAATGAAAACTAATTAGAGCTAGTCCGTATTCGGAATCAGCTTCCAATAGAATAGGTGGTGTGAAATCAATGGAAAGCGTCGAAGAATGAATTTCCAGAGTAAACAGCATAGACATGACTGATATAGTACCACCAGTGAAATGTCTTCAATAATAGAAACAACATATTATGTTGAAATCATTTATTCATACAATAGTTACATTCGTTCTCAATCGCAGGCATTGCGAAGTGAAAACTTCAGGCAGAGATGTTCGCAATTGAATTGATCATAATTTTGATATTGTTCATTGTTTTACATAATGTTAACACCGTTCCCCAAATATTGAACCAGTTCGAGCGGAGGTTTCAGATTGTCAAAACTATCAAAATATTCCACAATGTTACCAAATTTCCCGTTAGCTACCCAGTGAGTACCCATATTTTCCTAAAATTCCAAGTTCAACACAGAACATACTCTTTGTCGGGGTTGCGTTGGTAACGTATTACGCATGAAGACTCTCCAAAAATTAGGTATTTTCATTTTACGAGCAAATTTTTCTTTTTTCACATAGTATAAAGCTCTATTAGGTAGCTTCTTTAGCGGTTTTTTTTGTTCCTTCAAGTAGAGACCTTGTGCATGTTTTTGTTTCTTCAAGAATAGTCCGTATTCTCGAGGTGTTTTACGCAGATATAGTCCGGAACCCAAATGCTCCATAACCTTATTGTGACGGTGATCCTCTACAAACTTCTTTTTAGCACTCTTTGCATCCAATACCGTCTTTGCTACTGCGCTTGCCCCACCCACCAACAAACCCAAAGCTGAAAGTCCAGCAAATATAAGTATGAGAGGTAGGATGTCACCTGACTTGGATCCCAGCGGAATTATTTTCGGGATACGTATCCGTTCACGACCTCCAGCTTTTTTGACTGCTTCCTTAGCCGCTCTCAGAGCCAATGTGATGGATTTTCCCATATCACTGTCATTGTGGGACGACCAATCCTTGAGAATTTTTTCCAGGACATTGTTGCTGAAGGATTTTGTATCACCCATGCCAAACTTACGTTTTGATTTCATTGCACCGGTAACGAAGAAAGCGCTTGTTTTTTCGCCAAGTTTTGCGTTTTTTTGATTTCACTCTTGCCCAGGCCTTTTGTTGAAGAACTTTATCAGCCTCATACCGGCCTTCGAGAGATTTGTCTTGCGAATATGCGATATCGTGTTGTTTGCGAGCCGTGTCTAGTGAATTGATACCAGGATCTCCTCTTTCAAGTCTCTCTTTCATATGAGTACCCGGCTCACAGTACTGAAATCCAGGTATATGTAATTCGAACGGTAACTCATTGATGATCGTATCGACAACAACTTCACCTTGATATGTCAGCATTGAGAAGTCTGAGGTGTCATCTCTTTTCATAAACATACACGCACTTTTATCATTTCTCACACCATGAAGGTTGTTCAACAAGAAAACACGTTACCTAACGAAAACTTGGATTATTTAAATGATGATAATGTTATGGTGGGTCGAAAACATGGCAAATTGTTACCAAACTCATTTCGTGCTATCGTTTGTGGTCCGAGTGGTTGTGGAAAAACGAACACTGTAATCGCGGTGTTGATCCATCCCGAAATTTGAAAATGTTTATGTCAGAAATACTGGAAAAAGTCAAAGGCGTTCATTTTTTCCCGTTCACGGAAAACGAAAATGTTATTAGTCCCCAAGATGCTGAACAAAATTCCATTTTCATATTAGATGACATTTCGTGTGATTCACAGCAAGAAATGAGCGAATATTATTGCATGGGCAGACATCGAGGTATTGATCCTCTATACATAGGACAAACGTAGAGCAAGGTGCCCCAACAGCTTTTGAGGGATAATCGTAATCAAATCGTGCTCTTCAAACAAAATGAAGTGAATTTGAAACACGTATATGATGAGCATGTTTCTCCCGATGTTACATTTGAACATTTCAAACGAATGTGTGCCGCTTGTTGGTGTGAGAAGTATGGCACATTAGTCATTGCAGAGGATTTCGATTTGAATGATGGTCGCTATCGCTAAGGTTTTGATGAATATAAAAATGTGTTACAGATGTGTATAACATCATTCTTAAACATGAATCCAATAAGCAAAGAGGTCAATGTCAAACGGAAGAATAAAATTATCGAAATTGCAAAAGGCATTCGAAAGAAGTATCTGGCTTTGAAATTGGCTGAATCCGAAGATGATGAGACATTGCAAACATTCCTTAAACCTCTATCTAATCCTTCGAGGAAAATAGCAAATAGAACCACACCATCAGGTACAACCTCAATCAAAACTGAGGCGAAAAACAAAACCCAAACAAGAAACTTTTTCTTGTTTAGGTTTAAGAAGAGCGTGAAACGACTCCATTTCAATCTCTCGAATATTTGACAGGAACGCACGGTGATGAAGAAGATGAAGACATTTTAGGCGTAGATAATCTAGATCAGAGCTTTGCGTCAGGCATGGATGAACGAGTTCTAGAGGAATAAATTGATCAATATCCGGCAATGGCTCATCCATAAATTTTGAAATATTTTGAAAATAACAAAGAAATCGACAAGATCTACGGTCCCATGTATGATTCATATGATTCAAAATGGTTTCTTGGTTGAAAAGTAATAAATTTTGACAAACGCAGCTGGTATATATGAATTGATATTTCTCAACAGACCTGAAAACTATGACGATGAAGATTTTCAAGTATAAAAAAACATTTTAAATTCATCGAGCGCTCATAAAGACAGTCACCAAAAATACAAGTACACCGGCATAATTAAACCACTGTTTCCCAAAGAGAGTCAGCGTAAGCCATCGACACGTACCAATTTTCCTAAAACACCTCAGCCACCGACGGGTAGCTGTTTATTTGAAACACCTATTGCAATGACATATAATAAAAAACTCATGGCATATATTTATAGGGATGATCCCAACGAACTATATGCACGCCTCAAATTATTGATAGCCTCTCGGAATGCTGGAAATACTTCACAAAACAACGAGATTAGGGCCATTGAGAGTGAAGTCGAAGAGGCAAATATAATTCGTCTCCCCTTATAAGACGACAGGTACATCAACATATTCAAAATGGTTATCGATAAGTTCGGACGTAGCAGCTCAAACAAAAAGTGAAAATCGGAACCTTCTGCGCCATCTGGAGGTGGTTTGTTACACACGCCAGACGGAAATATAGATTTTGGTAATTTGAAATTGAGTAATGTCAAACGACCTACCATCGGTACGGATGCAGCTAATAAGGAATACGTGGATGAAATCAATGAAGTAATAACCAATCAAGTTAATGGAATGCAAGCTGAAATAAGCAAAATATCCAGAAATTGATAAAACTAACGGAAAACAAATTCTTAAATCAACATACAGCCACCTGAAAATAGCTGGGACGAGAAAGTTCAAAGTCGGTGATTGATGTTTTGCGCATCAGTAAAATGAAACACGTTTTTGAAAAAAAGGTTATATACCCAATTGGACGACGGAATTATTCAAAATTATCAAAATTACCATCACCAATCCTGCTACCTTTATGTTGGAAGACATGCATAATGTGTCAATCAAAGGAGCCTTCTACGCAGATGAATTACAAAAAACTGCGAATCCTGACATCTATCTTGTGGAAAAAGTATTGAGAAAAAAAAATAAACAAAATTAGCAAGCACAGCAGTTGGATAGAAAACGTTGATTTTGTATAGAATCTTATGAGAAATACACACATCAACCAACGATGAGAAGGGGTTTTTCAACATTTTTCCAATTTTCACCCCACCAACTTCTATATATATATATATATATATATATATATATATATATATACTGGGTGGAGCACCCAAAAAGAAACAGATCGAGTATCTTCAAAACGCATGTGTTGTGAATAAAATGCAAAAACATGTCGATTTTTAATCCAAGGAAGACATCTACATATCATAACCTCAACTGTCATACCTCTTCCCCCACCCCTTGGGCACTATCATCCAAATAATTTAAATAGGGAAAGTAGTAAGTGTGACACATCATTGAAAAGGTAATTTCATAAGGTATTCAGCCAAGTCAATTTTTGACACCTAACTTTTTATTTTGGCACCCTCTTGCGGGAAAAACAACTGTTCCGTATTCCATATTATGATACTGCATTTGCAAGCTATTTTGACATAAATTCAGTGACAATGCATTATGGAATTTTTCTAAGAGAAAAAACAAAATTGCGGCTCCAAAGTGGTGGACATGATTTGCAATTATGGTCCGATTCGATTCAAAATTGATATCTGATGGGTTTCAAAGTCGAAAATTATGATTTATTTGTCAATGCAAAAAAACAAGATGGTGGCTCCATGATAGCGGACTAAATTTGTAATTCTGGTACGATTAGAATCAAAATTATGTATGTGGGGATTTTCGGGGTGAAAAATTATGATATTTTTGTCAATGCAATAAACCAAGATGGTGGACGAAATTTGTAATTGTGGTTCGATTTGATTCAAAATTGGCATATATGGATTTTACAAGTTTTCAGTATGACTAAAACGAATTAATTAAATTGATATAAAATGCTTTTATGAAAATGCGCTAAAAAGGAAATAATACATTTTTTTCAAATATGTATAAAAATATGATAAAAATACCTATTTTGTACTCACGGCAAGCTTTCGAATCTGTTACGCACAGAATAACTTCTGCCTCTCATTTAAAAAAAAAATCATTTCCTTTTTAGCGCATTTGTATGAAAACTTTTCTCCATCAATTTGAATAATTCATTTTAGTCACACTGAAAACTTGCCAATTTTGAATCGACTCGAACCACAATTACAAATTCCGTCCACTGTCTTGGTTTTTGCATTGATAAAAACATCATGATTTTTCACCCTGAAAATCCCCACATACTAATTTTAATTCGAATGGGACCAGAATTACAAATTTCATCCGCCATCTTGAAGCCACCATCTTGTTTGTTTGCATTGATAACAAATCATAATTTCCGACCTTCAAAATCACCACATATCAACTTTGAATTGAATCGGACCATAATTGCAAATCATTTCCGCCACTCGGGAGCCGCCATTTTGTTTTTTCTCTTAGAAAAATTCCATAATGCATTGTCACCGAATTTATGTCAAAATAGCTTGCAAATGCAGTATCATAATTTGGAATACGGAACAGTTGTTTTTCCCGCAAGAGGGCGCCAAAATGAAAAGTTAGGTAGCAAAAATTGACATGGCTGAATTCCTTATGGAATTACTTTTTCAGTGATAAGTCACACTTACTACTTCCTATTCAAATTGTTTATGTGAAAGCACCCAAGGGATGGGGGGAGAGGTTTGACAGTTGAGGTTATGATAGGAAGATGTCCCCTTGTATTAAAAATCGACGTGTTTCTGCATTTTATTCACAACCCATGCGTTTTGAAATTACTCGATCTGTTTCGTTTTCGGTGCCCCACCCTGTATAATGTTTTGAAGTCTTGAAGTCAGTTTTTCTTGTTACAACCTGAGTGTGAGCATGTACACCGACAATGATAGTGTTTATGGTAGCAGCCAAGATTCTAACGCGTTTGAAATTGATATGAATGATGGTCCTGATTACTATTCGCTAACCCTCGAAAACCGAAATAACGAACTGAATCGAGCGCTCCAAAGGAATGCATTGGCTGCATGTGAAAAACAACACCAACTTCTACTGATGGCCCATCCTATAGATACTTACGAAATTCGTTGTGGGCTGAGTCCAGCCAGATGCTTCAGTCCTTGCATCATTTTGAAGCAAACATATTTTTATCGAAGCATACTATTCGGTGCCATTGAAATTCTACATAATATAAAAATGAATTTCTTCTAAGCAGCAATTGGATATCCCGATGAGGATTCCATTACAACGGCCTGCGGAGACTTTGTTGATGTGATGCAATTCATCGAAAGCGATGTAAAGCAAATCACCATTACCAGAGGAGACACCAAATTGGACTTCCTTGAAAAAGACACTGATGCCATTCTTAAGTTACATAAAGCAGTGTTGTCAAATAGCATTGAAATGTTGGATAATTTGAACTTTTGTGTATACTACAAAAATTTGTTGCATCTTATCAAAACCCAATTTTATAGTGACAGAACAAATTTAACGTTTGGAGAAATTATGTACATTCGTTTTGAAATTATACCATCGGACTCTAGTTTATATTTGAATGCTCTTAGAGAAATCATAATTTATTGTGAAAATCATTCGTTCAAAGATTTGGAAATAAATGAAAAATAAGTTTTCCTTTGTTTTATTCCAGAACGAAGAAAACGAAACAGATTTACACGTAATCATTCATTATATAAAAAACATATACAATTGTGGAAGAGAGATGAAATACATTTTGTTGCCATGGTCATTGTCCAGGGGGGGAGAGAGAAAAAGAAAACATTGTTTTTGTTGATTTTCATAAAAATGATCAATATCGCTGTCATCTACATAATTTCCTCTGAAACGACGTTTTATAGGAGGCGAATGAAGGAACTTGTCGCAAGAATTATGATCTTTAATTTCAAATAGCAATTCAGAAAAACAACTGTTGCACCAAAAATGCATGTTTTGATATAAATTTTCAACATCATAATAATGATCATTGATGGTAATCAATTTTATTTGCAATTTTCTATGAGTACGATCATTTTTATTAAAACATGGATAACAAACACGCAAGTGAAATTTGTTGATCCTGTTGTAATTTATCCATACGCAATAGCGATCTTCGTCTTCGAAAACATAACCCCAATCGTTTTGGGTTAATATTGCATTTTTTAATAAAGTTTTTATACCCCTATCACAATGTTCGAATTCAATACCCTTCAAACTACAAATTTGATCATTTTTGGCCACATGACGCATATAATGCCACTTGAAATCTGCGTATTTTTTTATGATTTCCTTTGTTAATACCCAAAGTAGTGGCGAAGCTTCGAGAAACTCAGCTGCACAATATAGGTTTTCGCATATCGTTTTTATGCTCAGTTCTCGCAATGATCTCATCTGAAAAATTGAAACAAAAACCCAAATACCCTTCTAAAGTATGATGACCCCACGGTTATTTATTTATTTATTTATTTATTTCTCGAAAACATACAGGGATTAACCTAATAACATGTTTCCATTCAACTTGTTTATATACTATAAGCTATAATTACTACTAATTTAATGTATTTTATCTCAATGTACCTACAATGAATAATAAAAAAAAATCAAGATGAATTATGATAATTTCAACCTGATGGATGTGGCTGTGATTTCAATTGAGGAGTGTTTTTTGGATGTGTAATCATTGAAAGGTTGTTGAGGTTGGAGAAGTGATTTATGTAGTTCATTTCTAAGAACTGGGAGAGACACGGTATGCATACCTAAGGTAGGAACGGCTTGTAATAATTTGTTAACAAGAGTACACATTTTATTATTAATGAGTGGCACTTCAGGGATATGAAATGAGATATTTTTTAGACGCAACACCTGTTTCGGAACATACAGTTTGAGCTGGGATAGCAAGAACTCGCAGTTAATTTTGCTTGTCACAATATTATAAACAAAAATTATTTTTTGTATTTGTCTTCTATTTTCAAGTTTTATTAGATATTCCACCGTGTATTGCATTTTCAATAAACATGATTTCATCAACATCATTCAACAATTCTAAAGTACATTTGATATACTTCAGTATAGCATCCCACGTGTAACCTGGCATGGTACAATACCATGATGGGTCCAGCCCATGGGTTGCTGAACATTTCTGTCGAAAGTTTTCAAATACATCAGACAGCAACAATACATCTGTTTTCAAATATAGGTCCAAAATTTTGAAAATCTCCCAAACTCTCTGAGCATGAGCATCCTTCTGGCCGGTAATGTGAGCATCGTTCAATTTATTATAAAAACATTCTTTCGGGGGCAATGATGTTTCATTCAACTTTTCCATACAATCTATATGATCGTAAGGAAATGCCCCCTTCTTGGTCAACAGCGTGAATTTTTCATCATTCAAGTGAATTAATTCTTTTCTCAATATTTCCATATCTTTTTTATTTAAAATTGATGATAATTCATCCAAAGATGCTCCCATGAATCAAAAACAGTCAATGAATCATAATTTTATATCTGTACCTTCATCGTACAGTGTGAATGAAATGTATTTTTCCTTGTTTGTTGGAAGTATGCTCATACGTCCCCTCTTACTCAAATCACTTGTCATGATATGGCTGTGGTAACTTGAGAGATTATGGAACACGATGGCACTTCGAACAATTTTCGAAAATTGAGATTGCATGCTTGTTGCGCAAGGCCTCGGTACTCTTTGGTAAAATGATTGTAGTCACGTACTATGATGTTTTTGGAGGAAAAAGATTTTTCACAAATGTGACAAATAGTTTTCCCACATGTATTTGGATTCTTAACCATCGACACGATCGTCTTAATTTTTTATTGGATGATTACAGCTATCCTTGACATTTCATTCGCAAACCATTCCATGCAATCACAACCACGATGACTATTGAGAAACGATAACGAATCATCGAAGTCACATTCCACAAAATATCCATCACTATAAGCCACATGTTTTTGAAGCTTTTTTGGAAGCTATTTTGGAAATGAAATTTTGCCTTGATTCAATTGGGAACGAAGCTCCTCATGATATTCTAATTTCTGTTCAGAACAAAGATTATTGACGCATCTATCGCTAAAATACATTTTATGTTTATTAAGTTGAGTTGACAATAATTTATATATATATATATATATATATATATATATATATATATATTTATATATATATATATATATATATATATATATATATATATATATATATATATATATATATATATATATATATATATATATATATATATATATATATATTTGCCCAACGTATAAAGTGAGGTCCGCTTGTGCAAAAATTACGGAAGTTGTGAGGACCATGTCGAAGTGAGGTCCGTATACGGACCTCACAACGTTTCTGCCGTTCCCTGTGGAGGATCCTCCTCTGTACAAGTTCAGTGACTAACCTAAAAATCGTTCTGAGTGAGACAGATATAATGTTTCGTTCCATTTTGTGCATTCACTACTGTTAGTTGAAATATCGCGTGAAACATGTGGTCCTCACTTTGGTAGAAATATAGAAAAAATCGTATATTGTAGTTTGGGGATTCGCCACTTGAAGGCGCTGCTGAGAATGTATACTTTCTGTACGTGCGTATTCCGTTCCTTGTGGGATTATATGGTCAGCACTGAGTGAGGTCCGAAAATGTGGCAACATATCGTGTTACGCTAAACACATTTATGTTTATTAGGTAATGAGTATCACAATGGTTCAACTCATTTTCTCTACTTTTGCAAGTTTTTATTGAAAATGCTGTTTGTCAAGTATGTGAATGAGTAATTCTGAACCTGCTGAATTAGTTCTATAGGGTTAAATAATTTGTGAATCGAAAACTACCCCACAACAACCATCCGAAGTAGAAAAATCTTGAAACAGTTGAAATGCCCAATTCTCTAGGTTTTTTGACGGAAATTATTTTTTCCAAATCTGCTGAATACATACTATAGAGTGAAATAAATTTTTGAACCAAAAACTACCCCTTAACAATTTTCCAAAGTAGAAAAAACCCAAAACAGTTGAAAAACCCTTTGCTCGCGGTTTTTTGACAGAAATGAAATGTTCTATAGCTGCTGATCACTTTCTATACGTTCTACATGGTGAAATAATTTGTGAACCAAAAACTACCCCTCAACAACCCACCAAAGTAAAAAAATCTTAAAACAGTTGAAATACCCTTTGCTTGAGGTTTTTCTGACAGAAATGACTTATTCTTCTCCTGCTGAATACTTTCCATAGGGTGGAATATTTGTGAATCGAAAACTACCCCTCAACAATCCTCCGAAATGGAAAATATCTTGAAATAGTTTAAATGCCCGTTGCTCGAGGTTTTTTCACAGAAATTTATTATTATTCAACTGTTGAATACGGTCTATCAAGTGAAATAATTTCTGAAGCAAAAACTACCCCTCAACAACCCTCCAATGTAGAAAAATCTGAAAATAGTTGAAATACCCGTTGCTCGAGATTTTTTGCAGAAATGAGTTATTCTGTACCTGCTGATACATTTTACAGGGTGGAATGATATGTCAAACAAAAATTACCCCACAACAACCCTCCGAAGTAGAAACTTTTTGAAATACTTGAAAACCCCGTTGCTAGACGTTTTTTGACAGAAATAAAATAATCTACACCTGCTGAATACGTTCTATGTAGTGAAATGATTTGTGAACCAAAAACTACCCCTCAACAACCCTCCGGAAGTAGAAAAATCTTGAAACCCGTTGCTCGAGGTTTTTTGACAGAAATTATTTATTCCATTCCTGTTGCATACGTTTTATAGGGTTAAATGATTTGTGAACGAAAAACTACCCCTCAACAACCCTCCGAAATGGAAAAATCTTGAAATATTCAAAATACCCGTTGCTCGATATTTTTTGAAAGAAATAAATTATTTTTCACCTACAGAATATTTTTTATATGGTGACAAATTTGTGGACAAATACAAAACTCTTGAAATAGTTGAAATGCTCGTTGCTTGAGGTTTTTTGACAGAAATTGATCATTCTATAGCTGCTGCATATGTTGCACAGGGTGAAATGCAGTGTGAACCAAAAACTACCCCTCAACAACCCTCAGAACTGGAAAAAATTTGAATCATTTGAAATGTCCGTTGCTCGATATTTTTTGACAGATATTGATTATTTCTTACCTGCTGAATATGTTCTATAGGGTGACAAAATTTGTGGATCAAAAACTACCCCTGAAAAACACTCCAAAGTAGAAAAATCCTGACACAGTTGAAGTGCCCGTTGCTCGAGGTTTTTTGACGGAAATGAATTATTCTTCACTTTCTCAATACGTTCTATAGAATAAAACAGCTTGTGAATCAAAAACTACCCCTCAACAACCCTCTGAAGTTGAAAATTCTGGAAACAGTGGAAATTTCCGTTGCACGAGATTTTTTGACAGAAGTTGATTATTTTATACCTGTTGAATACGTTATAAAGGGAAAAATTATTTGTGATACGAAAACTACCCCTCAACAACCCTCCAAATTTGAAAAATCTCGAAAGAGTTGAAATTCCCGTTGCTTGAGGTTTTTTCATGGAAATAAATTATGCTACATCTGTTGAATACGTTTCGAAGGGAAAAATAATTAGTAAATCAAATACTACCCTTCAACAACCCTCAACAAAATCTTGAAGCAGTTGAAATACCCGTTGCTCGAGGTTTTTTTGATGGAAATGAACTATTATATACCTGCTCAATACGTAATATGAAGTGATATAATATGTAAACCAAAAACTACCCCTCAACAAACCTCTGAAGTAGAAAAATTCTGAAAATGCCCGTTTCTCTAGGTTTTTTGATAAAAATGAAATATTCCACACCTGCTGAATATATTTTATGGTGTGAAATCATTTGTGAACCAAAAAAATACCCTTTAAGAACCCATCGAAGTAGAACATTTTTGAATTTTCCTGGCGGAAATGAATTATTCGACACCTACCAAATACGTTCTATAGCGTAAAACTACCCCTCAACAACCCTCCGAAGTAGAAAAATCGGGAAACAGTTAAAATATCCGTTGTTTGTTTTTTTTTAATACAGAAATGAATTATTCTACGTCTGTTGAATATGTTTTGCAGGGCAAAATAATTTGTGATCCAACAGCTACCCCTCAACAACATTATATAGAACGTTATAAGCAAGTTTAGAATAATACATTTCCGTCGAAAAACCTCGAGCAACGGATATTTGTAAATAACATAAGCAAAAATAAAAACCGTTGCTGGGAAAACCGTTGCTGCTTGTGTTAATTCATTCATCTGTACGATCTGGTGAAATATATAGTCCGTCAGCCCGCTGCCAAAATGTATAATGATTTCATAACGTATGCCATGTAGGGTTTTGGTAGTTATAAATATAATGATCAATGAACTAGCAAACTTAGCGCTTGCCCGTGGAATAAAATGATACTAATAATACTTTTTTTTTTCTCAAATACATGCATAAACACTTATAGAATTTGTCAGAAACTAGTTGATTGTTGTGGATTGCATGAAGAAATCACGTATTCTAATGATAGTTTAGCGTATGCCAAGCATACCAAACGATTTTTCATCGAATAAAAATCAGACGGAAACCGATCGGCATTCGTGTCGCGTTGTTCCGAAGAGACACCATATGCCCTCAAATGTGTTGAGAAATAGGTAATTGTTGAATCTATATGTGTTTTCGCATGTCTTTGGGAGAATTAAGTGTAATGAAAATTATAATATAATTATAATATAATATAATTACAATAATAATTATTGTTATTGTAATGTTCCACGTGCAAGCGCAAATTTTGCTTGTGCATTGATCATTACATTCACAACTACCAAAACCTTGAAGGGAATACCTTATAAAATCATTTAACAATTTGGCAGAGGGCTGACGGGCTTATAGAAAGTGAATTTTGACCCACTTCCAGTGGACCGATCAAATTGAAATTTGGAATGTGTTCCTCTTTTCTGTGACAATACGGGATTGAACTTCTGTTAGAAAAACTGATGAAAGAAGCTTTTGGTTTTCGTGATCGGAGATTATGAATTTAATATCAAAATAAATGAATTCAAGATGGCAAACTGCGAATTCTGTTCTTATGGTCTGATTCTATATGAAATTGGAATACTGAGTATTTGGGAATATAAGATCATGAAATAAATTCAAGATGGAGGACGAGCTTTGGGATTATGGTACGATTCTATTCATAATCGGCACTGGGGGGATATTTCAGATTATGAATTTTAGGTCCAAATTGATAAATTCAAGATGGCGGACAAAATCTAAATATACTATGAGGGAGTTTTCGAGGTTTCAGGATTGCGGAGTTTCTGTGATCATTGTACGTTTTTAGTCAAAGTTAATGTATAGGTTTTTGAAGTCAGAGATCGTGAATTTTGACAAAAAGATTAATGATTCAATCGATCATTGGATGCTCATCAAATCGAAGAGTTAGAATACACAATATTGAGTATCAAGAAGCCCTGGTATACTGAAGCTCTTATGGAAATGAACAGAACGGGGAATATCTGATTGCTTATAACTAAATATACGAAAGAAAAAAAAACATTTAAAGACAAGCTTTCATTCAAATTCAATGAAAAGGAATGAATAACATTGAAAGAAAGAAAATTCAAAACTCCGATTGAATACACTGAAAAGGAAAAAATGTCTGCTTCAGATGTGTTATGTCGGTTATTCTGTGAGTAACACATTCAATAGCTAAGAATTGTTATTTTTGCTCACAGAATACCCTATATCACACATCTAATTATTTCTGGTTTCAAAGAGAAACAAACACCTGTTAAATCTAGGAAACATCATCGGAATCAAGATGAAGTAGCTAGGAATTGGAGTTCCTCTTGAACATTTGGAGGATGTAGGCCTAACATTTCCGTAGTCAATGATCTCCAAATGTCCGCCGTTCGTTGAAAGAATGAGTCCTGGTGAATAGACGTCAGTATCAAAGGTGACAACAAGAGGTGTGATGACTGAACTTGTTGATGGAACTGATGAAGGTGAAACGGCCAAAGATAGTTCAGAAGAGATTGGGTTATCAAAACATCTCAAGGAGTGAGACAGTTCACCAACCTCTCTGCGGTGTGCCAGATAAGTAAGGGAATATGTGCCCTTTTTAAAATATTTTATTTCTATTTATGATTCAATGAATTGTCATGTTTGGTATGTTTATTTATATCGTATAGGATTATGGCAACGAGCACCGTCCTGGTATAGCAGGACATCATGTGTCTTTGTTGACAAGCGCTCAATGAGAAAAATGCAGATTTCTTTTTTTGTTTATCAACTTGTTGTTTCTCTTTCTTATTTAATATTTCGTCGAATACATTTATTCTTTGTTTCACCTATTCTCCTATCTTTTTACGAAACTTCCAATCTATATATCAATCTTTCTTTCAGATGGACGAGAGATGGACTAATTTAATCGATTCTGATTGATTGTCTAGCAGATTTTAGTATAATGTGAATCGAAGGGAAGTCCATATGATTCATTATCCAACGCTGTATTGCCAGTAAAGCAGTTGTAACGCTGTATTGCCAGTAAAGCAGTTGTTTTTTGTCAGAGGGTTGCCTTATATTCCTCACTTATTCGATTATCAGAAAGAGATAAATTTTTACGTCAAAATTTTCACTTAGTTGAGATAGGAGTGCAGCCCCCAAACTAACACTGAAAATTTTAGATTCTGTCCAAAGAAACGACAATCGTTTAGTCGCTCAAAACTCGCTCACTTCTATGGAACACAAAAATATTGAAAAATCCGCGAAGTATTGGCTGGGAAAGTAATTGTTTTCTGTCATATTTCCAGTAAGATTTTTGGAAAGAGGGGTGATTTGACTTTGTCAGATTTCATAAATGACACTATACAGATAATGAATATTAATTTCTTTATGAATTACTCTTCATATTCTTCAAATATATCGTTGTATTTGTTTTTTATTTATCCTGACAATATTCAAAAACATACCATGCCTTCAATTACTTAATTTTATTGAATGAAACGAAATCGAAATACCCCTCTTTCCACACATTCCCGCAAATTGGCCAATATTTGACAGAAAACGTTTTCTTTCCCTAACGGATATTGAATTAAATCTGACATCTATTTCTGCAACGTTCCTCAAGGAGGTCACAATTTCAAGTGCTGATTGTGATCAAATATTGGATATTATGCCTCAAACTTCAACTATCAAGCCTTTGAATTCTATATTTCTATTCTTGTCAATCACATTCAATTATCTTGATATGAAGAAAGAAATTGAAAGCTTACTTTTGTAAATACCCTAACTTAGAAACTCATTTACTCACAGTTATGTGTTTGATAAAGCACTACTGCTTTGCAATAGTTATATTTTGTTTTGCTTCACCTCATGAATACTACTACTAATATTATTCATCTCTCATTTGTACTACTTAGGTTAAGTGTAAGAGTGCCCTAAACTAAACTTTGCTCATTTCGTACCGAAGACTATAAAGTCAATTTATTATTGTTTTTATCATTTGATTTGAAATGACCATCTGCAGGCATGTTCCAAGATTTTTGCATATCTTCAGTGCTAGGGTTCGTCGAACAACATAAGAATCTTCCTGTCACACCAAGTGGATGGTGCCCTCCAAGCATTAATTACCCCCATCCAGGAATGCAGTCGCGACTTATAAATATGTCAATTTATGCGACTCACGATATGTCAATATTTTTATTTAATTCATTTAATTTGTATCATACTCTCCATATCAAACTTTGCTTTCGTTGACGAATAAACCGCCAGTACTGACTAACAATCATAATTTTCGGACTTTACTTGGCAGAAGCTCATCAAACTAATAATAAAAATAAATTAAGCAATCCAGACTTCTGCAGTCAACCTAAACAATAGGTATAATCGACGGCAACAGAAAACAACTAGATACACTAATGATTGGCAAAACCATGTGGGTTGAGACATGTTTTAGCGTTGAGATTGGGATAACATTGCAAAGTAGTTCTTGTAGAATACTTTGCCAAGAATCTATCAGATATAATTCAATTGTCGCAGGGGGAAGTATTTGTTTTCTGCTAGATACTTGCCGATGATTATACCTATTGTACAGGTTAAATGCAGAAGTCTGCATTGCCTAATCCATTTCTACCAATAATTACAATTTTTGCTTGTCTGTACCGTCACATGTACCGTAAAGTGCCTATCGTGTGTGAATTTGTGAAACTTGGCAACGTTCAGTGGTCCTCACTTTATACACCTCATACTAATAATTAGGTTATACGGACCTCAGTTTGGTAGGATTCTGCAGACAAATAAACGGACCTCACAATGATATCACTGAAGTATGGTCCTCAATTCGTTCCGATATACTCGTAAAAATCAAATTTGAACTGTTCAGTAATTCAAGCGTATATTGGATAATCTTGGTGCCCCCTACTCTGAACAAGAACAGAAAAGGCTATGACGAGTGTCTAACACCTCTCCTTCCAGTGGTCCTCGCAACGTTGATTTTACGGTGTGTCCTCAGTTTGATAGTTGGCGCTATATATATATATATATATATATATATATATATATATATATATATATTTATATATTGTTATGAAAACTTGGCAGATAATAAAAAAGTGGGTCAAAAAGTTTCAAAATTATATAAAATATCAGAAAACCCAAACAAATACGATGCCTCAACTCTGAAGACTCTTACAACTTCAACAACATACTAAAATTTCAGTAAAAAGCAGTCAGAAGGTTGGTATTCCAAGTTCTAGATTGAAATAGGAGAGTACAAGTCAGTCTATGATGCATATCAAATAATGGCAACAACATTTCCGGACAATAACTAAGTTATAATAAAATATCACACAGTTTAGAAAATTTGGTATTCAGTCAAAGAAATCTAAGATTTGACAGTTAAAATGGATGGTTGAAACTTCAAATGAAACAAGTCAAATGAGTTTCTGAATTATATTTTCTTGAATAAGAAGAAAATGTGAAAACTTTATTTAATATTTCAAAATCATAGAATCATTAATAATATGTGTACATAGTTCAAGCATTAATTAGAATAATAAGAGTAAGGAAAAATTTAAAATGATTTGTGATCGCGAGTGTTGTGAAAAACCGATGGAAAGGTTCTTGGAAACGGAAAAATGAAAGAGGAGGATGATATATAGAAACGGGTGGAAAAAGTTGGATGCCAGAGAGATTGTTAAAAACCAAAAATATCAAGAAAAATCAATAGAAACCAACCAAGAGTGGAAGATTTATGCAGGAAACAACTAATAAGATCGGCACAACAAGGTTCCACTTACTTTGGAGGAGCACCACGAGAAGTCATAGCTGGAAGTAGCAGGCCGAGCAGCATCCTTTCTCCAGAGCTGGAAGTGTTAGAAATTACTATGTTTTGGAATAATAAACAGGAATGAAAATACTATTTAATTGGAACTTGACGTTATCAATTTATTTTTCTTGACAAGTACATAACAGTTGATAAAAACATATACAGTGTGAATTACACCATGTAACATAAATGCAGTATTGTAAGTCTTGAATATTGGACTTCCAACATTCCCCCTCAATTGATAAAACTTACAATATTAAACCCAGTTGTTTAGCAAACTTATAGTGCTTCAGTTGACATAGACATTTCGTAAAAATATCTGCAGTCATATCTTCTGTCGGAATATATTTCAGATCAACAAGTTTCCGTTAAACAGCTTCACGCACGAATTGGTGCTTGACATCTATATGTTTAGTGCGATTATGGAAAACGGGATTGTAAGACAACTTAAGAGCACTCTGATTATCAGAATACACAACAAAACTATCTCTCGTGCCAAACATCTCTTCCAATAATCGTTTGAGGTAAATAGCTTCCTTACATGCTTCTGTCAAACCCATGTATTCGGCTTCCGTTGACGAAAGTGCTATGGTGGGCTGTTTTTTACTTTCCCAAGTAATTGCTCATTGGCTAATTTAAAAACAAATCCCGTGTAGGATTTCCTGTCCAATTCATCGTTTGCCCAATCAGCATCAACATATCCCACTATATCAGCTCCAGTTGGTTTATAGCATAAGCAGCAGTCCTTGGTAGTTTTCAAATATCTCAGAACTCGTTTCGCATATTTCCAGTGTTCCTCCGTGTAACAGTTGTTGAACTGACTCAGAATACTACTCACATGAGCTATATCTGGGCGTGTGTTGAGAGCAATGTACATCAAACATCCAATCAGATTTCTATACGGAATATCTGGATTATTCCTTTCTGTGTCGTCTGATGGATATTTTAGTTTCAAATTCGATTCCATGGGAGTGAAAATTGGTTTAGCATCCATGAGACCAAATTTTTTAATTATATCTTCAATATATTTTTCTTTGTCAAGAAAAATTTCATCATTTTCTCTTCTTATTCTTATTCCCAGAATTTCTTTTGCTTTTCCCAAATCTTTAATGGTGAACTGAGATTCTAACGAAATCTTCAAAAAATGTTTTTCATTTGGATTATTTGATAATACCAAAAAATCATCCACGTACAAAGCGACAATGGTAACATCACCGTTCAAAAACTTAAAGAACATACAGGGCTCGTTTTCAGATCTCTTGAATCCAATTTCGCTCAAAAAAGTGGTTACTTTCGAATTCCATGCCCTTGACGCCTGTTTCAGCCCATATAAGGCCTTTCTCAGTAAACAAACTTTGTGTTCTTGCCCTTCTGCTATATGCCCTTCGGGTTGATCCATATACACTTCTTCTTTCAGCTCTCCATTCAGAAATGCAGTACATACATCGAAATGATACATTTCCAGCTTATATTCAGCTGCCAGTGCAAAAAGTAATCGTACTGTAGATCGTCTCACAACAGGAGAGAAAGTTTCGAAGTAATCCACCCCATATACTTGTGTGAAACCTCTTGCTACCAGTCTTGCCTTATGTTTATTGCCATGAGTACCTGATTTTATTTTGTAAACCCATTTACAGCTAACTGTTTTCTTATCGACGGGAAGATCTACCAAATCCCAAGTTCGGTTTGCAAGAAGACTCTGATATTCCTCGTACATTGCAGCTTCCCAGTATTTTTTTATCTTCACAGGATAGAGCTTGTCGAAAATTTTCAGGTTCACATGTAATTTTTTCAAGATATATCGTATTGTACAGAACATGATCAGGAAATTCTTTTCTTTGTCTATTCCTTTCAGGATATCTTTTACTGGATGCTATATCTGTTGGTTCTGAAAAACGTTCTTCCAAGATTTGTTCTTCTTCATTAGAAAATTCTTCGTCGGGGTCAAGTTTCTTCCTATTTTTGTTTGGTATATGACTATAGGCTATACAACCAAATACCCTAAGATGACTTAGGTCAACCTTTCTGCCAGTCCATTTTTCTTCTGGAATCATCCCAGGTACAGCTTTATGTGGGGATCTATTTTTCAAATACACGGCAGTATTTGCAGCTTCTGCCCACATCTGCTTAAGGCAACCAGCTTGTTGCATCATACATCTCACTTTTTCCATGATGGTCCTATTAGTTCTTTCTGCAACACCGTTTTGTTGAGGATTGTGTGGTATAGTTGTTTGATGTATGATTCCATGTGATTTCAGATGATTTTCGAAAGAATGGTCGACAAATTCCCCACCGTTATCGGTTCTCAATATTTTGATTTTTAAACCGGTTTGGTTTTCCACCATCACTTGAAACTCTTCGAAAATTGATTCAACTTCATTCTTTGATTTTAAGAAGTAAATGAAGATTTTTCGAGTGAAATCATCAATAATGGTGAACATGTATTTTGCACCACTCCAAGATGGTATAGACATCGGACCACACAGATCAGCATGCAAAAGTTCTAGCTTCTCTTTTGCTCGCTTGCATCCAGCCGTTTTGAAAGGCTTTTTGCATTGTTTCCCTTCTATACAAGGAATACACTGTATCTTTTCATCGTCATTCGAGAAATTTACACCCGTAACCATGCCATCTCTCAGAAGTTTCATGCTAATACGGTTCAAATGCCCCAAACGCTTGTGCCATATATCGTGATTGTCAGGAGTGACAGCATTTGCAATTTTATGACAAACAGTACTTTTTGAAGTAACAGAATATCCTTCGGAGGTATCAAGACGATAAATACCCCCAATATTTGTTGCAGTGGCTATAACTGAATCGTTTTCATCATCGTCCAATAATTTGAATCCATTTTTATCAAAAACAGCAACATATCCTCTTGATACTAACTTGCTTACAGAAAGCAAATTTGTTCTCAATCCAGGAACTAACATGACATCACGAATAGTTGTGGAAAGTTCATCATTTTTTAGTTTTACTTGAATATTTCCAACACCTTCACATCGGAGTTTTTCATCGTTGGCCACAGTAACCTCCAACATTGAATCTGTTTCTTTCATATCGTCGCAGAACCAGTCTTCATGAAAAGTCATGTGGGTTGAAGCACCCGAATCGATGTACCAACTATTGCTGTCAGTGTACGCACCTAAGGCAGTCAGTAATGCTTTTTCTGATTTAGGTTTCCTAGAATTCTTGTGATCAGTTTTCTTTGGCACAAAATCTTTCAATGAGCTTTCATTCGAAGATTTTTTAGGACATGATGGACGTAGATGGCCAACATCACCACATCGCCAGCATTTCAAATTTCCAGTACTCTTTTTCTTATATTTAACAAACAGAGCAGAATCCTGGTATTTTTGATGCTTATTTTCCCACCTTGTATCTTGCAACAGCTTGGTTTTTACAAAATCACTGCTAATATCATCGCCATAATCATGGGTTCATACTCAGATGGAAGACCTGCTAGCATAGCAGCTCCTAGAAATTCATCTTCAACGGCTTTATTCATACTAGACAGTGCCATTTGCAGAGACATGAATTGATTAACATACGATTCCATCGAAGTAAAGTTTTCAAGTTTCAATGAACACATAGTACGTAAAAGTTGAATTCTTCTGTTCAAGCCTTTATCCTCAAAAGCTTTTTCCAAATTCATCCACATTTCTTTGGCTGTCGTGCAGTTGCGGATATGAGGATAACAACAGGGTGCAACCATCAAGCCTATTTTTGTGAGAGCTTTTTGGTCATTTTTCTTCTTGGCATGCCACAAGTTCAGATCTCGTAAATACAGTTCCATTCCAAATTTCCAGTCTTGATAATTTTCTCGTCCCGCCAATTTCATGAAAGGAGGATACGACGTGTTATGCTCCAAATTATCTGACATCTTCAGCAGCAAACTTTATGTATACCAGTATACTTGTGCGCAAATACAATTCCACCAAACAAATATACAGTTATTCAGGGTCTGGGCCCATAACCTGTTAGAAATTACTATGTTTTGGAATAATAAACAGGAATGAAAATACTATTTAATTGGAACTTGACGTTATCAATTTATTTTTCTTGACAAGTACATAACAGTTGATAAAAACATATACAGTGTGAATTACACCATGTAACATAAATGCAGTATTGTAAGTCTTGAATATTGGACTTCCAACAGGAAGTAGCAGGCCGAGCAGCATCCTATATCCAAGTGGTCCAGACAAAAGGTATTTCTACACTAAACATTTCCAAATACCAAGCCACAGCTTATGTGCTTATCTAAGCTGTGACCAAGCTGAAATACCAGTACTTCGGAAAAACGAATTATTGTCAAATACTCCGTCAATTCGACACAATCCTCAAGGAGACTTGGTATCTAAAATTTCTTGAACTCAGTGAACAAACTTTTTTTTAAATAAACAATAAAGTCAATAACCACAGACAAGGTTTATTGCTAATAACTATAATTAATATCTACTTGTGTTGGAGAATCTCATAACAAAAACAATTATGAAATATTCATGGTTATGTTTTATGCTAGACACTTCTTCTTCCTGCAATGGGAATGTTCAACGTAATAGGCCGTAGTTAGATGACCGGTAACGGAATCGTAATCAAATAGCACGATTGAATTAATAATTTTGTATATTGTCATTATTTCTGAAGGAAAACTCATTAGATATAAGGTATATGTCGCAGGAAATAGACAAATTAAGGTTTTGAATACTTGATATTTACAAAAGTGTTCTTATTTATTACAACTGGTTTATGAAATAAAAAACAAATTTGAGTTTGAATCTACTATATTATTTATTTTCTACAAAGATTTCTATTTCTATTACAATACATTTGACTTAAAGTTATCAAACGTCCTTTTCCAAGAACTCCGCTTGAAATTGAGATCTACATGTTTGGCGCACCGACTGAGCTGAGTAGCTGAAAAAGAAAGAAAAGGTAAGATCTGAAAGAGTGTAAGTATTTGGCCTGGGCAATCTGAAATTTGAAATATTTAATAATAATTTCAAACTATAATAAACTCAAAATAACACAACAATATATATATATATATATATATATATATATATATATATATATATATATATATATATATATACAAAGCAGGAAATTTTTGGGTATAGCAGCAAGCAAAACGTGTACTCTTTTAACACTATATTTCCGATATTTCAACAGTGAATACTGTCATCTTCAGGGAAGCTACAAGTAACAAGCAAAATTGTACGATTAATGGAAAGAAAACTTTCTTTCCATTAATCGTACAATTTTGCTTGTTACTTGTAGCTTCCCTGAAGACAGTATTCACTGTTGAAATATCGGAAATATAGTGTTAAAAGAGTACACGTTTTGCTTGCTGCTATACCCAAAAATTTCCTGCTTTGTATCCTAACTAGTCAGCAAAGACTACCCTTCTACTATATATATATATATATCTTTGATCCAGCAGTAATGGTATTTGATATCAGTATCAGTTTCATCAACTGGAAGAGCTTCATAATCAATCAATTTTGGAAAATATCCATTATTTATTAATAATAGATTGACATGACGTTCCTGTTTACTTTTGGTTAATCATACTGGTACCACTATATAAAATGTTTTTCTTCTAACTACGGTTAGTTCCAATGTGTGAACGTTCACAGAAATATCATTAGCTTTTTTAAATTTGGAAATTTGGTGTAGAGACATAGGTGTTTCAAGATCCTCCGTATGTAGGACAGTGCTGTCATATGGATATGAACCAGTGCGCTTTGAATTCAATTTTTCATTCTTTCTTGAAATCTGCTCAGGTAGTCTAATGAACGAAGAACCGTTCCCCATTTCATATTTGATTATGTTTTCCTCCATTGATATGATTTCATGCAACCCCCACCCTGAATCACGTTTTGAAAAATCACCCAACTTGTTGAAAATTTTATCACACTTGTTATCACAAAACCAACGTTGTAAATCTGTCGATGCATCTATAACAATATTTTAAGTATTGAAGTATTTCAAATCCAAAATATCTCCACCATCTGATTTCTTAACGAATTCTCCACAAAATTCAACACAAGCTTTGATTTTCGGAAATTTTGACAATATTTTATTAATTTTATTTCTAAAACAAGCGTCAGCAAAAAATTGCCTGAGTCCTTATGAACCAAATTTAAAATGATACCTGTTTTGACTCTACTTGAAAAACATGAATCAACATCTTCCTATGTCTATTTTTAATGATTTTTTGAAAATGTTTAAAAATGGCCAATATTCGTTTGAAACTTCGTCAATACACATATGGGCAAATTATTTTCCGGATTTCTTTGTTGTATTCTTCTTGTATTGTATTCTTTATGTATTTCCTCAAACGATTCAGCCAAACTTCCTCAGCTCTACTAGTGAAATTATCGAAAAAAAAATATTCTTTTTACTGAATGTCAGTAGATTATCAGATTTTTTTGCGATATCAATCATTTTGAAAAATATTAACCTCTCTATTTCTTACAGTTCTGCTTAATCCTAGATGATTTCAAATGCAACATGCATTTATTGAGAAACTTATCTCCATTTGCATAACGAGTTGAAGAAACATGTTCACGCGTACATTCCACTAGTGGCCAACATTTTTCACAAATAGTGAAACGTGAGAATGTGAATATCAAAATAAATGTAAAAGAGGTTATTGTTGTTATTTCTTTCAACCGATTGCACCCCTATGCGCAACCCTCGGAAGTCTTCGAGAAACGTGCGTGAGCTAGGAAAGACGCAGCCCTTACCTATTTACGTGTGATGTCATGCACGAGACCGGTGAATCGGTGGATCGAACCCACGACCCCACGCATGCGAGGCGAATGCACTACCAGCCGACCACCACGGCCCAGAAGATCAGAGATAACAATTATATCAGATATATGAATTCAATAATGTAAGGTACAGAAAGTTAAGTAAATTTTGATGGTTTGAGCTTTGACGGAATAAAAAACAAACTATCTGGAAAAAGTAAAAATGATTGATAGAACGCTTTTATTCCTAATAGGAGAATTTGAATCTGGACAGATACGGTATTTTTCCAATACGTGTTCACGATAGGGCGAGTCAAACTATCCAAGCATTAGGAATTTTATCTAGCTCATGCCTGAGTTGTAAGTTGTAACTGATGTGTCGTATATTCAGTCAGTTCCTAAATGGTAGATGGAATAGGATGCACCGTCATTGGATATCACCCTGCATGTAATGTTTCATTTATTTTGATCTCCAAATTCTCGTTTCAATATTTGTGAAAAATCTTGGATACTAATAGAATGTACGCGTGAACAAGTTCCTTCAGCTCGTCATGCAAATGGTAATGAGTTTCTCAATTAATAACTATGCGACGTTTCATAGTAGGAAACTGAATTTTTGGGACAGTGTTGAGGAGAAAATGATGAATATATTAAATGTTAATGAAGGAATTTCACCAAGTTAATAGTGAATTACAAGGTGATTTCTGAAACGTTGATATTTTGTAATTTTCATGATCACCCTATATATCCCAACGAAATCATGTTTATACAGTATCAGCCATCTTCGGAGGATGATAATCTACTTCAATATGAAGGATACGTACGAAAGAACCGGCCATATATTTCAACAATTTTTCAAATCATCCTGTACGAATTGTATGAATTGTGAATAATGATGGAATAAAAATAGTATCTTGCATGCCATAATAATTTTATGAATATTTCATTATTACATCGAATTTTCAGACATTACTTTATTGTTTTTATTTTTCAGTCTGTACATAATGATAATCTGTACCATCTGAATGATATTAAGTAATATGAAGGTACATTGATGATGATAACGAAAAAAATGCAGTTGGCACTTTCAAATCCCGACAAAATAATTAAATAAAAATTACCGATTTTTAACTTGAACTTTGAAAATCTATCCATCAACGAACTTTGTGATTCAGCACGTTCAATCAGTACATCGGATAATACAATATACTAAAAATTCAGACAATTTCACCGAGAACCATTTTACCTATAAAAAGTGCGGGGTCCTTTATATAAATGTATATTTAAATATATATCAATTTACACATTGATTTATAAAAGTAACTTCAAGAATAAAATAAAATAATTATTTTAAAAAACATGTACTGAGCGCCAAACCAACTATACTAGAAGCTATCCCACCAGCGGTGAGCTGACAGTTAATATATATTTCGGTTGGAATTATAAAATGACACTAAAATAAATTGAATGGGACACAAGTTACTAATTTTTGAGGGGAAAATTCGATAATTTCTAAGTAACACGGTTTGTGCTAGCTTTCCCATTGTGAAGATTGTTATGAAATTCTCAAGATTTTTTTTACTCTGTTTCACATTAACTTTGATTAAAGATGATCAGATATTCAATAAGAAATTTCACGCCACTCTCAGCCTATTTTTCAAAAACAAACCTGTGTTTTTTTAGACGAGTTTGATACTCAAGGAAAAAACTTTCTTATGATATTAACACTCCAGAAGAAAGAAAATGTGAATTGAAAGCAAAATACTTCTTGAGCAGTTTCTCAGTTGTAGGCGCCAGCGCAAGGAAAAGAAAATGTATCCTGCCATTAATTTTTTTCAGATATCTCCATTATGATTTTCTGTTCTCAGAATACCATTCCATAGCCCCCCAAAGTCAGTTAATGTTTTCACATTCTACCAACCCAATATAATCAATCGTTTATGAAATATGGACAATGTTACCTGAAAAATACAGGTTTGATTTTCAATACTAGAGGTGATTCACAAAGTGTAAATCATTAAAAATACATTCATTGTAGATTTCTCGGTGATTTTTGTCACTTTCTCTTGCGCCGACAAACTGTCCAAAAGTATCCAATTTTACTTTCTATGCTACGCAAGTACGCAAATGATGGGATCTATCCGGCATCAAATTCAAAGATTTTGGTATGGCAATATAAGCTGCAAGGGCAACTCCTTCATGTTCCCCCCACTCAAAGTGTTTACTTCGATGAAAACGATTTCTTCATACACTCGTCTAGTTTGTTGTTGTTATCCACACTCATTGCAATTTGTCACTGAAATAACTGCATTATCAATAGTGGAAGAAATAACGATGCATTTTTTTCCCTTTGTATAATTTCATTTTTAGTTGACGTCAAAGTTTTTACTGATTTCCAAAGTTTAGTTTTCACGGCCACAATTCTCTACTAATTGGAATACTGCAATAAGAGGTCGTTGTTGCGTATTCTGATCATTTGGAGGCCCCGACGAGATATTAATTCTATTTGATAGAGTTTTTCTGGCAATACAAAACATGGAGAAGATCATAAAAACTCTGGATCTACACAGAACCTCATTCACAAAGATTTTC
Organism: Chrysolina oricalcia; assembly: GCA_944452925.2. Classification (NCBI taxonomy): domain Eukaryota; kingdom Metazoa; phylum Arthropoda; class Insecta; order Coleoptera; family Chrysomelidae; genus Chrysolina; species Chrysolina oricalcia. The sequence continues at coordinate 43,667,662 of OX101811.2, forward strand.
GATACAACGAATGAGCTTTTGACCAAAGAAATTTCACGAATTAAGTAAGTAACATACAAGTTCTAGAACAGAAGAAGCATACTCTCTCTAAGTTAGATCAAAAATACCTCGACTTGTTACTTGATCAAGATCCTGAAGATATCGGTCTAAATTCTGAGATGGCAATAATAGATGATTACCTGTGTAGATTTTCAGCTTTGAAAATGACATGGGGGTGTTGGCATCTATCTTAAAGAAGGTTTGGAATGCCAAAAACTTAATTTACCAAACCTTTCCAGGGAACTACTGTGCGAGGTAGCTGGGATTCACATTTCCTCTATCAATACCAACATTTTAACTGTTTAAAGATTTCCTAAGGGAAAACTAAATACATATTTGGAAGTTATGTAACAGGTTCTGGATAAATAAGACCTCACAGGTAATAAATACTATTCCATTTGGCGATTTCAATGTGCACAACGAACAGCCAAACTGTAAGGAGGCTGAGTATCTTAACCTTTTTATCAATTCCTATGACTTGTTTCCTACGGTAAAATTCAGAACTATGGGGGAAGCTACTCTAGATAATGTTTATGTAAATTTTAATAGGTCAAATCTCGATATCTCTCCTACTGCTTTATACGGTATCTCAGATCACTCTGGAATAATTCTTGATACACCTCTTCAATTTTCTTACAATTATAGCATTAGGACCACTTATAGACCAATTACCAATGAAGGTCCTGAGAATATATATAATTAGCTGAAAGTTTTTAATTGGTTTTCTATAACACAAGATGATTGTGATGTCATGGCCCAATTAGGCAATTTTCTTAGTGACTTTACCGATGCAATAGACAAATACCTACCACTCCAATCTAGAATGGTTAAAAAATTCAACATTCTTGTAAAGTAAGCTGGTTTAATGACAATCTTAGGAATATGAGGGGTAGGCTACAGACACTAAGTCTCTTGCACAAACAAAATCCAATTCTGGTCCCCAAAAGTATGGTCAGTAAAGATAAACTTCAATATAGGAAAGAGATAAACAACTCCAAAAAAACTGCCATGATAATTTTATTAAAAATGCAGCTGATACATCTCAAGCAATGTGGCACATCATAAATTCTCATTGGAACTCTTTCCCACCTCCAAGGGTACTCGGCTTATTGCTCATGTCATTAATAATTCTTTTACCTCAATAGCTGACGAAATAATCAAAAACCTTTCTACTACAAATTGCTCCTACAACGATTACTTTTCGAACCAATATACAGGCTATAGCTTTGTGTTTCAAGAAGTTAGTCAAGATATGGTTCTAGATGAAATCTCATGCATTAAAAACAATAGTAGCAAAACTACTATGACATTAACTCTAAAATTATCAAACATCTTAGAGATATACTATGTAAACCTTTGACTGACATGTTTAATCACTGCATTCGTGTTAGTAAATTCCCATCTCATCTTAAACTAGAAAAAGTTATACCCATCTTCAAGAACAAGGGTGATCCTGAAGATCGAACCAACTACAGGCAGATATCATTGTTGCCACTAATGGCAAAAAAATTTGAATCACTGTCAAAAGATCACATGAATGAATATTTTGAACAAAATAACATTTTTTCACAAAACCAGTTTGGTTTTCGCAATAAAAGAAGTACTACTTTAGCCATAGTTCGACTAACTGAGTTCGTAGCTGAAGGCCTTGACAATAAACAGAACAATTATGCTGCTTTCCTTGACTTGACAAAAGCGTTCGATTGTATTTCTTTCGAAATCCTCTATGAAAAAACTAATTCACTACAATTTCCACCAAAGCAGTGTAGCTCTTGTCAAGTCCTACCTGGAGTAGAGGAAGCAATATGTATTTTTCAATAATGTGGAATCTGAGGAACAGAGCATGGAGTTCATCAGGGCTCTGTGCTGGGTCTTCTGCTGTTCCTCATTTACATAAATGACCTGCCTAACTTCACCAATGTCATCACTCTGCTCATTTGCAGACGATACCACTACAGTGATGCGTTACCACCCCTCAGACCCAATACTTCAGTGGACCCAAAATAAAGATGACCAGATTAAGAATTGGTTTTTGGCTAACAAATCAAGTCTAAATGCCGACATTACACATAATTTGAACTTTACTCTACAAACTTCTTCATCAAATCTGGAAAGTCAGGCATCGGTTGAATTTTTGGGGGTCTACTAAGATTCAGGGTTGACATGGAACGTTCACATCAATGATCTAAACTCCAAGCTGTCTAATGAGAAGACTTTCAAAAATGTATTCAGGGACACTCTACTGTCGGCTTACCATGGATGCTTTAATTCCAATTCATTCTATGCAATCTTAAACTAGAGTCATTTCCCCAATACTGTTCAAATCTTTAAATAACAGAGACGTTGTGTCAGAATAATTGCAGGTTTAAAATATCGGGATAGTTGTGGGAATAGTTTTGCAGAACTGAGACTCCTTACATAAAACTGAACCCAGTAAACTTCAGATCACATAGTGATATGCACTCATATTAAACTATAAATAGAGATAATTTAGTCCTAAGCTACAACAGGTTGCACGCACAAGAAGGGGTGCCGATTACTACGGCATAAAATTTTTAATGCTCTTCCAATACAGGTCAAAAACCTAAATATCAACTATTTTAAAAACGCAGTCGAAACGTATCTTTAAAGAAAAAACCTTCTGTTCCATCGAAGAGTATATAGAGAGTGATGTTAATATATGAATGTATTTGTTTCTTTATTTTGAAGTTTCTCTTCCTATGTATTGCTACCATTAGTATCTTAACTAATAAGCTTTATCCTACTATTGCCAATTTTCATAGTATTTTTATACTGTTTATAACATTTTTCTTCCTCTTTCTTTATATCTGATTTGTAAACGCACTTTGAAGTAATACTTTGCCAAAAAATGAAATAAACTAAACTAAACTGGCATAACAAATATTTTTTTCCACAAAAGATTGATTTGTGATGATGACAATAATTGGTTTTGATACACATTTTAATCAATTTAGGACTCTCAGAGAGATGAATGAGGGAATTACCATTTGAGCTAATCTGAAATGTACCGGTAGGAAAATATTACAGAGCTTTAGCAGAAGCGGGAATCGTATTCTTGAAAAAAATCTTGGAAGATGATTGGTAGGTATATAGGTAGTGACAAGAATGATTATTGTATTCGCATTGAAATTATATGAGATTTGAAACGTTATACGTGTCAATGCTTAAAATACTAGAATATTTGATAATCAGTGGTATATTTTTGAAAAATTTCTTGTGGGAATAACATTTGTACAAATCTAAAGTTTATTGGGGCAGTTATATTGACACAATTTAGTTGAATTAGTAATCATACTTCGTCGATTGATTATATATCAGATCATCAACTGGAGATTTTTTTATGAATCAATTTCGATTAGTTATATATTGTTATTTGTTCTCCCTGTAGTTGATTGATTTCTTTGACTTCAAATTTCGATTTTATTCATGCTCTTAATTTGGCTAAGCGGAATGCTTTTCAATTGTCACATCCATTCCGTTACTTATGTGAGGCTAAGAATTTGAGGAATCTTTTTTAAGAAGATGTTCAATTTTTAAGAATACTACAAAAATCTAACATCACGTCGTATTAGCCTGCGACTTAGTACTACCAAATAGACTTGAGAGTATGAAATTTGATAGTTAATATTATGATTTTAAAAATTCTGATTTTATTGGTTTAAATGAGTATTATTAACTGGGACATATTCTTGAATTGTATTATTGAGTTAGTAATTTTATCAAATTTTCAATAATGCTTTTCGCAGATTCAACTCCTCAATTTATCAGTCCGGTTTAATTCTGAATTGAAATCACTAATTAGACAAAATAAAATAGCTCATAAAATATTCAAAGAGCCTTCTGATGTTAACGATATTACCCCCTTAGAGTAATTTGAGAACTAGATGCAAAAACTACATAGCTATATTTGAAAACAATATCGCAACTGATCTTAGATATTTTTGTTACTATACCAATTGTCCCAAAAAAGGTCATGGAATATATGATAATCTGGCACAAAACGATGAAGTAGCCAGCTGTGGCACACCGCTTCTAAGGAAGAAATTTCAAAATTATTGACCAATAAGTGAACTTTCCACTATAACAAAATTATTCGAACTCTCACTAAAATATATTTCTTTTTATTGAACTTAATAATTGAACAGCAACACGGTTCTGTACGTGGTAGATCAACAGTAAATAACTTATTGTTATATCAAAGCCATATTGTCAATACACTAAAACAACATAGTCAAATCGACTCAGTTTATACCGACTTTAGTAAAACTTTTGATAAAGTCAACCATGACTTATTCATCATTGAGTTGTCTGCCGCTGAATTTCGGCCACGGTTGACAATATGGTTACATAGCTACCTTTATACCAGATATAAAATAGTTAAAATTCTATTCTTGCCATATCAGGTTTACCACAGGGATCACATTTGGGTCTCCGCTGTTTTCTCCTTTTTGCTGATTATTTAAAATTATATATAGACTATTATGAGAGTATGATGTGTGAAGGACTTTGGAGTATTATTTGATGAAGAAATTACATTTGTTCAGCATATAAATTCAACTGTAAGCAATAGATCTCGAAAACTAGGTTTTGTTTTTAGAAATATAATACAGAAATTGTCAATTCTCTCAAGAAAAACATTATACCTGTCACTCATGATATATATATTCTTGTCTCCAATATGCCTCTCTTGTCTGGTACGTATCCATCATCTTGAGTGTAAACAAAACAAGTTTTGATATGTACTGCCTGTAAAATGGGCCTATGTTAAATCTTATATCATCTTTATTTATAACTCAGAAACTAACCGAAAGAGAGATGATTTAATTTTATTATGCCCAGAATTGTTGGCACATAACAATTTTTGAACACCGACATCTGATTGTGAACTTTTCAGAATTCCCTTTCACCATACTAGTAATGGCTTATAGCAGCATATCTCGTATTATGAGACTCAGTAATCTGGCTAATAAAAATGGTGTATGCATAGCTGTGTGAGATTGCGTACTTTTAATTGAGTAGCTAGTCTGTGATACCTTGTGATATATACTGGGTGTTTTTTAAGATAATGAGATGGAAATTGGTGGATCTACTGAAGACATAATAATGCTTTTTTGGACAAGTGATCCAACTCCATACAAATTCCTGTTTCACCGGAAGAGTCTTGAACTTCTGATTTTTAAATGGGACACCTGGTATATTTTCAGTTTTTTTCATCTCCATATGATATTTGGTCCATGTATCATTTGTCCCCATTTGTGACTAATTTTTATTTTATTTTTTTAATAAATATTTTGGTCTAGAGAGCCATAGATATGTTCGAATCACTAATTTCGGTCCTAAAATGTTTGTAAAAATACAACTTTACTGTTTTCTGTCAAAATGTTTCAGCTATGTGAAGTTCAATTTTAAAAGTTTTGTTACTATTTTTTTTTCAAATGTCAACATGGTGGCTCGTCGGGTTAGCAAAAAAGAGCATTTCATTACGATTCATTTGATACCGCACACTGTTAGGTTTTAAAGAAACTTTCCAAAAAAAACTGAAAATATAAATGTTTGAAAGTTCCTTAAATGAGGAATCTTCGTGAGATTGAAATAAGATTTAAACTCATCTAGTAGCCGTGACCAATATAACTCAAACAAAAACATTAATTTTTCATGGCGGGAGAGTGAAGTTGTCTTCTGCCAAAGATTTTAGGACTGGAAATAATAATTTGTACGTCTCCATGACCCTCTAGAATAAAAAATAAATGAAAAAAAAATGGATACAAAAAGTGACAAATGATACATGACTGTATTCAAAATGCCACATGGAGATGAAAAAACTGAAAATATACCAGGTGTCCCATTTAAGAATCGAAGGTTTATGTCACTTCCGGTAAAACCGGAATTTGCATGAAGTTGAGTCATTTGTCAAAAAAGCAGTTTTTATGTCTCAAACAGATTTTCTAAATTGTTTTTGTTTTTTAAGAATAACTTCTGCAAAAACTAAGTTTTTTGCACGAAATTTAGTACCCATTGACTTTTTGAGGTGGGATATCATAATTTCGTATTAACTTTTATGTAGAGCCTAGAGGGCGTTGCTTAAGCGTCAATAATTATTTAAAATTGCCCCAACATTTTCGACAGTGAACTTTTGACTCTTTTCATAAAAAACCTTGTTGGCACCTTTTTTACTGGAAAAGGTGAACTTCCTCAATAACGCAGGAAGTGATCGTTCCGAGATATTTACAATTTTCTATATCGATGCACGTTACTTAGTTCCTAGGGCGTTAAGTCAAGTAGCTGAGAACATTACGCAAACTAAGTATGTGTTAGGTTTCGTCAAAATAAACAATCCTTTTCCTATGAACTATTTATCAAAATATGATTTGTTTTCGAAAAACAGATTGTTGAAATTTGCTACAGTTCGCAGTTTGTAAAAAAAGTACTACGAGGATATATTGAAAAATTCTTAGTCTACCATAGAATCAAACAAAATTTCAATGTCAAAATATTTTATTACTCAACACATTCTCCTCTAACTTGAATAAATTTATTACAGCGAACCTGCAACGTCTCTAGACCTTTCAAAAAAAATTTTCTTCTCACTCTGCAAACCAGACCTCCACAGCGTTCATTACCTCCTCGTTGGAAGAAAATTCACGACCTTTCAAACTTTTTTTCAGTTGAGAAAAGAGATGATAGTCGGACGGAGCCAAATCTGGTAAATAAGTGGGGTGTTCTAGTAATTCAAACCCTAAATCACGAATTTTTTTGCATGGCAACATGAGATTTGTGTGCAGGGGCGTTGTCCTGCAAAAACAAAATTCCTTTGGATAGCTTTCCGCGTCTTTTCTCTTTATTTTTTTCCCGTAGAGTAGTCAGTAATGTCAAATAGTAATCTCCAGTTATTGTTCTACCATTATCCAAAAAATCAATCATGATTACTCCATGGCAATCCCAAAAAAACTGAAGCAAGAACTTTTCCAGCAGATTTTTGGACACGAAACTTCTTAGGTTTTGGAGAACCGGAGTGTCGCCATTCCATCGATTGTTGCTTCGTTTCTGGATCGTAGAAATGTACTCAAGTCTCATCCATAGTAACAATTCGGTTTAAGAAGTCTACATCGTTTTCAAATCGAGCACAGATCGAACTCGATGCTACTACCCTTTCACGCTTTTGGTCAACATTCAAACATTTGGGGATCCATTTTGCAGCAATTTTTCTCATATCCAAATTGACGTGAACTATATGATGAACGCGTTCGTATGAAAAATTCAGTGCTTCAGATATCCGTTTTAGCCCAATTCGACGATCTGTTAAAATCATGTCATGAACTGCATCGATATTTTCAGGGACTGACACGGAAACTGGCCTTTCCGATCGGTCATCATCTTCAATGGAAAATTAACCTCTTTTGAAGCTTGCAGTCCAATTCTTCACGGTCGCGTACGAAGGACATTGATCACCAAGGGTATTAAGCATATCTTCGTAAATCTGCTCACCTCTTAACCCTTTTAAATACATGTACTTGATGATGGATATATTTTTTCTTTTAATTTATTGCGTAACTCTGGTTTAATTTTTTGACGTCAAATTTTACACTGACACTTCTAATAAGTTATTGTTCGTTGCTATGGTAACGCAATATTTTGTTTATGCAGGAAATGGTATGGTTCCACCTCTCGCAAAAACTGTTTATACCAGATCTCCATTGCTAGCACAAGCTATCAAATGAGCTTCTGATGGTTTTCATCGAAAACAGGGATTCGTAAAAAAAATTTTAATAGTAAAAAATGTATGTATTGGGAGAATTTTCCACAAGGATGGCTATTTTTATGCAAAGAGAATGTGATTATGAAGAGGCGGAAGTTCAATAATAATAATGATAATTTCTTTGAAACAGTCGTAGGATGTACCCAAAGACATTGCATGTGCGGGTAGAGGCCCGATATTATCATTATTATTTGTCGTTTCGCGTGAAAGAAGAACTGATGAAATCCATTTCAATTTATTTAATATTGTTAGAGCTATCTTGATGAGTGCTTATGAGATATGCAAACTCCAAAGTGATTTTGTTAAAAATTGTTCGTTGTGAAGAATTTTTCATCATTCACAACATTTTTTCATGTTTCAAATTTTGCTCGACGACAATTGCGTATTTTCACCACTCTGCATATCACTTGTCTAATTTTGATAGTTTTTTAGAAAGCAAAACTCTTTAAAGACAATTCATAAAATCACTAATACTTATTTTTCCATCCGTTGTTGAAGAAAGGGTGAACAATCTTCAAGTAATAGTGTCACCGAAAATTTCTTCAAATTCACAACCAATGTTTTTACTTTCAAGATTCAAAAAGCTGAGCTGATTCAAGAAATGTACTATGAATTACTTCAAATGGATTCCTTTTGGGCAAAAAAGACAATATCGATGTTTCTTTTGAATTTTATTTAACGTTCCACAGACTGAAAATGAAAAATTGTTAATTCACGAACATTTGTAAAAGTGTGGAAGGGCAACGAATCAATTTACCCGATAAGTTACTGCGTTTAAAATACTGTCGTCTTGAAAAAAAAGAGATTAATTATTTCCAATTTACTGAGAAATCCTACTTTTCTTTTCAAAGAATCGCCAACGTTAACTGACGTGAACTAAATCAAATAGTAAAATATTATATTGAAGGAAGAAAATAAACAATAATCTCAACATTTCTACGGATTCAATCCACTGAAAGGAGACTGAAGAAGTATAACCTAATTGTTTCAACTTAAATTGGGGATTGATGAGGAAGATATAGAAATCAGGGATGAATTTAGACTGAAAATAATAAAACTCGCCCTGTGTAATTGGGTGCTTGACTAATAGACTAAGGACTAAGGTATTAAACCAGAAGACTATAACAGATCAAAAATGTATTTATCAACCGAAGTCAATGATAGAAATGCAGTTATCTTCACCGACTCATTAAGATCCATCCAAGGCATCCAACAAGTATACCCCAAATACCCACTACTGTTACACATTAAGGAAAAACTGCAGGAACTACAAAATCAGGATAGAACCGTCAAACTGGTATGGATTCCATCTCACATTGGTATCACTGGTAATGAGAGAGCAGACACAGTTGCTAAAAATGCCAACCTAATCCACATTCCACCAGCGTAAGCAAAATCCCATAGCTGGACATGAAAGATCGATGTTACCATAGTTATCAGACTTGGAAGATCTCATTACTTTACAGAAATATTCCATCCTATGCCTGACTGAAACTTGGCTATCCGATCGAATTGATAGTAATGTATGTCATGTCAATAATTATATTTTCTTCAGAAGAGATCGTCTAAGGAGTAGAGGAGGTGGCGTTCGTTCTTATTTTGACATTAAATTTTCATGTAATCTAACGTGGCTGTTGGTGTTGTCTACAAGCCTCCAGACTATTCTGAAACTGATTTCCTCAGTACACTAGAGAATGATATATCATCTTCAATTCCCGAATATGATGATGTATTTATTCTGGGTGATCTCATTATTGATTTGTTTAAAAAATGAGTCCAGGGCTGCTATCAGGCTGAATAATATGTTGGAGGGATCATGACTCGTTTAATTAGTTAATAGACCCACATGAGTGACAGTTTCATCACTCTTACTCATAGATTTGATCATCACAAATAACAGTGATGATATTTCCAAGAATGTTGAAGTTGTCTTGGTACCAGGTATTCCATATCATGAGTTGATAATATTAGAAAATAATGTTGGTGATAGTTCCTGCTCACCTACATATAGAACGATTGAAGACTTTAGAAATTTTGATAGGGAACGATTTTACGAAGATAATATATCAATCCCATTCGAACGTATTAAGTAACAGATGATATAGACGAAAAAATTAACTTTCTCAATAAAAATATTATATCAAAATTCAATCTGCATGCTCCTGTTCAACTGATTAGAATAACCAAACGTTATGCACCATGGATCACAGATAATATTAAATTATTGATGTCATAGCGACCGTTCTAGGTGGCATAAAACAAAATCTCCAGGTCACTATGAATACTATAAGACATTCCGAAGCTCCACAACCCTGGTTTGTCAAAATGGAAAGAAGGCATATTTTCAATATATTTTAGACAGCGGGGTAAGCAAGATATGGAAGGATCTACATCACTTAAAAAAGATCGACCACCATTTCGGATCATTTGTTTGATGTAAAGAAATTGAATCAGTACTTAGTGAAAGATATTTCAGCAGTCGCTGCAGATCAAAATCTGATTGAATTCTGCTCCAATATTATTCATGAGAAAGCAGGCCAATTTCAATTCAGATCTATAACACAAGATGGAGCCCAACGTGTCCTATATAACTGGATATCTAATGCTCAAGGGTGGGATGGCATCAATTAAAAACTCCTACTTATCTGTTACACTTATTTGATTCCATCTATAATTCATATCACGAAATTTTGTCTCACCCAAATGTTTATCTCTAAATTTGGAAAAAGTCATTTGTACATTCAATACATAAAAAGAATACTGTCGATGAGTTTTTCTCCCCTTCGGATGCTGGTCCTGTCACCAGCTGCACCTCAGCCTCCTGTTGATGAGTTGAAAGATTTTCTCCCGATCATATTACTGCAAACACTTTCAAAAGTCCTAGAAAGAATACTAGATACCCAGCTGAGAGAGAACGTCTCACTGTGCAACAAACTACCAAAAAAGCAGTCCGTATTTCAACGAAGGTACAGCTGTGAAAGAGCATTGCTATAAATCACTGGTGACATTCTGAGAGGGATTGATAATAAGAAATTTACATTACTAGTACTGCTGGACTTCTCCAAGGCATTAGAATAGAATATTTTATTTAACTACGTTACATGTTATGAAATGTGTGTAGCAAGTCATGTTTGGTTTATGTATGAAAAATATATAAAAATGTAAAAATTTAAAATTGTAAAACAGAATTAAAATTAAAATTTACAAGTAAACACTCTGGACTATGCTATATCATTGAGTAAACTCAAATCTATTGGTGCTGCTGATCACACTCCATCTTTATTTGAAGAATACCTTCATAGTCGAAGTCAGACTGCCAAAATGGGAAATAACTAGTTATCCTTCCAGGAAATATCCAGTGGTGTTCTGAGCACTCTATACATCATTGTGATATACATTTCTGCACCGACGACACCCACGTGCAACTTTCGTTTTCACCAACAGAAACAGATCTAACCATAGACAAAACTAATGGGGATATATCGACTCTTATAATACCATCTAAAAACCATGAGCTCAGAAATAATGCAGTTGAAACATCGGTAATGCTATTTGGAACACGCCATCACAGAAGTATGTTTGAAAACCTTTTCCAGATCAATGTTGAAAACCAAGTAATAACGCAAACATGAAGAATCTGGGTTTATCTGTTTATAGTCCATGTCTGGATGATGAGGACAAGAGGCAAAACTCATGCCTGAGATTGATATTTGGGATCAGTAGGGGATGCCACATCTCCCATAAATTGGATGAAATAGGATGGCTCAATATGCAGCGTAGACAACTTCTCTATGGGACTTGTTTTCTCCATAAAGTAATCACTACTCTTATCAGATATCACTCATTTATAAATATGGTCCAACAAACATGAAGAAATTGAATATGAATTCATTTAAAAACTTATGAAAGAATATATCATCACGGAACAAATGAATATCTGATAAGAGTAGTGATTACTTTATGGAGAAAACAAGTCCCATAGAGAAGTTGTCTACGCTGCATATTGAGCCGTCCTATTTCATTCAATTTATGGGAGATGTGGCATCCCCTACTGATCCCAAATATCAATCTCAGGCATGAGTTTTGCCTCTTGTCCTCATTATCCAGACATGGACTATAAACTGATAAACCCAGATTCTTCATGTTTGTGTTATTACTTGGTTTTCAACATTGATCTGGAAAAGGTTTTCAAAGATACTTCTGTGATGGCGTGTTCCAAATAGCATTACCGATGTTTCAACTGCATTATTTCTGAGCTCATGGTTTTTAGATGGTATTATAAGAGTCGATATATCCCCATTAGTTTTGTCTATGGTTAGATCTGTTTCTGTTGGTGAAAACGAAAGTTGCACGTGGGTGTCGTCGGTGCAGAAATGTATATCACAATGATGTATAGAGTGCTCAGAACACCACTGGATATTTCCTGGAAGGATAACTAGTAATTTCCCATTTTGGCAGTCTGACTTCGACTATGAAGGTATTCTTCAAATAAAGATGGAGTGTGATCAGCAGCACCAATAGATTTGAGTTTACTCAATGATATAGCATAGTCCAGAGTGTTAAATGCCTTGGAGAAGTCCAGAAGTACTAGTAATGTAAATTTCTTATTATCAATCCCTCTCAGAATGTCACCAGTGATTTATAGCAATGCTCTTTCACAGCTGTACCTTCGTTGAAATACGGACTGCTTTTTTGGTAGTTTGTTGCACAGTGAGACGTTCTCTCTCAGCTGGGTATCTAGTATTCTTTCTAGGACTTTTGAAAGTGTTTGCAGTAAATTGATCGGGAGAAAATCTTTCAACTCATCAACAGGAGGCTGAGGTGCAGCTGGTGACAGGACCTGCATCCGAAGGGGAGAAAAACTCATCGACAGTATTATTTTTATGTATTGAATGTACAAATGACTTTTTCCAAATTTGGAGATAAACATTTGGGTGAGACAAAATTTCGTGATATGAATTATAGATGGAATCAAATAAGTGTAACAGATAAGTAGGAGTTTTTAATTGATGCCATCCCACCCTTGAGCATTAGATATCCAGTTATATAGGACACGTTGGGCTCCATCTTGTGTTATAGATCTGAATTGAAATTGGCCTGCTTTCTCATGAATAATATTGGAGCAGAATTCAATCAGATTTTGATCTGCAGCGACTGCTGAAATATCTTTCACTAAGTACTGATTCAATTTCTTTACATCAAACAAATGATCCGAAATGGTGGTCGATCTTTTTTAAGTGATGTAGATCCTTCCATATCTTGCTTACCCCGCTGTCTAAAATATATTGAAAATATGCCTTCTTTCCATTTTGACAAACCAGGGTTGTGGAGCTTCGGAATGTCTTATAGTATTCATAGTGACCTGGAGATTTTGTTTTATGCCACCTAGAACGGTCGCTATGACATCAATAATTTAATATTATCTGTGATCCATGGTGCATAACGTTTGGTTATTCTAATCAGTTGAACAGGAGCATGCAGATTGAATTTTGATATAATATTTTTATTGAGAAAGTTAATTTTTTCGTCAATATCATCTGTTACTTAATACGTTCGAATTGGATTGATATAATATCTTCGTAAAATCGTTCCCTATCAAAATTTCTAAAGTCTTCAATCGTTCTATATGTAGGTGAGCAGGAACTATCACCAACATTATTTTCTAATATTATCAACTCATGATATGGAATACCTGGTACCAAGACAACTTCAACATTCTTGGAAATATCATCACTGTTATTTGTGATGATCAAATCTATGAGTAAGAGTGATGAAACTGTCACTCATGTGGGTCTATTAACTAATTAAACGAGTCATGATCCCTCCAACATATTATTCAGCCTGATAGCAGCCCTGGACTCATTTTTTAAACAAATCAATAATGAGATCACCCAGAATAAATACATCATCATATTCGGGAATTGAAGATGATATATCATTCTCTAGTGTACTGAGGAAATCAGTTTCAGAATAGTCTGGAGGCTTGTAGACAACACCAACAGCCACGTTAGATTACATGAAAATTTAATGTCAAAATAAGAACGAACGCCACCTCCTCTACTCCTTAGACGATCTCTTCTGAAGAAAATATAATTATTGACATGACATACATTACTATCAATTCGATCGGATAGCCAAGTTTCACTCAGGCATAGGATGGAATATTTCTGTAAAGTAATGAGATCTTCCAAGTCTGATAACTATGGTAACATCGATCTTTCATGTCCAGCTATGGGATTTTGCTTACGCTGGTGGAATGTGGATTAGGTTGGCATTTTTAGCAACTGTGTCTGCTCTCTCATTACCAGTGATACCAATGTGAGATGGAATCCATACCAGTTTGACGGTTCTATCCTGATTTTGTAGTTCCTGCAGTTTTTCCTTAATGTGTAACAGTAGTGGGTATTTGGGGTATACTTGTTGGATGCCTTGGATGGAGCTTAATGAGTCGGTGAAGATAACTGCATTTCTATCATTGACTTCGGTTGATAAATACATTTTTGATCTGTTATAGTCTTCTGGTTTAATACCTTAGTCCTTAGTCTATTAGTCAAGCACCCAATTACAAAGGGCGAGTTTTATTATTTTCAGTCTAAATTCATCCCTGATTTCTATATCTTCCTCATCAATCCCCAATTTAAGTTGAAACAATTAGGTTATACTTCTTCAGTCTCCTTTCAGTGGATTGAATCCGTAGAAATGTTGAGATTATTGCTTATTTTCTTCCTTCAATATAATATTTTACTATTTGATTTAGTTCACGTCAGTTAACGTTGGCGATTCTTTGAAAAGAAAAGTAGGATTCTTCTGAGCAGACGGAGTGAACCAAGGATGACGGCCTTCTGCATTCGTGCCGAGACCGCATAAGCTCCGGAAAATACACAGTATCGTTGCCCTAATTCGATTACCTCCGCTAAAAGCGATGGTTGAATATGGCATCATTGCTGGACGCTCACAAATCTACAGGATGAAAGTATACTATACAAACCGGACGCTATGTAGTGCGAATTCGTCAATATATCGGACGCTCAGAGACGGGTACATGAAAGGACGCCACAAAATAGGTATAATGAAACTGACAAATTTTTATCGTCGAAAAGGAAAGCTTGAGTACTCCTTTATGACCCCTGAAGTTCAAATCTTAAAAATATACATATGTACAACAAGAGACTTATGATATCCACTTGACGGACGCTCAGAGAATGAGTTGTGAAAGGACGCCTGGAAGATAGCAGGATGTATATATATATATATATATATATATATATATATATATATATAGTTAATATTGGGGATTGCAGCAAAGTCAAAAGTGTACTCTTTTATAGAGATTATTCCAAGCTTTCGTAAATTTTATTTACATCTTCAGGGAACTACAAAGAATTATTATGTCAATTATACATTTTGATGTTATTAAAATTTTACTTACAACTATAGTGAGGTTAGTTGACATGTTCTTAGTTCTTTGGATAGTGACATTACAGCTTAAAATTGTAATAATAAGGAAAAAAGACTTTACGAATATAAATAACAGAAAATTTTGAAATTTCAGTCGAAAAATAAGAGACTTGTTGATTGTATCCAAGGGACACAAATCAGTTGTCAATAGAAAAGAAATCTGTAATTTTCAAGTCATTGTTACCAACTGTAATCTTGTACCAACTGTAATCTTGTACCAACTGTAATGTAGTACCAACTGTTGAAATATACGACTGTTGTTTTGTAAGTTAGGAAAAAATTACATTTCCAATTGAGCAGTTATGGAGATATTATTATTCATATGGAGAGTGTGGTCTAACGACAATAAGAAGGAATAAATCTCACTCAAATGATTTATATCAGTTCTTTTATTCATACATTTTTTGTCTTGATATATGAAGGCCATTTCCAAAAAAGTTCTCTTAGTCATATGTGTCTCTTTAGCTAATATTTTAGTTGAGTTATAATTTATTCGATGGTCAAATTTGTTTACATGATCAGCAAGAGCACATCTTTCAGGATGAAGTCTACAATCACTTTTATGTGAGGAGATTCTACTTTTCAGGCTTCTAGAAGTCTGGCCAATATAATTTTTATCACAGTCCTGACAAGGAATGCTATATACTACATTTGAAGTGGAAGTTAATGGAATTTTATCCTTCACTTTTGAATAAATTGATCTTATTGGTAAAATAGTTTTATTTGCTATTTTGACATTACATACTGAATGAAAGAGCCTGGACAATCTTGGTGTAATATCTTTTATATATGGAAGTGAAGTGAATGTAGGAATTGTAGGATTTGTAGGATTAGTATTAGCAACATTGCTATTAATGGATATGTTCAGATTGTTAGATATAATATCTGTTTCAATATTTAATGGTGTGCTGAACAGAATACTTCTCAGTAATTTTGGTGGATAAGCATTGTCAGAAAAGAGTTTGAAAAGAATATCTAGGTTTTTTTTATGAAAGGATCTATCTGAGATTTTGAGTACTCTAGCTTTCATCTGTTTCACAAGGTTTATTTTCATTGACCGCTTGTGATAAGACTCGAAGTTAATATATCTTCCAGAACTGCATGGTTTCCTGTACCAGTCTATAAGAATTTTGTTATTAAGACCACGTATGAATCTTGTATCTAAGAAAGGTACGGAAAAATCATCATCCTCAGTTTCTATTGTAAACTGAATATATGGGTCAAAGCTGTTAAAAGTACTAAGAATCTCAGTAATGCCATCTTTTGGTAAAGCGACAATGATATCATCAACATATTTTTTGATGAAAAAAGGTTTAAATGATAGTACTGGAATTACTGTGTCCAACACATCATCCATCACATATGAAGCTAATATAGGGGAGATTGAAGCTCCCATTGGAGTTCCAAAACTTTGTTTATAAATTTTGTTGTTAAAAGAGAAATATGTGTTATTGAACAAGAAAGTTAAAATTTTCATGAATGTTTCTTCATTAATGTTACAATAATTGCTAACACGATACCAATTTTTGTGAATTGATCTTTGACAAACTTCTAAATATACATTACTAAAAAGAGAAACCACATCAAGACTTGCCAAAACGTAGTCATTAGGTATGTTTGTGTTATTAAATTTATTATTTACTTCAAAAGAGTCTTGTATAAAGTATTCATTATCGGAATCATATGCTTTAGTTAGAATATCTGTGAGAAGTGAGGCAATGGCTTCTGTTGGAGCACCAATACATGAAACTATAGGTCTCATCGATAAAGTAGGTTTATGTATTTTTGGTAATGAATAGAATTTTGGAGAAATAGCATTATAGCATGTGAGTTTCTTTTTTGTGACATCATCAATTTGATTTGTGTCTTTAAGTACTTTCAAAAATTCATTAGCTTTACTTTGTATCGTAGTCGTAGGATCTTTTGCTAATTCAATATAGGAATTACTGTTGATAATTATTTCATTTGAAAGATTAAGATATTGATCTTTTTCCATAATGACTGTCACATTACCTTTGTCAGATTGAATCAATATCAGATTCGGATTGTCTTTTAGAAACTAAAAGACAATCCGAATCTGATATTGATTCAATCTGACAAAGGTAATGTGACAGTCATTATGGAAAAAGATCAATATCTTAATCTTTCAAATGAAATAATTATCAACAGTAATTCCTATATTGAATTAGCAAAAGATCCTACGACTACGATACAAAGTAAAGCTAATGAATTTTTGAAAGTACTTAAAGACACAAATCAAATTGATGATGTCACAAAAAAGAAACTCACATGCTATAATGCTATTTCTCCAAAATTCTATTCATTACCAAAAATACATAAACCTACTTTATCGATGAGACCTATAGTTTCATGTATTGGTGCTCCAACAGAAGCCATTGCCTCACTTCTCACAGATATTCTAACTAAAGCATATGATTCCGATAATGAATACTTTATACAAGACTCTTTTGAAGTAAATAATAAATTTAATAACACAAACATACCTAATGACTACGTTTTGGCAAGTCTTGATGTGGTTTCTCTTTTTAGTAATGTATATTTAGAAGTTTGTCAAAGATCAATTCACAAAAATTGGTATCGTGTTAGCAATTATTGTAACATTAATGAAGAAACATTCATGAAAATTTTAACTTTCTTGTTCAATAACACATATTTCTCTTTTAACAACAAAATTTATAAACAAAGTTTTGGAACTCCAATGGGAGCTTCAATCTCCCCTATATTAGCTTCATATGTGATGGATGATGTGTTGGACACAGTAATTCCAGTACTATCATTTAAACCTTTTTTCATCAAAAAATATGTTGATGATATCATTGTCGCTTTACCAAAAGATGGCATTACTGAGATTCTTAGTACTTTTAACAGCTTTGACCCATATATTCAGTTTACAATAGAAACTGAGGATGATGATTTTTCCGTACCTTTCTTAGATACAAGATTCATACGTGGTCTTAATAACAAAATTCTTATAGACTGGTACAGGAAACCATGCAGTTCTGGAAGATATATTAACTTCGAGTCTTATCACAAGCGGTCAATGAAAATAAACCTTGTGAAACAGATGAAAGCTAGAGTACTCAAAATCTCAGATAGATCCTTTCATAAAAAAAAACCTAGATATTCTTTTCAAACTCTTTTCTGACAATGCTTATCCACCAAAATTACTGAGAAGTATTCTGTTCAGCACACCATTAAATATTGAAACAGATATTATATCTAACAATCTGAACATATCCATTAATAGCAATGTTGCTAATACTAATCCTACAAATCCTACAATTCCTACATTCACTTCACTTCCATATATAAAAGATATTACACCAAGATTGTCCAGGCTCTTTCATTCAGTATGTAATGTCAAAATAGCAAATAAAACTATTTTACCAATAAGATCAATTTATTCAAAAGTGAAGGATAAAATTCCATTAACTTCCACTTCAAATGTAGTATATAGCATTCCTTGTCAGGACTGTGATAAAAATTATATTGGCCAGACTTCTAGAAGCCTGAAAAGTAGAATCTCCTCACATAAAAGTGATTGTAGACTTCATCCTGAAAGATGTGCTCTTGCTGATCATGTAAACAAATTTGACCATCGAATAAATTATAACTCAACTAAAATATTAGCTAAAGAGACACATATGACTAAGAGAACTTTTTTGGAAATGGCCTTCATATATCAAGACAAAAAATGTATGAATAAAAGAACTGATATAAATCATTTGAGTGAGATTTATTCCTTCTTATTGTCGTTAGACCACACTCTCCATATGAATAATAATATCTCCATAACTACTCAATTGGAAATGTAATTTTTTCCTAACTTACAAAACAACAGTCGTATATTTCAACAGTTGGTACTACATTACAGTTGGTACAAGATTACAGTTGGTAACAATGACTTGAAAATTACAGATTTCTTTTCTATTGACAACTGATTTGTGTCCCTTGGATACAATCAACAAGTCTTTTGTTTTTCGACTGAAATTTCAAAATTTTCTGTTATTTATATTCGTAAAGTCTTTTTTCCTTATTATTACAATTTTAAGCTGTAATGTCACTATCCAAAGAACTAAGAACATGTCAACTAACCTCACTATAGTTGTAAGTAAAATTTTAATAACATCAAAATGTATAATTGACATAATAATTCTTTGTAGTTCCCTGAAGATGTAAATAAAATTTACGAAAGCTTGGAATAATCTCTATAAAAGAGTACACTTTTGACTTTGCTGCAATCCCCAATATTAACTAGTTTTATTCTTAACTAGTCAGCAACGACTACCCTTTCTATATATATATATATATATATATATATATATATATATATATATATATATATATATATATATATATATATATAACTGAGCGTCCGTATACGGACGCTCTGTTGATTTCCTATAGAAAATGTGCTCAAATCTTCATAGTAGTTTACAGATTTGAAAATTTGCCGGACGCCGTCTTTATAGTGGGACCTCCTTTTTTGTATACTTTTGTATATTATTAGTTCACCGGTTTTACCGCTAGTGGCGCAAAGAGCACCGTCTGTATATTTCTCAGAATATGATTTACTTTTAGACTGCCGATTTCCAAGCGTCCTTCAAGTTGTGGTGAATACGGCAACGCTGAAGAATTTCAATGAGCTTTGTTTGAAAATCGTTATTTGCGGTATTCGTTAGTAATCGTGAATGATATTTGGTGTGCTGATAGTAAAGTAAGTTGGAAAATAAATGAAGAATGGACTCACAGTAATATTTATCATTGTACTTGTTCATTATTTTACTATACTATATTACTTGAGTTTATGAACGAGCAAATCCAAATGCATATCTGCGACAAAGGTTTTGGAAATTAAACAGCTAATTATGTGAAAATCCTTGTCAGTTTCGAGAGTCATTCTCATTTCTGATCTTGGCAAATTTATGTGTGTTGTTTTCCAAAAGAGTTCATGGGATTGTGTTGCAGTCCATATCAATGGAAAACTAAGTCATTAAAAAGTTGAATATTCCAAAAGTACATCAAACTCTAGAAGTTTTTCACCCCCTTTACCACAGTCCTCAGAAGTATTCTTCGAAAGACTTGTGCAAGCTATAGAAGACGTACGACAATTGCACCCACGCCCCTAAGATAGAGAAGCGAACCATCACCATCACGGCCCAACTGGTACAAGTGGTTATAAGTTGTCCTCAGAAAACTTTCTTGATACTTGGTATATGAAAGAAAAACTCCCAATAAGAAGTTCTGCATATCACAAAACTAGGAGCGCTTCAACGCAAATGTAAAAATCTCTAATGATATATGGGGAGGGACAACCATAATATTATTTTGGCTCCAGAATTCAAGACCGTCAATTCGAAATCTGACGAAAAATGATAATCGGAAAAGTTGTTCCAAATGATGTGTGTAGATTTGAAGTCAAGTTCATATGCAGGGAAGGATATATCATTTCAGCTTCAGAGTAAAGTACCTTCATTTTGAAGAATATCGAAAAATGCTACTCAGAATAGTTGTTCAGAATTGAATTTCATATACAGGGTGACCCAGGGTTAAACCGCCAAACTTTCAGGATCGGTTTTTTAGGTAAAAATAAGGCTTTTGTTTCTCATACTCATGTTTCCTAACTAGCTTCGTTTTCGAGATACAGAGTGTCAAAATTTCTTACCCTGCAGGATCTCCTGACTCAACCCCTATGGATTTTTGAATAAGGTACAATGAAAACCAAAGTATATGCTGAGCCCATCAACGACCAAGGTACTCGTATTTTCCTAGAAAGGATTGTACAAGCAGCTGTAGAGATCACACCAGCAAGATGCCGTGCAGCTGCAGAATCCATCCTTCGTAGGTGCGAACTTTGCATTGAAAGAAATGGTGGCCATTTTTGTGAATTTTTGTTTTCTCTTTACCTACTAATAAAATACAATGAATACGTTTGTCCTAATATCAATTTCTCAGTAAGTTTTTTTTTCTTGTTACATGAAATCGGTTTTTAAATTATTTCTCAAAAATGAAGGAAGATACTGAAATAAACAAAAAAATTGTATTTTTATTGGCTTAATCCAGAAAAAAAAACTGAACATGCGAAAAAACAGTGGAGTACAATGATTCGTTCTAACATTAATGAGATTAGCCCTTGGGACGCCACTGGAAATAATAATGTTGCCATAAGTAAATTAAAAGAAACCCCTTATTACCGCATATTAGCATGACAGATTTTATTGAAATCAGCTAGAAGGTTTTTAAATAATATGTTGAAAAACTGATATTTTGTAAAAACGTTGAACACTCTGTATTTCCAAAACAAAGCAAGTTAGGACACATTGTTATAGGAAAAAAAAGTTTCCTTTTCAACTAAACAAACGATCCTGAACGTTTGGCAGTTTAACCTTGGGTCACCCTGTATAAGTTCAAAATGATAATCACATAAATCCTAGTTGAATTATTTTGTAAATATAAGTTTTGTTAGGAAAAAACATTTTTGAAAAGGAAAAAAACATTTTTGAAAAGGCATTGATTTTAATAAAAATCTGATTTTTTCTAAAGAGTTTTGCAGCCTAAAGAAAATAATATTCAAGTATTAAATATTGACTTGTCATGTACAGTGGTGGAAAATAAACTTATGATTGTCGAGCAAAATTGTATAACAAAATTATTTTCTCTTAAGAAATCTCATTGTTTAAATTTATAGATGGCACAGTAGTACAAGAGATGTAATGATAATATTTTTGAAGGAATGAGCTTCTAATGCTTTTCATCAAAAAACTGAGGGATTCGTAAAAAACAATTTGAGAGCAAAAAATGTAACTCCAGACGTTCTAATGAATGTATTAGGAAAATTTTCTACAAGGACAGCTATTTTTATGCAAAGAGAATGTGATCATGAAGAGGCGAAATTTCAATAATAATGATGACACTTTCTTTGAAACAGTCGTAGAATGTACCCAAACACACTGCATGTGCGGGTTATTATTTGTCGTTTCGCGTAAAAGACGAACTGATGAAATCCATTTCAATTTATTCAATATTGTATATGCAAAATTCAAACTAATTTTAGAAATGACTCTGTTAAAAATTGTTCGTTGTGAATAATTCTTCATTATTCGCAACATTTTTTCATGTTTCAAGTTTTGCCCGTCAATTGCGTATTTTCACCACTCTCAGGCGCGTGCCTAGGGTAATTTCATGGGGGGGGTAATCACCCATTTCAGGACCAATATTTCCTACGTTTTAAAAAGTTAAACTTCAGTAACACTAAGGCATTCATATTTAATTCTTAAAAAAAATTAACAAAATGTTCTTTAAAACAATAGCTCGAATATGAGAGAGTGTAAAAATAAATAAACAGAATATATTTCAAAATGAAAACAATAACTCAAAAATAAAAAAATGTATAACTAAAAATAAATAACAGAATAAATATTCTTCGAAACGAAAGCAATAACTCGAATATAAAAGAATGTAAAAATAAATAAAGAGAATATCATTCAACACAAAAATAATAACTGAAAAATAAGTAAATGTGTAACTGAAAATAAATTAGCAGAATATTCTTCAAAACGAAAACAATAACTCAAAAATGAGAGAATGTACAACTAAAAATATATAAACATAACAAAACAGACAAAATAATAAAAACAGGTTACCTATAAATGATAAATGAATGGTATCAAATTGTAAATTCCATATTTCTTTGTTTTTTAGCACTAAATCTGTCAATGATATTATTTATATTAATTTTCATATCCCGATGTATATTCAGCAAGGCAAGTCCTGTTAAACGAGTGTCCGACATGGTTGATCTAATATAGGTTTTCAGTCTTCTTAAAGTCGAGAAACTGCGTTCTGCCGAAGCGACAGATACCGGTAATGTCACTTGAATTTGTAAAATAGTGTAAATTAAAGGGTAAATATTTTTATCACACTTCAATAATGAATCGATTCCAGCATGAGGTTTTTCATGACAATTCTTCCATTCATTTATCCATAGTTCCAGTTCTGATGATAATCTACGGTATAAAGACGTCTCAGATTCACTTGTAGTTATTTGGGACAAAAATGCTACCAAATTGTTTTTACAGTTTTCCAGCTGTACATGTGAATGTTCCAAGCAGATGGAAGGTACAACATTTGAAAAATAGAACACAGCTTTATTGTTGAATCTGAATTTTAAATCCTCTATAACACTATCAAGGACAGGAAAATAGACAGCGATTCTATAATAATCCTCAGGATTATTACATTGCACGTTTGTTCTCATGGTTTGTTTACCTACCACCCGTGGCATAGTAATGTCGATCTCTAACATTTCGTGAATCTTCGTTATGTCTTTGTAAATTTTATTGAAATTATCGTCACCTTTCTCTCTTTTATATTGCAATGTTTGTAAAACATTCGTAATGATCTTCTCAGCATACAAATTATCTATAGTTTTAGTCTGCAAAATTTTACTCAAGTTTATTGTGAGTCCTAATACATCTGATAAACAGCATAAACTTACAATGAAGTTGGTGGAAATCAAGGATAATTTCAGACAAGCAGCTTTAGATGCGGAATCTCTCTCCCTCCAATTTGATATGAAATCAAGGGATTCAATGATACTTGAAAAACTTTCTCGAAATCGCTGAATTGATTCATGTCTTTCAACCCACCTTGTATCACATAACTTTTTTAAATTCTTTCCATTAACGTGCAATAGAACACTGTGTCTCTTGGAAGATGAATTGAAAAAGGTGATGACTTCTTTCATGATACCAGTAGCATTCCTTATTGACTGAACATTTGAACTCTTCGAAATAGATAAATTCAAGGCGTGATTACTGCATGGGCACTTCAGAGCATTTTTCAATTCTTGTTGCAATTCTTTAACGACGCCTTTCTGTTCACCCAACATTAAATTGCACCCATCGGTACCAATTCCCACACAATGATCCATATTCAAATTCAAATATTTCATTAGTTTCACGACAGTTTGTGCTAAAATTTTGCCTGTCATAACTGGTTCTATCGAAGGTTCATTGTAATTAGATGCGTGACAATTTATAAAACCGACAAAATCTTCGAAAATTTGATTTTTTGAAACATACCTGAGTGTGACAGACATTTGTGAGATATGACTAACGTCTGTAGTTTCATCAAATATAATACAGTAGTACTTACACTCTGTAATCCTCTTCAATATAGTAGTTATAATTTCCTCTTTACAATATTCGATCAGTTCATTTTGAGTTTTTGCGCTGATGTACGTTGCTTTTGAAGATGAGTTTTTCAAATGTTCTTTCAGTACGGTATCTCCACTTTCGACGCGAAAACGTAAAAGTTCTCTAAAATTCCCTTCATTTGCAGTGGGTGAAGATTCTACATCTAAATCTATATCTTCGGTTTCAGAACTTTTTATCCCAATAGCTCCACTATCTCTATATCCTCTTAATGGAATATTCTGCCGACCCAAAAAGATAATGCTCTCAATAATAGAAGTGAGACGCTTCCTATTTTCGATAATTTGTTCTCGTCTTTCAGTGTCCAACATATTAATTACCTTGTTTTTTTCGTCACAGTAGTTCTTGGTGAAATTCCTTGCATTTATTACTGATTCTTTATGAAAGCTACTTTCTTGATGACTGACCAAATCCCCGTCTTTTCCCAGTAATTTGGAATATTTGCATAATGGAGTTTTAATTAGTTTGTTTAAAGGGGTCTGTTTGTGTTGACCACCGTACTTTGCGAATAACAGGCAGTATTTGCAGAATATACCTTTTTTCGAAACTGAAAATGTTAACCATTCGAACAGCTGGAAATGTTTCTGGGACAGATAGCATTTCACGTCCTTGTTTTTCTTTGTGTGTAATGAAAAAGGATATATGAATTCTTTGCCTGGTACCATAGCATATTTCAAAATGTTCATTTTCTGCAAGACTGCTACTGCAAGTCTGTAATCATATCCTGATCTAGAACTTTTCCAGCATCCATATCATTTTCAGACATACACACTTCGCCTTCTTCAATTTCCATTTCTCTGGAGCTGGAGTTTCGTAACTGATTACCACAATCTCCAGTTTTTGAAACTGTTGAACTTGTAGATGGCTGATTATTAATAATATCATTGATATTGATATAATCCACGCCCTCTGATTCCTTTTCGTTTTTAATTTCTTTTTCTTCCTCCTTTTGCTTTTTTACAACTATGAAGTTATCTAACGTGTTTTGGGACCTCTTCATTTTCGAATATCGACAATAACAACAGGTACACCAAAGTGTCGAAATCCTGAAAATAGTTAAAACAGTAAGTAATTATACCTACTCAGTACTCACTACTAAAATCATTATTCGGTTCCGGTATGTCGCGCCCAATGCTACAAAGTTAAAAATCTCACCTTCTTGTTCTAAACAACGATAACACTCATAAATTTTATTCCATATAAGAATAGATAAAAATGAAATGATGCACCCTAGCATAGCCAACAAAACACAATGAACGACGAACTTATTTCGGCGTATTCCCGACTATTTCATTTCAAGTATATAATGTATTTACATAAGCACCTGCTTCGTGAATTCGGCCGTCGTTGTGTCGGCGAACAATAACAAATAAAAACCCAGTTCACTCAACACTCAACTCCATAATGCGCCACCCTGATTGCGAAATTTATAATTTAATGTTGTGACTAGAAGCCTGAAGACTAGAAGACAGGTGTGAAAGCCCATCGTTGTGTCTTCATCATCATCATTTTTTAATTTTGAAAATAAGGAATGTTCAAATTTTTTCATCATCATCGTGGTCATGGGGGGGTAATTACCCCATTACCCCCCCCCTCAGGCACGCGCCTGACCACTCTGCACATCACTTGTCTAATTTTGAAAATTTCACACCTCACTTTTAGAGGGAACCAAAACATTCGTTCTTATTTAGATGCCATGGCAACCCAAAAAATTTCCGGAAATTTTTATCCTCCTGGGTACCCTGGCCGAAATTAATAAGTGGAAATTTTTCTGTCAAATATTTGACAGGTGATAGTTTATATTTTGCTTTGATGTACAAATGGAATTGTATTTTTCATTTGAAATGAGATAATATTTCATATTTATGTATTTATTAAATATTTCGAATGTGTCTGAATATTTTCTTCACGATAATCGCAAAATTTGCAAATTCTGAAATCAAATTTCAGAAACATTTCAATACTCGAGTTGTCCACATGTAAATCAAAGGCCCCGTGGCCAGTCGGTAAAGTGTCCGCCTCGTGGTCGTGTGGTCACTAGTTCAATTCCCAGTGGAGCAAGGAACATTTTTACTTTTTTTTTGATTAATTTATAAAAATCAAATTGAAATTTTGTTAAGTGTGTTTTACATATCAATATTTTCATGCATCTTTTTTGTACTATGCATATAAATAATTCAGGTGAACCATAGTTATTTCTTATGAATTGTTGGATATATTTTGGTGTAAAATTTTCTTACCGAATCTCCCGCGTGCTTGAATTAATTGCAGGAAATTTATCTCGTACATGAATTTTTTAAGAAAATTACCCTCGTCGCTGCGCGACTCGGGTAATTTTCAAAAAATTCATGTACTCGAAAAATTTCCGGCAATAATTCAAGCAAGATTACAAGTGATAATTTCTCAGAAAGCAGAACTCTTCAAAGAAAATTCATAAAATCACAAATAAAAAGTTTTTCGTTTGACGGGTGAACCATCTTCAAGTAATGGTGTCACCGAAAATTTTTTCAAATCTACAACCAGTGTTTTTCCCTTTGAGATTCAAAGAGCTGACCTGATTCAAGAAATGTACTATGAATTGCTTCAAATGGATTCCTAATGGGCAAACACAGACAATATCGATATTTTTTTGAATGTATTCTATTTCAATAGTGACATGAATATGTTTTATGTTATTTTTTGTAGGAATATTTTGGTAATTCCATATTAATGAATTAATTTTATTTGGAATATTTGTTTGTTTTTGGAAATACAGCTATACTTTCTTGCTGACCGATGATCTAATGGTAGACTCTGTTATTGATTTTCAATAAACCTAATATATACTGTTCTACTTTCATTTGCCTGACAACCTATACCTGTTACAGATATATCTTTTGAATATATATGGAGTAACCCATTTGAATGTGGGTACCTCAATGCATTTTTTTCAAGTTGTCTCTACTATAACTATAACTTATAAATTAAATTCATAATTTTGTTCAGAGACAAAAATCCAAAAATCATTTTGTTTAAACAAAATTCCACCACGCCACTAGATTTATGATAGTTTCAAATTGGCATGACAGAAATAACACAAAAAAATTAATAATAAAAAGTATCTCTTGACAGCTTGTTGGAATATCAACGTTCCACAGTCTGAAAATGAAAAATTGTTAATTCACGAAAATTTGTAAAAGTGTAGAAGGGCAACGAATCAATTCACCCGAAAAGTTACTTCGAAAGACTGTCGTCTTGAAAAAAATTGTTTAATTTTTTCGTAAACTCATCGTATTCTCAAATTTGCCTTTTTGAAAATATAATTTTAAATTTACAGAGAAAAACTTTTTTTTTAATCGCTAACGTTAACTGACATGAACGAAATCGAACAGGAAAATATTATATTGAAGGAAGATAATAAACAATCATATCAACATCTCAACAGATTGAATCCACTGAAAGGAGACTGAAGAAGTATAACCTGATTATTTCAACTAAAATTGGGGATTGATGAGAAAGATATAGTAATAAGGGATGAATTTAGAATGAAAATAATAAAACTCGCCCCATTGTAATTGATTGCTTGACTAATAGACTGAGGTCTGAGATATTATACCGGAAGACTATATCAGATCAAAACATTATTATTGTCACAACAAAAGGCTGCAGAAGAAAACGGTCGTGAAGCAAAAATAAAGGAACCTCTCTGATAGTGGATAGAATCAGCCATACTTACGAAGAACTATATAGAGAGCAAGTTGGCAGCAGAAAACTCAACAGATACGACTGCAAGTAAATCAAGCACAGATGAAGGAGAAAACTCGATGAAATGAACAGCAGGAGAATTGGAACATGCCGACAGACCTAGAGTAAATAAATCAGCTCGAACTTTCGAGATCTTCATTTAAGATTCCAAAATAGATTTTTTTCCTATATCTCTTATTTTTCACCACATTTGTTTTTCTTTATTTATTTCAATTGTGTTTCCGTATTTTGATTTTCACTCATGTTTTGTTTTAGAGAAAATGTCCATTCACAGAGATTTAGCCACCTGAATATTACATCGCTGTTACCAAACTTATCATCTTCGAAAGATCTCAATACTTTACAGAAAAATCTTTCCTATGCCTGAGTGAAACTTAGCTGTCCGATCGAATTCATAGTAATGTATGTCATGTGAATGATTATGTTTCCTTCAGAAGACATCGTCTGAAAAGTAGAGGAGGGGGCGTTGGTATGTGTGTTGACAATAAATTTCCATTTCCATTTTCCATAATTTAACGTTGCTGTTGGAGTTGTCTACAAGCCTTCAAAAACTGATTTCCTCAGTTCACTAGAGAATGGTATACCATCTTTAATTCCCAAATATGATGATGTATTCATTCTGGGTGATGTCAATATTGATTTGTTGAAAAATGAGTGTAGGGCTGCTATCAGGCTGAATAATATGTTGGAGGGATCGGGACTCGTTCAACTAGTTGATAGACCCACATGAGTGACCGTTTCATCACTTTCACTAATATATTTGATCATCACAAATAACAGTGATGATATTTCCAAGAATATCGAAGTTGTCTAGGTACCAGGTATTTCATATCAAGTATTGATAGTATAAAAAAATAATCTTGGTGATAGTTCCTGCTCACCGACATATAGAATGATTGGAGACTTTAGAAATTTTGATAAGGAACGATTTCACGAAGATATATCAATCCCGTTTGAACATATTTATGTGACAGATAATATTGACGAAGAAATTAAATTTCATAATAAAAATATTATGTCAAAATTCAATCTGCATGCTCCTGTTCAACTAATTAGAATAACCAAACGTTATGCACCATGGATCACAGGTAATATTAAATTATTGATATCATAGAGAAATAAAGCCCGTTCTAGGTGGCAAAAAACAGAATCTCCAGGTCGCTATGAATATTATAAGACATTCCGAAGCTCCACAACCCTGGCTTGTCAACATGGAAAGAAGGCATATTTTCAATATATTTTTAGACAGCGGGGTAAGCAAGATATGGAAAGATCTACATCATTTCCGATCATTTGTTTGATGTAAAGGAATTGAATCAGTACTTCGTGAAAGGTATTGCAGCGGTCGCTGCAGATCAAAATCTGATTGAATTCTACTCCAATAGTATTAATGAGAAAGCAGGTCATTTTCCATTCAGATGGAACCCAAAATGGAACCCAACATGGAACCCAACATGTCCTATATAACTTGTTATCTAATGCTCAAGGGTGGGATGGTATCAATATGAAACTCCTACTTATGTGTTACCCTTATTTGATACCATTTATAAATCATATCTCGAATTTTGGACTCACCCAAATGTTTATCTCCAAATTTGAAAAAAGTCAGTTGTACATCCAATACATAAAAAGAATACTGTTGGCGAGTTTTTTCTCTTTCTGATGCTGGTCCTGTGCTCAAAAATAATGCAGTTGGAAAATCGGTAATGCTATTTGGAACACGGCATCACAGACGTCTCCTTGAAAACTAAATCCAGATCAATGATGAAAACCAAGTAATAAAACCTGTCAAAAACATGAAGAATCTGGGTTTATCAGTCGATGATGATCTTATGTTCAAATCGCACATACGAAATATTCGTGGCCTGGCGTTCAGGAATCTGGAACTCATTTATGGCAACAGGAGGTACTTGAATCAGAAGGTTGAGGCCGTGCTCTGTGACTTACTAGTGCTCTCCAAATTCAACTACCGTGACTCAGTTTATAGTCCATGTCTGGTTGATGAGGACAAGAGGCAAAACTCATGCCTGAGATTGATATTTGGGATCAGTAGGGGATGCTACATCTCCCATAAATTTAATGCAATAATTTAGCTCAATATGCAGCGTAGACAACTTCTCTATGCGACTTGTTTTTTCCATAAAGTAATCACTATTCGAACACCCTCATACTTATGGAAGAAAATTTAATTTCTTGAAGATGTTCACAATTTAAACATACGCTACAAGGGAACTATTACTCCACCGATTCATAGAACTGAAACCTTCATGCGGTCTTTCTCTCATCAGATACCACTCATTTAAAACTATGGTCCAACAAACATGAAGAAATTAAATATGAATTCATTTAAATATGTATAAAAGAATATATCATCACGGAACAAATGAATGCATGAGTCTATGGAATAGTTTTTCTTTTTTTATGGCTATTCACAGGTAGGTAAATATAGATTTAAGGAGCGCGGCAGAATAATTATAAACATAGTGATTTTTGTTTGTTATATTTTTTCAGATACCCTTCACAATAATAACAGAGGTAACACGTATATCATCATCTGATCTTCGGGGTTTTTCCTCTTATATTGTACGTATATTTGAAAAATAAGGACCTATTATTATTATTATCATTATCATTATTTTCGTTGGGAATGTACCAGTCAGTCCCTGTCTCCTAAGCTCCGACCAATCCGGAGGGCGCGCTGATGTCATTTACCCCAATAATAATTATTATTATCATTATTTCAGGAATGTACCAGTCAGGCTCTATCTCCAGAGCTCCGACCCATCCGAAGGGAGAGCTGGTGTCGTTTACCCTAATAACCACTTCCTACGTGACTATTGGGTCCGAGATTCATGTGTTCTGAGCAGACGAAGTGAATCAAGGATGACGGCCTTCTGCATTCGTGCCGCTAAGATCTCTGTCATATCAAGGCAAGCCGGTATCATCTTCAAATTTGAGAACAGTATGTTCATCATTCCACCAAGGACTCCTATGATCAAAACCATTATTTTGACAGAATGGTTTGGATACAACCTGCGGAGTTCGAAGATAATATCTCGATATTTAGTCCGTTTTTCCTCCTCTCTCCGAACGATATTCATTCCACCTGTAGCGAAAAACTCCATGACAAAAATCGTTTTATTTGGTGGTCGAGGTGGACATCAGGCTTATTGGCTTGTATTTGCCTGAGGGTGGGGAATGAGTAGTGTCAATAGATTCAGCACTTCTCATTCTCCACAACGGACTCAATATCCCCCTGAGCACCGGTGTCTCGTCTATACCGTACAAGTATCGTAGCGCCGCGTTCTGCCTTTGGCTGAGGCCGCATAAGCTCTAATCAGATAATATGTGAAATTCAACCCATGAGTGGCATCCGGAAAATACACAGTCTCATTGCCCTAATTCGATTACCGCCGCTAAAGGCGATGGTTAAATCTGGCATCATTGCTGGACGCTCACAAATCTACAGGATGAAAGTAAACTATACAAACCGGACGCTAAGTAGCGTGAATTCGTGAATATATTGGACGCTCAGAGACGGGTACATGAAAGGACGCCACGAAATAGATGTAATGAAACTTTCAAATTTTTATCGTCGAAAAGGAAAGCTTGATCACTCCTTTATGACCCCTGATGTTCAAATCTTAAAAATATACTGATGTAGAACAAGAGACTTATAATATCCACTCGACGGACGCTCAGAGAAAGAGTTGTGAAAGGACGCCTGGAAGATAGCTAGATGTATATATATATATATATATATATATATATATATATATATATATATATATATATATATATATATATATATATATATATATATATATATATATATATATAACATAATAATAAAACAGTGACTGTAAAAATGTAAGTAGAAAAGTTATTGGGTATAACCCTCAAAATGTTGTGCAACCGTAGACACGTGTTTCGAGCTTAAGCTCTCATCAGTACGGTAACATCAAGTGCAAACCCAAATAGCACACCTATATTGGTAAAATATTGGTACAATATTGTGAACATATTGGCGAAATATTTGGAATGCAATATTGGCGAGAAAAAAAATGTGAACATTCGGCGATATTGGTCCAATATTACTTGAATAATATTGGCGAAATATTCTTGAACTAATATTGGCCTCAAAATGTTCGGCGATATTGGTACAATATCGCTGATACAATATTCTGACAATATTGGCACAATATTCAAAAGTTATATTGTCGAGAAGTAAAATGTGAACATTTTGCGATATTGGTCGAATATTGTTGGAATATTTTAGAAATAGTTTTGGTGAAATATTCTTGAAGCAATAATGGCCTCAAAATATTTATCGATATTGGTACAATATCATTTGGATATATTGGTGGATGTCAATATAACTTGGTAAATTACTAAATGTCTTCTAGTTGATGAAGGTGACACCAGAGTCTACCGTTTGATCGCCATAACCACTGAGTGAGCTATCTTGAAAACAATTTATGAGAAGTATTTCGTAGATTTTAGAAAACGTTCTATATGTAGAGCCACCTAGCGGATTTTTATCCAGGTTTGATCATGATATAATTTCAATATGTTTCATTGAATATTCGGCCAATATTCAAATTTCATCTCAATCTATATGTAGGAAACAATATGAAGACAATATTGTTTTAACGATATCGATAAATATTATTGAACCAATATTGACCCAATGTTAATTAATAAGATTTGTTGAATATTGGCGAAATGATATTCAGCCAATGTGTAATCACATTTGGAGATACAATATAGTTTTTATTCCTAGAATTGATATTAGGGGAATATTGGTATTGCGTTATTTATTCTAGATGTTAAAAACGATGTGAAGACAATATTGTTTTATCGATATTACAATTTGTCAAATAAAATGGAAATGATATTCAACCAATATTCTAACAAACTTGGAAATACAATATAGTGTTTTTCCCCTATAATCGATATGACTGGAATATTTGGATTGCAATATTTATTCTAGATGTGGAAAACAATATATAACCAATATGGTATTATCGATATTGGTAGAAATTATTCAACCAATATTGACCCAATATTTCGTGTGATAATCTACATTCCAAACTATTTCAACCAATAATCCACCAAAATTATTAATATAATATTATTTTTTGAATATTCACCCATATTAGACCAATATTGATTTTTCATTTACAATATAACTATATTGGCCCAATATGGAACCAAGATTCAGCCGATATGATGTGCTACCTGGGAAGATGTACAACACTTGGATGTAAAAATAGAAACAAAGGAAGTCAACAACAGGAAGCCAACCACACATTTGTGGCTTCGGTTAGAAGACCTTGCGTTTACAAGGCAACAACTAACGTCGCCACGGAGGCAGCTATAGCTACCAGCGTGACAATTCTACCCAGGAAAATACAAATAAGGATGGATTTAGCGAGGGGCAATATATGAAAATATAAGTAGAAAAGTTATTGGGTATAACCCTCAAAATGTTGTGCAACCGTAGACACGTGTTTCGAACTTAAGCTCTCATCAGTACGGTAAAATCGAGTGCAAAGATGTACAACACTTGGATGTAAAAATAGAAACAAGGGAAGTCAACAACAGGAAGCCAACCACACATTTGTGGCTTCGGTTAGAAGACCATGTGTTTACAAGGCAACAACAACATTTTGAGGGTTATACCCAATAACTTCTCTACTTATATTTTCATATATTGCCCCTCGCTAAATCCGTCCTTATTTGTATTTTCCTGGGTAGGATTGTCACGCTGGCATATGGGGATATTTGGGGAAGGAAATCTGGAATTTTTGGTCAAATCTCAATAATTCAAAAAAATTGTGATGATTGTGATTATAGTGGGAGAGGATGACTCTTATGTCGTCTGACCGATCCTTGCACTGATGAGAGGTAAAAACCTTGAAAGAAGTCATATATGCTGTTGGTCGTTTCCAACCAAATGGGGTATAATATTCATAGTTCGATTACAATGAGCACTTGCTATAGGGTCCTTCTCTAGGGAATTTGAAAAAGTGATGAAAAAAATTCATGAAAACAATGAAAAATGATGAATGATGTTCAATCTCCCATTCTGACATTGCACAAATTAAGTCTATCAACAACTTCGCTTCGAACTAATTGGAGTTGATCTTGTCAAAGCGATGAAAAAAATTCATGAAAACAATGAAAAATGATGAATGATGTTCAATCTCCCATTCTGACATTGCACAAATTAAGTCTATCAACAACTTCGCTTCGAACTAATTGGAGTTGATCTTGTCAAAGCGATAAACTTGCCTATTTCTATTCTTCATGTCGTCTGGTGTCATTATTTTCTCGCAGTAGATCTGTCCCTCTAGATGTCCCCAGATGATAACTATCTAAAGGCATATAACCAACTCGCCGCTCGAAAAAATTCATGATATCCAGAACCACTACTTGTGGAAAAATATTGAGTAACCTTCTGTTTCAATGTTAGTCTGGCATGGTTTTGAAATATTCTCGGCAAAATATCAATATACAATAAATCATTGTAGGTATAAGTTTATATTAGATTTAGATAAGAAGGGTTTTGGTTGAAAGAATCTCATATGGGACACATTCAGGAAAATAGTGGGATAAAGATTTAGTTTAGAGTATATTTATGGTATTCATATCTTAATATTTTTTTATATGGGTCAAAGATTCGAATTTCTTTGATGGGTTACCCAAAGGGTCAAACTACGATTTTGAAAAAAAATCAATATCAATTAGGCTTTCGTTTCTGTCGTTGGAGACAATATGTAGGTACACAGTTAGTTATTTGTTTTGGGTAAATTATTGTAATTTACATTATTCGACTTTGTTTCACTCAATAGCCAATATAGGGTAAAATCAATAATTGTTTGATGTTCAAGTTATATGATCGATCTTTATCACCCCTCTCTGTAAAGTTATATTTTATTAATTAACTTCAAGTACAAGGCTGGTGTAGAAACGAATTTTAAACGCTTAAAATGAGGAAAAAAGTAACAGGCAAAAACCAGAGGTAGAATGTTGTTGAGATTCGAACTTTAAGGAAACATATATTTGAGCACGAAAGCACTTAAAATGGTGAAATGGGGATGCAGTTTAGGGAATGAAAACGGATTTTTGAGATTTGCGGCGAAACAAGACATCTTATCAAAAATTATTTGATGAAAAAGTGTGTAATAAGTTGTAATGAATAGATCAGAAACTTTTGTATCCAAAACTTTCCGGAATAACCTCAAATTGACTGTCGAAATAATGAAAAACTGATTTTTCAGTATTTAATATTTTTCTCGCGTATAAATGATTTAATTCACATGGAAAGTTGTATGAATATGTATCTTTTAGTATCAAATGAGCATGGTTTTGTAGCAATTCAGAAGACGACTAGTTTTCGAGTAATGTATATTTTTCGAAAAAATAAACCCTTATCTTCCACAAACAATTGTCTCAGTGTTTTTCTGTATTTCGAAGATCTATAGGTTATTATTTCAATTTTTAAATGTGTACTTTCAGTTGTTTTATGTGACTTGGTAGTTTATTGATCGTTAATCCGCTTAAAATTGAGAAAAACCGTCAAGTCTCTCTGAATTATAAGTTTCTCAATATTTTCAAGTATTTTCATTAGTTGTAAAAAAGAATAAAAATGATTTCAACACATTGATTTTGTGATGTGATTAAGAATTGAAACATAATAAATAGTCTAACATAACCTGAATGTCATAAAGACAATGAAGAAAGTGAAGAAAGTCAAAATAATTGAAAATATTGAGAAAATCATGATTCAGAGAGAATTTTCTCAATTTTAAGCGGATTAACGATCAATGAACCACAAAGTTACATAGACCATTTGAAAGAAAACATTTCAGTTATTGGAATAATCACTTATATACCCTCGAAATACAAAAAACACCAAGACAATTGTTCGTGAAAGATACGGTTATTTTTTTCGAAAAATTTACATAACTCAAAAACTAGTCGTCTTTTGATTTGCAGAAGAATCATGCTCATTCGACACCAAAAAAAGCATACGCTCACAAATTTTCATGTAAATTGAATCATTTATATGCAAGAAAAAAGTTAAAAACTGAAATATCGGAATTTTGCCATTTTGACAGTTAATTTGAGGTTACGTCGAAACTTTTTCATTGAACATTTTCCGCTAAAACGTCACGTTTTGTCGCAAATCGCAATAAACCGTTTTCAACCCCTAAACTGCATACCTATTTCTCCATTTTGAGTGTTTTTGTGTTTGAATATTTTTTTTCTCAAAGTTGAAACCTCAACAGCATTTTTCACCTGGTCCTTGCCTGTTACTTTTTTCTTCACAAAATCTACGTTCATTGTATCTGAATTATTTTGGCATTTGTGCTGTATCGTATTATGTTAGTGAATCATCTCGCCCCATTTATTTTATTTCGTATTAGTTCATATCATGATTCAGTTATTCAACCCCTCTCATAATTTGGGGGTATTTTGGTCCAACTGGAAAATCGCTAGGGTAAAACCTGTCCCCATAAACGAAAAAAAAACGAACCTAGCAACTACTGACCTATTACATAGCTATTTGTTATTTAGAAATCCATTGAAAAGCCATCAACATCAAGATAATCAAATATCTAGGACGATCAGGAATTGTGAATGATCGACAATGTGGTTTCTCTCACTAAAGATCAACTTGTGACCTGTTTGCTTATTCTTTGCTATCTAGTTTCTCCCAGGCAGATCTCTCCACATGATGCTTGATGGAGTTTCATATGACACTCTTTCTGTGAATGCTGGCGTTCTGGTGTTCCGCAGGGATCCATTTTAGCACCAACACTGTTTCTCCTTCCCATCATTGATTTGTTGGGAGCTATCTCATTCCCAGTGTTGCGGATGATAGTACTCTTTACTTTTCACATGAAACCAAGATTCATTCAGTCAATATGAGGCACTAACTGGGTACCAATGAAGTCCTCCATTTCGATGCACGGTATCACTAGTACCCTGTTATGGGTACACCATGTGAGCTCCATTGCCAAAAGTGCCTCTCAAAAACTTGATTTTCTATTTCGTGCCAAGAGCTGTGTCACTTATGATTTATAAGACAAAGATCCGACTTGTACTGGAGTACTGTTTCATGTTTGGAGTGCAGCACCTAAATACACACTGAAAGTTTTAGAATATGACCAAGAAGAGCTATTCGTTTCGTCGGTGATGCTGTGCTCACAAGCTCACTCACTTCTCTGAAACACCGCAGAAAGGATAGCGATCTGTCTCTTTTACAGATATTTTCATAGACGATGCTCTTCTGAAATATAATCAGTCCTGCCACTGTTAACGCTACCGTCGATACTGACCCGTCGAGGTCAGTCTTTACCTACCTTTTTCGTCCCTTCGAAGACATACCGGTTGTCTCTTTTCCAGGGCTCGATCTTCTTACGAATGGCAATCCTTTGGACCTCATTGCCCCGAGATGTGTTCCCTGAGGCATACAGCCAGCAGAAATTCGAGAAGAACACCAATTCCTACCTAATTTTCCTGAGCTCTCATGATGTTCTTTGATCATTACAGGATTTTCCTCTTCGTAACAATCAAAACATAAAATAAAAAGAATTAGAAGTTTCACTACCAAATAATTGATTAATGTCCCTAAATAACATCTTTGGAACTTATTTCTTATTTATTTTCATCAAAATTTATGAATTCTGGCGTTTCATTCACAAAAGTTCAAACTCCGGCATACACATCCTTTTTGAATTGAGAGAAATGATTTCAATCAACAGAGTTAAAAGGGTGTGTCATGGAATCGCTATCATAGTAAGTAACCCAGCATTTGTCTGATAAACAAGTTCAAAAACGTGTTAATTCTTGATCAAGCTCCTAAAAATATGAGCGACGGCTCATTCGAATCGGAATGACATCTAGAAAAACGTTTCGAAAGGATGCATCAGCACATAAAAAATTGCCATTGTTATTAACAAATTAAGATGAAAAAAGGTAGCAATTCGTAACGACATAGACGCAACTTACGAACTTCGGACGACGGAAAGCTTTTTTAAAAAGATTTATTTTCGAAAAGACAGACAACCTTACTCGACTGAGTAGTAACAAAGAATAATTTAACATGATGAATATAATAAAACAGTTGAAATGGAAAGTGCATAATTGCAGTTTGGAGATTCTTCTTATCTCCAGGTTCAAAGAACGATGACCGCTTCGTCAGATGTACTCGTGGTAGGCGACTACCTAACTCCTCCCTCCTCAAGAATCGAAAATAACGGAACGTTTTTTCGATGGCCCGTCGCTTCTATCTTCTTCATTTTCTCTGACTTGATTTTCCTTTGATTTTCTTCGGTGAGTGCATTTCCAAAGGGAGAAAAGTCGTTTTCTTTGTGTAACCGCCAGTATTGTTACGAATATACATACTACAAAGCTTGTAATATAGACCGGCTACTGCAAGTTGAACTCGTGTTTTTGGATGGGTGGTATCCAGTTTGCATAGTCCTTTAGTCGATAAATTTCTTCCATATCTATTTTGGTAATATTTGGTATTGCCAAAAACGTAGTTGAACTTCCGGCGACTAATTTAATTTCAGGTAAAATCAGTGGCTTTCCTTCTTGGATGCGGATGTCGTTGAGAAATCTTCTTTCGTTGATCCTAATTTCGCAGGTTTCTGGGATGGTGATCAATACTGATTGATTGATTTCGAAGTATCGAACGGTTTTACATTTTGCTAGAAGTTTCTCCGGTTTTGTGGGGAAGATAAGGACCATTTCTCTGGTGATTTGTTCGGCAATGGGTTCCCCGAAATTTACTCTGAAGGTGGGGCAGTTCTCTATCTCCGTGGTGTTCAACAGTTTGTCCACACAATGGTCGTGGGGGTGGTACTCGTCCGGGCAGAAATATTGTCCCTCAACAGCTGGGCATGTGTCGGTTACAAATTGCAACTTTGATTGCGTTCGTGCCAGGAAGGTATATCTCGGGACGAATATGGTTTGGTTTTGGATAGTTGGGTATATATGACAGAAGGAGAATGTTTCCGGCCTCAGTATAGGTACATGAATAGCAAAAATCATTTTTGTGTCTGAAAAGCTAACCTGTGTCCCAAAAATTTGATAATATGATAAAATATTTTGAAATGAAGGAATTTCGTTTGGGTTGTATATTATATATTATAGAGTATGCTGTTATGAAGTGCATTCAACTTTAAGAACATGATTGCGTCCTCTAAATTGTCTAGAAACATAATTAGGTTTTGACAATCAAGGTTCAATTGTGTCATTATACCCTGAAAACTAATATAGTCTTGTATGTTATTGACTGTTTGTTGGACTGAATTTTGGAATTTTCTCAAGCCAAGCTGGAATTTTTCCTGATTTACGCTTAAGGCGGTGATTGTTTTATTATAATTATCGATTAAGTTTTTTGAAAGAGATAATTGCATATTGAGATTGTTTCTTACATTATTTTGATTTGTCTCTAAAGCAGTAATTGCCTCGTTGTAGCGCTCCTCGTCATCTGCGTCCAAAGTACCGAATAGCCATTTGTTTACTCTACCCACTATATTCAATAGTCCTCTTTCTTTGCGTATATGCGGTTTCAGGTTTCTAAGTTTTTCGTTTGTTATTTGTATCAGGTGTTCCGTTCTTATGAGAAGTGAATCTGATAATCCATGATATGATATTTGATTAGTTAGATTGCTGAATATCAAGTGATTTTTTATTATTAAGAAATTCTTTTGAATGTTTTCGAGTTGTCTATTTGTTTCGAATCTATATAGTGTAAAAATGTGTGTTTACCATAAACTAGCCTAGCATTACCTAACTGGATAGGGAGGATTGGATTATCCAAGTTAGTTATTTGAATGTCCGTTCCAATCGCCTGTTTGATTTGAAGGGCCGGGAACAGCAATATCAGGAATAGCGTCTTCATCCTGAAAAGGGTTTTTCTTTTTAGGAAACGGTTTTCTTGCTATACTCTTGTGATATGAAGTTTTGTTCGTGTTTATTTTAATATCAGTTTGGCCGGTTATTTCAATTTTCTTGAATTTTGGAAGGTGTTTTCCTCGCGCTTTAGTTTTGACATACGCAGTATCTACAGATTTAAAATCGGGAGGGTCTGACCTGTTTTCATTTCTTTTATTTATTATTACTTCTTTTGTTTTTGCATTGACTTCTTTCATTTTTTCATAAAATTTATTGGAATTTTCTTTATGTGATTGGATACAATGGCATTGTCATTAAGGTCGGAGGGATTAGATGCCATTATGTGTCCATTAATAACCTCAAATGGTGTGAATTTTGTAACGCTATGTATAGAGTTATTGTACCCCATGACAGCCCGTTTGATAAGCTGATCGGTTGTCATTTGATTATGTTCCTCCTTGAGGCAACGATAGCTTTCTACTATTGATGAATGAAATCTTTGAACTAGAGAGTTTGAGTTACTGTTCTTAGCGGTGGTAAAGTGAAGTTCAATTTTATATAATTTACAGAAATCTTCGAGATCTTTATTTTTGAACTCAGTTCCCTGATCCGCCGGGACCTTCAGGGGTAACCCGTGGTGGGTAATGTAATTATATATATTTTCTACCACTTCGGTACCTGTTATACTTTTGAGGGGGTATGCTTGTCCGTAACGAGAGAAAGCATCAATTATAGTGACAAATGCTTCATGATTCATTCGAAACGTATCCACGTGAACATGTTCGAAAGGTCTAGACGCTGTGGGTGTATTGAATTTTATTACAGGGGGGTTACGATCATCTTATTTTTATGACAGATTACGCAGTTGTTAATGTATGTTTCGATGTCTTCCGATAATTTCGGCCAATAGAACTTTTTTGCCAAGGCTAATTTCATTTCATTCATGCCTCGGTGGCAAGTTTTTGTCGTATGGTACAATGTCAATTTTTCTTTTTGATCGTTGAGAACTTGAATGTCCTCTAAGAATTTTACACAATGAATTATTTTATAAGATGAATTTTTAAAAAGGTTCTGAATGGTATTTGTAAAAGTGGGGACTAGCTCATGATTTTTGAAAAATAATGCGTAAAGTTGTTTCGGATTAATATACTCTTTCAGCATATGAATCATATGTGGGATTGGGTCTCTCCTAGGGATGGTAATTGTTATGAATGTGATAAAAACTTCCAAAAAAAATCAACAATTTGATCTGGAAGCTCGATAAAAGCTCGTTGATTTAATGGACTGTAATTTCGCGGGTGTTGAAAGGAGAATGAAAAAATGGATGAACTAACCCGAAGACCTCAAGATCTTACCTTGGAGTTTCTTCCAGAACAATTCTAGACGACGGAACTGGAGTTTCTTCGGAGAGTCTGGAATGTTGTCAGATAACGCCTGGCCTTCTTTCTTCGGCTAGAGATCTCTAGTTAGTTCACTTTTCACTACCGGGGATATTATTCACCGGGAAGTAAAATATATGAAATATGCGGTTTTACTAATTGTTGAAAAATGCGGGAGATGCTGAGAAAGCTTGTGTGCGCTTCGAACGATATCGAAAATCGCAGTCATTGTCTGTCCTTTTCTTCTCGGGCAGAGAGGATCGGATCTTGAGGTTTTTTATATTGAACGAAACAAATGAATGTACACGGGGAGCAAAATAAACGTTTCGGTTGCCGGTGAACACTCAATCTGTTTGAAATTGTGTAAAAATAAAAGTAAGTGAAGGGTGAATGATTGGTAATAAATTAATTAAACATATAAAGACAAACACATGAACGTGTGGACGCAACATACCGCCGACCAAAAATACTACGTATTTTTCAATGTTAAAGGTTGATCAAGTGGGAGTGGACAAAGTTTGGAAACTGGACGTTTCAAAACTGCGTTCTGTGTTTTGACAGTAGCTACCCGGATTTTACCATCCACGCCTGGAAAAATATCTAGAATGCGACCCATTGGCCAGTGTAATGGGGGTGAATTTTCTGATTTCAGAAGAACTAGATAATCTTTTTTAACTGGAATCGTCTCGGTAGTCCACTTACTCCGCTGATGGAGTGTGTGGAGGTATTCTTGCAACCAACGATACCAGAAACTTCCGTACAGTTTTTGTACCAAGTTCCACCTCGAAAGACCGTTTGAAGAAATAGCAGAAACATCGGGAGATGGTGGGGCGACTAGTGGTTCCATTGTTAGGAAATGGCCTGGTGTCAAGACAGAAAAGTCGTTTGGGTCATTACTGATTGGAGTGAGTGGACGCGAATTCAACACTGCTTCGATTTGGTTGAAAACAGTCTGCAGTTCTTCGTAGGTGAGTACTTGCTCTCCAACCACTCGTGCGAAATGTGTTTTAACGGATTTGACTCCACTCTCCCAGAGTCCACCAAAGTTTGGTGCTGAGGGTGGATTGAAATGCCAAGAGATGCCATCATTTGAAACTGCAGATTGCATGAATGAGCTAATTTGCTTGTAAGCACTTACAAAATTGGTACCACAATCACTGTGAATGTGTTGACAGCGTCCTCTACGAGCTATAAATCGGCGTAGAGCTGCCAAAAAGGCATCCGCAGATAAGTCTGAAGCGACTTCCAAATGCAAGGCTTTCGTGACAAAGCATACAAACAAACACAGATAGGCCTTTAGAGTCTTAGATCCGCGAGTTTTACTCATAGTGATACGGAAAGGACCAGCATAATCTACACCGACATGCAAGAATGGTTTTGCTTGCGTGATGCGTGAAGAAGGTAAGTTGCCCATGGGCGTCTGACGTGAAGTGGGGTTTGTTTTCCAGCACCGGATGCATTTCGAAAGTACCGAACGAATTGAGCGTTTGGCCGATATTATCCAGAAAGTTTGGGAAATAAGATGATGTACACTCTGAACACCAACATGAAGATGTTTTGTATGAAAATACTCAATGATTAAAGTAGTGAAACGAGAGCGAGAGGGTAGAAGTACTGG
This sequence comes from Chrysolina oricalcia, assembly GCA_944452925.2. Lineage (NCBI taxonomy): Eukaryota > Metazoa > Arthropoda > Insecta > Coleoptera > Chrysomelidae > Chrysolina > Chrysolina oricalcia. The sequence continues at coordinate 43,710,832 of OX101811.2, forward strand.
AAATTTTTTATCGTAAGCTAGCTGTGCGAGATGAAGACGTCCTCCAACTCTTATAAGACCCTGATCGTCAACGAAGGGAGATAATTTTCTTAGATGTTTGGGTGGATCTTTCTTGTGTTGGAGCTGAAAAAGTAACTCAGGAAAAAATAAAGTTTGAGTAAACTTTGCGAAGACTAGGAGAGATTGATGGAAATCGAATGAGGTAAGATTACCCAATTTTTTATCATTAGGGTAACGCGAATTGTGGATGAACCGTAATATGTAGGTCAAAATGCGATTGGAAGAACATAGGGAGGATTTCTCAACCAGAAGGTTCTCAAGAAAATGTGGGGAGATAGTTTGAGTAAGAGTGATTATTTTCTTTTCCTGTAATGCCTCGAAAGAGGGAGGAAATTCAATGTTTGTCCAGGTGCGGTTTGAATCTTTCAAGAACGATGGTCCCGCCCACCAAAGCGAGTTATTTATCAACTTGAAGGGAAGTAGACCCCTGGAACCAATGTCGGCGGGGTTATCAGCGGAAATAACATGAAACCACGAACTTGATGGAACCGTGTTTTGAATAAAAGAAACTCTGTTGCTAACAAAAGTTTTCCATTTATGAGCACTGGACTGAATCCATGATAGAGTGATGGTTGAATCTGTCCAACAAAAAACATTAGAGTGAGATATCCTGTCTACAAAAATCTTCTGAACGAACGAGACTAATTTGGCAGCTAACACTGCTGCGGATAGTTCAAGCTTTGGTATCGTAATCCTTTTTTGAAGAGGGGCGACTTTGGTTTTGGAGCATACGAAATTAGACGTTACAGCGCCTGAAGAGGAGATACAGACAAGATACACGACTGCGCAGTATCCCTTCTCAGAAGCGTCTGCAAAACAATGTAACTCAAAAGTTATAGGATCATCTGTAGTTAAGCGACGTGGGAGCTGAAAGTGAGTTAGGAACGATAAGTCCTGAAGATATTTCTCCCAAAGACGAATAACATCTTGCGGTGGAGTTTGATCCCAATCTAGGTTCAATTCCCATATTCTTTGGATGAGATGTTTTATCAAGAATGTGACCGGTGATAAGAACCCTAGCGGATCAAAAAAACGGGCAAGGTTCGAAAGAAGATTTCGTTTCGTACACTTTGAATTTGAACCTTTGATGGCAAATTTGAAACAATCAATCGAAGGGATCCACTGTAATCCTAGAATCTTCAGAGGGCTTGCGCTGTCATTATCGAAGTCCCGAGGATCGATAGATAGATGTGAGTTTGGTAAATGAGAAAGCAAAGCGGGGTGGTTGCTGGACCATTTTCTCATTTTCCATAAAGGAGATGAGTTGAGATTGAGCAGAAAGAGCACTATCAAGAGTCGAGGCACCTGTGCAGATGTCATCGATATAAGTGTCCTCTCTTAGAATACGAGTAGCTTGAGGGTATGCAGTACCCTCATCGTCCGCCAATTGCAGCAACGTACGATTTGGAAGGTAAGGGCTGGGGCTCAAACCATAAGTAATGGTGAGAAGACGATAGTCTTGAACGGGGTCGTTCGGGTTAAATCGCCAAAGGATACGTTGGTAGTCACAATGAGTTGGTGATACTCGGATTTGACGAAACATCATTTTCACATCAGTGGTAAAAACAAAGGAGTGGAGGCGAAAATTCAGTAGAATCGTTACTATATCTCTCTGAAGTTTGGGACCTATGTAAAGATGATCATTCAATGAAGTCTGATTAGGTAGTTTTGCGGAACCATTGAATACAACCCTTAACTTAGTAGAGGTGCTACTGGGTTTGAAAACACAATGGTGGGGAATATAGTAAGTGAAAGGGGAAGATTCAGTGACTGATTCCATATGGCCAAGATCTAAATACTCTTTCATAAAATCGGAGTATTGAGTATATAAAGATTGTTGTTTAAGAAGCCGTCTTTCGAGAGAAAGAAATCTTTGGAGGGCTAAAGCGCGACTGTTCGGGAAAATGGGAGATGGATTTTTGAAATGCAGACTCACAACATATCGACCACTGGGTGTTCTAGTAACAGAATCAGAAAACATATTCTCACATATCTTCTCCTCGGGAGATATTGAGGGGACATCTGGGACCTGCTCGACTTCAAAAAATCTTTTTACGGTATTTTCCAAAGACGATTCTTCGGTCATGCAACAAAGAGAAGTGATTTTGGGTGTGGGTGGATTGTGGATTCTGCCAGTTAATATGTACCCGAAAACTGTATTCAGGAGATCTGGTTCACCATCTCTTCCTAAAATTCGACCATCAAGCAAAATGCGCGAAAATACATCAGCTCCTAATAGAAGGTCAATAGAACCTCGGATATAAAAGTCAGGATCTGCCAAATCCAGATTTGAAATATGAGACCATCTTCCAGGTTGGAGACTCGAGTTAGGTAATTGTTCACAAATACTAGGCATTACAATGGCATCGGTTATGATGATAGGTTTATCTCTGTTGCAAGGACGAATCGAGAGAACAACATAGCCATGCTTGGCAAGAGTTTGCATTGAACCTAAACCGTTGAGATGAATTGGTATATAAGTGGTGCGCAAGTGTAAACGCCTTGCGCCCTTTTGGGTAATGAATGAGCTCATGCTACCAGAATCTAGGAGACATCTGAGCCTTTGATAATTTCCAAATTCATCCAGCACTTCTACTTGGGCGGTGGATAAAAGAACACTGGACGAGGATGAAAGAAATGCTGTTTGAATTGAGGGAACGGATGATGAGGAGGAAGGTTGTCCTGGAGGAAGACGTCCGATCACTAGTCCGGTCAAAATGCAATAATGTATGATGAGGTTGATTGCATTTGTGACATTTGAATGTGCTTTTGCATGTTTTGAAAGAATGTGAATTGCTAAGACAGTTAATGCAAAGCTTGTGGGTTTTGACCATTTTGTAGCGCTCACCAGCAGACCCCTTCAGAAAATCTGGACATCTATATAATAGATGATCTGAGTTGCAGATTGAACATTTAACATCATTCGTTTGTACCAGAAATGAGGTTGAAGGACGAGAAGCAGTTTGAGGTTTACAACATTCAATCTTCTTTGGTTTAATTTTGCGAGAACAATGAATATTATCCAGAGCAATGCAATGTTTTTGCAAGAAATCGGTTAGTAACGCATACGTTGGGATTGTAGTAGAATTATGATATAATTCAAAACGAGTAGCAATTGTTACATCTAATCTTCTGAGCATCATCTGTACTAGGATAAAATCCCACTGATCTACAGGTAACTTTAAATTTTTCAATGCCTCTAGATTATCGTTAAATATATCTAGCATTTGACGCAGTGCGGAAGAATCATCTGAATTCATTTTGGGAACACTTTCAATAGCAGACCAATGAGCTGCTGCTATCAATCTAATATTCTTGAATCTTTTGATAAGAGTATCATAAGCAATTTTGTAATGAGAATTAGTCATTGGCAAATGCTGAACTAGACCCAAAGCAGTCCCTTTCAATGAAGAAAGTAAATAATTGAATTTTTCTGTCACTGAGACGACCATTTGTGTGAATTATTGCATCAAACATGTCAATATATGAAGGAAACTTGGTAATATCTCCACTAAAATGAGGTAATTCAATTTTTGGCAAAGTTATGTGACTAGATGTGGGAATATTTGCATTGCTATTCGAATTTTGAATTTGGGTTGGAACGATAGTATTTTGAATAATTTCGAAAATTTTGAAGTGCAAAGATTTTATCAAATAATATGCATTTTCGAAAGTTTTTCTAAGCTTGTCTTGGTCTTCAAACGCTTCCTCGTCTTCTTCGGGGACTTCTCCAATTATTAAATTGTGAAGCCTATTGAATTCATCACGAATGTCTTCAATTTGTTCATATCTAAACTTGAAAACTGCTTTATAGGCTACATCACCTTCAGCTAGCTTTGCAGTTTCAAGTAACTCATTTAAACGTTTGAATTCGATTTTTCTCAGTGAGATGTATCTCTTAGACATTTTGGAAAAAGAAATGCAAACCGTATCCCTGACAAATCGAATCAGAAATCACGGTAACAATAATTTTGCTCTGAGAAATTCAAAAATGTAGCCAAGCCACCCGGTACAACGGAAATACTAATCAGCTGTGAATTCGAATGAAGACAATGAACTCAAACTACGTATGTGAAGAAAAAAGCGAAATGAAGGAATATACGTTTTCACTAGCGAATATCGAATAAATTCAAGGTCAACACAAATAAAAATGGAATGGAAATAATGTTTTTAAAGCTTTGACAAAAAAAACAAATGAGTATTCACAATCGGCAATAAATGTATTAGTTTTTATTGAAATGATCAATTAAATAATAAATAAATGAAGAACAATTCGGCTCGTAATGGACCAATGTTATGAATGTGATAAAAACTTCCAAAAAAAATCAACAATTTGATCTGGAAGCTCGATAAAAGCTCGTTGATTTAATGGACTGTAATTTCGCGGGTGTTGAAAGGAGAATGAAAAAAATGGATGAACTAACCCGAAGAACTCAAGATCTTACCTTGGAGTTTCTTCCAGAACAATTCTAGACGACGGAACTGGAGTTTCTTCGGAGAGTCTGGAATGTTGTCAGATAACGCCTGGCCTTCTTTCTTCGGCTAGAGATCTCTAGTTAGTTCACTTTTCACTACCGGGGATATTATTCACCGGGAAGTAAAATATATGAAATATGCGGATTTACTAATTGTTGAAAAATGCGGGAGATGCTGAGAAAGCTTGTGTGCGCTTCGAACGATATCGAAAATCGCAGTCATTGTCTGTCCTTTTCTTCTCGGGCAGAGAGGATCGGATCTTGAGGTTTTTTATATTGAACGAAACAAATGAATGTACACGGGGAGCAAAATAAAGGTTTCGGTTGCCGGTGAACACTCAATCTGTTTGAAATTGTGTAAAAATAAAAGTAAGTGAAGGGTGAATGATTGGTAATAAATTAATTAAACATATAAAGACAAACACATGAACGTGTGGACGCAACAGTAATATATAATCGTTCATTTTCGAAAAATTTTTTTCGTCTAATGATTATTTTCTCCACGTCTCCGGCCGTGATTATTATTTGATATTTATACATATTTACTGGTTTTTCGGAAATGGGAATTTCTAGAATTGGATTTTCCGCTGACGAGTGCACCGTTTCTAGAACTGATTCACGATTTTCTTGGGTATCAGGTGGTTTGACTTGAATATCAGAAATGATACTGATTTTGGGAGGTTTAGGAGTGGTGTTTAAAATTTCGTTTACCGTTAATTCGTCTAGAATTGGTAGGTCTTCCGAGTTGGCAAGGAAGTCATTTATTATATCGTCAGAGTCACCTAGGTTATTACATATAGAGTCAGTCTCAACAGCGTTAATGTCTACCGGGTGTCTGGAAAGTGCGTCTGCTGCTTGGTTTGATTTCCCTTTTTTATAGTGGATCTCGTACTCGAATTCTTCCAATTTTAACCTCCAGCGCACTAGTCGTGAGTTCGGTTCTTTCATGGACATCAACCACTGAAGTGGTTTATGATCCGTGTATATAAAAAATTTTCTACCAAACAGGTAGGGACGAAAATATTTGCAACTCCAAACAATGGCTAGAAGTTCCTTTTCTATTGTCGAATAGTTTGATTCTGCGGGGTTGAGTGTTCTTGAGGCATAGCAAATGGGGTGATTGCCTTGGGAGAGTACCCCATAAATAGCAAAGTTTGACGCGTCCGTGGTCAATTCAAACGGTTTTGAAAAGTCAGGGTATGCTAAAACTGGTTCAGAAGTTAAAATATTCTTGCATGAGTGGAAACAGTTTATGAATTCTTTAGTGTGTTCAACTTTATTTCCTTTTTTTAAACACTGAGTCATTGGCTTCGTGATTTTCGCAAAGTTCTCTATAAATTTCCTGTAATACCCTACTAAACCTAAAAACGATTTCACTTCGCGCTGTGTTTTTGGAATAGGATATTTTTGTATCGCGATTATTTTATTATTATTTGGTTTAATCCCCTCTGAAGTCACTACATGTCCTAAAAATTTCACCTCTTTATGCAAAAATTCGCACTTATCCATTTGTATTTTCAAATTTGCCTCTCGCAACCTTTGTGTTTGAGGAACGTCCCCTAATATTCTGTTCATTCAATAATTAATAAAATCTCAAAAAGAAAGTGTTTCATAAATCTTTTTACTTTTCTGTTCAAATTGACAAATTGACAAAAAATAGTAATGTCATAAAACAACCTCTCTTGGCAACAAAAATGAAAGTTATAGAACGGAGCGCATCTCCAATCCAGTCTGCGTGAATCGGAATGTAGCAGTAGAGTTCCGTGCACATACGCAACACAGTGGCGTAGAGTTTTTGAAGTAAACATAGTCGCCCGCCTTGAAGGCTTGAAACGCCTTCAATAATTAATTGAAACTGTCAATGGGTAATTTACACAACCGAACTATAGAGCGTTTGAAATTGCCATTCATAGTCTTAACTGTCACAACACGAGTCAATCCATTAGCTCCTGGATGTAACGATAAAACACGTCCCATTTGCCATTTCAAGGGAGGAAGATTGTCTTCGCGTATTAGCACCAAGTCGTTTATGCTTAATGATTCCATTGTAGATTTCCACTTGGTAAGTCTTTGAAGCTGGCATAAATATTCGTTAGTCCACCTCTTCCAAAAATGTTGTAACATATAGGTCAGGTGCTGGTAACGGTTGAGTCTATTCACATTCAAGCCAGTTAGGTCTTCTTGCGGTACAGACATGAGAGAGCTCCCAATGAGGAAATGCCCAGGAGTGAGAGGGTTTAGATCATCAGGATCATTGGTGATGGGACATAAAGGACGGGAGTTGAGGCAGGCCTCGACCTGGGTGACCAATGTAGTAAGTTCCTCAAATGTTAAGACAACATTTCCCATTACCTTATACAAATGTTTCTTGGTTGAATTTACAGCTGATTCCCACAGCCCACCAAAATGAGGAGATCGTGGAGGAATAAATTTCCACTGAATAGAATCAGTTGAAAGATGTCTTTGAATTTCCTTTTGATTTTTCTTCAGAAAGTCTTGAAGTTCTGATAGAACGTTGGAAGCCCCAATAAAATTAGTGCCATTATCAGAGAAAATAGTTCTACATAAACCACGTCTTGACACAAAACGTTTAAGGCAGTTTAAGAATGATTCTGTTGTAAGATCTGGCGCTACTTCTATATGAACGGCCTTTGTCACGAAACAGACAAATATACATAAATAGCCTTTAACAATTTTTGCGTTTCGAATTTTGCTAGTTTTGATATTAATTGGCCCAGCATAGTCAACACCGCAGTTCAAAAAGGGGCGAATGGGTATTATCCTTTCTGAGGGGAGATCCCCCATCCTTTGTTTGGGAACAAGAGGTTGGTTTTTGAAACAAACAACACAATTTTTCAAAAATTTTTTGAAGGTGTTTCCACCCCCATTGGCCAATATTTCAACCTAAGTGTCGCCAATAATGCTTGCAACCCAGAATGACATTGACGATAATGTTCATTCCTTATTATTAATTTCGTAAGATTATGATTTCTTGGAAGGATTACTTGATGTAACCTGTCATGATCCAAAAATGCTTTAGATAGTCCTCCCCCCATCCTTATCAAATGATTATCATCGAGAAAAGGTTTTAATGAAAGTAATTTGCTCGAATTGTGTACATAGCCATTTTTCTTCAAATTAAGAATTTCTTCGCTGAAAGACTGCTATTGCATCAGCTTCAAAAGCACTAATAGGGACTTATCCAGTTCATGAACAGAAAGTTCACCAGTTAGACGTGATACAGCTCTACAATTATTGATAAATCTAAGAACGAATGCCATAACCCTTTTAATTTTGATGAGAGAAGAGTATTTGTCAAATATATCCCAAGAAGCTAAATTTAAAAAAGATTTGACCATGCGTTTTTTCTCGGGAACTTCTTCCATTGGACAGAATCGTTTTTCTGGCCAATGATCAGAATATTCTGACAACCACGATGGCCCATACCACCAGAGATCATTTTTCAATAATTTTCGTGGCATAATGCCCCTTGAAATTATATCAGCTGGATTTTCATGAGTATCCACATAACCCCAATAATCAGCTGGAAACAGATGCTGAATTTGAGAAACCCTATTCGAAACAAAAATTTGCCACTGACTGGCATCACCAGCTATCCAAGATAAAACTATAGTAGAATCACACCACAAAAAAATTCTATTAATATTCACTTGAAGTGACATTATAACCTTGTGGACAAGTTTACTCAGAAGGAATGCTCCACTTAGCTCCAATTTGGGTATTGTTACAGTTTTGATTGGAGCTACCCTTGATTTAGAGCAAAGTAAATGTACGTGCTGATTTCCATCTGAGTCGACAGATTTCAAATAAACACAACCTGCGAAAGCTTGTTGTGAAGCGTCACAGTAGCCATGGATCTCCAATGAGACTGGCTGTTCACAGGCAGCATGTCTCGGAATTTCAATATTATTCAATTCGATTATTTCGTCATAATATTTTGTCCACCGTGTATGAATATCCAAAGGAACCCCTTCATCCCAATTACATTTTTCCTGCCATAATCTTTGCATAATTATTTTTCCAGTTGTTATTACTGGCCCTAACAGTCCCAATGGGTCGAATATTTTGGAAATTGCACCTAAAATTAGTCGTTTTGTTACTCTTTTTTTAAAAGCTTCTTTATTCATTGTGAATTCAAAAACATCACGTCGTAAATTCCAAGTGAGTCCCAGAGTTTTTGTAGTTTCATCCTTTAAAATCACATGATTTGTGTTTTTCAAAGTGTCAAGAGTACCATCCAACACTTCCTTCCGATTTGAAGCCCATTTACGTAAAATAAAACCATATTTTCGCATTATAGTTATTAGGTTATTTTTGAGTTCAATAGCTTCCTCAACTGTTTCAGTGCCTGTAAGTAGATCATCCACATAGAAATCCCGAATAATAGCCCTACTTACTTCGGGATTTTCTATTGCGCAATCGATACCTATTTGTTGAAGGCATCTGATTGCCAAATAAGATGCTGGCCCAGTCCCATAACTGAGAGTAAGTAACTTATAATGCTTCAATTCCGAATCCGGATTTGATCGCCAAAGTATGCGCTGCATGTCACATTGATCTTCATTGATCAGAATCTGACGGTACATTTTTTCAATGTCTGCCACCAGAACACAATTATTTATTCTCATACGAATCAGACTAGCAAAAACGTCTTCTTGCAAATTTAGACCTACCTTCAAAATATCGTTCAAAGAAATGCCTTTATCAGATTTGGCAGAACCATCAAAAACCACCCTGAGTTTTGTAGTTAGACTGGTAGACTTCAAAACCCCGTGATGTGGCAAATAAAATGGTTTACATAATGTTTTTTCAGAAGGATTCACCTCTGACATATGCTCTAATGTCACATATTCATTCATGAAATCCACATATTGTGCTTTCAGAACAACATTTCTTCCCAACTTTTGTTCGAGGATATTAAACCTACTTAATGCAAATTTGAACGATTCCCCAAGTTCATCGATATTTTTTTTTGTTGGTAAGTGTACTATAAATCAACCTTCCTTATTTCTTGTAGTGGTGTTTGTAAAAAGATCCTCACACTCTTGTCCTTCCCTGCTTATACTTGGCTTTTCCAAAAAATCCTCAATTATCCAAAATTTTTCCAATTGTTTGTGTAAATCTGCATTGGCAATGAAATTGCAGACCTTTACTTTACGTTTAATATCCTCAATAGGAACAGCCCCAGATAAAATCCAACCCAGCTTTGTTTTTTGTGCGATTGGCTGTCCAATACCTAACTTTAATTGTCCAGCGCAAAGAATATCGAAAAATATTCCAGCTCCTAGTAAAACTTCTTTTTCCCTGGAATATGAAAATCTGGATCCGCTAACTGGCAAGTATTAGGAATATTCAAGGAATTTATTCTAACCTTAGAGAAAGGTAACCTTTCTGAAATAGAATCAAGCACCAAAAAAGAAGCTTGAAATTTGAGCTATTGAATCTAGAATATACCGTGGCATTTGTTAACTGTTTTATGTCAGTTGAAGTCTGATTGATACCAGAGATGGGTTGATTTATAACCATCTTTGGTAACCCCAATTTGTTCACCAGCTCCTTGACTATAAAATTGCTTTGACTTCCACTATCTAGCAGCGCTCTGCATCTGTGGAAGTTTCCTTGATGATCCGAAATCAAAATAATTGCTGTAGACAAAAGCACTTCAGTATTTTGTTCAACAGCACAATGACCAACAACCATAGGAATCTGACTATTTGAGAACATAGATACCGCCCCATTTTCTTGTGTTGTTGAATCACTATTTAGAAATTGCTCAGTTGCAGTTTCGTAAATTTGACCTTGAACTCTTGACCCCTATTACCTGACTGATGACTCTTAGTGTTACGTTCATGCTCGTGATGTAGAGTATGATGTTTATTATTACAATTTCGACATCGAATTGAAACACAGTGTTGACTAAAATGGCCAATTTTTAAACAATTCCAATAAGCCTTCAATGACTTAACCTCACTTCGACGTTTTTCCACAGAAAGATTCAAGAATTTTTCGCACCTAAACAAAGGATGAGATTCACCACACAAAGGACATTTATCCTGTGTCATAACCGCAAAAGATTTGGTGGATGACTTGTTTTGATTCCATTTATTTTGACTATTACCAACCGAGTCCCTTTGTATACATTTCGAATCCAATGTTTCCAGAATTTGACATCTGATTGTCAAAAATTCTAAAAATGTTGACATAGTGGGCATTTCTCCAGAAGAACTTTTGGTTTCCCACTCTCGTTTTGTTGCCGTGTCCAATTTAGTTGATATTAAATAAATCAAAATTGTATCCCATTGTTCAACCGGTTGTTTCAACACCCCAAGTGCCCTAATAGTTGTTTTAATATCATCTAGAAGTTTTCTCAAACTAGAAAATGATTCTTTTCCAATAGGTTGCATATCAAATAAATGTTTCAGATAATTGTGTATAAAAAACCGTTTATTTTCAAATCTGTCCGTTATCAATTTCCAAGCTGTTTCATAATTATCAGATGTAACCTCTAACGCTTGAATAACACCCGCTGCTTCCCCTTTCAAAGCAGATTTAAGATAGAAAAACTTTTCAATATTGCTAATATCAGATTTTTTGTGTACCAATGTTTTAAAAATGTCATGAAAATGTAACCACTGATCATAAGAGCCACTAAAGCTTGGTAGATTGATGATAGGTAACCTTACAACAGTATGATTATTGCCATTATTATTAGAAATTGCACTATTGTTGTTACGGCTTTCATTTCTAACAACTTCACGGTCCAATACGACCTTTTTAGCTCTAGAAATTGTTTTGTAATAGAAATTCTCAAACATTACCTGATCATCCATATTTACTTCTGTTTCATCAATGGTTTCAATTTGCAATTGAATCTCCTCAAACTCTCCCAAGATCCCCTCACAACTTGTGATGCGCTGTGGTAATTCCACATAATTTTCATCATTCAAAGTAGTTAAAAAAGCATCTAACCTTGAAATTTTTGCCATCAAAACCCCCCTTTTGCTTATAAGTTTTTTCAATTCACGTCTACTCATTGCGATTCATAAAACAGCTTGGTCAACCAGACAGAAATTCTACCTCAAATGCAATGGAAGGATAAAAAGGAACGAACTCACTCTTTTAGTCTGCAACTACTGGTTAGAAATACTACTGGTTAGAAATTTCCACCGCCGCGCCGTAATCTTTACTCCTGCCCTTACTTGTTGCCCTTGCTGGCCTTGCTGCCACTGTTGTGTTCAAATGTCCCAAGTTTTTTACTGTAACTGACTGCACAAACTGCACCTTTTCAATATGAATTCCGGCTCGAAGAACCAATATGTTTGAGGAACGTCCCCTAATATTCTGTTCATTCAATAATTAATAAAATCCCAAAAAGAAAGTGTTTCATAAATCTTTTTACTTTTCTGTTCAAATTGACAAATTGACAAAAAATAGTAATGTCATAAAACAACCTCTCTTGGCAACAAAAATGAAAGTTATAGAACGGAGCGCATCTCCGATCCAGTCTGCGTAAATCGGAATGTAGCAGTAGAGTTCCGTGCACATACGCAACACAGTGGCGTAGAGTTTTTGAAGTAAACACTTTGAAATACCAATTTCAAGTTTTGAATGTGTTCTCTTACTTATGACAATGACGTCGTCCATAAATACCATGCATATTTTACTTTGGAGTCCTTTCAAAATCTCATCAAGGGCGCGTTGAAGGCTAGAAGGAGCGCATTTGAGACAGAAGGGCATCCTCAGGTACTCATAATGTCCCTGTTCGACGCTAAACGCTGTTTTTTTAAATAAATTTTTGTGCATCTCGATCTGGTGAAAACCACTCGCGAGATCTAGAGTAGAAAAGTATTGTGCGCGTCCTAATTTGTCCAGTATGTCATTTATATTCGGTATAGGGTATCTATCAGAAATTGTTTTCTGATTCAACTTCCGATAGTCCACGACAATTCGCCATTTCTGCTGCCCCGAGGCGTCGATCTTTTTTGGAACGATCCAGATCGGCGAGGACCACGGGCTACAAGATGGCCGTATGATTCCTTTTTCTAACATTTCGTTGATTTGTCTGCGGACTTCGTCTTTGTGTATAAATGGATAGCGATAAGATTTCGTGTAAGTCGGTATTTCGTCAGTCGTCCTAATTTCATGTTTAATTTTTGAGGTGAAAGTTAATTTGTCACCGGGTTTGTAAAATATATCTGAGTATTCTTTGCATAATTTGGATATTTCGCGTTTTTCTTCTAAATTCATATGTTCAGTGCGGATAATTTCATTGATCTCAAATTTTGACATTTCACGGTTATTCTGATTCGTGTTCTGGAGAAAATTATCGATGGTATATAGTTCAAACATTTCGGGTTCGAAGGGTTTGACTACTAATGGACTTTTTATATTGATTGATATACATTTATCAGTTGGATTTTGTATTTCGAGGATGGCGAAACCATTTTCCGCGTAGGAAAGAGCAGAGGGAATAATCAATTTGCCTAATTGTCCCGAATCTATCATAACTTCACCTTCATAAACACTAACTGGAATATTTTTTAATGTTTTTTCGTTAGCATTTATATTGTAATTGAAAAATTTGCTTGACTTGATTCTCTATAATTGAAGGGTATTTCAATATTCGCTCCGATCAGTTTTCTATTGATCAAATCGATATTGAGGTTCATTTCAATAAGGTCGGATAACCCTATGACACCATCGAAAAAGTCGTGGAAATCGAAAAGAATAAAGTCAATTTTTTTGAGTTGCCAAATTCCGAAAAGGCTGGAATTTCAGCTTGAAATTGAGTATTTTCTTTGCCTACAGCTGTTTTAATCGTGTTGTTTTGTCGATAGATACAATTTGGAAAAAAAATTTCTGGTATTGTGGGCCTCAATATAGAACGAGAGCTTCCGGTGTCTATTAATAATTTAATTTTGGGGTGTTTGATCTGGATGTAGGGTAGGGCGTTGTTAGACGATATGTTGACTTCGATTAAGTCTGGTTGATTGAAGGGTCTGTTATTTGAAAATTTTCGATTTCGTTGATTGGTTCGGTATACTCGTTATAGTCGTATTGATTTTCGGAATTATTGTCGTCATTATATGGTTGAACTTCAATATCACGGTAATAATGGCTATCACTATCTTCATATTGATTTGTATATAACTCTTCAAATACATATTTTGGGTTTTGATTCTGATTGAATGTTCGTGGGAAATTGTTGTGATTTTGGTTGGATGTTTTTTGTTAATTATTGTGATTTTGAGTGGGACATCTCTTTGTGAAAACATTTGTATTTTTCGAAACTCCTGACATAGGAGTTGGTTTGGGGAGTTGATTTATTGGTATTTGATTTGGTTTAAATACATTTTGGGGAGGCCCAAACGTTTCTCTATTTGTTGGAAATCTCCTAGGTGGTAATTGTCTAGGCTGTATATTAATTGGTTGCGATTGCCAATCAGGTTTCAAATTCGAATACTGAGAAAAAATTTTTCGATTGAAATTTGGGTTATTTGGGTAATTGAAAGAGTTTTGATGATTTGCATTGAACGGATGTTGTTGATTTGGGGAATTTTGATAACTCCCTGGTTTATTTGTAGAAGAATAACTTGTATTAAATTTTTCTACACTACTGTTCAAATTACCGTAAAGTTTTTCAAAATTTTCAAAATCGGTCACGTACGCCATAGCATCTTCTAATGATTGGGGTTTGATAAGGTGCATATTATTTTTTAATACCCCTGTGCATCCTGCGATGAAAGTATTGAGTGTTGTTTTATCATGATGGCTAATTTTACAAAGTTTATCGGTTTCTGAAAGATTTGTGTCGTTACTAATTCGTTGAGCAACGCTACTTCGAAGCAACTGTAATCTACTTCCGAAATAAATAAAATGCTCTCCCCTATTAGGGCGCGTTCTAGTTAATTATTGAACTAAACAGTCCAAGTCCCTACGATCGGCAAAACATTGAGTTAATGCAGTGTTTAAGGTTTTCCAATCGGTCAATTCTGATCGATTTCCAACCATAATTTCCGCCTTGCCTACTAATTTTTCCTGAATACAATAAAAAATGTGGTTGTTCAATTCAGGATCATTTAAACTTGCATAGGTGTTTGTCAAACCTTCACACCTCTTAATGAATTTATTTAGGGTGTTGCTATCTCCATCAAATGGCTTAATATTATCCAATTTTGACTTGAAAAGATTCCAATTCATTTTGTTATCTTGATTTCCGGTTGCCATTTCGTTGAATGTATCTGTGATATTTTCTACTGAATTGAGGGTGAGAGTGTTTGATAATCGATTGACAAGTTCGTCAATATCTGTCATGAATATATAAAATAAAAAAAAATTCAAATCGAATTTAACCTAATCGTCTTCGATAGACTGGCCTACCCTAATGTCTTCAATAGACTGACCTACCCTAATGTCTCCAATAGACTGTCCTAACCTAATTCGTGTTTGCAATGCACTGCCTAACTATTGTAACCTAACCGAGTACCTTAAACAGAGGGTCGGTGGTGTAAAAGGAATGGCACTCACGTTTCCGTAGTCTCCTTCCTTTTCCGATTCTTTGTCCTGGCTGCTGTATCCTTGTTACGGTTCAAAATCAAATTTTACAATCGGTTTGCAGATGAGACTATTCTCTTACCTTATGTTGTGTAAGATCCTGAAACCTTGCTATCGATTCTACATTTTATTTTGATGAACATTCGCCTATAGTATGGTATAAATTTGACCACTGAATCTCTTTCTGTTTATTGTTATTGGCACCTTCGATTGTGTATGTGTTCTGGGCATTTTCCATTTTAATCATTTCATCATATTGGTTTCCATCTTATTATTGTTTAATTGAAATCTTTTCGTCACTTTATAATGTTTTCATCTTGAAATAATGTTAAAATGTAATTATTTGCTACGAGATTTGTGAGGTTATCATTTTCTGACAGTAGTTTGATTGAACATTTCAGCGAGTTGTTTTTGTCAGTAGTTCAGTTCAATACTTAAGATTTTGTTCGTGAAGTAGGCGTTTAGTTGAGTTGATTTCTCTTGCGCTTTAGTGACGTCATTCATTGGTTTGTTGGTTGCAAAACATTATTCGCATGGAGAGTCTTATCCTACTATATCGTCTGACTTTTACTAACCATTACGTTACTATGTTGTTAAATATTCGTTACCAATAATATTAGTTGAAAATCAGTTCTGCACGAACAGATCACATTTGACAGTCTCTGTGAATTTAAGACAGACGAACTTACTTTTCATGTTTTGACTTTTGACTATCTGGAAAAGGAAATAGTTTTTTTGGAAAAATAGCGTCGTTTTTGGTTTCTTGGAGAGAACCTTGGGATCGAACTTCCTCTTCCGTGTGCTACGTTGTTGAAGCAGTTGTGTGACCAGACACATGTAATCAATTTTGAGTATTTTATCACGTTATCGTGGATTTTATTGATTTTACATGTCTAATAATCTCCGGTGATATTTGTGGACTTGTATAGTCGTTTTGGTATTTGATATATCACCGAGAGTACCTGTAATGGGGATTTATCGTTAATATCACACACCGCCATTTTGGAAGCCACGAGTCCAAGTTATTAGAATTTTGTTGCTGCCTTTAATTGTTATCTCGGGAGTGATACTTCCATTCCACCTGGTAAACCGTACTACCACGATTAGTTAGAATCCACCCACGAAGACGAAAGTGTTGGATCTCCAAGTTGTACTAAGCTCTTGGCTGGCCCTGTATTATCGATCTAACAGTCTATTCCATCCACCTCAGGACATTAGGAGTCTTGGAGGGACAAGAGGAACCATCTATCGGTAGTCTGAGCAGGTGAAGTTGGTGGACCTTCCAGTTGAACCAAGCTTCTGGTATTTGTACCTTCTGTACGGGTATAACAACCAGTTTCATCCACCTCAGGACATTGGGAGTCTTGGAGGGATAAGAGGGACCATCCATCAGTAGTCTGAGCAGACGAGGGTGTTGGATTTTCAAGTTGAACCAAGCTACCTGTATTCTGCCATCTATACTTGTCAAGCATTCTTTTTCATCCACCTCAGGACACTGAAAGTCTTGGAGGGACAGGAGGGACCGTTCACAAGTAGTCTACAGTGGTGAACGAACCGAAAGACTGGAGTCTTCGAGTTACCCATCCCCTAGGTTGGTGACAGGAGGACGAAGGGATCAGTACGTTGTTAGTAGCTGCTGAGAGGGCGAAAGTGTTGGACTTTCCAGTTGTACCAAGTCCACAGGTACCCTGAGCCACTTCGCTGAAGGAGTACAGATTGGTGTAACTATAACCATCTTTTTAACATATATTATTCAAAATTTACGGAACCTCTCTTGGCATACATTATTTTCTACATCAAAATTTATTCACACTCATTTTATTGTATTGGGTTTGGACAGCAGTGGGGAAGCACACGGATAGAGCACATTTTTATATTATTTTCCAAATTTACAAAACCTTTCTTGGCCTAAATTCATTCATTATTAATTCTCATTTGATTTTATTATTAATCCACATTTCTTATTGCATATTATCATTCATTGTTTTACGAGGGTACTTCATGAAGTTGTTTACCCTATTATAAGTGTTATTATCAATAACAAGGGTTTCATTGTGTTTGTTTTTAATAGTGTTATTCAGGAAAAAATTTCACTATAAATATTTCACTATTGTTTATAATTTAATTATCATTGGTTTTGATTGCTATTTGTGGCACACCATCAGTGTGCAGATTTATTCATTTGAGTTAAATGGTTTACTTGAGAAATATTTAATTATATATTATATTTGATTATTGTGGCCTACTATCAAAGTGGAGGATATTTGTACTAATTTTGTGGTTTACAAACCTAAAAATTTTTAATAATCTTTCTCTATAGATATTTGTTGTCTCGACATTGGACTTTGAGTCCCAATTAACTAGTACTTTCCAGGTGGTCACCTTCTCACTTGTCAGCCCTTTGTGATCACAACGGGAGCTTGGAAGGCATCGAACCAACACTGTACCAGGTACTCCATTATTTGAGAGATTTTTCTGTTTCCATCTTACGGATTATTAGAGGTTTGTACTGAGCGTTTGGCATTTCATTCCAACCCCAATACTCAAACAAGGTAGTCGTCATACTACATACCACCAGTGCTTATATTATTCAATATTATTATAAATTCCATTTAGAAATCTCCTTAGAGATCTGGAGCAGTCTGTGTTTTGGGCTGGCTTCATCAACTCACTGGCGCGGTATAAATTTTAGAAAGAACCCATGGCACCCGAATTTAGTTAGTCGGTGACTGCTATGTTTCCATTTGCTTTCTGATGGTTTTTAATTATTAATATTATACTTCTTTTTTTTTATAAAGAAGCGTAGCAGAATTTGGCGCCCAACGTGGGGCCTGTTTAGAATTTTTTTTTCTTATTTTAAAATTTGATACATAGTACATACATATATATTTTTAAATCATTTTTCACTATCGATACCCTGAAGTCTCACACACATTAAAAACAACATTTTTTTTTGTTGAAACATTTATTAATTATTTTTTTATATTTGGAAATCAAGTAAATTTTCACCTTGAACACTTACTGATTTTTCTTCAGATAT
The DNA here is from genome assembly GCA_944452925.2 of Chrysolina oricalcia. Classification (NCBI taxonomy): domain Eukaryota; kingdom Metazoa; phylum Arthropoda; class Insecta; order Coleoptera; family Chrysomelidae; genus Chrysolina; species Chrysolina oricalcia. The sequence continues at coordinate 43,728,982 of OX101811.2, forward strand.
TGGTCATTTATTGAGGTATTGATTCATTTGAAACCTTTGAGTACGATTGTATTTTCTTCAAATATTTTTATTGGGTGTTAAAAATTTGATAATTATTGTTTATTTTCTGATTTCAATATGGACTTTAGACTTGTCATCAATTATCTTAAGAAGGATGAATTGAGATATGAACTTTCTATTCGTGGTATATTAACACATGATAATCAAACTGTGGATGAACTCAGATCTTGTTTACGACCACTTTTAAAATATGAAAAAGAAGGAAAGTCTTTGACGTATCCTGAATATAATCTTAAATTTGATGATGAAGAGTTGATTATTACTGACAAATTGAGAGATATTACTTCTGCAATAGTTGATATTCCTGGAACTTTCCAATCTGTTAGTTACATATTATTCTGTTCCTGACTATAAGCCCAGACTGTTTGAAAATATTTTGAGGAGAACCCAAGATACTAACGAAACCATTATTGATTATTTAAATTCTATGAAGTCTATGTTCAGACGGTATGGACTCATGACTGATCAAATGCAGTTGGACATTGTTATAAGAAATCTATCTCCTTTTTATACATCACAGTTACCACAGGTTGGATCTTTACAAGAACTTGAAACTGAATGTTTGAAACTTGAAAATAAGAAATTCCGTGTTGATAATTATGTTCCACCTTCTCAGAAAAATATAGATTTTGTTGACTCAGAATTTGCTGTTGCATCAACTTCAAAAGTAAGACCTGGTAAAAATTTTGATAATGAAGTGCATAAGTCAAGTATGCGAAAACCAGTAACTTGTTTCAATTGCCACAGGGTAGGCCATTTAAATAGAAATTGTAACGCACCTAGAAAACTGCACTGTTTTAACTGCGGGTTGTCTGGAGTAACAATAAAAACTTGTAGTAAATGTAATTCGGGAAACGAATCTCGGAGGAACTAGAGAGTGGTGAGTTTTCCTCCGTTTCAACAGAAAATTCCTCATATAATTTATATGATAATAATAATGATAATAATTTTCCTCAATCAGTTTTATTAAATTATATAATTTCTCATGCTAGAGGAGATCAACGTCCTTATATTGAATTTAATATTTTAGGGTATACTATGTTAGGTTTACTTGATAGTGGTAGTTCAAGAACTTTAGTAAATTATTCAGGTTTTAAAATTTTGCAAAGTTTAGGTTTATCTCTTGTTTCTAATTCTACTAGCTGTACTGTAGCTAATGGACAATCTTGTTCAAGTACGGGTCATGTTTCTACGCCTATTTCGTTAATGGAGAAAACTCATTTGATAGATATACTGGTTGTTGGTGAAATTTCGCAACAATTAATTTTAGGTATTGATTTTTGGAGGATAATGAATATTCTACCAGACCTTCGGAATGATATTTGGCATTTTACTAATGACGTAGATTCTGTTGAATTTAAACCCAGTCAAGGCATACAGGGTGATACAACTTTAACTTTTGAACAACGAACTCGATTGAATAGTTTAGTTGAAGAGAAGTTAACTTTAATGGGAACAACTTTGGGTTATTGCACAGTTGGTGAACATGAAATAGAACTTGTTCCTGGAACTAAGCCTATTAAGCAGAGGTACTATCCTTGTAGTCCTTTTAAACAAAGGATAATTGATGATGAGGTTGAGTCAATGTTGAAGAAGGGAATTATAGAACCGTCAAAGAGCGCATGGTCTTCACCAGTCTGTCTCGTTAAAAAGAAAGATGACACTTATAGATTTTGTATTGATTTTCGACAACTTAACTATAAAACTAAAAAAGATGCTTATCCTTTACCCTATATTTCTCATATTTTGGATCAATTGAGGGATGCAAAGTATCTTAGCTCCTTGGATATTAAATCTGCATATTTTCAAATTCCTTTGAAACCTGAATCTAGGGAATATACTGCATTCACTGTTCCTGGAAGAGGGTTATTTCATTTTTTGCGCATGCCATTTGGTCTTACTAACGCTCCTGGATCCTGGATGAGAATTATTGACTCTGTCCTGGGACCAGAATTGCAACCTTCAGTTTTAGTTTATCTTGATGACATAGTCATCGTATCTCAAGACTTTGATTCCCATCTTGAAACTTTGTCAGTGGTTTTTGATCGTTTACATGCAGCTGGTTTGGTAGTTAGCCCAGAAAAATGTAAATTTTGCTTGCCTCAACTAAGATATCTAGGCTATGTGGTAGATGAGCGAGGTCTTCATCCTGACCCAGAGAAAGTTCAAGCCATTCTTGATGTGATTGCTCCCAAAAATGTTCAAGAAATTCGTCGTTTCATAGGAACTGCATCTTGGTATCGTCGTTTTATACCCAGTTTCTCTTCAATTTTATCTCCGCTTAGTAATTTAACAAAAAAAGGTGTCAAATGGAATTGGTCTGTCGAGTGTGAAAATTCGTTTCGAAGCATCAAGGAAAGTCTTGTAACTGCTCCTATTTTATCATGTCCTGATTTCAATCGAACCTTCATTCTTCAAACTGATGCCAGCGCTTATGGTATTGCTGAAGTCTTATCTCAAGAATTCCCCGAGGGAGAAAAGGTAATTTGTTTTCTTTCTCGGTCACTTACTCGTCAGGAACGAAATTACAGCACAACTGAGCGAGAAGCTCTTGCTGTTATTTGGGCCATTGAAAAGCTACGTCACTATCTAGAGGGAGTACATTTCAAGGTCATCACCGACCACTTTTCACTTCTCTGGTTACAAAGGCTTAAAGAACCTCAAGGTAGGCTTGGCCGATGGATCCTTCGTTTGCAGCCTTATGATTTTGAATTAATCCATAGGAAAGGTAAAGACCATATAGTTCCTGATTTTTTGTCTCGTGCTGTTCCTATAGCGGTCATTGAGGATAATCAAGAGCATATCTCTGATGAAACCAGTGATATTTGGTACTTAGATATGTGCGAATAAGTCCAAAATCATCCTGAGAAATTTGGCACTTGGAGAGTTGAAAATAAAATTTTGTTCAAGTATGTGAAATGTAAAATTCCTGAATTATCTAGAACGTCAGATTATTGGAAAATTGTCGTCCCCAAAGATAAGAGGAAGGAAATTTTAGTGCGTAGTCATGATGATCCTACTGCTGGTCATGTTGGAAGTTTTAAAACATTTTGGAAAATTCGAAGTCGTTATTACTGGCCGAAGATGAAGTGTGATATTCTCAAATATGTCAAGTCTTGTAAAGTTTGTGCAGAGCACAAGCCTGAGCAAAAAGCACCTGCTGGTCTTATGAGAACTCGTCCTAATATTCAGCAACCTTGGCAAATGATAAGTCTAGATTTTATGGGTCCTTTTCCTCGTTCTTCACAAGGTAATCTGCATTGTATGGTTGTTACTGATTTTTATAGTTAATACGTTGTTATTTTTCCGTTGAGAACAGCCACTGGTAAGTCACTTTCAAAGTGTGTGGAAGAGGCTATCTTTCTTGTATATGGGGCGCCATTATATCTCATTTGTGACAATGGTGGACCTATGAGAAGTAAAGAGTTTCAGGCTTTGTGTCAAAAATATAAAACAAATATATCATATACTGCTTCTTATTTGCCTCGTGCCAATCCGACTGAACGAGTTAACCGAGTTGTTAAGACTATGATTTCGTCATATGTACAAGGCAATCATCGGAAATGGGATGTAAATCTTGCAGCTATTGGTTGTGCAATTCGAACTGCTCGACATGAAACCGTTGGTTACAGTCCATACTTCATTAACTTCGGTAGGGAATATAAGCTTTATGGTCAAGATTATTTGAATCAGGTACCTGAAAATGATTTGGATCCTGATGACGAAATTGAACAGCGTCAAGAAGGTTTTCGCAAGATATATGTCGACATAGAATCTCGTCTTAAGAAGTCCCAAGAGCGTAGTAAAAAGGTTTTGATGGCCTCTCGTCTCTGGTCCTTTTCTTGATTGTACTTGAGGGCTTGAAATCCCAAGTAGTGGATTTGCTTTTGACACGTTCGAACAGTCCCAAAAATCACCACCGTACAATCCTACCGACTGCGCCACTTAAGAACTTCGGACGACGGAAAGCTTTTTTAAAAAGATTTATTTTCGAAAAGACAGACAACCTTACTCGACTGAGTAGTAACAAAGAATAATTTAACATGATGAATATAATAAAACAGTTGAAATGGAAAGTGCATAATTGCAGTTTGGAGATTCTTCTTATCTCCAGGTTCAGAGAACGATGACCGCTTCGTCAGCTGTACTCGTGGTAGGTGACTACCTAACTCGCACTACCGCTAAAGACAGTGTACCACATATTTTTTTTAGTAAAAAATATCAATTAAAAATTTTGAATAAATCATGGTATCATCTAGACACTTGAAGGAATATCTGTTGGAAAAAAAAAATTATGTCACTTTTTCAAATAGTTATACTATTGCTGATTAATTAATTTTTCCCAATTTATATGTTATCTTAAATAACTACATAAAAGTTTAAATAATATTTATATAAATTTTTGGCTTCGTGGAGCCCTTCTTATACGTATCCTCAACAAGATCACACAATAAATTAAATAAGAGTTTATTATTTTGCTTATAATGATTATTTAAAGTTGACAAAATATGAAAAGTCTAAGAAATGTTGTTGATAAATTTTTTTCACCAAATATTATGCTATTTCTATCTTTGCATCTAATAATGGCATTCAGTAAAGTTGGAAAAAAGATTTTTGAATAATTTGTTAAACAATTTTTTATAAAAAAACAGACAATATTTCTTGGCAGAATAATAATTGAAAAAAAAAATCCTATATAAACATATATATTTCATTGTTTATAATCGTTTTTTAAATTTTTTGATCGTTTAAATAATTAGTTAAGAAATGATTTTCTCTCTGAAAATCATAATAGGCATTTTTTCATAGATTGCCAAAAAAATATTTTTTTTTATAAATAAGTTTGTTAATATAACAATTTGTTATAAACAAATTCTAGCAACCATTAAATATTTTTTCTAGTGTTAAATAAATTACAAAAACAGGCATATATCGATGTACTAAAAAAATGCTTCTATATTTTATAAAGCTCTTCAATATTACACCGTACCGAAGTTGAACCGGCATCGGCAGCATGATTTGTTAAGTAACAAATTGATATAACTTATAAACTACTAGAGATACGATAATGGACTTCGAGGTTGTTCTTATAGAGGATTGTTTAGTCCTTGAAATAAGATGATTAACAAATTTATAACTTTTGTATATCAGCTATTATAAGCATGTGTTTATAAAAATTTGAGATTTTTTTTGCATTTCCTTTTATTTTATGACTTATAACTTGTTAAATAATGAAAATACAGCTATAAACCTCATTACAACTTTGTTCAGTGTTATAATATCTATATATTGACTTCCAGATCATATTAGTATCTTATATAGATTGAATTATATACGTGTTTTAGTTAATATTTACTATTGTTTATTAAAAAAAAAAAAAAATTCCATAAAATTTTGAAGTTTTCGTCAATTAACGAAAGAATTGACCATCGCAAGAAGCAGCTGCTCATTCAAACATTAGAAACTCAGAATAACTTATTACAAAGCATAGAGAATGAAAACATTCCAAAATAAGGTAAGTGATGTGATTAGTTTATAAAATGCATACCTAACGAAAACCAAGTTAGATGAATATTAAGTTGAACACGTATATAATTTAAACTATTTAAGATACAGATATGACGTAAAGGTTGTAAAAGTTGATTAATTTATTTTTCAACGGAGATTCATTTCTTCAAGTGTCTAGATAATACCATAATTTATTCAAAATTTTAAATTAATATTTGTTACTAAAAAAAATATTGGATGTGGTACACTGTCTTTAGCGGTAGTGCGCCTATTTCGTTACGACTGGGCGAAGATCTATTTTCAGCGTTGGATTAAAATTACAAATAATAGAAAAAGAGTTCTGGAAGTCAAAACTTTTTTATTGGAAATTTCCTCCTCTATGAGAACCTTTTTTCAAAACTCCTTAAATATTAATAGTTTTTGAGTTATCAACAAAATATGAAATGCTACCTTTTTTTCATCTTAATTTGTTAATAACAATTGCAATTTTTTATGTGCTAATACATACTTTCGAAACATTTTTCTAAATGTCATTCTAAATCGAATGAACTATCGCTCATATTTTTGAGAGCTTGATCAAGAATTAACACGTTTTTGAACTTGTTAATCAGACTACATGGTAGGTGAAAGTAACAAATGGACAATCAATGTTGAATTCTGTGATAAATGATTTTTAGTTCCTTGACAATAGAGCTCAACGTTCTTATTTATTTTTGTATTTCTAACGACTCCGCTCGGTCGAATCAGTTGTGACAAAACTTAGTTCAGACAAGAATAGCTTTTGCAACAGGCAAGAGAGAAGAGAATAGAGGGTAGAAAATTTCATTTGACTACATTACAAATACATGTTTGTAGCACGTTATAAAAGCGACAATACTAATAATGGAATTATTCAAAATATAAAGTATAGTGTAAAACATGACGAACACTGCAAAACAATATATTGTTAATTACTGTCAAAATATTGTAAAAAACATTGAAGATAAGTTACACTGAACGTAACATAGGCAGAATGGAATTTTGGTGAGATGTGTTTTATTCTCCATATGGTATGAAATGTCCGATGTATTCCTCTGTGGAATGAAAGCAGTGTGTCAAGAGTAAGGTTTTTTATCTTATTTTTGAATAAGTGCATACTTGATGACTTCAATTTGGCCGGTCATATATTGTAGAGATAGTAATTTGATGAATTTTTCCTGGATTTGCTCAGACGGAACCATTTGATCTAAAGTTACCTGCTTGTCTACTACCATAGTTGTGTAAATCAGATTGCTTAGTGAGCATCGAAAACTTTTTATGAATTCCTTCAAAACTTGAAAAATATACAGGGTGTCCCGTGTAGATCACGTCAAACTTAAGGGGAATGTGAATCAGAGGATACCCTATCTACTGTGAGAATATCCCCAATATAAAAATCTCACCGTTTTCGAGATATTGACATTGAATTTTTGCCTCTCTCAGTAGTTTTTGCTGTGCGAGTGGAATAATTTCACACTATTTCGATAATTTTTTTTAGTAAAATATTGCTGAAAGATCATTCTAACGTCTACATTGAAAACATTTTCCAAACATTCCAGAGGGAGTCTGCGAATAAATGTTTTTATGGAAAGTTTTGCTGGTAGATGTTTTTGTTCATGAAGTTCACCATCGGAGTGGAACCAACATGTATCGGGCTACTGCTGCACATTACATCAATAAATTCCCTATTTTGTGATGATTTCGACATGGTATAACACAAGTAATTTTTTATTACAAAAAAAAGATATGGCTATTTTTATTCAAAATGGCACGTTTCTGACAAAATATAGTTGGTTAATTCTTTTAAGAAATCTTCGATTTTGCATTACCTAGTGAACAATTTCAGTCTTTTACGTGAGATAGTTATTAATTATTCATTACTTGCGAGGAGCTGCTCTCCACCGACTATTGTAAGATCATTTGTCAAAAAACAGAGATTACCCAGCACGACTCAAAATTGACAAGTGTTCAGTATTACTAAAAAGAATTAATCAAATTGATAAGAAAAGCTTTCATACAAATGCACTGAAAAGGAAATAATATATGTTTTCAGAAGGGTGCGTAACTGAATCAAAATTTTACCGGGCAAGAATACCTATTTTGTACTAGCGGCAAGCTTCTGAATCTGTTACGCACAAAATAACTTACGTCAAACATCTAAAAAAAATCCATAATGCATTGTCATCGCAATTATGAACAACTACCAAAGTTCAAGTTGATCGGACAACTAGAGGTGGGTCAAAAGTCAGCTTCAAGATTCGTCCCACACGTACATACATACTAACTAACAGGGCAAGTTGAATAAAAGCTTTTGAAAAATAAAAAAAAAATTGGACATTGCATAAACTGAAAAATTGGAAAATCTTGCTGTTGTATAATATCATTTAATATTTATTGTAATCGCTCTGTAAATTATAAGAAGTTGCCATGTAAAACATAGGAGTAAGAGGGTTGTTGATATTAATGTCATGTAATAAAAAGATAAGTGTCTTTTTGAATAAAGTCTAATTATCAAGTATTTTCCCTTAATACATATCAATTTGGCGACGAGAGAGGAAACAAGTATAAATAATAGTCAATTCAGTTTGTCAGTTGGTGCAAAGAATGGCAAAATTCAGAGAATTTGATGAAAATCTCGAAACCTTTGAGTCATGGGAAGAGAGACTTCAGCAACATTTTCTAGTCAGTAAAATTGAACAGAATTTGAAGGTTCCTTATTTAATTACTTTACTGTCAGCAAAAGTATACGATGTATTGAAAGTCGAGTTATATCCTTCATCGCCAGAGAAGAAAACTTATGATGATCTGGTGAAAGTGTTGAAGTCAAAGTACGTGCCAACAAAGAGTATAATTGTGGAACGTTTTAAATTTCACAACAGAAAACAAGAATGTTCTGAATCAATAAGTCAGTATATCGGAGCTATTAAGGATTTATCCCGTTATTGTAAATTTGGCAACTTTTTAGATCAAGCTCTTCGAGATAGATTTGTATGTGGAAGAGTCGATGTCGTTCGCAGATGCATGTAAAAATGCTCTAAGTTCAGAAACAGCTGCATCTCAAAGCAAATTAGTACAAGGATCTACAGTTTTGAGTGTTGATAGAATACAGTATTCACATAACAATGTGTCTAGATTCAACAGTGGTGCCCGATATATTCCTGAGAAATCAAAGGAATCAAGTCATGTGCAAAAATTTTCCAGGCAGTGTTTCAGATGCACTAGACGACATGATCCAGAAACATGTCCAGCGAAAGTGTGGGTTTGTTTCCGCTGCGGAACCAGAAGACATATATCTCCTGCTTGTAGAAAGGGTACTGTTAATCGTTTGGAAAATGTCGAAGAAATTCATGAGGGCAACGAAGCAGAAGAAGATATTTTGGATCTGGGCTTCATCGCTACGTTGCAGTATGGAAACCGAGAGAACCCGCTTGAAGTTCGATTGGTAGTTGAGGGAAGCATGCTGAAGATGGAAGTAGATTCTGGGGCGTCAAAGTCTGTCATACATGTAGATGATTTTAATTCTCGTTTTTCCAATTTGAAACTCGATTTAGTAACGTTCAAACTGAAAGTTGTCACAGGAGAAGAAGTAAGAATTTTAGGAGAGATTCAAGTAAGAGTATGGTATAAAAATAAAAATTATTGTTTACCTTTGGTAGTATTAGGTAGCCAACGCAAATTTGTTCCATTGTTAGGTAGAAATTGGCTCAATATTCTTAATCCTGAGTGGAGAAATACATTGAGTAGTGAATATTTTTCTGAATCAATTATTTCTATGAAGAGTAAGTCAAGTCTGGATCAGCGACACGATTTTATTGAAAATAATCTTCATCAGTTTGATCTATCAAATTTCAGTCAAATCAAGAATCAGTCCATAAGTGAAATTAAGACAAAGTATAGTAATGTTTTTGAAAATAGTCAAACTTCTTTCATCAGAGATTTCACTATTGAACTGAAACTGAAAGAGGATTCAAAGCCTGTTTTTCATGGAAAGTATAATATGCCTTATGCATTAAAACCGGCAGTTGAGGCCGAGATTGGAAAGTTGGTTGAGGCTGGTATTTTAAGTAAGGTAAGTTGTAGCAACTGGGCGAGTCCAATTGTAGTGGTTCCTAAGAAGAACTCGAATGATATTCGTATATGTGTTGATTTCAAGCAAACTCTCAATAGGGCAATTGAAACAAGTCATTGCGTATTACCTTTACCAGAAGACATTTTTGCCAAGCTATCCGGAAGTAAGTATTTTTGCGTACTTGATTTAAAAGGTGCTTATCAACAATTACGAATGGGTGAAAAGTCGAGAGATTTACTCACAATCAACACACATTTGGGTCTATACAGATACAATCGTTTGACATTTGGAATAAGCTCAGCTCCGGGAATTTTCCAAGCTGTTTTAGATTCAATATTGTCGGGTTTAACAGGAGCGAGCTGTTATCTTGACGATATTTTGGTTTTCGGGAAAACGTTTTCCTCATGTCATGAGAACGTCATGAATGTTATGTCACGTTTGAGTGAATTCAATGTCAAAGTGAATTCGGAAAAGTGCAGATTTTTTGAAACCCAAGTCGACTTTTTGGGGCATGAGATAGATGAATTTGGGATTCATCCCACCAATGAAAAGATTAAATGTATTCAGGAGGCGCCACGGCCAGAAAATTTGACACAACTCAAGTCGTACTTGGGATTGTTGAATTATTACGGTAAATTCATTCCAATGTTGTCTTCTAATTTGAAACTTCTTTATGATTTATGCCGATCAGGAGTAAAGTTTGTTTGGAATGAAGAACACGAAGAAATATTTGAGGCAAGTAAAATTTGGATAACATCAAATCAGGTTCTCACTCATTATGATCCTAAATTACCAATTTATATCAGTTGTGATTGTAGTAGCTACGGTGTAGGGGCTGTATTGAGTCATAGAGTAGATGGAGTAGAGCGTCCAGTGGTTTTTGCCTCAAGTACACTTTCTTCTGCTGAACAAAAATATTCAAATATTGAACGGGAATCTTTGGCTCTTATTTTCGGTATAAGGCGTTTTCATAAATATATATTTGGAAGAAAATTCGTTTTGGTGACTGATCATCAACCTCTTCAGTTCATTTTTGGAAAAAAAAAAACATTCCAACTACAGCAGCATCTAGAGTCACTCGTTGGGCTCTGATTCTTTCTGCTTATGATTATGAAATTGAATACAGGAAAGGCAATTTGCTTGCTAACGCAGATGCTTTATCTCGTTTACCAGTAGTAGGAGAAACGAAAGTGTGTGACAGTTTATATTCATTTAGTTCAGTAAACGATGATCCTCTCAATTATGAAGATATTGCAACTGCATCTAATGTAGACATTATAATATCAAGAGTAATAGATATGACAATAAAGGGCTGGCCACACACTGTAAATGATGAATTCAGACCATATTTCAACAAACGAAACGAATTGTCTGTTGAAAAAAATTGTTTGTTATGGGGTTATAAAGTTGTTGTACCGAATTCATTACGGAAAGACATTTTGAAATTATTTCATGAAGAACACTCTGGTGTTGTAAGAACTAAAATGTTGTTGCGTTCGTACTGTTGGTGGCCTGGAGTGAATGAAGATATTGAAAAGTTCATCTCTGAATGTCAAATTTGTCAGACAACCCAAAATTTTACCAAAACTTCACCGCTTATGTCATGGTCAAGTGCACCATATAACTTTTATAGAGTTCATATAGATTTTTTTCACAAAAATGGGTATACTTTTCTTATTTTGGTTGATAGCAAAAGTAAGTGGTTAGAGGTGAAAGTAATGAATAAAGGTACTGCGGCAAGAGAAATTATTTTTACTTTAAAAGAAATTTTTTATCTATTTGGGTTACCAAACGAAATAGTTTCTGACAATGGACCACCATTCACGTCGACAGAATTTTTACAATTTTGTTCTTCGAATGGGATTAAAACTGTTAAATCTCCACCATATCACCCTGAGAGTAATGGAATAGCTGAGAGGGCAGTTCAGACTGTGAAGAAGAGTTTGGAAAAGTCTTTGTTCAATGCAGTGGGGGAATATATAACATTGGATGTTTTGCGAAATAAACTCGTGAATGTTTTATTCTTTTTAAGAAATACACCTTCCACAGCTACGGGTAATTCACCCGCTGAATGTTTATTAAAAAACCGTCCTCGTTCCAGATTTGACTTACTGAGGCCTCCTATCGAAAATGAACAGAAAAGTTATAAGAGAAAATCTCCATTGAATCTATATAATGTCAATGATTATGTCTATGTCAAAAATTTTAGAACTCACCGTTGGGAAGCGGGTATTATTATGAAAATTGTGAGTCCTTGTACATATATGATAAAAATCGGTGAATTAACAAAATTTGTACATGCAGATAGTGTTCGCAAAAATTTAAATGCACCAAATTCTGACATTAGTAAATCTGATGTAATTTCTTCAGAAAATTTCATTCAATTTCCTATTGTTTCTGACAACACGTCTCTTGATTCCACAGAATCAAGTGGCGAATAGTCTTGTCCTATATCGTCGGAATCAACTAATAGTAATGAAGAAACTTCTGAACTTCAGAATTCTCCAAAATATGACAAAAAAAAATCAGTGGCAGAAAACGTTACTAGGTCTGGTAGATTTATCAAAGAACCTAGGAGATTCGATTTGTAATTTGACGGGGGAGGTAGTGTTGTATAATATCATTTAATATTTATTGTAATCGCTCTGTAAATTATAAGAAGTTGCCATGTAAAACATAGGAGTAAGAGGGTTGTTGATATTAATGTCATGTAATAAAAAGATAAGTGTCTTTTTGAATAAAGTCTAATCATCAAGTATTTTCCCTTAATACATATCACTTGCATAAATTCAAATTCAGTCATTTCAAACTGTAATAATTCACAGTAGATGCTCAAAGTATTTGCCACGAACTTCTATACTAGGGTTTAAGTTAGTCTCGAAACGATGTCTGACGTTTTAGAGCATTGCCGGAGTTATTTGACGATATACGTACCTTTGGAATAAAAATTGACTTACTACGCCTATGTATTGGTATGATGAAAA